>NC_069482.1:12966095-13284145 GCF_026875155.1 Cherax quadricarinatus
TCCTGATAACTGGGCTGTGGGCATGGGTTTTTTGTGGGCTAGCATCAACAGCCTGGTTGATCAGGCCATCCGCTGGGAGGTGAAGATGGTAACCCTCGGAGCACTCTTCAGGTAGATTCCGGGTTTAATGGGGAGGGGAAGTGGGGAGGTGAGAGGTGGGGAATGTGAGGGTGGGAGATTCATGGAGGGGAGGAGGGGGTAGGAGGGAATGGGTAGAAGAGGAGAGAGAGAGAGATAGAGAGAGAGAGAGAGAGAGAGAGAGAGAGGGGAGAGAGAGAGAGAGAGAGAGAGAGAGAGGGGAGGAGAGAGAGAGAGAGAGAGAGAGAAAGAGAGAGAGAAAGGGGGGTGAAAAAAAAACTTTTAATTACACTCCTTAAATGGAAGATTTCTAATGAAAAGTTTTAATGATCTTTTTATTCATGCACGTTGAGGAGGAAACACAGGCACCAAGCACTGCCAACAACACTACCTTGTTAAACCCTTGTTGTTGATGTATTAATGTTGATATTATTGAATGTTAAGTCACCAAGCACTGCCAACAACACTACCTTGTTAAACCCTTGTTGTTGATGTATTAATGTTGATATTATTGAATGTTAAGTCACCAAGCACTGCCAACAACACTACCTTGTTAAACCCTTGTTGTTGATGTTTTAATGTTGCTGTTATTGTTATTGGTGTTATTGGTTTAATGTTATAATATTACTGATGTTTAATGTTACTTTTGCTTAATATTGTTGCTTTGATTGATCTCTTGTTATTGTTACTGAAGATGCTGTTGTTAATGTTATAATGTTATGTTGTTTTATTGTTCATAACATTATTATAATATGTTATTAATGATATTTTTCTTGTTAATACTGTCGATGACACTGTTTTGTTTTTGTTGTTATTGCTGTTGCTGTGTCCTATGATGGTGATATTATTTATTCTTCTGTTAATTTCGTTGTTCGTGATACTTTTGTTAATGCTGGTGATACCATTGTTGATGTTAAGTAGGAGTGCATTTAATTATTATACCGTTGTTTTTGTTATTTTATGTTAATGCTGTGCAGGAGACTATAATCTTACTGCTGTTCTGAGCTCTTTGGGGTAGGGGAATATAATGCTGCTGCGATTATAGTGATGTTGCTGCTTTGAACTGCAAGGAAAACGATAATGCCGGTGCTGCTATAACCTTGTAGAGAGATAATGCTATTGCTTTAACCCTGTGGATGGATTATAACACTACTGCTATAACCCTGTGAGGATATAATGCTGTCGCTGCTGCTATAACCCTGTGGGGATATAATGCTGTCTCTGATGCTCTAACCCTGTGAGGAGGTTATAATGCTGCTGCTGTAACTCTGTATTAAGATAATGCCACTGCTTAACCCTGTGGGAGAGATTACAATTACTCGTTTTAAATTATTTTATTAAATATCCCTCGAAGGGATACTTACAGCGGTTGCCTGCTATTTTCTCTAGTTTTGCAATGTGGAGCTTGCCCAAATTATTATTATTATTATAATCAAGGGGGAAGCGCTAAATACGGAGGATTATACAGCGCCTGGGGGAGGGGGGATGTGGAAGGCATTCAGGCTTAATTCGGAGAACTGGAGCACAGATCCAATTCCCTCAATCAAGAGCCCCTCACCAACATCAAGGAACCTTCCTTGAGGGGCTCGGAGCTTACCCAAAGGAATGTTTGCATTGATATTAGGCTGTGTAGGTGTCACTTTCAATAGGGAATTAACTAAAAGACCTAGTCCCAGGCCAGGCTACGAGGGCTGGGAAACTAAAACAAAAATAAATAAACTGTAACAGGTATATCATGCAGTATGTCTATCTAGGTCCCTAAAGTGTCAATCACCTGTCACCTAGACACCAGCAGTGTCAATCACCTGTCACCTAGACATCAGTGTCAATCACCTGTCAACTAGAAAGAGAGAAGCAATCATGGTTTAAAACTAAATCAAGAAAGCATTTTATAATATCAAAAAGTCCATTAAATAAACGTACTTTTCGTCTATGGCAAATGGAACATGTTCTTACCAATTCAGGTATGTCTTACTACTTACACTTACACTTGAGTCACACTACACATACATGTACAAGTATAATATATATATATATATATATATATATATATATATATATATATATATATATATATATATATATACCGTCTGGGCTTCCTTCTATTTCCTTACTAGTTCTTGTTCTTGTTTATTTCCTCTTATCTCCATGAAGAAGTGGAACAGAATGTGTCATAAGAGGCGACTAAAATGCTGGGCTCAAGGGGCTAGTAACCCTCTCTCCTGTATAAATCACTAAATTTAAAAAGAAAAACTTTCGTTTTTCTTTCCTGGCCACCCTGCCTCTGTGGGATACAGTCGGTTTGTTGAAAGAAAGAAGAAGTATATAAAGTTAAGTTTTTCTCCCTCTTTCTCTGTCTCTGTCTGTCTCTCTCTCCCTCTCTCTCTCTCTCTCTCTCTCTCTCTCTCTCTCTCTCTCTCTCTCTCTCTCTCTCTCTTGCAGTTTTTAGCGTTTTTTTTTATAAATTAATAAAATCTCTTGCAACAATTGTAATTATAAAACTATATATTATTTTAACTTTGAGAAGTAATAGGTCAGAGAGTCATCTAGAGCAAGGAGCTATGTAGGTTCGATCCTCCGTCCTCTAAAGAAGAGACAGGCTGTGGGGCGACAGCAGACTGGAATCATATGCCCTGGGCCACTGTGGCCATACCATGACACACTGTCCTGCACCAGTAAACCAGTGGTCACGGGTGCCATGGCCCACAGTGGACCATCTGCCCTAAAAATCCAGATGTCAAGGATATTTTATCGAGGTTCAAACTAGCAACCGTAACTACATTGGTTATTCCATCTACCCACAACAATTTGGCCACGGGATGATTAGCCCTCACAAACTGGAGTGATACGTCAGCGTCATTTACGCACCAATGAATCCCGGGTTCGATTCTGAAACTATCCAAACTCATTTTTGATTCTCCAACTATACAAATCCAGGATCGATTCTACAGCTATTTAAATCAGGGGTTGATTGTACAGCTATTGATAAGTTGCCTTTGACAATTGGTAACTAACACACAACAAACACACACACACACATACACACACACACACCACACACACACACACATACACCACACACACACACACACTACACACACACACACACACAAACAAATAGGTGAGTACACACATACACACACACACATACAATAAATCGAGTCAGATGTACCCCATTTCGAAGATAACGTAAAAATAATGAGAATGCCAACATGAGCAGACCAGGGAAAGATAAATGAATCAGGACAACTGCAGGAGCGTTCTGCCCTATGGCTATTAAAATGTAACCGCAGCATATGCAAAAGATATTAAAAAAAATCGGGTAACGGCATAGAAGACCGGAAGCAGAGTACAGACTCGGGGGACAAAGGCTGTAACCCTCCCTGAAGGAGAATGGCCATGGGTTAAGCATAGTTGTGATCATTTCGTCCGAGACGACATCAGCCGAATAACCACTGCAGCAAACGAGAGATTGGCATATTTAAGGGTGGTTACCGAAACCCCTCAAAAATGAGGCATTTACAACCCTATATGTGGCATATGTTAGACCCATCTTGGAATATGTGCGGCAGCATAACCCGCATCTTGTAAAGGATGTCAAAAAACTGAAAAGATTAGAGGGATGCGCTACGAGACTACGTCCGCTTTTAAAGGTGTATAAGCTGTGAAGAAAGCCTAAAGGAGCTAAATATGACGACACTGAAGGCCAGAAAGAACCAGGGGTGATATAATTAAAACGTACAAAATATAGGAGGAAATAAAAGGTGGACAGAGAAAATATGAAAGGGCTTGTTTCGGGTACACAAGGGCACAGCTGGAAGCTAAAAAACAAAAACTGAGTCGCAGGGATATCGGAAATACTTCTTCAGCCCTTAGCATGATCAGGACTGGAACGACCTAGGGCAGCGAAGTGGTAGAGGCAAATCCATACGTGTTGTAAGAATAAGTATGATAGCGTTCATACAGCCAGGAGAGCGTGAGCGCAGTAGCAGATAGCAGAGAGGCGGGGCCAGGATCATAGACTCGACCTCAACAACCACAAATATTGGAAGTACAAGTAGGTGAGTACACTCACCTGTCTCTCTCCTCTCCCTCCATCACAAGTTCTCCTTATATCTCTCTTCTCACTCCTCCTCTCTCCTCTTTCATTCCTCTCATTCCTCCAGCTCACTCCTCTTTCATTCCTCTCCCTCCCTCTCTCTCTCTCCTTCCCTCCCTCATTCCCTCCCTCTCTATCTCCCCTTCCTTTTTTTTTACACAGGGTTTGACAAGGTTAGATTAAGGATCCCTAGCTTTATTGACAAGCTATTTACAGGTTAAGGATTCCTAACTTTATTGACAAGCTAAGAGCTGTTACCTACATCAGCTCATTTCAAAGCATTTTTTTTATTATGAAATATACAAGTAGGGAACAGGATGAAGCTGGAGTCATCTGTGGGTCAGCATCTTTATTTCATCAACTGACTTTATCTAGTTGACATCATAATGCCTTACAAATGTGTTCCATACTCGAGTCATCTTGGTGATAAATGATCTCAGATGAAGTGATGTTCTGGAGAAGGGCACAGCCAGAGTGAAGTTGCTGTTTGCTGCCCGTCTTGTGGTACAGAAGCTTGCTTCACGCTGTCCTCGAAGTGGCTCCAAGTGTGGTACTTTGACAATATTGGCCTTGTACATAACAGTAAGGCCACCCACATCCCTCCTGTGTTGAAGGCTCTGCTGAAATGACAGATCTATCCAGGTGGGTCCAGGCGAGAGATGAGACGTCTTGCTCTGTTCTCTACTCTGTCAAGCAGTCGCAGATGAGAAGGGGGGGGGGAGGCAAACCAAGAAAGTGGAGCATACTCAAGGTGTGAGCGTACTTGTGCCTAATACAGAATCTCGCAACCCCTACTGTCAAGCAGATGCGAGATATGCATCTATCTCTCTCTCTCTCTCTTTCTCTCCCCCTTTCTCTTCCCAATTCCTCCCTCTCTCCTCCCCCTCGTGAATCCATATATTCCCCCTCGTGTATATATATATATATATATATTTATATAAAATTTTATATATATATTTTATATATATATATTTTGTCGTGCCGATATGAAAAATGGTCAATTGCAAAAAACATTTAAAATTAAGTCCTTTCTAAAATTTTCTCTTATACGTTTAAAGATATATTTTTTCTTTAAATGGTTTTTTTAATGAAAATTTTTTTTAAATTTTGAAACCAAAAGGAATCTTGAAAAACTTCCCTTTAACCTTTTATAACAAAAACAATTTATTTTAGCCTAACTAAACTATTTTAGATTTGTTTACAATAATTTAATACTAAACAAACACAGTGAAATATATTTTTTTTCGTTAGGTTCAAAATGATTTTGGCAAAAAATTTTGGGCATAAAAAAAATTTTCTTTTTGGGCCTAAGGGCCCAAGATACGTTGCTATTTAACCCAAAGGGATCCAGTTCTCCCTTTTGGGCAACATAATATTTTTATATATATATATATATATATATATATATATATATATATATATCAAAACAACCACTCTGAAAAATAGAAAAATTTCCCAAGCGCTTTCGTGATTTACTCACTTATCAAGGAACAAAATGTGGTAGTCACAAAAGGGGGTTTGGGAATTTTCCTATTTTTTTCGGGGGTTGTTTTGCATATTCTGAAAAAAAAACCTGTTTACGTGTTTCTTATTGCATATTTTAATATATAAAATATATATATATATATATATATATATAAAATATATATATATATATTTTATAAAAATATATATATATAAAATTTTATATATATTATGGTGCCAGAGGGGGTTTTTTTTTAAGTATTTCAAAAACTGATGACCCTTTGGAAATTTTTCACACAAAAAGTCTTTCGGGGTTTCCGGGAAAATTTTGTAAAAAGCAAAAAGGGCCATCCAGTGAGCACGTTCTTTAAATCATATGAATGGTTTAAAAAAGGGGTCAGACGGGTTAAAAGCTGACAAAAGGGCGTGAAAAACTCGTAACGTTTTTCCCCCCCGGGGGGTATACAGAAAAAGCATCTCTAAACCAACCTGAATGGGGTTGACAAGGCCCGGGGTTTTCCCCTTCCTCCACCTAAAACAGGCTCACCGAAACTAACATTGAAAATTGAAAAAAAACTTGGCGTTTCTGCTGCGGCCCTGTAGATATTAAAATCAGAATTTGGCTAAACATTATAGAAAGGAGCCAAAAGTGCTTTTGCAGACGACAAATCTTTAAAATGCAGCCGAAATCGATTCGCTCTAGGGAAAAAACGAAAATTTTTTTTAGTGTTTTTATTTGAAGATTGACAACTGGAAAAACCCGTATACATCAAAATTTACAGACAAAAAACCCCTTTTAAAGATACACCTACAAAAAAAAAGAAAATTACCTTTTTGTGAAGGGAACGGAGGCAATTTATGCTTTAAACAATCCTCAAATGAATCGACATACACCAAAAAGTTTAAAAACCACACGGGAAAAACAAACCCCCAAACCCCGAAATATACAAACCCCACCGCACACAACAACATACACATACACAACACACACACACAAACCCCATCATTAAACCCTTTAACCTAATTACCCATCAGAACTGGCCATTAAGCACAGAAAACTTGGGGAAATTTTTCGTGTAGCCCAAAAAAAATACGCGCTAAAAAAAAAAAACTCTAAATTTAATTTTTTTTTTGCCCTTTTTTAAACTTTTGTATATAATTTAAAGTACTGGAATTTTATAAAATTAAGGGAAATTCGGGGTTTTGGGAAAGGGTTTTATGCTTTTTTTAAAAGGGGGGTTCTTGATTCATGGTGGGTTTCTTGATGCTGGGGATACGGTATTTATCTTAGAAATAGCGCTAACCCTCCTATTCACCAGGTGCTGTGTAATTCTTACGGGTTTAGTGATCTTTCCATAATTAAAACAATGTGGAGAGATATTCCCTGTCTCGGGTACAAGATTACCTCAGCATAAATAATTCTCTGATACGGTGTTTAGAAAAGTATTTTCTTCTTTCCTCTTCCTATCTTTCATATGATAAAATATCATAAATTGATTTTTCATGTGTATGAGACAGGCCATCCTGAGAGATAGTAATTCCTAAGTAATAGTAATTCCAGCTCCGCTGGAACAAAACGTACAAAGTTTCCCTTGATGATGAACCCTTAATGGAATAATTGACGATAATCTTTTTGCCCTACTGAAGTCTCTACCAGCTCAAGTTGACACCTTCCACTTTTTTTTTTGGAGGGGGGGGGACACTTTTTATAGCAGGAATATTACACGAAAATATGCCTAGCTTTTGTTCCCACAATTTAACACTTGCATGGAATAAGGTAGCTTCACATTGCAGATGTTCTCAGTCTAACCCTACGAAAGAAATGGTACTCGGCACATTGTGAGTTTTCTCACCTTGTAAATCATGAAGAAGATCAAATGAGAGAATGTCTTTATTACTTTAGAATTTAGGGAGGAAGTATCAAGAAAGTAAATTTATTTGGATATTTTGAAGGATGTGTCAACAAGTACGTGAACGTGATGAATAAGTGAATATGAATGGAAAACGAAGACAGAGTGTTGAGGAATTATTGGGAAGAAAGATATTTATCATTGGATGAAAATGGGGAACGTATGAGTATAGTGGTAACTACACTTGTATGTAAAGATTCGAACTGGAATCAGGAAATTACGAGCTCGCCCCTCTGCCAGTTCGAATACGTAGAATAGTTAAATACTATTTTTCTAATGTATATCTTATTTTAAATCATGGATTCATTTATTGATACAAATTTTTGAAGACTTTACAAAGACTCGAACTTGCAAAATGTATCATCATTTAATTTTAAGCTTTCAGTCTCTTAGCGTTTTTCAGACGCTGGGTGGGAGTTGAAAATACAGCAGAATTCTTCGTCTGGATCGCTACACTGAGGATCGGGATGAGCAAGGTGGCAGCCCTTGGCTCTGTAATGAATCACGAAATCGTAATAATACGATTGCAAACAAACCACGGTACGGTTGAGGCTCGAACTCATGGCCAGTGAGTCTTAAAACTCCAGGTCATTGCGTAACCCACTGGGCCAACTGGCTACAATAAGATTCATCCAACTAGGTATATGGTGTATAAATATACCTAGCTGGATGGATCTTATTGTAGCCAGTTGGCCCAGTGGTTTACGCACTGGCTTGGAATTTTACAACTTGCCATGAGTTCGGTCCTCACTCACTCCTAACCTCATTCTTAAAGAAAAATTTTGTCACTTTTCCCACGGCTCATGGATCCTCAATCCTATTTGGACACAACGTTACTAGTGAGTTAAGTCCCTGTTTTTTGAGAGTGTGCTTCTCAATATGATCAGTAGCACTACCCTGCTCATCAAGACTAAATGAATTATCGGTAATGGTCAGGGGATATTTCAAGTATGTAGTCCGACACTAGCTGTTTTTGTCATTCTTCCAGCGGAAAAATGTAATGCCATTAGGGCGGCTAGCAGGAATGCCTGGGTTGTTGGGCAGTAGGAACGAGGTTCTCTCCTGGTTAGGCACTGAGCTGTACCAAGCTATCCTTCGGAACTTGCACAGCTCAGACCACATTGCTATGTTACCACTTTGCTGCAAGACGAAGACCCATTGTAATGCCGTGAGCTTCTGGGTTGAGACGTGTGCCAGTCACGGACATGGACCCTGTAAGGAAAAAGTCGCAAGTGTAAGTCACACTCACATCAAAGAGGTGAGTCATCAGTTTTTTGAAGCTTCCACTGCCTCTTATAGTTGAGATCTTATTCACGATGACACTGCTCAAGCTTGATTGTTTGTGGGTCACAACTTAAGCTAATATTGTAGTCGGAGGTGAGTAAATATCTTGCAGACTAGTGCATTAGAGTTGTCGTCTACCCTCATTAAATTATCTTCATTCAGGTAGAATATGCAGATTCAAGAGAGTAGTTTAGAGAAACTAAATTAATTAAACATTGAAAGAAACAACTATAAACTAAAAAAATAGGATGAATTCTCCAACATATAAGAAAATAAAATTGAAAATTTTCCTTCCAAAATGAGAAACAACGATATAATAGACCTGTCACTAGTTCAACTAAGGCTGGAAGGCCTGGGGAAACGAATCGACTTAACCCTTAAACGGTCCAAACAGATCGACGTTCAAATTCGTAGTGCTCCAAAAGTAGACCTACCTTTTTTTTTACATATTTTCAAATATAACAAAAAAAAATATAGATAAAAAAATTTTTTACACGTTTTCAAATGTAAAACAAAAAAGACGATCTACATTTTTTTACATACTTTCAGATGTTGAAAAAACGTATATATACGTTTGGACCGTTTAAGGATTAAGAACTGCAGAAGCGCCTTAACTAGTGTGCTACCAGATATATACATATGACACGATTAATATACCAATATAGGGAGGCAATAAAAAAAAACACTGTGCAAGGAAATGCAAATAATAGCAAATTGCAAACAAATCACTTCATGTTTGTAAAACTCAAACTAAAACTTTTTCGAGAAAATTAAAGAATAAACACTGGTAACAAAATCGCAGAATCGGAAAAGCGAGCGATATAATAAATAAAAGATTGCAGACACAATTTACAAAATAAAAGACCTTATGTGAAGGTGACTTGAAACTCTATATACCGAGCGAGAAATATCCAAAGCCTAAAATAGAGTATCTATAAGAAATTTCCATTGGAAATAACGAAAGCAACAGAACGAGAAGCAACAGAATGAAAGCAACAGTACGAGAAGAAATGTAACAGTGGGCTTAGAAGGAATATTAAGAACTATGTTCTCCACTGTGCAGCTTCAAGCTTCACAAATAAATCAACTGTTGAACAAATGGAATATGGGAAATATTCTCACATACGAAAAACATTTGGACGAACCTTAAAAATACAGTCCCGCCTCGCTAACAAGTGTAATAAAACTTCTGAAAAAAGTTGCTACAGAAAAATGGATAAAACATCTAGAGAGAAAAGTGCTACTATGGAAAAGTTGAATGTCATACCAGCAAAATCCTTTATAGCAAATAAATAGCTATTACGTTATAGTGAATCTTTTGAGCTAACACGTTAAATTGTAGCGAAAAAGTTTAAGCTATTACTTTACTTTTAACGAAATATATGTAAGGAACAGTGTTAGTTATTGATAATTTTTACGAGTTACTAAGTTAATTAAATGTAATCTGCTTAAGGTATTGCGAAACTGTTTAAGTTACTACGTTAGTTACAGTGACTCTTGAGCCACTCTGTTAGTTACAGTGACTCTTGAGTCACTTCGTTAGTTACAGTGACTCTTAAACCACTTCGTTAGTTACGGTGACTCTTGAGCCACTGTGTTAGTTACAGTGACTCTTAAGCCACTGTGTTAGTTACAGTGAATCTTGAACTACTGCGTTAGTTACAGTGACTCTTGAACTACTGCGTTAGTTACAGTGACTCTTGAGCCACTGTGTTAGTTACAGTGACTCTTGAGCCACTGTGTTAGTTACAGTGACTCTTGAGCCACTTCGTTAGTTACAGTGACTCTTGAATCACTGTGTTAGTTACAGTGACTCTTGAGCCACTTCGTTAGTTACAGTGACTCTTGAACTACTGCGTTAGTTACAGTGACTCTTGAGCCACTGCGTTGCAGTGACTCTTGAATCACTGTGTTAGTTACAGTGACTCTTGAGCCACTGTGTTAGTTACAGTGACTCTTGAGCCACCGTGTTAGTTACAGTGACTCTTGAACTACTGCGTTAGTTACAGTGACTCTTGATCCACTAAGTTAGTTACAGTGACTCTTGAGCCACTGCGTTGCAGTGACTCTTGAATCACTGTGTTAGTGACTCTTGAGCCACTGTGTTAGTTACAGTGACTCTTGAGCCACTGCGTTGCAGTGACTCTTGAATCACTGTGTTAGTTACAGTGACTCTTGAACTACTGTGTTAGTTACAGTGACTCTTGAACTACTGTGTTAGTTACAGTGACTCTTGAACTACTGCGTTAGTTACAGTGACTCTTGATCCACTTCGTTAGTTACAGTGGCTCTTGATCCACTTCGTTAGTTACAGTGACTCTTGAACCACTTCGTTAGTTACAGTGGCTCTTGATCCACTTCGTTAGTTTTCAGTGGGCTCTTGAACCACTTCGTTAAGTTACAGTGACTCTTGAACCACTTCGTTAGTTAGTGACTCTTGAACCACTTCGTTAGTTAGTGACTCTTGAACCACTTCGTTAGTTACAGTGACTCTTGAGCCACTTCGTTAGTTACAGTGACTCTTGAGCCACTTCGTTAGTTAGAGTGACTCTTGAACCACTTCGTTAGTTACAGTGACTCTTGAGCCACTTCGTTAGTTACAGTGACTCTTGAGCCACTTCGTTAGTTTACAGTGACTCTTGAGCCACTTCGTTAGTTACAGTGACTCTTGAGCCACTTCGTTAGTTACAGTGACTCTTGAGCCACTCGTTAGTTACAGTGACTCTTGAGCCACTTCGTTAGTTACAGTGACTCTTGAGCCACTTCGTTAGTTACAGTGACTCTTGAGCCACTTCGTTAGTTACAGTGACTCTTGAGCCACTTCGTTAGTTACAGTGACTCTTGAGCCACTTCGTTAGTTACAGTGACTCTTGAGCCACTTCGTTAGTTACAGTGACTCTTGAGCCACTTCGTTAGTTACAGTAAATTCTGTCAGCTACAAACCTTTAAGTTGGCGTCTTGATGCTGTTTAAGGATTCTTCGGCCAAGGAATTTGAGCTACCCTCTCTTTCCTTGGATTAAAACTGATTGCTTCTCGTTCCCAAGGCGCTGCAAAACCCCTATGGGTTTTGCGCCTCTGTGTGAATACAGTAAACCACTGCATTAGATATAACGAACATTTCAAGCTGCTACGCACTATTGCATAAATTATGCGATATAAAAAATATATTTACTTGGGTTTAAAAAAATTTACGATAAATCACCCAAAGGAAGAATAATTTCCAAATATCAAAATGAGGATTTTTTTTTTTTTTTTTGAAGATGACTTCAAAAATTATTTGCCAAAGGTAATATATCCCACAATAATAAAAACAATAGTATGAACAAATAACCTACAATAGTAAGAAACTTAAGACGACGTTTCGGTCCGAATTAGACCATTAACTTGTCCACACAGAAGCACGATGGTAGGGAGCCAGTGTGGCCAGACGTTTCGGTTGGACCGAAACATTGTCGTAAGCTCCTCTCTCCTATGTACGAATTATTTGTGCATTGTTCCAGTCACGGTATTGTGTCTTTATTATTAAATAATAATAATAATAATAATAATAATAATAATAACAATCATTAATGAGCTTTGGTATATAGCTATGTTGATGCAAAAAAAATGGGTGCAAATTGTCTTAATGTGTAAGAAAAGTAACTCCAAGTGCAGACTTTGAAAAACTGAACAAGTGAATCAGTATTAATATTATTTATGGTGAGGCGCCAAACCCATATGGGTCAGGAAACGCCTGGAGAATGGGAGGCAATCTCAGGTGATCTAAAAAAGGAAAGGGCAACTGCATTTCCCTGAAACAAGAGCTTGCTTGAATTCACTGAATTCACGTCTCGGAAATATGGCAGGATCAAGAATTCATCACTCAGCTGAACGCTATGAGGCGGGCCCAATAGCTGAAGCTCAACACCCACTATTTACAATAATAACACGTATAAACAGTGAAAAAAAATGAAGCATAGATCAATTCAACAAAAATGTACAGAAAAAAAAAAACAGGAAAGCTTAACGAAGGCAAACATGAAAAACAAATGAAGATCAGAATTAAACTTACCTCCTGACTCATGATTTTGTATTGCACACTACATAATGCTACATATTACGTATGTAATATGTAACATATGTAATATGTAATATGTTACATATGTAATATGTAACATATTACATAATGTTACATATTACATATATAATATGTAACATTATGTAACACTACTTGATATAAACTTGCACTTAGTGCTAGTCCCGTTGCCTTGGTACAAGCAATGACGGATGTAAGAAGACAGAAAATACTGATAAATGTGGAATTAATAACGTTTATAGAAGTGGCAAGACAAGTATATATGGGCACATGAGAAGAATAAAGGAAGGGGGGAAAATGGTGAGAAGAAAAAGATGTTGGACGAGAAGGGTGAGAACAAAAAAAATGATACGAAGGAAAAAATAAGGAATGGAAAAATGCAAGGGGATAAAAAATATACGAAGAGAGAGGAAACATTACAGGCAAAATGCGAGCAACATATCATTAAAGTCATAAGCAAGTATAAAGAGAAAGCACCTTGGTTGGGAGTCTGCCACCATCAGCATAAACTATTACATTGAACAGATGAAGAGCGTAACATGATAACACAAGAGGGCAACTTCCGATATTGCGCTACAAGTGTCATCAGCCAAGCAAATTATCCAGCGCGTTGCTGCAGAAAAACAGAAAAGTAATTACAAGCCCTTAGGGTACGGCTCTAACAAAAGTTATAATTAAAGTAAGAGAGAGATTGTAAAATGCTCCATTAATTAACAATTGTAATTACAAGGGAATACTCAGCGCCTCCAACGCCTCCAACAGTAATGAACTCTCCCCTTTTGAAAGCGTTTTTCCTCAAAATTATATGTAAAAAAAAAATAGATTTCATCTAAGAAAATATTTTTTTCGAACTTTACGTATGGTACTCCAGCATTTTTTTTTTTTTTTTTTTTTTTTGACTGTCATGATAAGAACGTTGTTTATAACGCCTCCTGTTTTGACCATCTGATAATTCCTGGGAAAATGGGAAGGGAAATGATTCGTATCTTTTTTATTCGTTCAGCTCGAGTGAGAACGGAGCGATATATTACGAGAGGTTAATGAGCAACGCTTGTGAAGCGGCCAACACTGCACTCTATTTTTCTTGTTTCTCCTGCCCAAACTACCATAATTACCACCAAACTACTACAACCACCCTCTCCCGGAGGCAGCGGTTACAGCTGTCAGCAGCTGTGACTACAACCAAAGCAATCAGTAGCGGACATACTGCAGTAATCACTACCATAGCCGCAATAATCATTGCTACTAACTCTACAACAATTATCCCTACCACAACATATCACTATCCCTCCACTACAACTGTAACCACCACACAGACAACAAACGTCATTACATCACACACTATATGTGGAAAATCACTATAATCTTGCTACTATTAACGTCACAACCCCACCATAATCACAACCCTCCACCATCATCATCACGGCCATACTGCCAACCCAACCCTATCACCATCATCACAACCTTACTACTACTGCTAAACCTGTCATTAACACCTACTACCACCATCGCAACGCCAACACACCACTACCTCCACCACTATTATAACTACCAGAAAGTCATTACCAACACCATCCCATCAACACCACTACGGTCTCGATTACCATCACATCACTATAACTACCATAATCATAAAAATAAAAACACCACTACAAACATCGCAAATGAACCATCATCAATACCACCACTAACACCACAACCACCATTACGTCACCGTTATCATCACATCAGTATCATCACCATCGTCGCTACCCCCACATCCCCATTTATCAAGACGCTTCACCAGATGTGGGATAGATAAACACATAAGAGGAAATAGGGAGAAGCAGGCGTGGAGTGGGAGCAGACGTGGAGTGGGAGCAGGCGAGAAAGCAGGCGTGGGGATTGAGCAGGTGTGGGGATTGAGCCATTGTGGGGTATCATCGCCACCACAGGCAGGCAGTCTTGTGGGGGGAGACCTATCTAACTTCTCTCGTGTGTGGAACACATATGGGAGACTGACCACTTGTGCTCTGAATGAGAGTTCAACCACTTGGCTCTTTGCTCGTTCCTTTATTCCAGCGCACTTTGTTAATATATTAGAACAGAGATGAATAATGTAATCCTTCAAAATTACCTTTTTAATGACAGTAGCCGAGCTGCATAATATAATATTGCACATTTTTCCTATTAGCACTTATTGTCGAGGTGCATAATACAATCCTCACCCCTCAAGGGAGGTTCCTTGACGCTGGTGAGGGGCTCTTGATCTAGGGAACTGGATCTCTGCTCCAGTTCCCCGAATTGAGCCTGAATGCCTTTCATCCCCCCCCCTTCCCACAGGCGCTGTATAATCCTACGGGTTTAGCGCTCTCCTGTTATTATAATAATAATACAATCCTCAGTGCTCCTTGTATTTTCTGGAGTCAAGGTACATAATGTAATCCCACACAATTCACCTTTTAATAGCCGGAGTCGAGGTGCATAATGTAATCCTACACAAATCACCTTTTAATGCCTGGAGTCGAGCTGCATAATGTAATCCTCCACAGCTCGCCTTTTTTATTAGTGCTGAGGGCCGGGGTAGACAACGTGATCCTCCAGCAAAATGTCGCTCTCGACGCGACATTATGCGAGATGGGGAACACTTTATGAGTCTAGCTGTAGTTTCAAGTGAGGCTCCATTATCCTGTGTACACAGTGTGATCCTTCAGTCACTCACACTCCGGGACAGTCACTCTTCACCTTCAACCTTTACCTGAAAAAGATATTATGAAGGGAAGACATTTTTTAATAATAATAATAATAATAATAATAGCATTATTATTATTACTATTATTATTTTATTTCATTTTTTTCATTTTTTTATTTTTTAATTTTTATTTTTACTATTTTTATTAGTACTTATTATTTTATTATTAAAGTTATTAGTATTTCCGCTTTGTATTTTTTTTTACATATTTGCATTATTATTTTATTTTATTATGATGTTAGTTCATTGTTATTTTATTGTGAGGTATAGTACTCTATATGGAAAGTTTAAACAGGAGTACAAGCTAGCCCTTGTTAGAACACGACCGCAAGGGGAAAGTGGAATCGTAAAATTCTAACAAAGGTGAGACAGCATCTTACAATACCAAAGGAGTTTCTGTTAACAGATCAATTTTTAGAAGATAATATGAATAAATTACTAAATTAAAACTATTAGCTTGAATCTGCAACTAATAATTTTAGTCATTAGAAATATTATTATATTTCCATTATTTCTAAATAACCAAGTCATCTCAACCACTCTGCTATTCGATTACCTAGTAATGTGTATAGTATTAGACATTATATTTTAAATGAATGGTATCTAATTTAAACAACACAGTCGGGAAGGGTGAAGAAGTGAGCGTAGAAAGTTCTAACACAGATTGAGACACATCTTAACAATAGAAAACAGAGAGTTTCCATTAACAGGGTCAGGTCTGAAGAAAAAGGAAGAATACTGAGAATAAATTACAAAAGTAAAACAAGCAATGAAAATCTGCAACAAATCAGAGTTTTGCATAGAAATATCAGTTATATTTCCATACTTTCTAAATAACCAAGCCATCTCAACCCCTCTGCTTCGATACCTAAGGTACATGAGTTACATCTCTATATAGACTTCTATTTTTTCATTTGTCAACATGATATCTGTACTACACACTGATTTACAATGCATCTCCACTGCCTCTTGCTTCCTCCTCGATCTGTTATTACAGAGGAACACTACCTAGGAGCCCTCAGCTCACACACTGAGGTCCAGAGTTCGAATACCCTGTACGACCGGATAACATTAGGACGTGTTTCCAAAAGACACCTGCTGTCCAGGTTCACCCATCAGTATAGAATGGGTACCTGGTTGTTATAGTCAACTGGTGTTTGTCGCATCCTGGGACAAAATTGACCTAATTTGCCTGAAATGCTCTGCATAACAAGCGGCTTTCTATATAGCAGTATGTCACTGATGTCAGCTAGGACTGTATACGTTGTACATGTACTTGTCGAAATAAAGATATAATTAATATTATTTATTATAGAAAACGATACAGAGAAGCCTACTGGAAGTTACTGCACTTAATATGTACCAATTTTCTTTACACACACACAGTATTATATATATATATATATATATAATATATATATATATAAATTATATATATATTATATTATATATAGGTAACACTGGTCAATTAGCAAGAACTCATTTAAAATTAAGTCCTTTCTAAAATTTTCTCTTTTATGTTTCAAGGTATATTTTTTTCATTTATGTTAAAGTAAAAATTAATAATTTTGTACCAAACTTACCTTACCTTATAATAACAAGCTTAACTTAATTCAACCTTATCCAGCTAACGTCGAACCTGATCACTATTTCCATGGCCAGCAAATTACATGTGCAGTATGAGCACTGACCTTACTTATGTGACTATTATTACTATATAAGACTCCTGTCTCGTATCTCTGTGTTAGATTGACATATTCATTAGTACGCGATATGTCTCACGAATAAAGGTACCGAGGGGCTGCACATGTGTCTTATTCGTCAATTTGTCAGATTCGTATAACTTTAATATAATTAGAGGCACTAGAACCAATCTTACATTTGTTGTTCCTGCTCACCTAGAAGTAAATAGGTACGTGGGTTATAGTCACCTTACTCCTGCCCATAGTCACCTAGCAGGGTCGTGTTGTGAAACGCATCCTGGAATAAAGAAGGGGCGGCCCTTTCAATAGATTGATTCAAGACAACAACTTTACGTATGTAGATGCAACTGTGTAGAAATAAAATAAATCAACCGTTGATATTTCCGCTTCAGAACACTGCCTTGTTAACTGGTATTAGTGGAGAGAAGCGGAAACTTGTTATATTTTGTTTTTTAATAGGCTCAAAGATGCAACCAATTTAAAGTCTGTGGAACTTACTCAAAATAACGAATAGGTACATGAACACGAGAAAGAGAGAGAGAGAGAGAGAGAGAGAGTAAGAGCGTCTAGCTTGTAAATAGTTAGGAGCCTTAACCTAACCTTGCAAAACCCTGTGTAAAAGAGGGAGAGAGAGAGAGAGAGACGGAGAAGGGGGACCAAGAGAAGCACACACAATAAGCAAGAGAGCCTTACCGTTTTCTGTCACTAGCGCACATTTCCAGTTGTCCTGGAGGAGCTAATTAAAATAAACTTACCGAAGAAAAGACGTGAGAGGTATTTTTTGATTCTTGTCTTTGCATAACATTAACTGCTACTCCCCCTACCCCCACCCATCTTTTTTTAGGATGGCAGGGAGTAAATGAGGGGGTGAGGAGGGGGAGTGGGACATCGCGAGGGGGAGGGGGGATGAGAGAGGAGTGGGGAGGGGTAGGGGAGCGTAGGAGATTGTATTTAACTTAACGTAAACTTGAAATACAAATATTTCTAGCGAGGAGCTGGCGTTCTCCCCCCCCCTCGCCCCCCATCCACATACCGACCCCTCATTCCCGACACACCCACCCACCCTTCCACCTTCACACCCACACACTGCCCTCCCACCTTCACACCCACACACTCTCCTCCCACCTTCACACCCACACACTCTCTCCACCTTCACACCCACACAC
Source organism: Cherax quadricarinatus (assembly GCF_026875155.1). NCBI lineage: Eukaryota > Metazoa > Arthropoda > Malacostraca > Decapoda > Parastacidae > Cherax > Cherax quadricarinatus. The sequence goes on from NC_069482.1 coordinate 12,984,607, forward strand.
TGCCCTCCCACCTTCACACCCACACACTGCCCTCCCACCTTCACACCCACACACTGCCCTCCCACCTTCACACCCACACACTGCCCTCCAACCTTCACACCACACACTGCCCTCCCACCTTCACACCCACACACTGCCCTCCACCTCACACCCACACACTGCCCTCCCACCTTCACACCCACACACTGCCCTCCCACCTTACACCCACACACTGCCCTCCCACCTTCACACCCACACACTGCCCTCCCCTCACACCCACACTCTCCCACCTTCACCACCTGCCCTCCCACCTTCACACCCACACACTGCCCTCCCACCTTCAACCCACACACTGCCCTCCCACCTTCACACCCACACTGCCCTCCCACCTTCACACCCACACACTGCCCTCCCACCTTCACACCCACACACTGCCTCCCACCTTCACACCACAAACTGCCCTCCCACCTTCACACCCACACACTGCCCTCCCACCTTCACACCCACACACTGCCCTCCCACCTTCACACCCACACACTGCCCTCCCACCTTCACACCCACACACTGCCCTCCCACCCTCACACATCCCACACACTGCCCTCCCACCTTCACACCCACACACTGCCCTCCCACCTTCACACCCACACACTGCCCTCCCACCTTCACCCACCACTGCCCTCCCACCTTCACACCCACACACTGCCCTCCCACCTTCACACCCACACACTGCCCTCCCACCTTCACACCCACACACTGCCCTTCCACCTTCACACCCACACACTGCCCTCCCACCTTCACACCCACACACTGCCCTTCCACCTTCACACCCACACACTGCCCTCCCACCTTCACCCCACACACTGCCCTCCCACCTTCACACCCACACACTGCCCTCCCACCTTCACCCACACACTGCCCTCCCACCTTCACACCCACACACTGCCCTCCACCTTCACACCCACACACTGCCCTCCCACCTTCACACCCACACACTGCCCTCCCACCTTCACACCACACACTGCCCTCCCACCTTCACACCCACACACTGCCCTTCCCACCTTCACACCCACACACTGCCCTCCCACCTTCACACCCACACACTGCCCTCCCACCTTCACACCCACACACTGCCCTCCCACCTTCACACCCACACACTGCCCTCCCACTCGAAGCATTGCACACCCATCGCTGAAGGAATTTCCCATTCAAGTGTCCTGATTTTTACGATTTTTTTTTATTTTTGTTTCTTACTGTTATTGCTTCTGTTACTGCTGCTGCTGCTGCTGCTACTGCTGCTGCTGCTGCTGCTGATAATGATAATCATGATAGGTTTCTGTGTCGTTATGTAAATAAGAGATACATGTAGTGAGGAAAGGACACGTGCAAACAGTTAAGACCTCAGCTAAATAACCACAGTGAAAAAAGAGCGAAATTCTAAAAGCTTTCGTAATTTCTCACATAGAAATCACGAAAGCGCTTAGGATTTAGCTATTTTTTTCACTTTGGTTATTTTGCACTTTGTGACATCACCTGTTTACTGTGATCTTAATGCATTTAAGACAATATATATATATACATATATATATATATATATATATATATATATATATATATATATATATATATATAATATATATATATATATATAACTAGTGAAAGCTCCCTTGTTATGTAGAACATTTACACACTTAAGACCATATAATAAGAAACGTTTTGGTCTTGAAACCTTGCTCACTCCAGTGATACATTAGGTCAGGTAAGATTCATCAGGAAACAGAGTAAGTGTTTCCTGACGCGGGTCTTACTCTTATGATGACTCGCTACTGGAGTTTTTGGTCATCTGACTGAGGCTTTCCACTGACTTACCTGTTCACCCCCTTAAAAATTAAAAATTAAAAATATATCATCGATACATAAGGTACACGAAACTCAGTATATATAGCAGAGGTCACGTGACCTCTAAGCAATGTCAAGTGAGGTTTAAGCCTCGTGGAAGGAAGGTCACCTGATCGTTATGTTGTGTTCTAGGCGTGGTGAGCCGTTGTCAAGGATAATGTGGACTAGAGTGGTGGAGATCTATAGCTACCTGCTTTGTCTTCAGTACTGTTAGAAATAGTGGTAAGAAGGGTTGTCGGCACTGATGCTGTCATAATTCTCGCTCCGTGAAGATTAACTAAGCATCTCTCCAATTCATGAGGTGGCTTCAGTGTCCTTTGGACAAAACAAGTTTTGCTCTGGTCATGCATTGTCCAGGAGAATAATGAAGGCCACTTATAGTAATGGAATAAATTAAAAGACATGACTGGCGCAATGGGAACAGTCCTGTTACTTGCTTCAGCGTTGGATGAATGATTTTGGGAAGTGCAATAAAGAGGACTTTATCGCATGCCGTACTGTTTATCGATAACTGGGAACTCTTATGTGACAATAATGACGTGTATGCCAAGAATGGAATGTATTTATCTAGAAGGGTAGCAGCATTTCCTCTTTCAGTCCAGAGGTTGTTACTACAGTGTATCAGGTTTTATAAAGAAGACTGTTAAAGCTATAGGTGTTTGTGGACAAGAAGCATAAATTATCAAGATGGTTATATGAATTCTAGATATAAATTAGCGTATAGTAAAGTTAATGTTAAGCAAGACATTGAAAAAAATCCCACCTAGAAACATTAGGTAATGATGATGATAATGGAACTAGTGGAAGGAAAAGATGAACAAGGAAAAGATACAGAAAACTTTCTTCGCATCTATTATACAAATAGTCGTAGTGCTAGAAACACGGCAAGAAAATTATGCAGGAAATATTGATGATGCAATAACTGAGATATGGTTTAATTTCAAGAGTTATGACGTGCCTGTTGAGTGCCACATTCAGAGGTTTAATATGTTCCACGATGATGGAAATAATGTGAAGTGGGGTCAAGTGGTGCTGTATAGTCCGAGAAAACTTCAACTGCTGCATAAAAACAGATATAAATGCACAAATAACCCGCACATAGAAGAGAGGAAGCTTACGACGACGTTTCGGTCCGATTTAGACCGAAATGAGTTATTTGTAAATTGTTCCAGTCACGGTATTGTGCTTTTTTGTTATTTACAGATACAAGTGCTGAAGAAACAGACTCAGAATTTATTAGGGAAAAATTTGCAGAGCATAAAAAAGTGGATTTTTGGTGTAATATCGAGCACAAACTTAGAAAGCGAACAATGGAAACTTTTGTGGGAAGAAAGTGATAAACTTACGCCTCATAAAATTTTAGTAATTTTAGGGAATTTATATTTCAGACAGATTCAGGGAATTTCTTGTTATTACTGGGGATTTAGAGCCCAGAATTTTCTAGCTGATATCCAATTAATTGCATTATTATATAATCAGAGAGACGGAAGAGCTATCCGAGATTATACACCTACGAATGTGGACAAAACTGTACTTAATATAACTGGAAGATTGATATCCTAATAGTAGTACAAATAAGACTTCATGCTGACAAATGATTTGATGATAATCTTAGGAGAGAAACCGTGTAAATCTCGAATGGTCAAAACCACTTCAATAACTCTATGAAATCAAGCAAATATTAAAAAGAGAACTAGTTTATATATAGGAAATTGAGGGATGGATAACTCAGTAACTCTTCCGAAAAGCAAAAGTAAAAAAAATTTTTATGAGAAACAGTGTGTAATTTTAAACAAGTAAAATTTATAGATCGTTATATAACAAATTATAACGTATTTATATATATATATATATATATATATATATATATATATATATATATATATATATTATATATATATATATATATATATATATATATTATATTTGCAAGGAATTCGCAAGAGCAGGCGAAATGTACACAAACACTGATCTCTGGCTGAAGGAGACTCGAACCTACGAACCTTGGAACAAGGTACGCAGTGCTTGTTCCAAGGTTCGTAGATTGGTAAAGCACTGCATAATATATATATATATATATATATATATATATATATAATATATATATATATATATATATATATATATATATATAAGACGGAGAGAAGGATAGCAGATGAACAAGGAGGCTTTAGGTGAAACATAGAGGTGAACAGTATTTAGATAAGGATATAGAGGTTTTGTGGCATTTATGGATTTGGAAAAGGCGTATGACAAGGTGGATAGGGGGGCAATGTTGCAGATGTATGGAATAGGAGGTAGGTTATTGAAAGCAGTGAAAAGATTTTACGAGGATAGCGAGGCTCAGGTTAGAGTATGTAAGAGAAGGGAGATTATTTCCCCGTAAAAGTAGGACTTAGACATGGATGTGTGATGTCACCATAGTTGTTCTATATATTTATAGATGGAGTTGTAAGAGAGGTGAGTGCTCGAGTTTGGCAAGAAATGTGGGGTTAAGAGATAAAGAATCTAAGACAAAGTGGGAGTTGTCACAGTTGCTCTTTGCTGATGACACTACTGTGTTTTTGGGAGATTCTGAAGAGAAGTTGCAGAGGTTGGTCGATGAACTTTGTAGGGTATGTAAAAGAAGAAAATTAAAAGTGAATATAGGAAAGAGTAAGCTGGATGTGTTCAGATATTTAGGAAAGGACATGTCAGCAGATGGGTCTATGAAAGATGAGGTGAATCATAGAATCGACAAGAGAAAAAAGGTGAGTGGTGCACTGAGGAGCCTGTGGAGACCAAGAACTTTGTCCATGGAAGCAAAGAGGGGAATGTATGAGAGTATAGTTATACGAACGTTCTTATATGGGTGTGAAGCATGGGAGGTGAATGTTGCAAAAAGGAGAAGGCTGGAGGCAGTGGAGATATCGTCTTTCAGGGCAATGTGTGATGTGAATGTAATGCAGAGAATACGTAGTTTGGAAATTAGGAGGAGGTGCATGATTACCAAAACTATTATCCAGAGGGGTAAGGAAGGGTTGTTGAGATGGTTCGAACATATAGAGAGCATGGAACAAAATAGAATGACTTCAAGAGTGTATAAATCTGTAGTGGATTGAATAGATTCAAGGAAACCGGCAGGTCGGACTTGAATCCTGGAGATGGGGAGTACAGTGTCTGCACTCTGAAGGAGGGGTGTTAATGTTGCAGTTTTATAACTGTAGTGTAAGCTCGCCTCTGGCAAGACAGTGATGGAGTGAATGATGGTGAAAGTTTTTCTTTTTCGGGCCACCTCGCCTTGGTGGGAAACAGCCGATGTGTTAATAAAAAAAATACATAATAATATATATATATATATATATATATATATATATATATATATATATATATATATATATATATATATATATATATATTCTCTTTCTTTCAACAAGTCGGCCGTCTCCCACCGAGGCAGGGTGACCCAAAGAGAAAGAAAATCCCCAAAAAGAAAATACTTTCATCATCATTCAACACTTTCACCTCACTCACACATAATCACTGTTTTTGCATAGGTGTCCAGAATACAACAGTTTAGAAGTATATACGTATAAAAATATACAATATATCTCTCCAAACTGCCAATATCCCAAACCCCTCCTTTAGAGTGCAGGCACTGTACTTCCCATTTCCAGGACTCAAGTCCGGTTATATAAATTAACCGGTTTCCCTGAATCCCTTCACTAAATATTACCCTGCTCACACTCCAACAGATCGTCAGGTCCCAAATACCATTTGTCTCCATTTACTCCTATCTAACACGCTCACGCACGCTTGCTGGAAGTCCAAACCCCTCGCCCACAACACCTCCTTTACCCCCTCCCTCCAACCTTTTCGAGGACGACCCCTACCCCGCCTTCCTTCCCCTACAGATTTATACGCTCTCCATGTCATTCTACTTTGATCCATTCTCTCTAAATGACCAAACCACCTCAACAAACCCTCTTCAGCCCTCTGACTATACTTTTATTAACTCCACACCTCCTAATTTCCACACTCCGAATTTTCTGCATAATATTTACACCACACATTGCCCTTAGACAGGACATCTCCACTGCCTCCAACCGCCTCTTTGCTGCAGCATTTACAAACCAAGCTTCACACCCATATAAGAGTGTAGGTACTACTATACTTTCATACATTCCCTTCTTTGCCTCCATAGATAAAATTTTTTGCCTCCACATATACCTCAATGCACCACTCACCTTTTTTCCTTCATCAATTCTATGATTAACCTCATCCTTCATAAATCCATCCGCTGACACGTCAACTCCCAAATATCTGAAAACATTCACTTCTTCCATACTCCTCCTTCCCAATTTGATATCCAATTTTTCTTTAAATCATTTGATACTCTCATCACCTTACTCTTTTCTATGTTCACTTTCAACTTCCTACCTTTACACACATTCCCAAATTCGTCCACTAACCTTTGAATTTTTTCTTTAGAATCTCCCATAAGCACAGTATCATCAGCAAAAAGTAACTGTGTCACTTCCCATTTTGTATTTAATTCCCCATAATTTAATCCCACCCCTCTCCCGAACACCCTAGCATTTACTTCTCTTACAACCCCATCTATAAATATATTAAACAACCATGGTGACATTACACATCCCTGTCTAAGACCTACTTTTACTGGGAAGTATTCTCCCTCTCTTCTACACACACTAACCTGAGCCTCACTATCCTCATAAAAACTCTTTACAGCATTTAGTAACTTACCACCTATTCCATATACTTGCAACATCTGCCACATTGCTCCCCTATCCACTCTATCATATGCCTTTTCTAAATCCATAAATGCAATAAAAACTTCCCTATATATATATATATATATATATATTATATATATATATATATATATATATATATATATATATATTATAAACACAGACACACACGTATATATAAAGCAAGTAAATTCTTATATTATCTCATTGTTATTCATGAAAAACCTTCTCGTGTAATTAACAGTAATATGAATATTGTAAGCAGAGCGTGTGGTATAACAACACGAGGCGAGAGTTCATCATTGTGCATGTCAAATACCATAAACACGTGGGTGAAGGTGCGGCCAGCAAGGAGAACCAGATCTAAACTGTATGTGAACACGCTTGTGTGTATACCCGTACCCACATCCGCTCCCAGGGACGGGTATACACCTTCATACGTCAACGTCAATATCACTCAAGCGCGCGCACACACACACACACACACACGCACACATACACAAGCACACACACACCACACACACACACACACACACACACACACACACATACACACACACATACACACACACACAACACACACACATACACCACACATACACGACACACACATACACACACACACACACACACACACACACACACACACACACACACACACACACACACACACACACACACACACACACACACGAGATGAATTAGGGTAGCTGGCAAAGGTCTGCTTTACTTGATAATCATAAGGATTAAATACAATAAAAAATAATCCCAAATGATTATTAAGAATCTGTCATCAACAATGTGAATAACTGACCACCATAAGAATCATGTAATAACAATTCCATTAATGATAAATGAAGCATTAATAAATACTATTACTGTCAATAATACTAACATCATTAAATATTAATATAATAACATAGAGGAATGAACTTTTAAATATAAACCACCAACCAATAATAATAACCATTGCTATAAGGGGATTGAAAATCCACATTCACAGTTGCTCAGTAATAATTATGGAAAAACTTTACATTATATAAGAGTGTATTATCCCAAAAGTTATCCCCTTCTTGTTCCTGTACATTATCCAGTAACCTAAATAAAACTGCCTAACCACTCTATATTTAACAAAAATCAAACCTAATAATCACATTTTTAAGCTGTAAACGTATTTACAATTTATGGATATCCAAGGCAAGAACCAGTGTACCACCTTGCCTTACACCCCTTAACTCAATATTTTTTGCAGCCTCAGGAATATTCTAATTTGTTTTTTAGTAGTCCACAGACACCTCTAGGATTCAAATATATCCTCACATTAGTAATAATGGTAGAATTACCGATAAAAATGTTAAGTAAATGGACGCAGATGCAACTAGTGTGATATTTTATTGTGGCAACGTTTCGCTGCTCAGGAGCACTGCTCAAGCATCTGTGTTCGTTTACCTAACATATCCTCTCACCTCATACCCAGTCCAAGATAATGGCGCCTATAAATAGTGAGTTGCAGGAAATCCACCCAAGACTATGGTTAGTAGCACAGATGCGAAACAGTCTTCTACACATTCATAACCTCTCCTGCAAACTAATCCCCCAAAATCATATAGAACATTAAATCATCTAATTATAATCTAAACCTGTAAGAATAATACAACCATTTTCGGCCCGAGAAGGTTCTATCCAGTATGAGAGAAACCTTAAGATTTATCTAATCCTTCTTCATTACTATTTAAATTTTCTTAGAATTAAATTATGAGAACCCTAGAGCTTTGCCACTACAAAATCATTCTTCCAAAACACTTAAAATTTTCAAAAACGTATAAAGAAAACAATGTTACTCTTCCCTTCCCATGACAAAGCTTAAACATTCTCATTTTAACCCTTAAATTTTCACAATTACATTACAATCACCAGTATTCTCTTGCAACCTTCTCTGATGTCCATAGCATAGTCTAACCAAAGATAATATGATTTTACAACCCTTGCCTATTGAAATGCTAAACTTATGAAATGTAAACAACTATGAACTATGAAAAGAGACTAAAATAGTGAAACTTTATGACATTATAAGACAGAAGGACCAAGGGTGATATGATTACGATATACAGAATACTAAGAGTGATTGACAGGATGATGGAGAGAAAGTCTGTTCGAGAGGTTGGTCTCGGGTACACGAGACCACAGCTGGAAGTAAAAAACACAGATCAGTCTACCCGGAGTCGCAGGGATATTAGGAAATTCTTCTTTAGCCTTAGAGTCGTGAGGAAGTTAAACGACCTAGACAGCGAAGTGTTACGGGCAGGATTCATACATAATTTCAACAGGTATGATAGGGCTCACGCAGCCACGACAGAGTGAAATCCAGTAGTGGCCAGCACAGTGGGGCCAAGAGCCTAAACTCGACCCATATTACCACAAATGGGTGTATGCAAATGAGTGAGTACAAGTAGGTGAGTCCATATACATGCACACACACACACAAACATCTGAATAAAACATACTCAGTATTTTAGCACAATAGAAAGATATTCTGAAATATTTATTTTAACCGGTGTTTGCCATGCATAAGGAATTACGCGGTGTCTGAATATTGCATGATTTGTCGAGATTACGTCCCTAAATAAACACAGCCACCAAACCTGACTTCTATATTCAGTTCCTGAGAGAGCACAGAATCTCTAAATTAACTATTCAGTAAAGAAACTATATAACACACCTGACTCTAGGTGTGGGCAAAATTACTTGTGTTTTATTTAATAAACAATTTAAAAATACCATTCCAATTTTTTTTGGTGTGTTTAGAATAACATGGGAACAACGCGGTTGTCCTTTGCATTTTTATTTCATTTGAATCTCCAGAGGTAAACTTGGGGGGTTTAAGTTAATATATTTAAAGTTCAGTGCAGGTTTTTGTTGGTAAATGTTGTGTTTTAATTATTGTTGAGCATTGTCGGGTGTTGCTATAGTCGCTGCTGGAGCTCGACTCATCACCCTGAGTCTCTTACGTTATCTGTAGCACCATAGTCACTGCTACTGTGACGATAGTCACCACTACCGTGACGATAATCGCCATTTTGACGTGGTTGCCACCATGACTGTAGCACCATGGTCATCGCTACTGTAGCGATAGTCACCACTTTGACTTGGTCACCGCAGTGACTCTGGCACCACTGTCACCACCATGACTGTAGCACAGCGGCCATGACCATGACTGTAGCACTATGGCCACCACTATGACTGTAGCACAATGGCCTCTACCATAACTGCAGCACCATTGTCACCGCCAAGACTGTAGCACCCTGGCCACGACCATGACTGTAGCACCAAGACGACTGTAGGACCACCATGACTATAACACCATGACCACCACCATGATGTAGCACCATGGTCACCTCTGTCTCAGTGTTTCCTATATACTCTTTAACACACCTGCCGTCTCCCACCGAGGTAGGGCGACCCGAAGAAAAATAAACACTTTCACCATCACTCACTCCATCACCAGAGACGCGCTGATATTACAGTTTTTGATGCTCATTTCAACCGCAATATTCTAACCCGTCCTCCAGAGTGCAGGCACTGTACGTTCCACCTCCACGATTCTGGTCCGGCTAACCGATTCTCCTGAATTCCTTCATAGCTGTTTCCTTGCTCACACTCCAACAGCACGTCAAGTTATAAAATCCATTTACCTCCATTCACTTCTAATACGATCGCACACACCTGCTAGATGTTCAAGCCCTTCTCATGAAAAACCTATTTTACCCCCTACCCTTCTTTCTATCCATTACAGATTTATACATCCTCCAAATCATCCTATTTTGCTCCACCTCAATAACTATTTATTTGTATATTCCTGAAACATATATTGATTCTCTCCCCTCTCCCCTTATCTCCCTCTCTCCTCCTTTTTGCCCCCTATCCCCCCCCCCGCTCTCTCTCTCCCTCTCTCTCTCTCTCTCCTCTCTCCTCTCTCTTCCTCTCCCTCCCTCCCTCCCTCCTCCCCTTTCTCTCCCCATCTTCCATTATCTCCCCTTCTCTCCCTTTCTCTCGCCCTTCTTTCCCCCTCACTCCCTCCTCTCTCTCTCTCTGTTTGCACAAGAGCTTTTGATGAAATTAAGACACATGTGCAACATCTGGGTATCTTTATAGTAGACGTTTCGCCATCCAGTGGCTTTATCAATACAAATTCCAGGACATAACTTGAAGACAGTAGAACTATGTACAGAAAATGAGGTAATCAGTCCCTCAACCTTGGTGTTGGTGCAAAGAGCACCGTAGTCGAGGAGATTCTGAAATAGAAGCAAGGCGCTTGTATACTAACGTCAGGTGGAAATGGGACGTGTAGCAGACGAGGGCATAGTCACTGGTAGGCGGGATTCCCCAGTGGAAGTAGGTCCTACCCAAAGAGATGGGTTAGTTGTAGTAGTAGTTGTCGTAGTCGTGAAGGTTATGTACATGTCCTCAGAATCAAGATTCCATAATGTTGCAGTGTCTGACAAGTTGTACAACAATGGTATACTGATTACCTCATCTTCTGTACATAGTTCTAATGACTTCAAGTTATATCCTGGAATTTGTATTGATAAAGCCACTGGATGGCGAAACGTCTACTATAAAGATACCCAGGTGTTGCACATGTGTCTTAATTTCATCTTGTCGGTATTGTATACCATTCTTGTACAACAAGAGTTTTTACAGGGTTAGGTTAAGAGTTCCTACCTTCATTAAAAGCTGAGAGCTGTTACCTACCATACTTACTTTGTAAGACTTTTTATTGTTCGAAACATACAAAGAGAAAACAGGATGAAGTTGGAGCCAGCTGTGGGTCAATGATTTCATTTAGTCAGCTGACTATATTTCATCAATGTAGCAATTAATACTATACGAATATGTACCAGACTCGTACCATTCTAAGAATGAATGATCTTAAAAGAAATTAATGTTCTTAAGAAGAGAAAAACCAGGGTGCACTGCCCGAAATGGACCGCTTGCTGGTGGCTTCGTTTAGTGCTTAACAATGTTATTACATATAAGCTACATTTTGTATACCGCAAAAAAGAAATAAGCCTTTATTATATTGATTTTCTGCCCGTCTTGTGTGGAAACTATCTTTCCGCTGTCCGAGACTTGGAGAGAAGAGTGGTACCTTGACAATACTACCTTTGTACATAACAGTAAGACCGCCCACGTCTCTCCAGTGCTAAAGGCTCTGATGTAATAACATATTTATCTAGACCGGGTCCAGGCAACAGATAAGGCGTCTTGTTCTGATCTCTTTTCTGTCCTGAAGTCGTAAATGAGACGGGAAACAGGCAGTCCAAGACAGTGGTACATACTCAAGGCGTGAATGCACTTGTACTTCATAGAGTTTTGCAGCCTCTACTGTCGGGTAGGTATGAGATACGCCTTAGTAATGTTAGCTTCTTGACTGCCTTGCCTGCAAGATTTTTCCACTTGGTTCTTCATAGACATTTTAGAATAGCCACCTCGCCCCGGGTTCCAAATCTGTCCCATTCATTCCCACCACTGCTCCAGCATTAACATCATTGTGCCTAGAAACCATCGTTTGCCTTTTCTCTGGAGCAAAGGTAACCTGTCATGATTTTCTCCAGGGTGATGTAGCTCTAGGCTGGTGATTGATTTGTTTGAGAACAGTTGGCATTTCCTTTCGTGAGTAAGTGAATATCGAAGTACAGTCGTAATCATAGACATCATGGTATTCTGGGGTGAGGGGATAGTCATTAAAGTAAACATTCCAAAATAATGGATCAGGCATGCTTCCCCGTGGAACACAGGCATCGATTATCTTGTTGACTCTCTCCCACTGAAAACTACTGTAATACCTTTAAGGTTATATCTTAGGAGGTGTAGTGTAGAGCAAGAGACTGTAAGTACTTGCAATCTTGTCAAGAGTCCTTAGTGCACGTAGATCTTCGATTCATCCAACGATTGGTGCCACATAGTTGGAAGGTTTAATAAGAGATCACCAGCAAAGTGACCTTTCCTGAAGCCACAGTGTTGGTCACAAAGAAGCGAGTAATAGTCGAAAAAACTGTCATTTGCCGTGAAATTATCGTCTCAAGAATTTTGCCAGTTATTGGCAGGAGCGACACTGATCTGTAGTTACTGATTTCCGCTCTGCTCTTCTTTTTGTGAAAATGGACTACATTTGCCTCTTTCCACAGAGAAAGTGGAAAGAGGCAGTGCTGATAAATGCAAGTTAGAGGTGATGCTAGTTGGCCTCTACATCAACTCGGCAGTCTTTGGATAACCTTATCAGGGCCTACAGCCTTTTCTCGGTCCAGGGATTTAAGGAGATATACTTCAACCTGTCTTATTGTCACCTGTGACAACTTTGACACAGTTCTTGCGGCTAGAAAAGGACGTTTTCCATAACTAGGTCAAGAACTTGCATCTTGGCAGCAAAGTGTTCAACAAACAGGTCAGCTTTCTCTTGATTGCTAGTAAATATAATCATAAACTGAAGCAGTTTATGTACTGTGCAATTACTTTTACCCTCTTCTTGGATTGCTCCAACTTTCCTGATGTAGTGTGATGGAATCGGAGAAAATAGATCCATCATTTTAAAGAAAAGTACCTTACTGACTGTAAGGTTAACCTGATTATTATACTTAATAAAGCCAAGTACAAGAACTCTTAATTTTACTTCGGCTGTGGATGTTGTTTAAAATATCTGCATACATTTATTTTTTATGTTTTAAGTAATGTTTTATTTAATTTCATTAATACATGTATGTAGGCAGAGTTAAACATATAATACACTTCGATTAGTGTTCCACTTGTCGCCACTTGCTCTCATTGGCTCGTTTTTCTCTTGCACTACATTTTCATTGGGTAAATCTCGACCCAGAGAGATTATAACTTACTTTTAGAGGCAGTATTCATTCTCTCTTAGGTGGCAACGATGAGAATCAGTGTATAGCTAGCTAGCTCCATCTTTCTTCAGTGGCGATGACGAGCAGAGGTATTACTAAAGCCTCAATTCTCCTGTAAATAATGTACGTATGTCCTGTCCTGCAGCTTTCTCTGGGTCTTGACATCTTGGTTGAGGTCCATGTATGTTGCTAACTCCTGTGATATGCTGCTAATATCGCCAGAGACTTCCAGGGAGGTTAGGCAGTATTTCTTCAGTCACAGAGTTGTCAGGAAGTGGAATAGTCTGGAAAGTGATGTAGTGGAGGCAGGATCCATACATAACTTTAAGATGAGGTATGATAAAGTTCATGGAGCAGGGAGAATTACCTAGTAGCGACCAGTGAAGAGGCGGAACTAGGAGCTGTGACTCGACCCCTGCAACCACAACTAGGTGAGTACACACACACACACTCACATCAAATTACCAACTGTCCTAAAACTCAGTATTAGGTTCAAAACCTATCATCTGCACGTATATCATTACGGCTGCATTTGACCTGTATACTAACATCATGAATTTCTTTATCCTCACCGCAGAGAACAGAACGAACTTCTAGTGCATGCACATTGACAGACACACACAAAATATATACACCCAGAGGTGTGTGTTTATGCTTATGTATTTACAATGAGAGTTTAATCCCCATTTCATGAATTAAAGTACTGTTGTCCAGTGGTAAACAGGTGACAGCCTTAATGATCCTCGTGCAGTCGATTACTCCATGTATATACCCAACCCTCACTTAAGCATCTTGCTTTTGTTAAATTGTTTTTAAATGTTCATTAAATATTTATAACAACAATTGAAATTATATTATGTAGAACAATGGAAATTGATATTGAACAATGTTGAAATTTATTTTCCTAAACTATTCGAAAAATTAGTAGAGTTAATCCTCTTTCCATTTGTTCCAAAATTCGTGGAGAAAGTTATGCAGTGAGATACTACAAGATTGGAACAAGCCCAATTAACCTTAAAGACCACACTCTCAATGAGCCTCATAATGGAGGAATTTGTCGTCGTCAGTGCTTGAGAATGTGTCGGGATAGGACAGGTCTCATGTGCTGGCTGTGACAATTCTTCTGACGAAAAAAAAGAGTACATGGGAAAAACAGTTATTAGAGAACTTGGAAGTCTACACTAAGGCTATCTGTTTAGAATTATCTATTTCTGTCTACACAGAGGAAGATCGTGTATTACCTAGTTCAATATGTCAAGGATGACAAAGGTAGAAGGCTCTCTCCCTATCCTCTACTCCCTTTGGCCACTGCTGGCATGAAAAACCAGGGAAAAATTACACCTTACCATATTGAAAAATTGCATGGAATTTACAGGAGAGATGGAAGCGGATTGAAGGCATGGGCTACAACTATTACAGTGTAAAGCTGTATCAAATAATTTTAGAGGCTGATAAAGCTCTACTGAAAAGAGAAACGTTTTCCCAATAAATGTTTGTTCTGGAACGTTTCTCTTCTTCAGCATTGCCAGCAGTACATCTGGGTCTCGTGAAAGCTCTTGCAGACGATGTATTACTGACTGTTTATAATTTCTCCCTGGGTACCTGCTTCTCTCTTCAGTCATTCACCTTTGTTTAGCCCTTCGACACCTAAATATCTACAGGATTTAACATGACTGATGAGGAGTATACCTTGCATATAAACGAGGTAAAAAGGGGGCGTGCCGTTAGTCTGACAGTTTCTTAGACACATGGTTAGTTATAGGCGATTACTTAATGTCTGATCTTTCTTAACCCTTCGTGGGGCAAATGGCCATAAAATTAGAAATTCGAACTGAACTCCCTATAGTGGATAGAGTAACTAAATATAAGGTCAATGAGCCCATATAAATGGAATTCTGATGGTTAGTTTTGAGCAATTACTAATCTCCGAAAGGCGAATATTTTCGCCCCTGCCCGAAATAGGGAGTAAAAATCTGAATGTTGCAAACTTGCAATTGTTAATAAAACACCCAATAACTATTTTTTAAATTTATTATACAAACAGACAATATCAAAAACATAAATGGAACTTGTATCAAAACTTTTTGTAAGAATTATAAAAATATAAAATGAAACAAATAGCAACATGGACACATTGCAAAGGGATAAACTTTCAAGTCCCATATTCCTGAGATTCATGAGGAAGACCAATTATTCTATATTGCTAATTGATCAAAGGATCATTTTGGAGGTCAACCTGGGACCACTGAGATTGACCTTGTGTAAAGTAAAAGGACACAAGTGCAACTAACGTGACATTTTATTGTGGCAACGTTTCGCTCTCCAGGAGCTTTGTCAAGCCGTTACAGACAATACATGGACACAGAGGGTATATATAGGCTCAGAGTGAGGTGCAGTACTAGTGGTAGTAGTAGTAGTAGTGACAAAAGTTGTAGTAGTAGTAGTAGTAATACAGTATGGTAGAGCAATTAATTCGTACATGAGTAAAAGGATATAAAAGCTATTACTTGGGTAACATTGACCTAAGATTGACCTTGAAGAGCAATATCATCATAAATATGGCGTCCATCTTCATAGTCTGTTATTTGGGTTATAATGCCACTAACATAGCTCGTAGCTGAATGTTTAGGTGAAGTGGATAGAGCATTTAGAGGAGTATTAATATAATAAAGAGGTATATTTTTTTAATTACGTTTCTTAAACATTTCTCATAGGATAACTTCTTTTCGTGATATCAAGTGAAAAACTTAAATAAGGTAATGGAGAATAACTATTTGAAGAGAGTGCAGCAAGGCTGTACAGTGTACACTATTTTCTTTCATAAACCATGTAGATGAGGTCTGTCCATATCGACTACTGAGTACCATTCTTTGAAGATTTTTACTGCTATGGACCAAACATCATATGTTGGCTACGGCTGATAAGTACGAACAGTGAAACTATTAGTGTATGTCCCTACTAACAAAGGGTTAACAGGGACTGCCTTGAAGTTTTAGGGATGTAGGGACAGTCACTATATATTTCGTCTTATGAGAACCAAGTCAATTTAATCCTTTGTTCAGAATAATTTTCGTATTTTATCATGAAGTACTGTTGAAAGTTTTCATTCATGGAAGTTGTGGTCCAGTTACTTGTGATATCATTGGACTTTTCAAGGGATTAGAGGCTAGCAACAATACCAGAATTTTTTCTACACAATTATATCTTTGCAGACAAAATTGAGAGAGAGAGAGAGAGAAGAGAGAGAGAGAGAGGGAGAGAGAATGTCTAAAGCCAATAACAAGTTCTTTATATTTATTTTATTTAATTATTCTCCTTGCTTTGGCTAGTGCAGTTCATGAGGTTTTGAAAATGACAAGAGTTCAACACTCACGATGTTTCCTCATTCCTTCTAAATATAGTGAAGTTGTTAATGATGGTTATCGTAGTATTCGTGGTGGCATTTGTAAGCATCTAAAATGGCTAGTTTTGCATCCCCTCTTTCTCTTCCCTTGAACTCTGATAAAATTATGAATAAAGATGCTTAGAGCACAAATAAAATATTTTTTAATCTGCTCAATTAGTAAAGTCACTTTTGTGGGTGAGGGCTAATTGTCTTTATTTTGTATTTTCTTCTATAATTACTCAGTATCATCGAAACCAATGATAGTAAGTCTTGAAGTTGATCTGATAAATCACCAGGTATCACAGTTACATATTGTATTTAATACATAATATCCGATGCATACATCTAACATGTCGCCATATACATTAGTGGGCTTAATCGTACTTTCTATTCTCGCATTCTCATGTTCATTTAAAAGTTTAACTAATTTAGTTCCATTGCTGTTGGTTATTGTGCCTCCAATAGACTTATGTCTGGCATTATAGTCTCCAACGATAATGGTAGGTTCACTATTAATGTGATCGGGTAATGCTTCAGGTTGAAATCGATTAGCTTAGGCATATATATTGCAAATGTTAGTCGAAAAGTTGCCTGCATATACTTTGACACCATGATATTGCATTTTTATTATACTTTGCAGAGCTGTGAGTGTATGAGACGAGTTCTTTATAGCATCAGTCACATAGAGATGGTTGTTTTTACGTTATCTGCTGTATATCCAGATGATTTCATAGGAGGTACTCCATCTCGTAGTCTACATTCTTGTATATAAATTACATGCACTTCGGACATTGATAACATTCGGGCAGGTACTTCTTAATTGATGCATTGTTCTAGAAATAGTCACCATCTCCAACTTCACTTGTTGTACTTGCCTCCTCCTGGACACGTCTCTCTGGTTCAGTGTTACAAGATCCATCCAGGGTTCGAGATTTCATGTAAAGATAATAGTAATAATTTATAACAGATGTTCGTGTTGTTCTTTGTCATCATGTGTTTCAGTTTCTTTTTCGACACTTGACAGGCATTTTTTTTCTAATATTTTATGTTGAAGCCATTAATTTATCTAGCACATTTTTGTTCTGTCAACCATTTCCTCGAACTAGTTCCCATCCTTTCCCTGAATTAAATTTATCTCATATTCCCCAGGTAATATGGCCCCTAGGAGTTATGAATGTATCATGGCCCAATTTCAGCCTCTCGGAAATGCCAGTGTGGTCCTGAAGAAGTAACTACCCTTGCCCTGACCTGACACAAGTCATGAGACTCAACTAGGATAATGAACCCTGGTTTTGTATTTAAGTTCCTCTTGCACTTTTTTTTCGCTGACTTTTTTTTGTTTTTTTGTCACTTTTGAGTTCAGCACTTTAAAAGTAATAACATACACCTTGAACTTTTAACAAATTGGAATCAAAGAGTAATTAATCATTATCGTAATTCCAGAGAACTTTAAAATGAAAAGCTCTGTTGTTCGAGGCACAGTACTTATCCTAATTATTTTTCACATTCTCGACATAAACAAAAATACAAATCATAGCACAGCAACATCTTTCACAGACGATACTAGAATTTGTATGAGCGTTCCAGTCATGGAGGACACAGCAAACCTTAAAGCCGATGTAAACTAAGTCCTCCAGCTGGCCACAGGTATCAAAAATATGTGTTCCGTGGACAACTCTTACCTGCAGTTCTTCACCTTCGATCAAACGCAGAAAAAAAGACTGGAACAGAGCACAAAACTCGAGCTAACCACTTGGTATCTTTAAATATCAGAGAGCTCTAGTACTAACTACATCGGAAAATCAACATTCAAGGAACACAACTGCAGCGAAAATAATCAGCTAGATGAATATAGTTTTATATAAAAAAAAGCCACAGTTCTTGGGAATATTTCTGTAATTTAGACTGAAACATTTTTTTCAGACTCTCAGACTCATTTAAAGCAGATAAAATTCTAGGCAAATTCAGGAACTTAAATTGTTCTGAACGTTATACATTCCATAAACTGTACTTCCTGGAGCGTAGAAAAGATTCATCACAATCTACACATTAAAAAATGGTGAGAAACTGAAGCAGTTTATGTACTGTGCAATTACTTTTACCCTCTTCTTGGATTGCTCCAACCTTTCTGATGTAGTGTGATGGAATCGGAGAAAATAGATCCATTATTGTAAAGAAAAGTACCTTACTGACTGTAAGGTTAACCTGATTATTATACTTAATAAAGCCAAGTACAAGAACTCTTAATTTTACTTCGGCTGTGGATGTTGTTTAAAATATCTGCGTACATTTATTTTTTATGTTTTAAGTAATGTTTTATTTAATTTCATTAATACGTGTGTGTAGGCAGAGTTAAACATATAATACACTTCGATTAGTGTTCCACTTGTCGCCTCTTGCTCTCATTGGCTCGTTTTTCTCTTGCACTATATTTTCATTGGGTAAATCTCGACCCAGAGAGATTATAACTTACTTTTAGAGGCAGTATTCATTCTCTCTTAGGTGGCAACGATGAGAATCAGTGTATAGCTAGCTAGCTCCATCTTTCTTGAGTGGCGATGACGAGCAGAGGTATTACTAAAGCCTCAATTCTCCTGTAAATACTGTATGTATGTCCTGTCCTGCAGCTTTCTCTGGGTCTTGACATCTTGGTTGAGGTCCATGTATGTTGCTAACTCCTGTGATATGCTGCTAATATCGCCAGAGACTTCCAGTTTTCTAGGGAAGCCCCGTGGTCTTCTGTACAAGAGCGGTCAACAAGAATCTGGTGAGGCTGGTGAGATATAAATTTCTTTTTAGGTATAACTTGGTTATTACCGGTCTGCCCATCACGGCCAGTTCCTTCTGTATGCTGAGGAAGAGAGTAAATATCAGGTCACCGAAGTTAAGGGTAGAAGGTACTGGGTTCTGCCCCATTCATTTACGTATAATTATACCACAAATTGCAACTAGTTATTGTCGGTCATAATTCAGTTTGGGGTGAGGCCAGCTGAAGGTATCATTATTTATTGTAGCCCGTGAATTGCAAGCATTACAGTGAATAGACTAGATTTCTAGGAATTAGTGGCAACTTGTCTTAGCAAGTCATTTTATGTACGTGTGAAAACCAAGCTTTTACGAGTACACTAACCATCGTTTAGAACTTTAGACATCTGTGCACTGCCATGGGTCAGGGATTCAGCGAAGTTACTGAATGTGATCTCAGTAATGCTGGTTACTCTCGTGTATCTGGGTGTATTATTGTATAATCTAGTGTTGTAATGCTACCCTAATTTGGAATGCAAATGTCATACTTCTTTATTTCCGTGCGTTCATTGATTGTTATTGTCATACTTATTTCCGTGCGTTCATGGCTTGCTATTGTCATGCTATTTCCGTGCGTTCATGGATTGCTGTTGTCATGTTTCTGCTGTGATTGTACTACGGTAATCTGCATGATTCCACTCTGTTAATCCTGCTGTTATGTGTAAAGAATATTTCACAATTTGTATGTAGAAATACGTTGATGCTCGCTACAAATGTGCTTATGGTAGGGTGATTATATATTAATTTACCTGCTTTAGTGGTCTCACATATTAGTCTACACTTGATGGGATCAGTGTTTAATTTACTTGTACTTCAAAGTGATGAATTATTACCTTGTAATTTAATTATTTTAGTTGTTCTAGAGTTGTCAGAGTAATTCCTTTAATTACTTTCTGATTTGTTAGGCTGGGACAACTAATTAATGTTACTGTTAAGTAGAATAAGTGGGGTATTTCTTGAAAATCATGTTGTAAGGTATTTTTGTTAATGTTAGGTACTGCACTCACCTTTATTTGGCTGCAGGGGTTGAGTCCTAGCTCTTGTCCCACCCCTCAACTTGGCTCTTGCCAGATTCATTCCCTATTAGTATCTAAGGGAGTGATTATTATTCTTTTGTACAAGTATAACCACTGCATATATTCTGAATTATATGAGTATAATTTTTATTGTCTTTAATACCATCCCTTAAATCTAGATTTGTTTTTAATCTTGTTTACTTAAAAATAGCGCTTCATAACCCTCAGTGGTTTATAATACAACAGTCTATAAATAAATGGTTTAGAAACCCGACAAGTTGATAAATAAGACACGTGTGCAAAACTTGGGTATATTTATCCTGGAAATGTTTCGCCAGCCAATGGCGTCTTCAGTCCAATGCAGAGAAACGGTGGAAGATGATGAGCAGTGTAAGGTAACACTGGTCAACAATTTTTGAAAAATTGTATGCTTCTTAAATGAGATTAGTTAATTATGTATTTTCATTTCCTGAATCCAAATATCAATTTGAAAAATGCTTATTGGCTACAGGTTTGAAGGTACGAGACATGTAATATTTGACTATTTTATTATAACGTACAATATGTGTCAATATGTTTTATTTTAAACTCTAATCCGTACCTACTCTCTGCCTTTTTGCTTGACGCTTATAGTGGGCTGAAGAATCATCTCTTGCCAATGTCCAGCAATAGTCGGCAAGAATTTTTGTGCACCGTTTGCCCTTGTACCATTTTTCCATGATTGAAACTGCCCCACAGTTCGATGGAAAAAAGTCTAAATGCGAGTCAAAAAGGTGGATTTTAAGTGACATATTACACCCCATGTTCTTGTAAGTCTTGATGAGGTTTTCCACCAATTCTTCATAGTTGCCTTCCCTTCTGTTTCCAAGAAATCCCTTCGCCACTAACTTGAATGCTTAACAAGCAGCTTTCTCCTCCCCATGAAGGTCTTATTCTTTAAGAAGCTCTCGAATCTGAGGACCATTGAAGCCTTCTCTTATCTTAGCGTCTCTCAGTGAGGGGGAATTTTGATGTTAAACTCTTGAATCCCTGACCGGATTTGTATATAGCCTTTACAAAGTTTTTCATGAGCCCTAGTTTGATGTGTAGTGGTGGTAGCAAAATTTGTTTGGTTCATGAGAGGTGGATGTTGAACATTTTTCGTCCCAGACTCCAATGATTGAGAGGTGGCTCTCCTGATGCAGTGGGAACCTCTTGCATGGCTGTCCCATTGATATAGAAAGCAGCAGTACTTGGTTTATTCGCCCTGCAAGCCCATCACAAGAGCAACAACCTTTAAGTCACCACAGCACAACCACCTTCTATGACTAGTGGAACAATAATGAAGGGCAGTGAGACTGTGAGTGTGGTAAGAAACACACTGCCGCAAGCCTGTTGGAACCTGTTGTGACACGTAGGTGTATACTGAAAAGTAGAGCTAACAATTTTAATGATATTCATTATCAGTAACCTAAAATTAGTTGGAAATTGACACTCTGGTCTCGGAAGCATTTTGGTTGTTGAGCAGTGTAATCAGTCCCTCAGCCTGGAGTCAATGTGTTTGGCCCATCGACTCCAGGCTGAGGAACTGATTACCTTACACTCTTCTTCTTCCACCGTTTCTCTGCAATGGACTGAAGAAGCCACTGGCTGGCGAAACTTTTCCAGAACAAAGATACCCAAGTGTTACACAAGTGTCTTATTTGCCAACGTACTACAGAATATTAAACATTAGTGTTGAATTATGCAAATATCGCAAACCCAAGCGATACAGGATGCAAAACAATCACGAGGGGAGTAGAATGATAACTTTAGGCCTTTTGTATTGCAATCAACACATCAGGAACTTGCAAAGTTGCGGAAAAAAGGATATCCGAGCTAATACGATAACAGAGGATGTATTCACTCCAGTGAATACATCCTCCTTTTTTGCTGAAACTTTGCAAAACTCCTGATGTGTTGATTGCAACACGAAAGGCCTATAGCTATCATTTTACTCCCCCGGTGGTTGCTTTGCATTAGTGTTGAAATTGAAAGTTGAGGGGCACTTCGTGACGTGGAAACTCGCTCATAAAAACCTACTGCCTCTTGTCACTGATAAAATAAAGAGATGAGGCTGGGATTCAGCGTTACTTGTAACTAAAACTCTTAACGATTTTAGTATTTTTCTGTGAATATTATAATACAATTACTAATAATGAGAGCGGTGCGAAATATCCAGTACGAGAGATGATGCCAAATATCCAGTACGAGAGATGATGCCAAATATCCAGTACGAGAGATGATGCCAAATATCCAGTACGAGAGATGATGCCAAATATCCAGTACGAGAGATGATGCCAAATATCCAGTACGAGAGATGATGCCAAATATCCAGTACGAGAGATGATGCAAATCCAGTACGAGAGATGATGCCAAATATCCAGTACGAGAGATGATGTCAAATATCCAGTACGAAATGTAGGGAGTCCAGTAAGTCTATAATTATAGTGTAACGAGAGCGGAATCCAAGGGAGATGGTGAGAAACATCTAGTACGAAACGTAGGAGGGGGGGATGGTATGCGAACCGGGGATGCCGAACCAAGATACATCCCAATAGGGGATACCTAATTCAGCATTTATTACACCCTAGGCTATCAAAACAATCCATGAGGTATCCCAACTTGGGATACCGAGCATCCCAAAAAAGATATCCCACTTTCGGACACGAGAAAAAAGAAAATCTGAATTTAAAGACTTTCAAGAAACCAGAATCACAGATCTTATATCTTACGTCAAAAAACAGAAGTGAGAGAAAAAAAGAGAATGTAAAAAAACAGAAGGGAACAGATAAACAAGGAATTAATAAGAAAGGCAGTATGTCCCAGGGAGTGAACATGTCGCCTATGCTTTGCCATTCCTCCACATTAAAGTTCCCGGCTGGCAGCTAGTGTAGCTTTTATTATAGGAGGTCAGGCGTCGCGATTCTTGCAGCTTTAATATTTTATAATGGTCGCGTGGCCGTCATCAGCCAAAGTTCAGGCTTGAAAAATAAAAGATTCGGAACGGGTTGACAAGAACAGCAATGCAAGCTGTAGCCATTACAGCGGTACAGTGGAGGCTGCCTCAGCTGTTTCTCTCTCTCTCTTTCTTGTATCTCTTTTCTCTGTTTTCTCTCTCTCGCTCTAGTCTCTTTCTCGTTTCTCTCTTGTCTCTCTCTCACTCAAGTCTCTTTCTCTATCGTTTCTCTCTTGTCTCTCTCTCCCCCTCCCTCGTCTCTCTCTCTCTCTCTCAACCATTAACAACGACCTTTTCACTCATGTGAGGTGAGACCATAACATTATATGATTTAAAGTGAACACAAATTTCGATATCCAAAGCAATGTTATCATCAGTAGTCAAACAACACAGCAGCAGCAGCAACGGCATCAGCAGCAGCAACGGCATCAGCAGCAGCCACAGCAGCAGTATAGACAACAGCATAAACAGCAACAGAAAACGCAGCAGCATAGACAGCAGCACCATAGGCAACAGCAACATAGGCAACAGCAGCGGCAGCAGCAGGAGAGCTAACAGATTCTTGAAGACAGGAGAGTTGACAGAGCCTTGAAGACAGGAGAGCTGACAGAGCCTTGAAGACAGGAGAGCTGACAGAGCCTTGAAGACAGGAGAACTGACAGAGCCTTGAAGACAGGAGAGGTGACAGATCTTTGAAGACAGGAGAGGTGACAGATCCTTGAAGACAGAGTAATCCTTGAAGACAGGAGAGGTGACAGATCCTTGAAGACAGGAGAGGTGACAGATCCTTGAAGACAGGAGAGGTGACAGATTCTTGAAGACAGGAGAGCTGTCAGAGCCTCTCATCACGTTAAGGTAATTTGTGAAAGAGCTTTGAACCTTTCTGATACGCGGATGGTTAGGGCCTTGATGCTGATCACGGGCTCTTGATCCAAGAAATTGGAGCAACGTTACAATTTTTTTAATCTGATTTAATTACCTCTCTTTATCTAAGCTGTGCATGACTTGTATAGGCTCAGCGCTTCCCTATAATTTAATTATACTACTACTACTACTAATAATAATGATGATAATGAAAGTAAGGTGACGTGCATCATTAAACTGGCCATACGACCTGGTGGTGACGACCAAACACGACCTGGTGATAATGACGAAGCACGACCTGGCGATGAAGATCAAACACGACCTGGTGGTGACTACACACCTAGTGAAGACTACACAAAATCTGGTGGAGACTATCCCACAAATCCTGGTTGTGACGACCCCATTAACCCTAATGGTGACGATCCCACGACCCGATGTCAACCAAGTACACACTATGAAGGGCACTGGTACATGAGAATTTTTTTAATTCCCATGTACCTGTGCCCTTAATACAAAGGAGGAGAAGGAGGGCTCAACTGCTCTCTCTCCCATCACACTACTGTATGGTGCCTTTGGCTAAGTCACCCACCTTGTAGTACGAGAAAATGAGACCTGTTTGTTGCTGGATGTCCTGTGAGTGAATTTTATGACTAACGTTCTGACATTTTGAGAATTCCTATTTAAGTGCTGACCTGTACTTAACTCTGTGAAGAAGTGTCTTGTTTGCTCCCGTGGACTGAACCAAGATGCCCTCCATCGAGCAACTTTACCAGCAACTTAAGGAAGAATTGAGGGCAGCGAAGATGGAGATACGGCGATTGACCGAGGAAAACAAGAGGATTCGTAGTAGTCCTCCTGTTTCGAATCCTCAGGTCAAGAAGGGATCGTGGTCAGTGGTTGGACAGCAGGGGACGACGAAGTTGACGATCAAGAAGACGAATGGAAAGCCAGAAACGATGAAGAAGAGACTGCTGTGGAAACTCCTGTGAAAACCTCCAACGCATTCTCGGTGCTACCCGACGAATGTGAGTCTACTACTGGGATCGTCACGACGAACGACAACAAGGAAGGTAAGAATATTGTTGTTGTTGGGGATAGCCAGGTTAGATACATGGATAGGGCATTCTGCTTGAAGGACAGGAGTAGGAGACAAAGGGTATGCTTTCCTGGGGCTGGGATGGAGGACATTGTTAGCCGGCTTGACAACATCATGAACGGTAATGGGATCAATCCTATTATTTGCCTCAGTGCTGGAGGCAATGATGTAGGCAAGCGTAGAAGTGAGGATTTAGTTAGAAAGTTCAGGACAGCTATAGACATGATTAAGAAGAAGGGGGGGCGCCCTGTTATATGTGGCATTTTGCCAAGAAGAGGTGTTGGTAATGAATGGTTGTCCAGAGCAATTGGTATTAATTGTTGGCTGGATAAACACTGTAAGGATAATGCAGTACCATTCATTGACAACTGGGACAACTTCTATGGCCGAAATGACATGTATGCCAGGGATGGGTTTCACTTATCCAGGGCAGGTGTGGGTTTTCTTGCTAACTCAGTTGAGGGGGTTGTTAGGACTTTAAACTAGGATTAGTTAGAGGTATGGGTTTTGAAATGATTAATAATGAATATGGATATATTGACTTATGCTCTGATATTAAGAATCTTAATAGTAACTGTCATGGAGTAACTCTGGGTAATGAAAATTTCAGAAATTGTGTAAAACAAAGATGAATAGGAAAAATGTGCAGAAGAAAAAACATATGATGGTATTTTATGCTAACAGTCGAAGTGCAAGAAATAAAATTAATAAAACTACGTTTGGTAGCATGTGCTGGGAACTTTGATATCATTGCATTAACTGAAACTTGGTATGATTTAATGAGTCGGGATATGACTGCTGAGTGTAATATTCAGGGATTTAAGTTATTCAATGTGGATAGATGTAATGGAAGGGGGGAGGAGTTGCATTGTAATGTTCGAGAAAATATTAATTGTTGCATAAAAAAAGGTATAAAAATAGATGGAGCAGTAACAGAGTCTGTTTGGGTAGAGTTCGTGGAGGGTCAAGAAAAACTAATTCTAGGTGTAATATACCGACCTCCAGGCTTGGATCACGATAGAGGGAGACTTCTTTGGGACGAAATTGTTAGGGCTTCTGGACACAGTAACGTAGTCATAGTAGGGGACTTTAACTTTAGCCAAATTGACTGGAATTCTTTGACAGGTAATCTAGAGTCCAGTGACTTCATGGAAACAGTTCAGGACTGTTTTCTGAAACAGAGTGTAACTGAACCTACCAGGGTAATAATTGCTAGACCTAGTCTTGTCAAATAAGGAAAACACTCGTGAATAATCTGGAGATAACTGAAGAGCTTGGCGCAAGTGATCACAAAATCCATCACCTTTAGCATTAATTGGGAATGCAAGAATAATGATAATACCAGTAAAAATCCCCGTTTTTTCGTTCTGCCGATTATAATGGACTTAGGGAACATCTGTCTAATCTTGATTGGGGTTATCTAGCTAATGATTTTATTGACGATAATCATACTTATGAATATAAAGGGGATCTGCTTTTATGATCGTTTTCTTAATAATGTACACAGTGCCCAGAGTATATACATTCCCCAGAGAGAAATTAGGTCTAATAATAACGATCCCAAATGGGTTAACAGGAGGCTAAAGCATCTATTAGGGGAGAAAAAGGGGAATTTATAGGCGCATCAGAAGAGGAGAGGTTAACCTTACTGACCAATATGTTCAGCTTAAAAGAGAAGTAAAAAAGGCGATTAGAAAGGCTAAACGTGACTATGAAATTAGAGTTGCTAATGAATCAAAGACTAATCCAAAGGGGTTCTTTCAAGTGTATAGACGAAGGTGAAGGAAAAAGTAGGACCTCTGAAATCTGGGAATGGACAGCTGACGGATTTAAAGAACTGGAAATGTGTTCCTTATTTAATGACTATTTTTTGTCGTTTTTACACAGGAAGATGTAAATGAGATTCCAGTAAAATTAACAATTATTTAGTTCCTGATGAATTTAAGTTAACTAATATTACTGTCACGAGGGACATGGTTATTAAACAGATAGACAAACTGAAACAAAATAAGTCCCCGGGACCCGATGAGTTGTTTTCAAGGGTACTTAAGGAATGCAAGATGGAGCTTAGTCAGCCATTAACGAGTGTATTCAATGCGTCCATCCTTACCAGTGTTGTGCCAGAGATGTGGAAGATGGCTAATGTGGTTCCTATATTCAAATCAGGGGATAAGTCCACTCCTTCAAATTACCGTCCAATAAGCCTGACATCTATAGTGGGCAAGTTATTAGAATCAATTATAGCTGACATTATCAGAAGTCACCTTGAAGACCATAACTTGATGGAAATAAATGGTATAAAATACCGACACAATGGCAATATAAACACAAATGCAGTATAATGTGATCCTTTATTGACTACGTTTCGCCCACACAGTGGCCTTTTTCAAGTTTGTGACTTGAAAAAGCCCACTGTGTGGGCGAAACGTAGTCAATAAAGGATCACATTATACTGCATTTGTGTTTATATTGCCACCATGGATTCACGAGAGGTCGTTCCTGCCTGACAAACCTACTGACGTTCTTCAATAGAACATTTGAGGCAGTTGACAGTGATAAGGAATATGATATTGTTTATTTGGATTTTAGTAAAGCCTTCGACAGAGTACCTCACAAGAGACTCTTAAGAAAAGTGGCAGCTCATGGTATAGGAGGTAAAGTTCTAGCATGGATTGAGGCATGGCTTACCAATAGAAAGCAGAGAGTTACCATTAATGGAGTGAAATCTGAATGGGGATTAGTCACTAGTGGCGTTCCACAAGGATCAGTTTTAGGCCCTCTCTTGTTCATAATTTACATTAATGACCTTGATGAAGGGATTACTAGTGACATGAGTAAGTTTGCTGATGATTACAAAGATAGGCCGTATAATTCACTCTGAGGAGGATATCAATGAACTCCAGGACGATTTGAACAAATTAATGTCTTGGTCTGAGAAATGGCAGATGAAGTTTAATGTGGATAAGTGTAAGGTACTTGCCCTTGGTAATGAAAATAAAACCCTCGAAGCTATAATCTAGGTGAAGTAGAGCTTGGTCATACAGAATGTGAAAAAGACTTGGGAGTCATGGTAAGCAGAAATCTAAAGCCAAGACAGCAGTGCCTCAGTGTGCGCAACAAGGCCAACAGATTACTTGGATTTATCTCAGAAGTATAAATAACAGAAGTCCAAAAGTTATTTTACAGCTCTATACATCACTAGTGAGGCCTCATTTGGATTATGCTGCTCAGTTTTGGTCCCCTTACTACAGGATGGACATAGACTCATTAGAGAACATACAGAGAAGAATGACTAAAAAGATTTACTGTGTAAGGAAACCTCCCGTATGAAGATAGACTTAAGCCTTAAATCTCCACTCTCGGAGAGGCGTAGAATGAGGGGAGATATCATTGAAGTGTATAAGTGGATGACGGGCATAAACAAGGGAGACATTAATAAAGTACTGAGGGTGTCGAACCAGGTAAGAACCAGGAATAATGGATTTAAGTTGGATAAATTTAGATTTAGAAAGGACATAGGTAAGTACTGGTTTTCTAACAGAGTTGTAGATGCGTGGAACAGTCTTCCCAGTGGGGTGATAGAGGCTAGGACCTTGGGTAGCTTTAAGAAGAGACTGGACAAATATATGAGTGGGAGGGGCTGGGTTTGATTTGTGTTGGGGGGTGCGGGAGTTGTTTCTTGAGTAGCTTTAGGTAGATCTCGTTTTGATAAGGACCTGCCTCGTATGGGCCAGTAGGCCTTCTGCAGTGTTCCTACATTCTTATGTTCTTATGTTAAGTCTCATTATTGTCAGTAGTTGGTACCAGTACATAAGGGAACATTACATAAGAACATAAGAACATAAGAAAGGAGGAACACTGCAGCAGGCCTGTTGGCCCATACTAGGCAGGTCCTTTACAATTCATCCCACTAACAAACATTTGACCAACCCAATTTTCAATGCTACCCAAGAAATAAGCTCTGATGTGCAAGTCCCACTCAAATCCAACCCCTCCCACTCATGTACTTATCCAACCTAAATTTGAAACTACCCAAAGTCCTAGCCTCAATAACCCAACTAGGTAGACTGTTCCACTCATCAACTACCCTATTTCCAAACCAATACTTTCCTATGTCCTTTCTAAATCTAAACTTATCTAATTTAAATCCATTACTGCGGGTTCTCTCTTGGAGAGATATCCTCAAGACCTTGTTAATATCCCCTTTATTAATACCTATCTTCCACTTATACACTTCGATCAGGTCTCCCCTCATTACTGACTCAGCTGGCTCTGAACTAAATATTCAACATCTCCCAAAATCTCTTTCCCTTGTCTACACTACACTCGTCTCCAGGTTCATAAACATTTAGGATAATCCTCGCACCCGACCCTTATTTTAATCCACAATCTCTGTTTTCCTTCCATTACTGGCCATTCAACGTGACCACTATTCCTTCCTTACCTCAAACTCTATTAGACCTTAACCTAATCCCATTTATTTCTTCCCACTGAAAATCTCCTACTCCCTTCAACTTTGTTTCACTTAGAGCTGTTACATCCAGCTTCTTTTCATTCATATATTCACAATTATCTGTTTCCTATCTGCACTACATCCACGCACATTCAAACATCCCAACTTTATAAAGTGCTTCTTTTTACATTTAGTAATTAATAAAGAAGTGGCTAATAACCCGACTCACGAAATCGCAATGACACATAAGAACAGTCTACCTAGTTGCGTTATTGAGGCTAGGACTTTGGGTAGTTTCAAATTTAGGTTGGATAAATACATGAGTGGGATGGGTTGGATTTGAGTGGGACTTTCACATCAGAGCTTATTTCTTGGGTAGCATTGAAAATTGGGTAGGTCAAATGTTTGTTAGTGGGATGAATTGTAAAGGACCTGCCTAGTATGGGCCAGCAGGCCTGCTGCAGTGTTCCTCCTTTCTTATGTTCTTATGTTCTTATAAGAAAGGAGGAACACTGCAGCAGGCCTGTTGGCCCATACTAGGCAGGTCCTTTACATTTCATCCCACTAACAAACATTTGACCAACCCAATTTTCAATGCTACCCAAGAAATAAGCTCTGATGTGCAAGTCCCACTCAAATCCAACCCTTCCCACTCATGTATTTATCCAACCTAAATTTGAAACTACCCAAAGTCCTAGCCTCAATAACCCAACTAGGTAGACTGTTCCACTCATCCACTACCCTATTTCCAAACCAATACTTTCCTATGTCCTTTCTAAATCTAAACTTATCTAATTTAAATCCATTACTGCGGGTTCTCTCTTGGAGAGATATCCTCAAGACCTTGTAACTTAAGAGTCTTCAATCTTTCTTCATAAGGAAGATTTCTAGTGCTATGTATTAATTTAGTCATCCTACGCTGAATGTTTTCTAACGAATTTATGTCCATTCTGTAATATGGAGACCAGAATTGAGCTGCATAATCTAGGTGAGGCCTTACTAATGATGTATAAAGCTGCAGTATGACCTCTGGACTTCTGTTGCTTACACTTCTTGATATAAATCCCAGTAATCTATTTGCCTTATTACGTACGCTTAGGCATTGCTGTCTTGGTTTAAGGTTGCTGCTCACCATAACCCCCAAGTCCTTTTCGCAATCTGTATGGCTAAGTTCTACATTATTTAACTTATAAGTGCTAGGGTTATGGACACTCCCGAGCTTCAGAACCTTGCATTTATCTACATTGTACTGCATCTGCCACTTTTCTGACCAAGAGTAGAGTTTGTCTAAATCCTCCTGAAGTTCCCTAACATCTACGTCAATTATCCTACCTATCTTCGTGTCATCGGCGAATTTGCTCATATCACTAGTAATTCCTTCATCAAGATCATTGATATATATTATAAACAACAACGGGCCCAAGACTGATCCCTGTGGAACGCCACTTGTTACAGATCCCCACTCGGATTTAACCCCATTTATGGACACTCTCTGCTTCCTGTCTATGAGCCATGATTCGATCCACGAGAGCACCCTTCCCCCAATGCCATGAGCTGCTACTTTCTTCAACAGTCTTTGGTGCGGAACTCTATCAAATGCCTTACTAAAATCTAAGTAAACAATATCAAATTCTTTATCGTGGTCAACAGCCTCAAAAGCTTTACTGAAGAAACTTAATAAATTAGTTAGACAAGACCGGCCTCTTGTGAATCCATGCTGAGTATCATTAATCAAGCTATGCTTATCGAGATGGCTTCTTATAATCTCAGCTATAATTGACTCTAGTAATTTGCCTACAATTGAGGTCAGGCTTATTGGGCGGTAATTTGACGGTAACGACTTGTCCCCTGTTTTAAAAATAGGAATTACATTAGCCATCTTCTACATATCAGACACTACACCTGTTTGAAGAGATAAATTAAAAATATTAGTTAATGGTTCACAGACTTCCATTTTGCATTCCTTTAGAACCCTTGAAAAAACCTC
This sequence comes from Cherax quadricarinatus, assembly GCF_026875155.1. Taxonomy (NCBI): domain Eukaryota; kingdom Metazoa; phylum Arthropoda; class Malacostraca; order Decapoda; family Parastacidae; genus Cherax; species Cherax quadricarinatus. The sequence goes on from NC_069482.1 coordinate 13,016,718, forward strand.
ATCAGGACCCGGTGACTTATTTTGCTTCAGTCGGTCTATCTGCTTCACAACCATTTCACTAGTGACTGTGATGTTACATAATTTATCTTCTTCTGGCCCACTATAAAAATTAATTACTGGAATATTATTAGCGTCTTCCTGTGTAAAAACCGAGAGAAAATAATTATTTAAAATCGAGCACATTTCATTCTCTTCGTCAGTAAGATGCCCATAGTTATTTTTAAGGGGACCTATCTTATCTCTAACTTTTGTTCTATATACCTGGAAAAAACTTTTTGGGTTAGTTTTAGAATCCCTAGCAACTTTAATTTTATAGTCCCTTTTAGCTTTTCTTATCCCCTTTTTAATGTCCCTCTTAATGTCAATATACTGATTCATAAGATGACCCTCACCTCTTTTGATACGCCTATAAATTCATTTCTTATGTCCTAATAGATATTTTAGCCTATTATTCATCCATTTTGGGTCATTTCTATTTGATCTAATTTCTTTATACGGGATAAACGTTCTTTGAGCCTCATGTATAGTGTTCAGAAAACTGTCATATTGATAGCTCTCTTCGTTACCCCAGTCAACAGATGATAAGTGTTCTCTAAGCCCATCGTAATCTGCTAAGCGAAAATCTGGGACTGTTACCGAGTTATCCCTACTATCATACTTCCATTCAATGCTAAATGTAATTGATTTGTGGTCGCTAGCACCCAGTTCCTCTGAAACTTCTAAATTATTAACAAGGGATTCATTGTTTGCCAGAACTAAGTCAAGCAGGTTATTACCCCTTGTAGGTTCTGTCACAAACTGCTTCAAAAAACAATCCTGAACTACTTCTAAGAAGTCGTATGATTCTAAATTCCCAGTCAAGAAATTCCAATCAATATGATTAAAGTTAAAGTCTCCTAGAATTACTACATTATCGTGCCTTGTGGCCCTAACAATTTCCTCCCATAGTAGTCTTCCCTGGTCCCTATCTAAGTTTGGGGGACGGTATATCACACCTAAAATTAATTTTTCATGCCCCTCTGAAAATTCTATCCAAACAGACTCTGTATGTGTTACTTCAGACTTAATACCCGTTTTTATGCAACAGTTCAAGCGATCTCGGACATACAATGCCACCCCACCCCCCTTCCCGACACTTCTATCTACTTGGAACAATTTAAAAACCTAGAAATAGTTTTCTTTTTTGTTTGGGGGGAGGGGGTTCAAGAGCAAAGATTTCTTTTGTCGTCAGGGTTACCTTCAAGAGCAGAGGGAGAGGGAAGAAGCCTTGATGCTGGAGTAGGGCTTGTCATCCGAGGAACTGAAGCTACTGCATCTTTCCTCAGATCAAACCTAATTGCCTCTTATTACTCAGCCACTGTATGACTCTCATGGGATTAGGTCTTCACCATGAATATAATAATGTCTTGAGGGTTAAGTCAACAAGATACGCTTACCGTAAGGGAAGGAGCTTGAGCTTACCTTAAGGGAAAGAACTTGAGTTTACCTTAAGGGGAGGAACTTGGGATTATCTTATCAAGGAGAGGTTAATGTTAACAAAGGAAGAGAGAACTTTATGTATTACATTTTCCTTAACAGTTCCGAAACCATTACCTTGGAAAACTACTTCAGCTACATTATAATATATATATAATATATAATATATATATATATATTATAATATATATATATATATAATATATATATATATATATATATATATATATAGGTAGTAGGTTGGTAGACAGCAACCACCCAGGGAAGTACTACCGTCCTGCCAGATGACTGTGAAACAGAAACCTGTAACTGTTTTGCATGAAGGTAGGATTGCTGGTTTCTTTTGTCTCATAAACACGCTAGATAACAGGGATATCTTGCTACTCCTACTTACACTTTGGTCACACTTCACAAACACGCACATGCATATATATATACATACATCTAGGTTTTTCTCCTTTTTCTAAATAGCTCTTGTTCTTCTTTATTTCATTTATTGTCCATGGGGAAGTGGAAAAGAATCATTCCTCCGTAAGCCATGCGTGTCGTATGAGGCGACTAAAATGCCGGGAGCAATGGGCTAGTAACCCCTTCTCCTGTAGACATTCTCTAAAAAAGAGAAGAAGAAAAACTTTATAAAACTGGGATGCTTGAATGTGCGTGGATGTATTGCGGATGACAAGAAACAGATGATTGCTGATGTTATGAATGAAAAGAAGTTGGATGTCCTGGCCCTAAGCGAAACAAAGCTGAAGGGGGTAGGGGAGTTTCGGTGGGGGGAAATAAATGGGATTAAATCTGGGGTATCTGAGAGAGTTAGAGCAAAGGAAGGGGTAGCAGTAATGTTGAAAGATCAGTTATGGAAGGAGAAAAGAGAATATGAATGTGTAAATTCAAGAATTATGTGGATTAAAGTAAAGGTTGGATGCGAGAAGTGGGTCATAATAAGCGTGTATGCACCTGGAGAAGAGAGGAATGCAGAGGAGAGAGAGAGATTTTGGGAGATGTTAAGTGAATGTATAGGAGCCTTTGAACCAAGTGAGAGAGTAATTGTGGTAGGGGACATGAATGCTAAAGTAGGAGAAACTTTTAGAGAGGGTGTGGTAGGTAAGTTTGGGGTGCCAGGTGTAAATGATAATGGGAGCCCTTTGATTGAGCTTTGTATAGAAAGGGGTTTAGTTATAGGTAATACATATTTTAAGAAAAAGAGGATAAATAAGTATACAAGATATGATGTAGGGCGAAATGACAGTAGTTTGTTGGATTATGTATTGGTAGATAAAAGACTGTTGAGTAGACTTCAGGATGTACATATTTATAGAGGGGCCACAGATATATCAGATAGCTTTCTAGTTGTAGCTACACTGAGAGTAAAAGGTAGATGGGATACAAAGAGAATAGAAGCATCAGGGAAGAGAGAGGTGAAGGTTTATAAACTAAAAGAGGAGGCAGTTAGGGTAAGATATAAACAGCTATTGGAGGATAGATGGGCTAATGAGAGCATAGGTAATGGGGTCGAAGAGGTATGGGGTAGGTTTAAAAATGTAGTGTTAGAGTATTCAGCAGAAGTTGGTGGTTACAGGAAAGTGGTTGCGGGAGGGAAGAGGAGCGATTGGTGCAATGATGTAAAGAGAGAAGTAAGGGAAAAAAGTTAGCATATGAGAAGTTTTTACAAAGTATAAGTGATGCAAGGAGGGAAGAGTATACGGAGAAAAAGAGAGAGGTTAAGAGAGTGGTGAAGCAATGTAAAAAGAGAGCAAATGAGAGAGTGGGTGAGATGTTATCAACAAATTTTGTTGAAAATAAGAAAAAGTTTTGGAGTGAGATTAACAAGTTAAGGAAGCCTAGAGAACAAATGGATTTGTCAGTTAAAAATAGGAGAGGAGAGTTATTAAATGGAGAGTTAGAGGTATTGGGAAGATGGAGGGAATATTTTGAGGAATTGTTAAATGTTGATGAAGATAGGGAAGCTGTGATTTCGTGTATAGGGCAAGGAGGAACAACATCTTGTAGGAGTGAGGAAGAGCCAGTTGTAAGTGTGGGGAAAGTTCGTGAGGCAGTAGGTAAAATGAAAGGGGGTAAGGCAGCCGGGATTGATGGGATAAAGATAGAAATGTTAAAAGCAGGTGGGGATATAGTTTTGGAGTGGTTGGTGCAATTATTTAATAAATGTATGGAAGAGGGTTAGGTACCTAGGGATTGGCAGAAAGCATGCATAGCTCCTTTGTATAAAGGCAAAGGGGACAAAAGAGAGTGCAAAAATTATAGGGGGATAAGTCTGTTGAGTATACCTGGTAAAGTGTATGGTAGAGTTATTATTGAAAGAATTAAGAGTAAGACGGAGAATAGGATAGCAGATGAACAAGGAGGCTTTAGGAAAGGTAGGGGGTGTGTGGACCAGGTGTTTACAGTGAAACATAAGTGAACAGTATTTAGATAAGGCTAAAGAGGTCTTTGTGGCATTTATGGATTTGGAAAAGGCGTATGACAGGGTGGATAGGGGGCAATGTGGCAGATGTTGCAGGTGTATGGTGTAGGAGGTAGGTTACTGAAAGCAGTGAAGAGTTTTTACGAGGATAGTGAGGCTCAAGTTAGAGTATGTAGGAAAGAGGGAAATTATTTCCCAGTAAAAGTAGGCCTTAGACAAGGATGTGTGATGCCACCGTGGTTGTTTAATATATTTATAGATGGGGTTGTAAGAGAAGTAAATGCGAGGGTCTTGACAAGAGGCGTGGAGTTAAAAGATAAAGAATCACACATAAAGTGGGAGTTGTCACAGTTGCTCTTTGCTGATGACACCGCGATTTTGGGAGATTCTGAAGAGAAGTTGCAGAGATTGGTGGATGAAATTGGTAGGGAGTGCAAAAGAAGAAAATTAAAAGTGAATACAGGAAAGAGTAAGGTTATGAGGATAACAAAAAGATTAGGTGATGAAAGATTGGATATCAGATTGGAGGGAGAGAGTATGGAGGATGTTAGGTAAGACATATACGCAACAGTTAGGTACCTTTATTTCGAAACGTTTCGCCTACACAGTAGGCTTCTTCAGTCGAGTACAGAAAAGTTGATAGAAGCAGAAGATACTTGAAGACGATGTAATTTACAAAAAACACCATCCCTACTAAACACACCGTGATGTATTAGTACAACTTGTTAGAAGTGCTGTGCTCCACTGACTAACATTCACCACACCTCATTTGCTCCTGTGTCCTGGCCACACTAACTGCCCGGGAATAATACGCGTTCGGATTCAGTACAAACCCGGAAAATGACATATGGAGCGTTATTTATTATATAAATTTTACTGGAGCACCCTGTGTAACAGTGTACTTTAGGTAGTGTGAGCATAGGCGAGCTATGGAGGTATAGGTGAGTTGTATGGGCAGCATCAATGAGCAGCATGGTCATGGAAGAATGCTGCATGCAGCATTGATGATTATGACAAGTGTGTAGTGTGGTCAGCATGAATCAGTGTTGTATGGGTGAGCTAATGACTAAGTCACATGTGCAACACCTGCATGTCTTTATTCTCGCCAATAAAGATGCCCAGGTGTTGCACATGTGTCTTATTCATCTACATATATACCATCATATTTGACACATGAGTGAGTTGTATGGGCGGCATGAGTGAGTATTATGGGTGAGTGGTGTGGCCAGCATGGTGAGTGGTGTGGCCAGCATGGTGAGTGGTGTGACCAGCATGGTGAGTGGTGTGACCAGCATGGTGAGTGGTGTGACCAGCATGGTGAGTGATGTGACCAGCATGGTGAGTGGTGTGGCCAGCATGGTGAGTGGTGTGGCCAGCATGGTGAGTGGTGTGGCCAGCATGGTGAGTGGTGTGGCCAGCATGGTGAGTGGTGTGGCCAGCATGGTGAGTGGTGTGACCAGCATGGTGAGTGGTGTGACCAGCATGGTGAGTGGTGTGACCAGTATGGTGAGTGATGTGACCAGCATGGTGAGTGGTGTGACCAGCATGGTGAATGGTGTGACCAGTATGGTGAGTGGTGTAACCAGCATGGTGAGTGGTGTGGCCAGCATGGTGAATGGTGTGGTCATCATGGTGAGGGGTGTGGCCATCATGGTGAGAGGTGTGGCCAGCATGGTGAGAGGTGTGGCCAGCATGGTGAGTGGTGTGGCCAGCATGGTGAGTGGTGTGGCCAGCATGGTGAGTGGTGTGGCCAGCATGGTGAATGGTGTGGCCAGCATGGTGAGTGTTGTGGCCATCATGGTGAGTGGTGTGGCCAGCATGGTGAGGTGTTGTGGCCAATCATGTGAGTGGTTGTGGCCAGCATGGTGAGTGTTGTGGCCATCATGGTGAGTGTTGTGGCCAGCATGGTGAGTGGTGTGGCCATCATGGTGAGTGTTGTGGCCATCATGGTGAGTGCTGTGGCCATCATGGTGAGTGTTGTGGCCATCATGGTGAGTGTTGTGGCCAGCATGGTGAGTGGTGTGGCCAGCATGGTGAGTGGTGTTGGCGTGAGATGGGAGGGATGGGGAGATCAACACACGTTCAAAGCCTCCCATCGTACACGGGACGATCCTGATTTACATTTTGATTCCCTTGTAACGTCGACTCGCGATAACTTTCATCTGAATAAATTTCAGCCTCACGACCCATAAATACATTTTTCTTATGCAGAAATGACGCTAACAATCCGGAGATCTTAAAATACATAAGTACAAAAAAATCCATGTAATACACTTGCAATCTCTCCTACTCATGGTTGTATCGTGAGACAAATGAAATTTTGCATTGCAAGAATGAACACAGATAAATATAGCAAAATAAGCGTTATTGGAACAACGTTTCGCTCTGTGTAGAGCTTTATCAAGTCAAGTTTATCAGGCTCCACACAGTGGAACCTCCTAATAAAGCGTGTGTCTGCAGCCTTCGTGTATCGAGGGATGATGTGTGGTTGGGAAACACTGTCCTTGGCCGCCATGGTGGAATGTATAAAACCTATATTTTGGCCCAATAACCAGTATTATATTCCCCCAATAAAGGCTCAAATTAGCGCCGTACAAATTGACTTAAACGATCCAAGGGACCTTTCTCTTCACTTTTCCCATCGCCACCTCCATGTGACTTACAAGAGTCTGTTGCTTTGTGTCTGCCTGTGAGATATTAATTTGTTCCATCTCTCCGTGTGAGAAATTAGAGTCCCTTCCTCTTTCTCACTGCGAGATAAAGTTCTCTTTCATGTCAATGCTATTCGGAAGATATTAGGGACTTTTTTCTAAGTTTCATTGCCAAGTCTCCGCGTGGGCCCGTAAACTTCAGTCTCAGTCTCTCTCTTCTCTCTCTCTTCTCTCTCTCTCTCTCTCTCTCTCTCTAAGTCGTCATCGCTAGCACTGCCAGTCAATCCAAGCTTCAAATTCTTAGCCAGTTACTAATATGATTTGCTCTTCATATTTTCTCATTACCGGCCAATACCATTACGACTGGGCTTACAGCGGTCATTGCTGAACTATTTATCGCCCAGGAATCATACCCACCAAGGTCAATCCGGCCATTCCTGCCTTTGCCAAAGAAAAAACAGCATTCATTTTCTATGTAAATGATCACGGCGCGATGAAATTTTAAAGCTCGTCGGTGTATGATCAGGCGTCATCCATTGTAACTATAGTTCATAAAATGGCAATATATTCAATAGTAATAGCGATCATCAGGCCTCCATAACCCAGCCGGGATACATATCATTAAACTCGTCGTAATGCTCCACTAACTGTTCAGTCGTGTTCGTTCTCTCAACCTCTTCTAGTGTTACCTTCCAGCCACGAACCATCCCGACTTCATTTATTCCACTGAAGATTTGCTTGTTTTCGCTTCAGTGCCCTTTCAAGGGTTGATGGTTGCCTTAAAGCAGGTGAAGGACTCTTGATTCAAAGAAATGGAGCTCCTCTTATTCGGATCATACCTGATTGTTTCATATCACCCAAAACACTTGTGTGAACCATAGCTCCAGAACGCTTTCCCATGAGAATTTTTACAATAATTCACGTAACTGTGTAAACTTAACTGTAGGCTAAGTTCTGGGTGCAGACACTAGCTAGCTAGCCTTGTCTAGGGAACATTTAGATGGCTTAAGATGCCTAAAAAATAATCTAGTCTGATCTAAGAATACCTAGGACCCCCAAAATACCAAAACAAAAACAGAGTTAGAGAAAATGTGATTTAGATCCTTGACCCCGAGTCCCGAGTCCCGAGTCCCGAGTCCCGAGTCCCGAGTCCCGAGTCCCGAGTCCCGAGTCCCGAGTCCCGAGTCCCGAGTCCCGAGTCCCGGGTCCCGAGTCCCGAGTCCCGAGTTCCGAGCCCCGAGCCCCGGACCACAGCCACAGTTTAGACAGTGGATATAAAAACTAGTTCCTAACTGCAAAGAAGTTGAATAATCCAAAAAGGTAATTTTGGTAAATGATTTTCCACGTCTCCATAACCGTGAGCACAAGCCATCACTTGCACGTTATTGTAATCCTCATCCCAATTATGTTACATGTAATTATAGGCAACCCGTTATTAAATCCATATCTGGTCTGTGGTGAGCACTGTTTAACGTGGTTGGCTTGTGGATGGTGGTTGGCCTCTGGATTTTGGTTGGTCTGTGGATGGTGGTTGGTCTTTGGATGGTGGTTCGTGTGTGGATGGTGGTTGGTCTGTGGATCGTAGTTGGCATGTGGATGGCGGATGGTCAGTGGGGAAGTCCCTTAAAACTTCAACATTCAAGTACCAGGTATAATGCATGGATGGTGGTGTGCTCCAAGTACCTTACATTATATTTCGGAAACATCACGCAGTGACTTTAAAAGCATTTCCTCTGATTAGTCAAGTTGGCAGTTATGAACTGTACAGTTAACGGGGCCTCTTTCCTGTATTACGAACGGCTGAATGGTTTAAAAGACAGCAATCAAGGTGAGGGATTGACTCCAGAAGAATTGACATTATAACGAAATCCCGTGGTGTAGTCAGTCACTCATTTGCTGTAGCTGATTCTAAAATACATCCTCAGTAAGGAATATATGCAAATAAAAATATACGTGTTTGTATGTATCACTACAGCCAAGATGTTTATGTATCACTATAGCCATGATATTTGCTGTGTATTACTACAGCAGTGTACACATTCCTATGTTGTATACGTTTACTAAAACTATGTACATAGTGCTACAGCCCTCATCTCTACCATGAACACCTCCCTACAGCCCTCATCTCCGCCACGTACACCTCCCTACAACACTCTTCTCTGCCATGTACACCTCCCTACAGCCCTCATCTCCGCCAGGTACACAGGTGTACGTTTGTGGCCGCCTCACCCCATCCTTGATCTTGGCTACGTCATCACCAACTTATATGAAGCATAATAACAGCGTGTCTGACAACATATGTAAGGCAGAGAAGGAACTGCGAGGATATATCAAGATGAAGACCTGTGGGTGGGTCAGAGTGGTGTGTGGGTAGTGTGGGTGGGTAAAGGTGGTGTGTGCGTGGTTTGTGGGTGTGGTGTGGGTGACGTGTGGGTGTGGTGTGGGTGATGTGTGGGTGTGGTGTTTGTGCTGTGTGGGTGTGATGTGGCGGTGTTAGTGTGTAGTGGTTTTTAGGTGTGGTGTGGGTTGTGTGGTTGGTGTGTGGGTGTGGTGTGTGGGTGTGGTGTGTGGGTGTGTGTGTGGTGGGGTCAAGATGGGTGTGTGTGTGATATGGGTGTGATGTGTGGTTGTGGTGTGTGGATGGGTCAGGGTGGGTGTATGGATGGGGTGTAGATGGTCTGGGTGGTGTGTGGGTGTGGTGTGTGGGAGGAGTGTGGGTGGTCTGGGTGTGGTATGGGTGGGTCAGGGTAGTGTGTGGGTGGTGTGTGGGTGTGGTGTGGGTTGTGTGGTTGGTGTGTGGTGTGTGAGTGGGTCAGGATGGGGTGTGTGTGTGATGTGGTGTTATGTGTGGGGTGTGGTATGTGGGTGGCTCAGGGTGGTGTGTGGGTGGAGTGTGGGTGGTCTGGGTGGTGTGTGGGTGTGGTGTGTGTGTGGGTCAGGGTGGTGTGTGGATGTGGAGGGAGGGTTTGGGTGGCGTGAGGGAGATTGGAAGGGGTGGATATTGTTAGGGTTGGGGGAGTTTGGGGTAAGGGCAGGTGGCGATGATGTGAGGTAAGGAAGGGTAAGAGAGAGAGGTGGGTAGGATTGCGGATAAGGAGGAATTGGATACACTTCATCCATTCTTGGCATAACCATCAGTACCCCCACCACCACACCATCATTACCCCCACCACCCCACCATCACTACCCACACCGCCCCTCCATCACTACCCCCACCACCCCAAAATCACTACCCCCACCACCCCAAAATCACTACCCCCACCACCCCAAAATCACTACCCCCACCACCCAAATCATACCCCACCACCCACCATCACTTCCACCACCACCCCACTATCACTTCCCCACCACCCCACTATCACTTCCCCACCACCCCACTATCACTTCCCCCACCACCCCACTATCACTTCCCCACCACCCCACTATCACTTCCCCACCACCCCACTATCACTTCCCCACCACCCCACTATCAGTTCCCCCACCATTCAATGAGAAACATCTCTCATTTACCTTGTCATCTGTGCAGGTTTTACTGTATACAAGTGTGTGAGTATAATCACCGAATCATCTAGCTATGTACAAATATTATTGTCATATAGATTTGTGTAGCAGTACATATTATCCAGATTCCCAAAATTTAAAATAAAACTTGTCTTGGGACTAGTGCCAATATGCATTCTTAGGTATATTGAAGACTCTTCTGCACTATTATATATTCATGAATTCTTAACAATTTGCAAACGGTCGAAATTATTTACAAACATTATCTCTCAGTCCACAGCAGGATTCGAACCTGCGCACACTGCATCAAAGTAAGCAGTATTTTAGCCAAAGTGAAATACTGTGTATTCTGATTCAGAGTCTGCAGGTTCGGATTCTGCTGTGGATTAGGATATAATGTTTATAATCATGTATGTATATAGTTAGATTATATCGTTCAAATTTTTCTCTCCTTCCCTCTTTCTCTCTTTCTTTCTTCTGTCTCCTGTACATAATTTTGTTCCTGCTCTGGGATGATGGCGATATCTTTAAAAAATTTCATTTCTCCGGAGTATGGAACCCTTTCCGGAATCCTTGCTGGAACCCTTGCTGGAACCCTTGCTGCAGCCCTTTTCGGAACCCTTGCTGGAACCCTTGCTGGAACCCTTTCCGGAACCCTTGCTGGAACCCTTGCAGGAACCTTTGCCGGAACCTTTGCCGGAACTCTTGCTGGAACCCTTTCCGGAACCCTTGCTGGAACCCTTGCAGGAACCCTTGCTGCAGCCCTTTTCGGAACCCTTGCTGGAACCCTTTCCGGAACCCTTGCTGGAACCCTTGCAGGAACCTTTGCCGGAACTCTTGCTGGAACCCTTTCCGGAACCCTTGCTGGAGCCCTTGCTGGAACCCTTGCTGCAGCCCTTTTCGGAACCCTTGCTGGAACCCTTTCCGGAACCCTTGCTGGAACCCTTGCAGGAACCTTTGCCGGAACTCTTGCTGGAACCCTTTCCGGAACCCTTGCCGGAACCCTTGCTGGAAGCCTTGCTGAGATATTTGACCATAACCTCTTTGCCCTACTTAAGCCTCCCAACTCAGGCTGATAGAATTCAACACTATGTATGAGTAGTAATAACGGTAGAAATACCAACAAAACGTGACATTTTACTGGGTCAACGTTTCGTTTGACAAAGCTCTTGGAGGGCGAAACGTTGCCACAATAAAATGATCACATTAGCTGCATTAGTGTCCATTTACCTAACTTTATATATATAAGTTCTAACCTGTGTATAGGACCGTGAAAGGAAACACAGCTTTTAATTTCTCTCTGTAACCACTATATGGAATGGTGAAGCTGCACACTGTTGATGTATTCATTTTAGTGTCACGTTCCCTTCCCCCCCCCCCCCAAACTATCATAATTTCCCGATCACCGCACGTGAGTGAGAGGGGTAAGATTTGAGTGGGACTTGATCATGAGTAAATAGTCTAAGGTTATTCCTTGGGTAACATTGAAAATGGGTTGGGTAAATATTTTTGTTAGTGTGTTTGGGTTTGAGAGACCTGCCTAGTATGGGCCAGTAGGCCTGCTGCGGTGTTCCTCGTTTCTTATGTTCTTAACTCCAATTACCTCCACCACTATTACAACTCTCATCAAAACTTCCATTACTTCCATCACAGCCATCACCTTTACCACCATTGCCACCACCATTACCACAATCACTACTACTACCACAATCACCATCACTACTACCACCATTACCACCACCATTACCACCACCATTACCACCACCGCCACCACCTTCCACCACCTACCACCACCACTTACAACTATTACCACGAACCACCACAATCACCACCACACACCAACACCTATCATCTTAATCTTAGAAGGATTAGTACCAAACTTGCACACGAAAATCACTCCCTACGAAAGCAGGAGATGCAGCATTCCCTTAATGAGAAGCAGGGGCGCCACGAGTACATTGAGACAACGCAATAAGTGTCAGGGGCCCAAGACTGCTTAACTGCCTCCCATCACCCTCCACCACCACCACCTATCATCACCTATCACCACCATCCCCACCCTCCACCACCACAATTTCCACTACCCCCACTTCCACACTTTCACCACCACAACCACCACCCACCACACAAGACCAGTACAGTAAAATAACACCACCACCTACCACCCAACAATACCTACCAGACCACCCACCACCACCACCCATCACCGCCACTTACCACCCACCACAACCACCTACCACCCACCATCTACCACCATCACCGACCACCACCACCACCATCACCCACCATCACCGACCACCACCGACCACCACCACCACCATCACCCACCATCACCGACCACCACCACCACCCCTACCACCCTCCCCCCCACCCCACCCTAACCCCCATCGCCTACCCCCCTCTACCACCACCCCCTTTCCCCCAACCCACCAAAAACCCCCCACCACCACCCCCACCCCCACCCCCACCCCCCTACCCACCCCCACCTTTTCCAAACCCCCGCCTACCAAACCCCCCACCACCACCTCCACCACCTACCCCCCACCACCCCCACCCCCCACCACCCACCACCCCCTACCACCACATACCAAACCCCCCCCTACCACCACCACCCACCACCCCCAACCCCCCACCCCCCCACCCCCCAAATACCCCCCACCACCTACCACCCACCACCCCACCACCCCCCCACCACCACCACCACCTACCACCCACCCCTACCCCCTACCACCCACCATTCCCACCCCCCACCACCTAAAAACCCCCACCCAAAAAAAAAAAAACCAAAAAAAAAAAAAAAAAAAAAACCCCCCTTTCCCCCCCCCCCCCCCCCCCCCCCCCCCAACCCCCCCCCCCCCCACCACCACCCCCAACCCCCCACCACCAACCCCCAAAAAATCGTGTAAACCCCCAAAACGACAAATTTTTTTTTTTTTTTTTTGTGCTGATTTTTACTCTCCGTTAAAATATTTTAGAAAGAAGATAAATTTGTTTTTTTTTCAACCATTAAAACATTTTTTTTGACCCTTTTGGGGAAAAATTGCTTTTTTGGGAAATAGACATTAAATATTATATTATAAAAAATATAAATAATATATTAATAAATATATAATTTATTTTTATATATAAAATTAAATATACAAACACTGATCTCTGGGTGAAGGAGCTCGAACCTTTCGAACCTTTGGGAAAAAGGGACGCAGGTTTACCAATCTACCCCCAATGGACCCAAAACCTTTTGGGTTTTCCCTTTTTTTTCTTTTTATTCTTATTCTTTTTTTATTTCCCCTTTTCCCCCCTTGGGGGGTGAAAAAGAAATTTTTCCTCCGTAAGCCCTGCGTGTTGTAAGAGGCGACTAAAATGCCGGGAGCAAGGGGGTATAACCCCTTCCCTGTATATATTCGAAATGTAAAAGGGGAAACTTTTGTTTTTTTTTTTTTGGGCCCCCCCGCCTCGGTGGGAAAAAAAGGGAGGTGTGTTTAAAAAAAAAGGTTTATATATATAAAATATTAATATAATTTTTTTTTTTTTTTTTTTTCAAACAAAGGGGTAAAAGGGGGGGGGCCCAAAAGAAAAAGGTTTTTTTTTTGTTTTGGGTTGGGGGGTTTTAAAATTGTTGGGGTTTTTGGGTTTTAAAAGTGGTTGGGGGTTTTGTTTTTTGGGTTTAAAAATTTTTTTTTTTATTTTATTTTATTTTTTTTTTTTTTTTTTTTTTTAAAAAAGGTTGGGGTTTTTTTTTTTTTCCCCCTTTTTAAAGTGGTTGGGGGTTGGTTTTTTTTTTTTAGGTGGTTGTTTTTTTTGAAATTGTTTTTGTGTTTTTCTTTTATTTTTTTTTATTTTTTTTTTTATTTTTTTTTTTTATTTTTTTTTTTTTTTTTTTTTTTTTTTTTTTTATTTTTATTTTTTTTTTTTTTTTTTTTTTTTTTTTTTTTTATTTTTTTTTTTTTTTTTTTTTTTTTTTTTTTTGTTTTTTTATTTTTTTTTTTTTTTTTTTTTTTTTTTTTTTTTTTTTTTTTTTTTTTTTTTTTTTTTTTTTTTTTTTTTTTTTTTTTTTTTTTTTTTTTTGTTATTTTTTTTTTTTTTTTTTTTTTTTTTATTTTTTTTTTTTTTTTTTTTTTTTTTTTTTTTTTTTTTTTTTTTTTTTTTTATATAATTATATTTTAATTTTATTTTTATATATAAAATTATATATTATGTTTTATATATTGTTTTTATATATTTAATTTAAAATTATATATTTAAAAATATTTTTTTAATATAATAATTTTTAGATAATTTGATTATTTTTATATTATATTATATTAATTTTAATTATAATATATTATATATATTATTATTTTTAATTTTATTTTTATATTTTTTTATTTTATAAATTTTTTTATATTTAAAATTATTTTATATTTTTATAAATTTTATATATATAATATTTTTAATATTTTATAATATATATATAATATTTATTATATATATAAAATATAATTATATAAATAAAATAATATATTTTAAAAATTATAAAAATTATATATATAATATTAATAAAAATTAATAATATAAATTTTTAATATATATATATAATATATATTTTTACTTTTTTAAAATTATATAATATATATTAATATATATATATATATAATTTATATATATAATATATATATATATATTATAAAAATATATATACATGTAAAAAAATTTATATATATATATATATATATATTATATATTTATATTTTATATAAATTTATATATATTATATATTATATATTTATATATATATAATATATATATAATATTATTTAATAATAAATTATATTTATTATTATATAAATATTTTAAAATTTAAAATATTATTTTAAAATTTATTATATATTATAAAATTATATATATTATATATTTTTATAATATATTTTATATAAATTTTGTCCCCAAAAGAACCTAGAAAATTTCCCTAAAATTTTTATAACAGGCGCAATTTAATTTGTTTTCCCCAACAAAATCTTTTTTAGATAAGTTTACAGTTATTTAATAAAAAAAAAAGTGAAAAAATTTTTTTTTTTTCGTTAGGTTCAAAATGTTTTGTGAAATTATTGCGTATAAAAATTTTGCTTTCCTTATTGGGAAAGAAAAAAGCTTTTGCTTTTTAACCCAAAATAGCGAGTTTTACCTATTTCATATATATATAAATAATATATATAATATATATATTATATATAATATAATAATATTTTTAAAAATATATTATCTTTCGCCCGCTGGCCGTATCCCCCCAAGGAGGGTGGCCCAAAAAGATAAAAGAAAGTTTTTTCCCTTTAAATTTAGTAATTTTACGGAGAAGGGGGTTTCTAGCCCCCGCTCCCCCCATTTAGCGCCTCTTTCAACACGAGGCACGGAGGGAAGAATTCGTTCCCCCTTCCCCCTGGAGATAAGAGGAAATAAACAAGAACAAAACTAGAAAGAAAAAAGAAGAATACCTAGAGGGGCGTGTATATATATGCTTGTACATGTATGTGTAGTGTGACCTAAGTGTAAGTAGAAGTAGCAAGACGTTCCTGAAATCTTGCATGTTTATGAGACAGACAAAAGACACCAGCAATCCTACCATCATGTAAAACAATTACAGATTTTCGTTGTACACTCACTAGGCAGGTCGGTAGTACCTCCCTGGGCGGTTGCTGTTTACCAACCTACTACCTAGGATATATTATATATATAATTTATATATATATATATATATATATATATATATATATATATATATAATATAAACATTTTATATTTGCACATATTAAAACATTTTTGGTCAAATTTGGACATTTATTGAAATGCATTATATCATTTCGATTACAAATCAATCACCATTTTCCGGAAGGAGATATGAATATTCGTACCAAGAGATTTGTTGGAAATTTACTTGAAATCAAAAGGTAAGAGAAACTGAAGTAAAGGAACCAGAAAGATCATGTTTATATGTCCTACATGAAACATGTAGTTACTGTTTAAAACAAGCAACACTATTGAATATAAACAGAAAAACTGACTCCCCAAAAGAGGGTAAACTCTAATTATTTTAGAATAAACAAGTTAATTGCAGAATTATTGTAGTTGAGTCCAAATTTAAGTTGTGTAAGATGTAGGATATATAAAATTCCCAAAAGAATTCTCTATTTTATTTACAATTTTAAAACAATCTTTACTCGATGCATGATTGTCAGATTCGTAATGAGTTCTGACAGCAAACTGAGGGGGTTTAACGAGAAGAGTTATTCTGCTATGTGAAAGTTTTTTTGTTTGCAATATCTAAATTCAAAACTTTAGAACATACTTCTGACATACGGCTCACACAGTTAAAACAAGTGAAGTGATACACTAAGTTTGAACATTGAAATGACTACGATCTTGCATTAATTTTTTGGATGGCAATTAGCTTGCAAGATTTGGTTCTAATGGATAGGCCATTCCTGCTCTATCTGTTTGTCATTATTGCTTAACATGAAAAGTATATAAAGAATCGATAACTGCTAGCTTAATCATGTTTTAAATTCTTATATAAGCCCTCAGCTGAATCTGTGTCAGTAAATGATACATTGATTCAAATATCTGCTCTCCATTTTGGTAGAAACAGACTTGCAATAGCTAGTGAACCGTCTGACAAATCATTTTAATTTGTAGCTTTATTTACCGTCATTTTCACTGAATGGGGGTTTAAGAAAGTTGCTAAACTGCATTTAAATGTGCTATGAAATTAAAATAAGAAAATTGGGGCCAGTCACTGTGATTTTTGGAAGTCCTTGCATGAAAGCAGGGAAGGACCCAGAACTACAAATTTTCATTATTCTCTTGTAAAATTTAATTCTTTTTTTATCTGCAAAAAAAAGAGTTTGTTTTTTAAAATTGCTTTTTAATTATTTTTTTCATTATCTTCTTTCAAAAGGTGCTTGCGCCCTCACAAATGAGATAACTGAAAAACAGCAACATCATTCCCCCCCAGAGGAGGAGAATGCCACCTAGAGTTATGAGAGTCCTCATAAAGGGGAATTTCTATTGGTTTATCCCAATTTTTTCTGGTATTGACTTGCCCCTCATCCATTTATATTGACAAGACCTTTTTACCCACTCCTTCCTATGGGACACCCCTTTATTCGCTAGATTTTTTGTTTTAGATCAGTATAAAACGGGAAATCACCGTAAGAGAAGTCTTGCCACAGCCGTATGCCCGGCAGTAAGGAAACCGCCCAAACTATACAGGCCCCGGGGGGGCACCCAAAAACACCTAGAAAAAATTTACCATGTTAACATGTACAGATGTAAGTTGATGATGGATAAATATGTGATCTACCTACACTGCTTTACCTACTCTAATTAAGTTTCAGAAAGTACAAAAAGTGTAGAATATACGGAACTTGCTCACCAAAGATTTTGCGTCCCAAATTTGGACCCCCTCGTATCTTTGTACAATGAACATCAAAATTCTTAAAAAAATTTAACAAAAAAAATTTTTTTGTGAAATTTCAATCCCAGATGTTTCGTTACTTCACTTTAATGTGTAGTTCGGAGAGGCAATGACTCCCTTAGGACCCCCCCGCTTGAGGAACTCACTGAGGTATTGAAAGTGATTGTTAGCACACGTTTTTGGATTTACAAATAAATTACAAAAATACAAAATTTTTCCCATCATATACGGGTTTATTATATATAACCTGTAGAGAGAGTTTTTGGGGAGAGGGGGAGAGAAGAGTTTGGGGGAGATTTTAAGTGAATGTTAGGAGCTTTAAAACCCAAGTGAGAGAGAAATTTGTGGTAGGGGCTTGAATGCTAAAGTAGGAGAAACTTTTAGAGAGGGGGGGGGTAGGTAATTTTGGGGTGCCATGTAAATATAATGGGACCCTTTGTTGAATTTTGTATAAAAAGGGGGTTTGTTATAGGTTAAATACTTTTTTAAAAAAAAGGGGATAAAAAGTATAAAGATATGATGAGGCAAAATGACAGTAGTTTGTTGGATTATGTTTGGGTAGATAAAAGACGTTGAGTAGATTTCAGGATGTAAATGTTTTAGGGGCCAAGAATATAGATCACTTTTAGTTGTAGCACCTGGAGTAAAAGGTAATGGGAAAACAAGGAGAATAGAAGCATGGGGGAAAAGAGAGGGGGTAAAGGGTTTTATAAACAAAAAGAGGGGGCGTTGGGTAAGATTAAACACTATTGGAGGATAGAGGGGTAATGAAGCATAGGAAATGGGTCGAAGGGTATGGGGTAGGTTTAAAAATGTAGTGTTGGATGTTCAGCAAAATTTTGTGGTTACGGGAAAGTGGGTGCAGGAGGAAAGGGGAGCGTTTGGGTGGAATGTGATTAAAGAGAGTAGTAAGGGAGAAAAAGTTAGCATATGAGGTTTTTCAAAGTAGAAGTGGAAAGGAGGGGAAGAGTATATGGAGAAAAAGAGGAAGTTAAGAGAGTGGTGAAGCAATGAAAAAAAAGGGCAAATGAGGAGTGGGGAGATTTTTAAACAAATTTTGTTGAAAATAAGAAAAATTTTTGGGGAGTGAGATTAACGTTAAAAAGCCTAGAGAACAAAGGATTTGTCATTTTAAAATTTGGAGGGGAAGTTATTAAATGGAGAGTTAGAGGTATTGGGAAGAGGAAATATTTTGGGAATTGTTAAAGTTGATGAAGATAGGGAAGCTGTGTTTTCGTGTATAGGGAAAGGGGAAAAAACATCTTGTGGAGTGAGGAAGAGCCAGTTTAGGTGGGGAAAGTTGTGAGGCAGTAGGAAAAAATGAAGGGGGGGAAAGGGCAGCCGGATTGAGGGGGTAAAGATAAAAATTTTAAAAGCAGGTGGGGATTAGTTTTGGGGGGTTGGTCAATTATTTAATAAATGTAGGAAAGAGGGAAAAGGTACCTAGGGATTGGCAGAGAGCATGCATGTTCCTTTGTAAAAAGGCAAAGGGGATAAAAGAGAGGCAAAAATTTGGGGGGATAAGTCTGTTGAGGTACCTGGAAAGTGTAGGTAGAGTTATAATTGAAAGAATTAAGAGTAAGAGGAGTAGGATAGCAATGAACAAGGAGGCTTTAGGAAAAGGAGGGGGTGTGTGGACCCGGTGTTTACAGTGAAACATATAAGTGAAAGTATTTGTAAGGCTAAAGAGGTCTTTGTGGCATTATGGATTTGGAAAAGGGTTTTACAGGGGGGATGGGGGGCAATGTGGGAGTGTTGCAAGTGTTGGTTTTGGAGGTAGGTTACTGAAAGCAGTGAAGATTTTTCGAGGTGTGAGGGGTCAAAGTTAGAGTATGTAGGGAAAAAGGGAAATTTTTTCCCAGTAAAAATAGGCCTTAAAAGGATGTGTATGTCACCGGGTTGTTTTTTATATTTATAGATGGGGTTGTAAGGAGTAAAAGGGGGTCTTGGCAAGGGCTGGAGTTAAAAGATAAAAACAACACAAAGTGGGAGTTGTACAGTGCTCTTTGCTGATGACATGTGCTTTGGAATTCGAAGAGAATTGCAGAGAGGGGGATGAATTTGGGAGGGGGGGGCAAAAGAAGAAAATTAAAGGTGAATACAGGAAAAAATAAAGGGTTTTGAGGATAACAAAAAGATTAGGGGATGAAAGATTGAATATCAATTGGAAGGGGAGAGTATGGAGGAGGTGAACGTTTCAGATTTGGGGGTGGCTGTCAGCGGATGGGTCTATGAAAGATAGGTGAATCTGAATGTGGGGAAAAAGGTGGGGGTGCACTTAGGAGTCTGGGAGAAAAGAACTTTTCCTTGGAGGGAAAAAGGGGAATGTAGAAGTATGTTTTACCAACGCTCTTTTATGGGTGTGAAGCGTGGGGATGAATGTTGCAGCGGGAGAAGGCTGGGGGGCAGTGGGGTGTCTTTTCTGAGGGCAATGTGTGGTGTGAATTAAAAGCAGAGAATTGTAGTTTTGGGAATTAGGGGAGGTGCCGGGGTTACCAAAACTGTTGTTCAGAGGGGAGGAAAGGGTTGTTGAGGTGGTTCGGAATGTAGGAGAATGGACGAAACAGAAGTTCAAGAGGTATCATCTGTAGTGGAAAGGGAAAGGGGGGGGGGG
Source organism: Cherax quadricarinatus (assembly GCF_026875155.1). Taxonomy (NCBI): domain Eukaryota; kingdom Metazoa; phylum Arthropoda; class Malacostraca; order Decapoda; family Parastacidae; genus Cherax; species Cherax quadricarinatus. The sequence goes on from NC_069482.1 coordinate 13,036,835, forward strand.
TCGGGCCCGGAAGGGTTGGAGGGGGGGGTAAAGGAGGTTTTGTGTGCGAGGGGCTTGGGCTTCCAGAGGGATGCGTGAGCGTGTTTGATAGGAGTGAATGGAGCAAAAGGTTTTTAATACTTGACGTGCTGTTGGGTGTGAGCAAAATAACATTTATGAAGGGATTCAGGGAAACCGCAGGCCGGGCTGGTCCTGGAGATGGGAAGTACAGTGCCTGCCTCTAAAGGGGGGGTGTTTAAAGTTTTCAGTTAAAAAAATGAGTGTAAAAACCCCCTTTGGCAAAAGTGATGGGGGTGAATGATGGTGAAGTTTTTTTTTCGGGCCACCCTGCCTTGGGGGGAAAGGCGGTTTTGATAAAAAAAAAAAATAAATATATTTTATATATATATATAAAAATAATTTATAAATATTATATAATATATATTATATATTTTAATTATATCTTTCAAGCACCGGCCACATCCCGCTGGGTACTCTAACGAAAGTTTCCCCCTTTTTTAAATTTTGTAAAGTATCAAGGGGGGGGGTTACTAGTCCCCTTTTTCCCGGGATTTTATCGCCTTCACACAGCATGGCTTACGGGGAAGAAAATTGTTCCACTTCCCCATGGGAAAGGAAATGAAGAAAAATGAAAGAAAAACCCCGAATGGGTGTTTATAAAAATTTGCACATGATGTGTAGTGTGCTAAAGGGAAGTAGAATAGCAAGAGTACCTGAATTTGCAAAGTTTAGAGACGTAAAAAAATACCCGCCCAATCCTACCCCTCGTAAAAAAATTACAGGCTTATTTTTTCACTCATTGGCAGGACGGTATTTTTTTCCCTGGCAGTTGCTGTCTCCAACCTTACCCCGGATATTTTAATTTATAATTTATTATTTAATATATATTTTTTTATAATTTATATATTATTATATATATATATTTATTTATTCGTGCCGAATATGTAAATGGTCAATTAGCAAGAACTATTTAAAATTTTTTTCCTTTCTGAAAATTTTTTTAAGTTTAAATATATTTTTTTTCTTAATGTTATTAAAAATTTTAATTTTGACAAAAGAATCTTAGAAAAATACCAACCTTATTTTAACAAGCGCAATTTATTTTAGCCTACCCCAAATAAATATTTTTTAGATTTGTTTACAATAATTAATACTAAACAAAGGGGGTGATAAAAGAAAAAGGTAGCTTATGAAAAGGTTTTTTTTCAAAGCAAAAGTGTTATAAAAAGACAAAGTATATGGAGAGTAAAATAAAGGTGAAGAGGGGGTGGGTTAAAAGGAAGAGATGATAAGTGGAAGAGGCAGTGCCAAGAAATTTTGCAGAAAAAAAGAAATAATTTGGGGAAATGAAAAACAAGTAAGAAAGCTTGGGGAAAGAATTTGGGTTGTAAGTTTTAAAAAAAAGGTAGGGGAGTTAGAGATGGAGAGAGGGGTATTGGGTAAAAGCGGGAAAATTTGAGAAATTTTTTTATTAGATGAAGAAAGAGAGGCATAATTTCATGCACTGGCCGGGAGGGATAACATCTTGTATGAGTGAAAAAGAGCGGATGTAGTGTGGAGCTAGTGTGTTTAGTGGTTTAATAATTGATGGTATTATAGAAGTTGTGATAGGAACTAAGTAAAAGTAATTTCAGTAATTATTGGACAGATAGCTACTGATGATGTGGGACTCGGGATGTGGATTGCAGGATTAGTTCTTATTGCAGAGAAGAAATTGTTATGATCATTCACGGTACTGGTAATTGAATTTATTTGCTAAGGAGAGGATTTAATGTTTTTTTTATTTATTTGCTGATTTTATTTAACGTAAAATTTGGAGGAAGGTTTTAAGGAGTTTTGTATAAGACTTTTAATATCTACTTCGGAGTAGCTAAATGTACTAGCACAGTAATTTTGCTTGAATAGCGTAATTAGTCATGAAAGGGTTGTAGACTGGTCATAGCCTGGTCATAGACTGGGCCGCGGGGGCGATGACCCGGGAAACTTTATCCAGGTATACTCCAGGTATTATTTCATTGTAGAGAAGGCTTAACCTACATTGCTTTACGTTATGTTCAGCATTTGATTTGAGGAAGGCTTTCGTGAGTCATAAGCTGTTTAGCCTTTCGTAGTTGTCTGGATTTTTATTGGCAGAGTTTATTGCACAAATGTTTTGTAATTATTACATTAATGATATACAATACCAACAAGTAGATGAAACATTTGTGCAGGGATACACATGTGTAAAGATACACATTTAGAAACAGAAATATTGCACATCTGTCATATAAATCAATATTTCGTGCTGATGAGGAAACTTCCTCCGCCACAATGTATATTATAGTTGAAACTCTGATCACTTCTAATTTATATGTTTATTAATCTCGACAGAAACGTTAAATGAAGTATCATTACGGAGTCAGAACGCATTTTTCATGACAGTATATTTTTCAAATGTTACTGATAAGAAAAGCAGGGTAATAAGTAATTGTTCTGTCCGTAATTATATCTAAATTTACAGGTGCAGTTGTGTTCTTCTATGATCTATAGTGGGTTTGGTGACAGACGGTATTAAGAGGGAAGGATACATACTACTAAGGAAGTGTGACTGTTGTGGATTATTCAGTGTTTTTATTGAGTTTGTTGATTATTATCAGATTTCTCAGACCCTGAAGCTTAGTAAATTGGTGTGAGAGAATCTGTAAATTTTTCAATTTATTATTAGATTATTTGTAATGTTCGGCTTATTCCTCACTGATGCTGACGGTGCTCATAGAGATGACTTAATTAACATAAAAATAGCAGAACCTCCACCTTATTTGTTTTGTAGTTGTGCAAAGCTGTATTCCAAGGTATGTTGTTAATAACGGAACATTTTTCAATCCGGTTATTCGAGCAATATTGTGATTCTGTCAGTGTTTGCATTGGGACTTTCCCTTATAACCGAAGATACTTAAACATTTGGTTTTACTAAGGACATGTTTAACAGGGTTTGCTGTATGCTGCTTGCAAGTATGACCAGTAGACTATTGCTATATGGTACATGTTTAAGATGAGTTTAGGGTTAATATTTGTGTGCATAAGCAGAAGAGGCAATAAAATTTGCTGTTAAGGGATAGCAATAGAGAATATAGGAATATAATAATGGTAGATATAAAAATATAAGAGTTTGTTATACCTAGGAGTTGATCTGAAAGGTTTTAGACTAGACATCTTCAGGATCAAGAGCCGAAGCTCCGATCATTGGATTTCTTGTTAGAACTGTTGTAATTGTGTTACGTGAAATCTGTGGCATGTATTGCTTTTATATGTAGTAAATATATTCTTGAATTTGTTTTAAAAGCAGATATATTGTACTAAGAGCATGAGTGTGTGCGTGTGTGTCATGATACTGCGTGTGTGTGGTCAGTTGTACTTCATGTGTAGTCCATTGTACCAGGTGTGGAAATAACTTGTTACGAGTTGTAATTTCATCGTGTTGGTGGAGGTGGTGTGATTGTGGTGGGGTGGTGAGTGGTGTATGTGGGGTGGTGTGATGGTGGTTGATGATGGTGTGGTGGTGAGGTGGTGTGATGGTGGTGGTGGTGTGATGGTGGTTGTGATGGTGGTGGTGGTGAGTGGTGTGATGGTGTGTGATGTGTATGATGGTGGTGGTGGTTGAGGTGGTGTAGGGGGGTGGTGTGAGGTGGTGTGGTGGTGGTGGTGGTGAGGTGGTGTGATGGTGGTGGTGGTGTGATGGTGGTGTGATGGTGGTGGGGTTGGTGGTGTGATGGTGGTGGGGTTGATGGTTGTGTGTTGGTGGTGGTGGTTGGGTGGTTGTGGTGGTGGGTGTGTGATGGTGGTGGTGTGGGTGTGTGATGGTGTGGGGTGTGATGGGGTGTGTGTGTGGTGGTGGTTGAGGTGGTGTGATGGTGGTGGTGTGTGGTGTGATGATGGTGGTGGTGGTGGTGGTGTGTGGTGGTGGTGGTGGTGGTGTTGAGGTGTGGTGTGGTGGTGGTGGTGGTTGGTGGGTGTGTGGTGGTGGTGGTTGAGGTGGTGTGATGGTGGTGGTGGTTGAGGTGGTGTGTGGTGGTGGGGTTGTGGTGGTGGTGTGTGTGGTGGTGGTGTGAGGTGGTGTGATGGTGGGGCGGTGTGTGTGTTGTTGGTGGTGGTGGTGGGTGGTGGTGGTGGTGGTGGTGGTGTGGTTGATGTGTGTGGTGTGATGGGTGGTGTTGGGTGGTGTGTGTGGTGGTGGTGTGATGGTGGTGTGTGTAGGTGGTGTGGTGGTGGGTGTGTGATGGTGGTGGGAGTGTGGTGTGAGTGGTGGTGTGTGTGGTATGGTGGTGGGGTGGTTGAGGTGGTGGTGATGGTGGTGGTGTGTTGATGTGGTGGTGGTGGTGGTGTGGTGTGATGTGGTGGTGGTGGTTGAGGTGGTGGTGTGATGGTGGTGGTGGTTGATGGTGGTGGTGTGGATGGTTGGTGGTGTTGGTGGTGTGATGGTGGTGGGGTGTGAGGTGGTGTGTGGTGGTGGTGGGGGTGTTGTGGTTGTGATGGTGGTGGGTGGTGGTGAGGTGGTGTGATGGTGGTGGTGGTGTGATGTGGTGGTGGTGATGGTGGTGGTGGTGTGATGGTGGTGTGATGGTGGTGGTGGTGGTGTGAGGTGGTGGTGGTGGTGTGAGGTGGTGGATGGTGTGGTGGGTGTGGTGAGGTGGTGTGGTGGTGTGTGGTGGTGTGTTGGTGGTGTGTTGATGGTGGTGTTGGTGGTGGTGGTTGAGGTGGTGTGATGGTGGGTGGTGGTGTGATGGTGGTGTGTGATGGGTGGTGGTGGTGGTTGGTGGTTGTGATGGTGGTGGTGGTGGTGTGGGGTGTGATGGTGGGTGTGTGATGGTGGTGGTGGTTGATGGTGGTGTGATGGTGGTGGGGTGTGATGGTGGTGGTGTGTGTGTGGTGGTGGTGGTGTGTGGTGTGGTGTGATGGTGGTGGTGGTGTGATGTGGTGGTGGTTGGTGTGGTGTGATGGTGGTGTGGTGTGTGATGGTGGTGGTGGTGTGGTTGTGGTGGTGTGGTGGGTGGTGTGTGGTGGTGAGGTGGTGGTGGTGGTGGTGGTGGTGGGTGATGGTGGTGGTGATGGTGGTGGTGGTGTGATGGTGGTGAGTGTGTGATGTGGTGGTGGTTGTGGTGTATGGTGGTGTATGGATGGGTGGTGTGGTGGTGGTGGTTGAGGTGGTGATGTGGGTGGTGGTGGTGGTGGTTGATGGTGGTGTGGTGGTGGTGGTTGGTGTGAGTGATGGTGTGATGGTGGTGTGTGGTCGGTGGTGTGGATGGTGGTGGTGGTGTGAGGTGGTGGTGTGATGGTGTGGTGGTGGTGTGATGGTGGTGGTGATGATGGTGGTGGTGGTGATGGTGGTGGTGATGGTGGTGGTGGTGTGATGGTGGTGTGTGATGTGGTGTGGTGGTGATGATGGTGGTGTGATGGTGGTGGTGGTGTGATGTGGATGGTGGGTGGTTGAGGTGGTGGTGTGGATGGTGGTGGTGGTGTGAGGTGTGTGGTGTGATGGTGGTGGGTGTGTTGGTGTTTATGGTGTGGTGGGGTGGTGGATTGTGTGTGGTGTGGATGGTGGTGTGGGTGATGGTGGTGTGTGTGTGGGTGGTGGTGATGGTGGTGTGATGGTGTGTGGTGGTGAGGTTGGGTGGTGGTGTGATGGTGGTGTGTGTGATGGTGGTGGTGGTGTGGGATGGTGGTGTGATGGTGGTGGTGGGTGGTTGATGGTGGTGGTGGTGATGGTGGTGGTGGTGTGAGTGTTGTAGGTGTGGATGGTGGTGGTGGTGTGTATGTGGTGGTGGTGGTGTGATGTGGTGTGGGTGTGTGATGGTGGTGGTGTGATTGGTGGGGTGGGTGATGTGGTGGTGGTGATGTGGTGGGGTGGTGGTGGGTGTGATGGTGGTGGTGTGATGGTGGTGGTGGTGTGATGGGTGGTGGTGGTGGTGTGGTGTGTGTGTGTGGTGGTGGGTGTGTGATGTGGGTGATGGTGTGGGTGGTGGTGATGTGGTGGTGGTGGTGTGATGGTGGTGGTGGTGTGATGGTGGTGGTGGTTCAGGTAGTAATAATCGTCATCGTACTGCTGCTGCAAACATTGTTATGGTTATTTTTTTGCGTTTTATATTTCCTTTTGCTGCTGCTGAAGCTTCCATCATTGGTGTTCCTGGTATTTTCCTGAGTTCTCACAAAGCCTCCACAAAGTGTCAGCCTCCGATAACACACTAGTGCTGGCAGCAACGTAACTGTTAGGGTTAACACACTCGTACGTAACGTCAAGATTTTTATCTCTGCATCCACGATCAACTCGCATTCATTTTAACTATTATATTCATGGGGAAGAGCTAAACCAGTAGGGGTCGAATAGCGCTTGGGAAATAAGAGGTAATCAAGATATAATCAGAGGAAGGTGAAGGTAGAGCAAATTTCTTGGACTAAGATCTTTTCAACATCAAAACATTTTTGACTACGATACTGTTTACATTGCAGCTTGTTTCTCCCTCTTCAAGACACAGCAGATTTCTAACTTGTAGATGAAGAAGTATCTCTTAATCATGGTGTTTTACACATGATCAGGGTATCTTAAGCTCATTGTGTTAATTTTCTGACGTAGTTATCAGCGTCATTTTCATAACACTTCATGAAAATTTAAATATTTTAAACGAGGATACGTTTATGCACCCCTGCGCCTCTGTAAGGAGGTTCCTTGATGCTGGTGACGGGCTCTTCATATAAGAAATTAAACATGAGGTCCTATTCTTTGAATCAAGTCAGAGTGCCTTCCGTTTCCTCAGGCTCCGTTTGACCCCTGCGGGTTTAGCGCTTCCTATGAATGTAATAATGTTCCCTGTGGCCCGTTCCCAGATCAGGCCTCCTGGAGGATCAAGGCCTAATCAACTAAGCTGTTACTACTGGCCACACGCAGTTCGACATAACCACAGCCCAGTTGATCAGGAGTTGACTAGAGAAACTTATCAAGTTCCCATTTAAAGACAGCAGAGGCCTGTTAGTAATTTTTCGTATGCTGAACAGCCCTTTATACTAACTAGTTACCATGTAACCTACTCATAACACCCCTGCTTTTCATCGGGGATGTTTTGTACTGTCTGGTGAGTCTCTTGATTTGTGGGACATCAGTGCTATCTCTTGATTTGTGGGACATCAGTGCTATCAGTAATACAGTAACTGATGTTTATCCTCATTGAACACTGGAAAACTTGGTTTATATCTGCCGGGAAATTTGCCGAGTTCTTTGCTTCTGCTTTGCTGCCACCTTCGAGAAGCTGGGTTATACCCGCTATTTTTAACGGCTGTTGGATGACCCCCTCTTAAAAGGATTCCCTTTAAGTATATTTAAGGCACATTTGGGTCTGGGGCAGAGCGGGCATGCTATCACTGGCTTTTCGAAGTAGAATGAAGTTAGGGTTATGTCGGAAATTTTGAAGATGTTGGCATGGCTTTAAGTCTCATTCATGAAGAAAATCATTCAGATTATCAATCTTAATCTGATTAACAGATTGCGGAATTCTAGTGCTACATACTCAATCCTCTTAAGACACAATTACGGATCCATGTTGCTCCATCTTCCCAGCATGTTTCGTTAAGAACATGATTTACTTGTTCCCAGTTAATGTTCTGGTTGAAGTTGAATTTGTTGAAGAAAAAAACTCTGTTTTGCTGCGTAGGACTAGTGCACACGCAAGTCTGAATTTCGATAAAGCTGTGATTTGAATTTACTCTCTTAAGCATAAGTATACTCTGTACCAGTTCATCTTTATTCGTGGATACAACGTCAAGGGTTAGTTTATGTTACTTTAGGTTAGACTGAGTTAGGTTAACATACATAAACTTAACAACAACGTATTTCTAACTAGAAAAATAGCAAATAAAATACTGCTACGATACTTCTGTCAAGGAGGATGCTGAGCGTATCCAGGAAATGTTCAAATATGAACGATTATCATCGGTGGAGCAAGAATGGCTCAAAGATCTTTGTCTTAGATAATGAAGAACAGTTTTATCTACACTATTTTATCTAAGCCTTCATCACGGCATTCCTATGGAACCTCATTGTGCCGATGGGTAAGAATTATCAGCACTTTGCACACCTTGGTCTTCACAACCTACACATTATCTCTTCACTGCTTTTATCCTCCCAGTCTCAAACACCATCTGTCTGAAGTATTGTTTCCCTTCCATTCAATCTTCTCCTCCCAAAAGCCATCTAATGCCCCCTCCAACATCAATCTAACATCCCTCTCCATCCCCCCTTCTCCTCCTCCTCCCCAACACTCTTCAATCCCACTTCCATCACGTTATCGTCTCTCAGGCACTAACAAACTCATCCTCCTTCCCCTCCCAAACAGCAGTTAACCCTCCATCCCATGTACTCCTTAAAATTAACTATGTGACACCCTCATCCTATTTTCCCCTTTCTTCATCTAACACCCATCCCATCCTCTTCTCTCGAGCGCCATTTATCTTGCATACCAGAATGTTTCAGAGGTGGGACACAAGAACAAGGGGACAAAACTGGAAGTTAAAAACTTAGAAGAGTCAAAGGGACGTTAGGAAGTACTCCTTCAGCCTTCGAATTGTCAGGAAGTGGAACAATCTGGGGTGTGAAGTAATGGAGGGATGATATATACATAGCTTTAAGATGAGGTACGATAATGTTTTTCGGAGCAGGAATAGAGTGGACCTAGTAGCGACTAGCGATGAGGCTGGGCCAGAACCTATGAATCGACTCCTTCAACCACAAACAGGTGAGTACAAATAAATAAGTACTTCCACTTCTCACTCTTAAGAATTCTAACTGCTTCCTTGACGTTTTTCATTATGTAACTAAATAAATGCATCTTAACTTTTATTTCAGAACGTCGTATGACAAAAACAAACTTTATTTCATTATTTCACAAAACAAAAATGTTTTTGGATTACATTTACAGTACATTGTATAGTATGACAAAATAGTTATTGTTTTACATTCCTGTAACTCATACCACAAGACCATTTCTGTTTTATTGCAGGATCTATATATATATATATATATATATATATATATATATATATATATATATATATATATATATATATATATATATATATATATATAATGTCGTGCCGAATAAATAAAACTTGCGATTATAGCTTAAATAGCAACGCATTTCTTGCCGAATAGGGCAAGCGAATATTTGTGTATGCAATAATTTCGCAAAAATCATTCTGAATTTAACGTACAAATATATTTCATTATGTTTATTTATTATTAAATTATTGTAAACTTATATAAAATATACATAGTGGGATTGGACTAAATTGCTCTTGTTGTAAAACGGTTAGGTAAGTTTTCTAAGGTTCTTTTGGCGCATAATCATTATTTTTTATATTAACACAAATGGAAAAAAAATATATCTTTAAATTTATAAGAGAAAATTTTAGAAAGAACTTGCTTCTTGACCAGTTTTACTTATTCGGAACGACATGTATATATATATATATATATATATATATATATATATTATATATATATATATATATATATATATATTATATATATAATCAAATCTTATCACTAATTTAATGAAGCATCCAATAATTGAACTGTTAGCTCTGTGTATGAGGTAGACTAGAGGAATGAGAAAGGAGGGAGGGAGAGGCGAGGAAGGGAGAGTGTGTGTTGCATCTCCCTGCCAAGCAGACAGGTCGCGCGCCTCGGGACGGGTCAGACTCGGGGATAAGATTAATGGATAATGACCTATCATTATCCTCACTAAGAGAAGGCTCCGCACCCACTGATGGACGGACGGACGGACGGACGGACGGACGGACGGACACACACACATACACACACACACACACACACACACACACACACACACACACACACACACACACACACACACACACACACACACACATACACAGGGGTCGGTCCTAGGACCAGTGCTATTTTTGGTATATGTGAACGACATGACGGAAGGGTTAGACTCAGAAGTGTCCCTGTTTGCAGATGATGTGAAGTTAATGAGGAGAATTAAATCTGATGAGGACCAGGCAGGACTTCAAAGAGACCTGGACAGACTGGACACCTGGTCCAGCAAATGGCTTCTCGAATTTAATCCTGCCAAATGGAAAGTCATGAAGATTGGGGAAGGGCACAGAAGACCACAGACAGAGTATAGGCTAGGTGGCCAAAGACTGCAAACCTCACTCAAGGAGAAAGATCTTGGGGTGAGTATAACATCGAGCATGTCTCCGGAAGCACACATCAATCAGATAACTGCTGCAGCATATGGGCGCCTGGCAAACCTGAGAACAGCATTCCGATACCTTAGTAAGGAATCATTCAAGACACTGTACACCGTGTATGTCAGGCCCATACTGGAGTATGCAGCACCTGTTTGGAACCCGCACTTGATAAAGCACCTCTAGAAACTAGAGAAAGTACAAAGGTTTGCCACAAGGTTAGTTCCAGAGCTAAGGGGAATGTCCTATGAAGAAAGATTAAGGGAAATCGGCCTGACGACACTGGAGGACAGGAGGGTCAGGGGAGACATGATAACGACATATAAAATACTGCGTGGAATAGACAAGGTGGACAAAGACAGGATGTTCCAGGGAGGGGACACGGAAACAAGAGGCCACAATTGGAAGTTGAAGACACAAATGAGTCAGAGAGATATTAGGAAGTATTTCTTCAGTCATAGAGTTGTAAGGCAGTGGAATAGCCTAGAAAATGACGTAGTGGAGGCAGGAACCATAAACAGTTTTAAGACGAGGTTTGATAAAGCTCATGGAGCGGGGAGAGAGAGGGCCCAGTAGCAACCGGTGAAGAGGCGGGGCCAGGAGCTAAGACTCGACCCCTGCAACCACAAATAGGTGAGTACAAATAGGTGAGTACACACACACACACACACACACACACACACACACACACACACACAAAGGGATCACAGCTGGAAGGTGAAAGCTCAGATGAGTCACAGGGCTGTTAGGAAGTGGAATAGTCTGGCAAGTGATGTAGTAGAGGCAGTACCTATATATATATATATATATATATATATATATATATATATATATATATATATATATATATATATATAATATAAGAAGTACGATAAAGTTCTTGGAGCAGGGAGAGAGTGGATTAGTAGCGACCAGCGAAGAGACGGGGCCAGGAGCTGTGAATTAACCCTTCCATACACAAATAGATGAGTAAAAATAGGTGAGCGCACACACACACACGATGTAGTGGAGGCAGGATCCATACATAGCTTTAAGCAGAGGTATGATAAAGCTCACGGTTCAGGGAGAGTGACCTAGTAGCGACTAGTAAAGAGGCGGGGCCAGGAGCTCGGACTCGACCACTGCAACCTCAACTAGGTGAGTACACACGCACGCATTTTTCAGCCTGAAGACAGTCAAGAAATTAAATACAATGGACGAAGAAGAATAGGAGGCATTTCCTGTACATAGTTTTAGGAACAAGTATTATGGTCCGCGAGTCTTAGAAGACGTAAACCTGGGAAGTGGCAGGAGGTAGAGCCATGACTGACTCAGTCCCCTACACCTATTAGTACGAATAGGTGGGGGAGGGGCTTGTGCTGATATGGTTATTAACACTAGCAACTCCTGTTTTGGTATTATCTCACTTCACCATCACCATTACCCACACACCACCCAAACACCCACATATCAATACTAACACACCACTTACACACCTCCATTAGCATGCAACAACTTACACACCACCACTAACACCCCTACCACCCACACACCATTAACCCAGACATCACCACCACCACCATTCGCACATCACCGCAGCCATCCGCACATCACCACCACCACACATTACCACCACCCACACATCACCACCCAAACACCACCAACCCATCCATCACCGTCACTCACATCACCACACACCAACACAACCAAACATCACCACCCACCAACCCACCCACACATCACCACCCACCCACCAACCCACCCACACACCACCGGCTCCTGTAGGGTATTTCCCCTTGTACGGAAACTAGGTGGTTAGTGAGAAAGAGAGAGAGCAAGCTAGTAAGCAAGCTTTAAACAAGCCATATGAACAGACTACTACCTCACACACAAACTGACAACAAAGAAACTCCATCGCTTACGGTGGAAAACACAGTTCTAGCAGAACTCTCAATAAAGCCTATTTAAATACCAAGTTTTACCTTGAATATAATTACAGATGCCAAAGAAAAACTGGGAATACTGCCAGCCAAATAACCTGGCAAGCATTTCTTTCTGTCAAACTAAAGTCAGATATTTTAGAATAAACTCAAACTACATTTCTTGTTGATTGGGCAGACTGGTTTCATGAGCGTGTTAGGGAACAATATAATTTCGTTACTTTTACGCACTCCAGGAGAGTCACAGTCGACGCTATGAAATTAATTATGACACATTAAATTATATAAATATAATTATGCTTTTATGAGCGACTTGTTGCTGGTGTCACGTGAGTTGAAGTGGTAAAGGACACACCACTGCTTCTCTGGCCATGTTACCTCACTATTTAACCAACATTATCACTATATTTTCTCCCCAGTTTTTTTGGGGGGTCAACGTTTTGATTAATATTTTTCTTATTTATTTTCATTATGCTAACACTTTTATGCTGACATTTTTTCTTTCTTGGTATGCTAGTTTTTCGTCATTGTTCAAATATTTTTCCACTCGGTTTTTCTAGTATTTTTTTTTTCTCATTCCAACATTTTTACATTTTAAATTTGTTATTATTCCAACAATTTCCCAACACTGTTCCATTATTTCCCCCTCATTATATAATATTTTCCTTATATCAGTATTTACCCCTCTTTATTCAAACATTTTCCTCTCCTTCCTAACATTTTTCTTCATCTGTACGCTAAAAAAAAAAAATCATTAGATCAACATTACCCCACTTTCTCAAAAGTTACCTTTATTTTCGTTAACATTTATCACAAGTCATATCAACATTTTGTTCCTCATTATGCAAACATTTTCTCTACTCATAATGCCAGTTTATAGTCACATATCTTGTCGCTTCTTCTGTCAATAAGTAATACGTTAAGGTAAATGGAAAGTATTTCCCAGTCGTGTTTACAAACATCGTTGTTGCCAGTCCTTCCTTGTCGTGACAGTTTTTTTTTTTTTACAAAAATACTTCGGTATGTTGTTGTCTTTTCACTTTATTCGCCAGAAAATAATAAAAACCTGACCCGAGTCTTTGTCATAAGGTGATACTTTCAGTGATATCGTAATAGTGTGCCTGAGGACATCACTAACTTCATAGTATGCTGAGGATATCATTAGCTTGATAACATGCCTGAGGACATCACTAGCTTGATAACATACCTGAGGACATCACTAGCTTGACAGCATACCTGAGGACATCACTAGCTTGATAACATGCCTGAGGACATTACTAGCTTGATAGCATACCTGAGGACATCACTAGCTTGATAACATGCCTGAGGACATCACTAGCTTGACAGCATACCTGAGGACATCACTAGCTTGATAACATGCATGAGGACATCACTAGCTTGACAGCATACCTGAGGACATCACTAGCTTGATAACATGCCTAGGACATCACTAGCTTGACAGCATACCTGAGGACATCACTAGCTTGATAACATGCCTGAGGACATCACTAGCTTGACAGCATACCTGAGGACATCACTAGCTTGATAACATGCCTGAGGACATCACTAGCTTGACAGCATACCTGAGGACATCACTAGCTTGATAACATGCCTGAGGACATCACTAGCTTGACAGCATACCTGAGGACATCACTAGCTTGAATAACATGCCTGAGGACATCACTAGCTTGACAGCATACCTGAGGACATCACTAGCTTGATACATGCCTGAGGACACACTAGCTTGACAGCATACCTGAGGACATCATAGCTTGATAACATACCTGAGGACATCACTAGCTTGACAGCATACCTGAGGACATCACTAGCTTGATAACATACCTGAGGACATCACTAGCTTGACAGCATACCTGAGGACATCACTAGCTTGACAGCATACCTGAGGACATCACTAGCTTGACAGCATACCTGAGGACATCACTAGCTTGACAGCATACCTGAGGACATCACTAGCTTGACAGCATACCTGAGGACATCACTAGCTTGACAGCATACCTGAGGACATCACTAGCTTGACAGCATACCTGAGGACATCACTAGCTTGACAGCATACCTGAGGACATCACTAGCTTGACAGCATACCTGAGGACATCACTAGCTTGATAACATGCCTGAGGACATCACTAGCTTGACAGCAATACCTGAGGACATCACTAGCTTGACAGCATACCTGAGGACATCACTAGCTTGACAGCATACCTGAGGACATCACTAGCTTGATAGCATACCTGAGGACATCACTAGCTTGACAGCATACCTGAGGACATCACTAGCTTGACAGCATACCTGAGGACATCACTAGCTTGATAACATGCCTGAGGACATCACTAGCTTGACAGCATACCTGAGGACATCACTAGCTTGACAGCATACCTGAGGACATCACTAGCTTGACAGCATACTGAGGACATCACTAGCTTGACAGCATACCTGAGGACATCACTAGCTTGACAGCATACCTGAGGACATCACTAGCTTGACAGCATACCTGAGGACATCACTAGCTTGATAACATGCCTGAGGACATCACTAGCTTGACAGCATACCTGAGGACATCACTAGCTTGACAGCATACCTGAGGACATCACTAGCTTGACAGCATACCTGAGGACATCACTAGCTTGATAGCATACCTGAGGACATCACTAGCTTGACAGCATACCTGAGGACATCACTAGCTTGACAGCATACCTGAGGACATCACTAGCTTGATAACATGCCTGAGGACATCACTAGCTTGACAGCATTCCTAAGGATATTACTAGCTTACCTGTGGTGGACTCGGTGAGCGTCAAAATTACTCTACTGTGGCGATTACTCAGTGTAGGTTACCTAGATTATTTCTAGAATAGGGTAATATTGGCGTCAATGCTATCATTCACTGTATATGGGGAAAATGACACTAATGGAAGGGGTGGGGAAATAATAATGTAATTCATGGGTTTGAGTATGTAAAGTATTGTTAAGGTACAAAGGTTAAAACTTAAGTACTGTACTTCTGTCAAGATTAAACCCTGCAAGGGAAGAACTGAGGAAATGAGAGGTGGTGAGGGAGGGACGGAAAGAACTAGAAGGTGGAGAGAGATGTGAGAATAGGTAGAGAGGAACAGGAAGAAGAAATAAGGGACGAAGGAATCTTATAGTTGTAGATGAATGGTTCAGAAAACCGACATGTTGTTAAATTAGACACATGTGCAACTCTTGGGTATCTTTACTGAGGAAACGTTTCGCCACACAGTGGCTTCATCAGTCCATACAAAGGAGAAACTTGAACATTAAAATGGTATAAAATACCGACAGGTTGTTAGGTAAGACACATATGCAACAGTTAGGTATCTTTATGATGAAACGTTTCGCCTACACAGTAGGCTTCTTCAGTCAAGTACAGAAAAGTTGATAGAAGCAGAAGATACTTGAAGACGATGTAATCAGTCCATCACCCTTAAAGTTTTGAGGTGGTCAGTCCCTCAGTCTGGAGAAGAGCATTGTTCCATAGTATGAAACAATATGGAGATGAAGTGACAGAATGGAGCTCCATTCTGTCACTTCATCTCCATATTGTTTCATACTATGGAACAATGCTCTTCTCCAGACTGAGGGACTGACCACCTCAAAACTTTAAGGGTGATGGACTGATTACATCGTCTTCAAGTATCTTCTGCTTCTATCAACTTTTCTGTACTTGACTGAAGAAGCCTACTGTGTAGGCGAAACGTTTCATCATAAAGATACCTAACTGTTGCATATGTGTCTTACCTAACAACCTGTCGGTATTTTATACCATTTTAATGTTCAATCTCTCCTTTGTATGGACTGATGAAGCCACTGTGTGGCGAAACGTTTCCTCAATAAAGATACCCAAGAGTTGCACATGTGTCTAATTTAACAATCTTATAGTTAGAGAAGGTGGGAAGGGAGGAAGTGGGAAGGGAAGGGAAGGAAGGCAGGGAAAGGGAAGTATTAGGAAAAAAAAGGATGGGAGAAAGAAAGTTCCGAGAAACGAGGGAGGGAGGGAATAAGGAAGATGGGAAGGAGAGGAAGTGGGAAGAGACAGGGAGCGAGGGAAAAGAAAAAATAATAAGAGAAACGGGGTTGAGGCGAATAAATTGGAATAATTCTACTCCTCACCTTGAAACTGGTTCCAGCGAGCCAGCTCAGGTTGTTCTAACCGGGGAAGTAGATTTAATATATACTTGTATAGAGACATGCAACTACAGCTGGCAATGCTATCACCATTTTATAATTTAAGTTAATGGTAGCTGAAGCCAAGGAACCAACCCATTTGTGTTCCGTAATTATTTATAATTCTCGTCCACAACAGACAGTTGATAGCTTTGAAAGAAAAATTATTTTAATATATGCAGGAGAATGGTGCGTTTCTTTGAGTGCAAAAATAAAATTGACTCGATTACACACATTAATGTTCGCAACCTGAAATTAGGATATGAAATTGTAGACTTTCAAATCAATGAAATGTTCAGTATTTTGTTTGGGGTCTAAAACCTAGTTATTTTTGCCCAAAATCATCATATGGTTATCATAAGAACATTATATAAACATCATCATCATTGGCATTTGAACATCACATCGACATCATATCGACATCATATGAACATCATCCCTATTTGCAAAGTACGAACATTATGATTATCATCAATATCTATCATCAAATATTTATATTATTTTCACCCCTCCCCCCCTCTGTCTGTAGAGCGGCACGCCCAACAAGTCTAGAATTACCCAAAACATTAATTCTTAGATGTAATTTTCTTCTGAGGTGTTTTTGTTGACGGGTCCTTAACTTCCCTGCATGAGAATGTGCTACTCTTGATTCTTTTCTTTACTTCGTGCTTATTTAAACGTTCACTGCTTCCTCTTAGCATTGCCAGACGTTGGTTGCTTTGTCAATTGGGTTTAAAGCCTGTCAACTGCATGGAGATTAAGGCTGCAAGTCACCTGTTCATCACCATAAAGGACACATGAAACCCTAATATAGGTATGTTGTTGTATGCCTCTTGGTCCAAGGAAATTATGATATCATTCCCTTGGTTCAAACGTAATTATATACCCTTTTCCAGGCGATGTGCGACCCCTGTGGGCTTAGCTCTTGCTCATGAAAATAAATATTACCGGGCAGGGCTGCCGTGTGTTGAATACCGAGTTGCCTGGACTGAGGGTGGGAGAATTGGGGGTCTCTGCAACAGCATGGGCATTGTTAAGTGAAGCTCATTCCGAAGCCCTATGGGGAGGTAGAAACCCTTATCTAGGTCTTTTACCTCCCCATAAGTGCGACCATAGCTGTCAACCAACACTTGGGTACCTATTTACTGTTCAGCAAGCAGGAGCAGCAGATGTAAAGAAACATACCCAACATCTTTTAGGCGTTCCCCTTTGAACCATACCAGATTTCCGTCAGCTTGTCTCTCGGCAGTGGCAGTTTCTTGGATCCTGTGTCTGACTTACCTCTTAAAATCTTACTAGATATAATTTTCAGGGTTCGTGTGGGTGGTACTGTGACTACATAGTGCACTTTATTTGGAACGTCTCTTATAGATCAGTCTTCTCCTTGACATTGCTGTACCCTTTCGTTGCTCTGAGATGTCAGCTTGTTTTCATAATCTGTAAGAGTTTAGAGAACAAAAAACATATAAATTTTTCGAATGATTAATCAGCTATCTTGAGAAATTTGTTTTGCAACGACGATTTAGGAAGAGTATACTCATTCAAGCAATTTTTTTCTCCAGTCCCAAATGCTGCATGACTTTAAACTTCAGTGCTTCTCGATGACCATAATCGATCGACACTCCAGCAGTCCACTACCCATTATGTTAAAACTATATGTATATATATATATAATATATATATATATATATATATATATATATATATATATATATATATATATATATATATATATATATATATATATATATATATATTAACGACAATCTCCCACCGAGATACCCAAAGAAGAATACATGTAAAGTTTTCTTCTTTTTAAACATTTAGTAAACTATACAGTAGAAGCGGTATCTAGCCCGTTGCTCCCGGTTTAGGCTCCTCTTACGACACGCATATCTTATTACCACTTCTAGAACTGACTAGGGACCTACAGCCTCAGTGAGGAGAATAAACATGCTTTAGTAAAAAACTCAGGATGTTCTCATGTACTCTCATGCTCTCCCATGCACTCCCTACATTTTTCATGTACTCCACGCACTCTCACGTACTCCCATATGCTCCCATGTACTCTTGTGGTGAGTGTAGTCTCTCATACGCCTTTAGTTCTTTCACGACGTAAACGATGGGCACGAACTGGCTCACCCTCACCCGGCAATCAAATGACCGTACCTGGTGAAAATAGAATTCATATAATGGAGCCTTACACGCCTCCACACTCACCCTCCCACCTAGGTTACGACGCGAGTGCTCTACCTGATCTGCCAATTACCGTGACCCCCACTCTTGTGTTGAGTGCAAGTTTATTCCCTCTTCTGCCCTCTTAAGAGAGGTTTTCGTGCAGCGGAGGAAGGACTCATTCTTTTGGTGAAACTTAATGTGAGGATAAACAAGTATGCTTAGGATATGAAGAGCTGAATATCTTTGATAAAAAGACAAGGACGGTTGATGTGGGGATGAATATCTTTAATAAAAGGACACGAACCGGTGTGTGGGGCTAAATTGATCTTAGAAAAACTAGGACCTGTAGGATCGACTGAGCTCAGTATCTAGCTGACTAGGATATTGAAGCCTGATGGAGTTAATTATCGTAATAAATGTGTTTTAACTTGATATATTCTAAATCTCTGTATGAAGGTTTACGTTTCTGCGTGTATTTTTACGTCTCTCACACAAACTCAAAAGAATTAAATACCTCAAAACTATTGTTTTGTTGACACTGGCAAACATGCAACGGAAAAAACGGAGTTATTCAAGGTTTCACAACCAATTAACTCCTGCTTGACTTGCCGGTGGGAACACCAAATAAACCGATTTGAAGAACAAAAATCCGTATTACCGTGACTGGAACAATACACAAATAACCCGCACATAGGAGAGAGAATTATTATTATAATCAAGGGGGGAGGCGCTAAACCCGGAGGATTATACAACGCCTGGGGAGGATGTGGAAGGCATTCAGGCTTAATTCGGGGAACTGGAGCACAGATCCAATTTCCTAAATCAAGAGCCCCTCACCAACATCAAGGAACCTTCCTTGAGGGGATAGGAGAGAGAAGCTTATGACGACTTTTCGGTCCGACTTGGACCATTTACAAGTTACCCTGTTATACGACGGTGAGGGAGCCAGTATAGTATAGACAGAGGGACAGGGACGGGACAAAGAGAGGAAGACAGAAGAAAGTGAAGTAGTGGAAGAGGTAATGCTTGTAGTGTAATTAGTAGCAGAAGTGCGAGTTATTTGTATATTAAACCGGTTTCATTAACATGTATCATATTAACTAGTATACCACACTGTATTAACTATTAAGGATAAACCTTATTTGATGAAATAGTATCAAGGAGACAAGTGTTCGTCAAGCGTGTCAGCTGGTCTGCAGTGTTTATCATTTATGAAATGGCAATAACAAGCTACGTTGCCTTGGTTTGGATAAAACCTGATTGCTTGCCATTTCTCACAACTCCTACGGGCTTGGTGCTTCCCTATAATGTAATAATCACTGTCATTGAAGCTTTTTATTGGTTTAAAAAGACACATGAGAAAACGTTACGGTGATCAAGGTCCTGAGACTGAAACGTTACGGTGATCAAGGTCCTGAGACTGAAACGTTACGGTGATCAAGGTCCTGAGACTGAAACGTTTTCTATTATGTCGTTATGTTTGCTCACTTGTCTTTTTAAAGCAATTTATCGGTATCATTTACCAAGGTTCATACCAAACGTTTTAGTATCAATCAGTAGATAGGTCTGGAGTCACTACCACGCAGCTGGTGTTATGGCGAAGTTTCTAGGCGTCTTGTAGCGCTTGGGACACGGAAGATAAACACGTCCCATAGGAAGGAAAAGTAGTTTCAGTACTAGGGATTATAATCCTTCACCAACATCCAGGAACATTTGAATGTAAGCTGGCATGGAATATGAGCAATGAATATATTTGTGAAAATGATTATTATTATTATTATTATTATTATTATTATTATTATTATTATTATTATTATTATTATTATTATTAGAGCAAATCACTTGCATGAGATTTACAGGGTATTACCTGAATTATTACCTGCAAGTAATTTGAATGAGGTAAGTGGGACTTAGTCACAGTAGGTCACTGAACTGCAACTCCTTCGACTGCCCACTTCCTCATCACTCTCAAAAAGCTAGACGTGACATTAAATTAAATTAGATGGATCACACCACAACACCTGCCTAACACCTAGACCCTACACTGGCCAGCTGAGATCTAAATGCAAGGACTGGTGTACTTGTGAGTGATGTCCATATCCCTTATTTTTCGCCATCCACACGTAACTCTTGAGGTCCCGCAAATTTCCTGCCTCAATTCTTCAGCGGGGGACATTAACACGGATTCCTATTACAAATTCAGGCCGAAAAAAACTCACAATTTCGCTCGGAGGGACGCCGTATTAGTAGTAGAATTCGTTCCAGTATTCACACATTAAATTCAATATGACGTCACACAACCCCCCCCCCCCGCGTCCCTACTGGCTCTTCCACACCCCCCTTCACTTAAAATTTCTCGAAGGGTTCAAATACCATCACATTTTAATACGCAATTATTATATTATTCAATTTGTTCTACATTTAGGAAATTATGTAAAAAAATTCCACAGTATTCATGGTGTCGCTGGAAGATCAGGGCGGGACTCACTAAGGACATTTTACGATTGCAGACCTCGAATAGATTACCCAATATATCCCCAAACCACCTTCACCAGACTGTGGAAATAATCATGACCATCACTTCTCCTGTTATGTACCATTAAGACTTCAAAAGATGTCAATACCTTAGTTTAACTTTACATATGGATAGCTACCAACCGAACAGATGATAGGTTATTCTAATCTAACAACTTTTTTTAATATTCAGAGAACGATTCCTATACCCTTTTTATTTGGTTCTCATACCCCTAACGGTTTAGATACTTCCAGTTAAGACCTCCTGCGTTAGAGTCTCCTATATATGATTTCAGGGGTCGAGTTGCGGCATCTGGTCCCGCCTCTTCACTGGCCGCTGCTGGTTTTCCTCTCTTGGCTGTATAAGCTCTAATATGTCTTATTAAAACCTGGATCTACTGCATCACTATCTAGGTCATTCTCCTTACTTTTGCACGTCGTTATCCTGGTCGTGTGTGTGTGTGTGTGTGTGTGTGTGTGTGTGTGTGTGTGTGTGTGTGTGTGTGTGTGTGTGAATTCAAGTGATGAAAGTTAATCAGTGAGAGGCCAGTACCCACATGGAGACAAACATTAGTAATTGTATTTTTCAGGTCTTCTTTAAGAGATACGTGAGAGTGACGAATTATATAATAAAGAAAAAAAGGAATAGGGTAGGTCAGATATGGAATTTGTCATAAGAAGCAAGTTGGTAGAACCCGCATTTTGGGGCAGTTCTCTTCTTCGTGTTGACTGGAGATTCAAGGTCGTTGGTAGTAAAGATTCGAAATTTGAAGTTAGGCTTGCTGCTGATATGAGTTTCTTCATGACAAATCTCGAAATTGCATCTTGTTTTGAACTATTAAAGTTAGAGGTCTTATTTCTATGAGGGTTGATTCCGACATTTTTCCAGTTCATAGATTCTGTTCAACTAGTTTCCAAGTCATGACCTGTCTGCCCCACGTAAACCAAATCACTGTTTATGCAGGGGATTTGATACACATCTAGTGTGTTTGACTTGCCCGGTTGTGTGTGGTTCCTAGAAAAACTGTTACAAATTTTCTAGGGTACGAAGAAAGTTACATTTAAGACATTTGTACACTTAATCAGATATACCTGATGGAAAAGGATGACTAATTATGTTGGGGAATGTTCTTTTTTGGGGGGTTGCCGAAACTGTAGATTTATTCTCTCTTAGTTCAGAGATTTGATCCTTAATGATTTCCTTTTCTTGATTTAACATACTTGTGCTGCAGATTCTCAGCTACCATTTTACTCCAGCCTTTGTTTTTTTTAAAGAAAGACTTGACTTCAGCTCTAAATAGAGCGAAGTGTTGTCCTGAAAGTTTCTTTTGCAACTTGTGACTTTGACTTCAAGCTTCTGCAAGTTATCTTGCGAGTCACCGAGTAGTACGAAGTTCATTCTTCAGGTCGTAAGTGCATGTGGACAGAGCGTTGCTCCACTCGTCATACGTTACGATGTTAACCATACTTTTAGTTACAGTATTCAATATGTTCATCCTGTGCTCTCGTACTTTGAACGTGGCGTATACTGCAGCATGAAAATAAATAGCCACTACATTATTTGCAGTCTACACTTGTAATTTTCGGAAGTCTTGAGATTCATTATCAAATTCTTTCTTTCTCTCTTCCCCTCTTCCCCTCCTTTCTTTCTAGCTTCTCATCAGAGAATTTTAGCCGTTCTCTGCCGTGACACAGAGGTTATTATGAAAACCTTTCGGGAAACGTGCTATTGTGGATTTTTTAAGCTAGCTAAAAAATGAATTTTAGACGTTCTTCTGCTGTGACATAGAGGTCATTATGGATGCCCTTAGGGTAACGTGCTGTTGGGAGGTCTTTTCAGGCCACATAAAAAGACGGAACCTCAGGGAATTGACACATAGTAATTTAGCCTTGTATGTTTGGGTGGCAGTGCTAATAACAGATGGAGGGGAAGGGGCGGTATTATCCCTGGATCATGCAAGACCTTAAGAACAATATTGCATGTGCTTCTCAGTTAACCCTGGACGTAACGTGCCATTTGTTGCTCCTTCTTATTTGCCTCAGACAGTTGCCTTGTGTGTGTGCACGCACCCTTCTTATATATATATATATATATATATATATATATATATATATATATTTTAATATATATATATATTAACGCTATGAAATGATAATCTCAGGATTTCGTGAAAATAAATTTTAGAAGGAGTACTGGGGATCGAACCTGCATCCTACCAATTGTGAGGTCAAAAGTACTGGAATTCTGGCACCAACCGAAGCTCTTGGATACAGATTAGTTCAGATGGCCCTCATTCCTGTCTTTGAAAAGAGAGCCTCGCCTCAACTTCAAAGTTTATAAAGTGGATTGAGTGATACCTTATGCTATCCAAATTCAAATCTTCGGTACAATTGGTATCCAGTTCACTACAGTTGTGAACTTGTAGTTACAAGGACCCTGACTCGAGCCTCAGTACTGATTCTTCAGGGCACAAACGTCCCTTATCCCGGTGAGTCATTCTCTTAGTAAACACTAACTAAAATTTTTATAGTGTTAATACCTTAAACAAGGACATAAAAAGAAGTATATCAAGCAAAGAAAATAAAGAAATCAGTTTGAGAGTGAAATACTCAATGTGACAGGTTGGTCTGCCTGTTGCTCAGTACTATTTTGGTCCAATCTGGTTCACACGAAGATGCTACACGCCTACTAGCAGTGCTGTGTGTGTGTGTGTGTGTGTGTCTGTGTGTGTGTGTGTGTGTCTGTGTATGTGTGTCTATGTGTATGTGTATGTGTGTGTGTGTGCGTGTGTGTATGTGTGTCTGTGTTGTGCACTAATCCATTTATGGTTGCAGGGGTCGATTCGAAGCTCCTGGCCTCGCCTCTTTGCTAGTGGCTACTAGATCCACTCTCTTCCTGCTCTAAGAGCTTTGTCGTACCTCTTCTTAAAGCTATATATGAATCCTGCCTCTACTACATCACTCTCCAGATTGTTCCACTTCCTGACAACTCTAGTGTTGAAGAAATACTTCTTGACATTCCTGACACATCTGAATTTTTAACTTCGAATTGTGGCCCCTTGTTCCTTGAGTCCCATCTCAGAAACATTCTGTCCCTGTCCATCTTGTCAGTTCCTCTCAGTATTTTATTCGTCGTTATCATGTCTTCTCTATCTCTACTTTCCTCCAGTGTCGTCAGTGTCGTCCCATAAACTCTCTCTGTAGAACATCTGCCTTAGCTCCGGGACTAGTTTTATTGCAAACTTTTACATTTTCTCTAATTTCTCTACGTGCTTGACCAGGTGTGTGTTCCATACAGTTGCTGCATATTCCAATATGGGCTTGACGTACGCAGTGTACAGTGTTTATGTGTGTATGTGTATTTGCGTTTATATGTTTATATGAAGGGTCGAGTCTCGGCTCCTGGCTCCTCTTCGATGGTCGCTACTAGGTTCGCTCTCTCCTCGCTTCAAAAACCTTATCGTTCCTCTTCTTAAAGTTCTCTTCATTCTCTACCACTTCATTCTCTAAGTTTTTCCACTCCCTGAATACTCTGAGACTGAGGAAATATTTCCCAACAGCCCTGTGACTCAACAGTGTTTTCAAGTTCCAGCCGTACCCTCGTGTTCCTGTTTCCCATCTCTAAAACAATCTGTCCCTGTCCACACTATCAGTTCCTCTCAGTATTCATTATGGTGTTATATCACATCTAATCCTTTTCTTTAGTGTCATTAGTAATGTAAATGATTTAGAAAACCGATAATTTGAAGAGCGAGACGCTTGTACAATATTTGGGAATCTTTAATGTGGAAAAATTTCGCTATGTTGATGGACTGAACACATCGACTCCAGGCTGAAGGACTGATTACCTCAAACTCGTCTTCATCATCCACCGCTCTCTTCAGCATTAGACTGAAGCCATTAGCTGGCGAAACGTTTCCTCAGTGACGATTCCCAAATGTTGCACAAGTGTCTCATTCTTCAGTTTGTGTATCTCTGTATATGATTGGTGTTACATTCATCCCATGTCATTTTCACTTTAATATTTGCAAGTTTTATTCTGCTTATGCTGTACCCTGTGTCCGATCTTTACTCACCATCTCCAGTTAGCTTGAATTTGCATTTTTTTTCACCTTGAACATGAGAAGCTTTTGTCTGACCACATCTCAAGTCTGTTGGAGTGTCCCTGAAGTTTAACAATGTCCTCTCTTGTTCATATTCTTCTCCTTTAGTTGTGCCTCACCTGAAAACAGTGAAAAATAGGACTCGGTTCTTTCTAGGAAGTCGAGTATTAGCAGTCCCATTTATTCCTTAATATTAATCTGTGACCCACTGGAGCAATCTGTTCTTTAATCTGATTTCTGGACTAATCTATGATGTGGTACTGAATCTATTTCTTTCCTGCAGTCCTAGAAGATGTAATTACCCTACCCAGTTTTTCTTGTTTTATGTTTGTGACACTGGCATAAAACTCCAGCAGTGTACAGGGTCCTGAACGATTCCTTATTGAGATGTCGGAATGCCCGTATACTGCAGCAGTTATTTCGTTGATATGCGCTTCAGGAGATGTACCCGGTGTTATACTCACCAAAAGATCCTTTTCGTTGGTCTTTGGCTCATCTAGAATGTACTCCGTCTGAGGTCTTCTTTGACCTTCCAGTCTTCATGGCTTTGCACTTGGTGGGGTTGAACTCTAGGAGCCAGTTTCTGGACCAGGCCTGCAACCTGTCCAGATCCCTTTGTAGTTCTGCCTGGTCCTCGTCCGATTGAATTCTTCTCATCAACTTCACATCATCTGCAAACACGGACAGTTCTGAGTTTATTCCTTCCGTCATGTCGTTCACATATACCAGAAACAGCACCGGTCCTAGGACTAATTCCTGTGGAACCCCGATCATCACAGGCGCCCATTCTGACACCTCGTCACGTGTGTACTCACCTAGTTGAGGTTGCAGGGGTCGAATCTTAGTTCCTGGCCCCGCCTCTTCACTGGTCGCTACTAGATCACTCTCCCTGAACCGTGAGCTTTATCATACAACTGCTTAAAGCTATGTATGGATCCTGCCTCCACTACATCGCTTCCCAAACTGTTCCACTTCCTGACTACTCTGTGGCTGAAGAAATACTTCCTAACATCCCTGTGATTCATCTGTGTCTTCAACTTCCAACGGTGTCCCCTCGTTGCCGTGTCCCATCTCTGGAACATCCTCTCTCTGTCCACCTTGTCAATTACTCTCAGTATTTTGTATGTCGTTATTTTGTCCCCCCTATCTCTCCTGTCCTCCAGTGTCGTGTGTGTGTGTGGTGTGTATGTGTGTGTGTGTGTGTGTGTGTGTGTGTGTGTGTTAGTGTGTGTGTAGTGTGTGTGTGTGTGTAGTGTTTGTGTGTAGTGTGTGTGTAGTGTGTGTGTAGTGTTTGTGTGTGTGTATGTAGTGTTTGTGTAGTGTTTGTGTGTAGTGTGTGTGTGTGTAGTGTGTGTGTGTAGTGTGTGTAGTGTGTGTGTGTGTGTAGTGTGTGTGTGTAGGTGTGTGTAGTCTGTGTGTAGTGTTTGTGTGTAGTGTGTGTGTGTAGTGTGTGTGTGTAGTGTGTGTGTAGTCTGTGTAGTGTTTGTGTGTGTGTGTGTGTGTGTGTGTGTGTGTGTTTGTGTTTGTGTGTGTGTGTGTGTGTGTGTGTGTGTGTGTGTGTGTGTGCGTGTGTGTGTGTAGTGTGTGTGTGTAGTGTGTGTGTTACTCACATGAGCTGTACTGTTATGTCTGTTTCTCTCTAGTTTTTCACATTGTTAATTATGCATACAGTTGTAAAAGAAAGTCACAGCCTAACACTTCTGTTTCAGAAATTAACATTTACTGAAAACCACTAATCCAGAATAATAACACCCAGATATTTCTGCTTCCTCTTCATGTTCCATTTTTATCTGATAATTAATTGTTTTTCCAACTGAATTAAAATACTTCATATAGAAAATTCTACGTTTCTTGTAGACAGGAAAGCCGACAGTGAGTAATGTGGTGACATCTTTCACGCGACTGCCCTTTTTATTTCTGTTTCTGTTGATTCTTATTCGTTGTTCATGAATGATGAAGAATTAGACACATGTGAAACATCTGGCTATCTTTATTTGTAGACGATTCGCCATCGTCTTTAGTTTATAGATTTACAATCCTGGGACTGATTACCTCGTCTTTTGTGTAGTTCTACAGTCTTCCCATTAGGTCCTTGAATTTGTATTGATAAAGCCACTGGATGGCGATATGTCTACAAAAGAAAGATTCCCAGATGTTGCACAGGTTTTTAATTCTTCATTCTTACTCAAGCCCTGGTCATGGACCGGGCCGCGGGGCGTTGACCCCGGAACTCCCTCCAGATATACTCCAGGTATACTCCAGGTATACTCCAGGTATACTCAATCCTATAGGTAGGAAATTAGCTGATGTTTTTTTATCCGAATGGAGTACTGCTGACAATAGCAAAGAAAAGACACGTTGTAAAACAAGTTTTTTTTTATTGACATTACCATGTGTGTTGAGCCTAATGTTATGGCCTAATAAAGGCCTACACAATGAAATGAAAGTCAAATCTTGATGTACAGCCTATGTCTACTTGTTCCTTTGCTGTTCAAACAACGTCATGGTTCATCCAGTTTATATAAATAAACTCTAGTGCAATAATGATTTTTGTTTCCTCAGTTCATCTGTGTATAATAAGAACTTAGGTCTTTTATTAATCTTTAATTTAATTGATATAAAACTTTAGTTATACACAGTAATATATTTTTGTCCCCCGTGATGTAATAATTTGAGTATTTGAGTTTCTCACAGAATCGAATGTTAATATTGCAGGTTATGTAATCGATTTCAATTTAACACGTTTTTTGCAGCATAGATTTTAATACCCCAGGAACTGGGCATCGGATGATAATAGTGAATATTTGCCATTAGCAAGACTGAGACGCGTGTGCTGAGTGCGGGGTTGTAGACCACTTCTAATTATGCAAATGAAACGGAATTATGCAAGCCGACTCACCTTGTCTAGACTTTGTTCCTAATATTCATCACACAAAATTGCATTACATATGTCATGCTGGATTTAAAGACAGGTGTGTAACACATATTGAGACACTACGCAAATAACCCGCACATAGAAGAGAAGAGCTTACGACGTCGTAAGCTCCTCTCTTCTGTGTGTGGGTTATTTGTGTATTGTTCCAGTCACTGTATTGTGCCTTCTTTTGTTATTTATTGAGACACTACTCTTACCCTTTCAGATTAACCTGTTTTCCCTTCTCTGTCCCACCCTTCTTTTCCTCTTCGGCCTATTCAGTTCCTCTCACAAGTTCCCGACAATCCCTTCTCCATTACCCCTTTCTATTAACCAGCGCTCCCTCCCCTCCCTCCCAATCCTTCCAGAAAGAAAGCTGTCTTAACCCGCTGCATGTGTATTACATGTGAATTACCACATATCTCTATTTCATGTTCATTATGCGTGTATATATCCTCATAAACACCAGCTGTGCGTATATAATATTGTGACCATAAAATTCAATAAGCATACACGTTGTCTGTGTTGCACACACACAGCACTCAGCCCTTGTGCTCTGTTCCACACACCCACAGTGCTCAGCCTTTTTGCTCTGTTAACAACACATACACAGCAGTCAGCCTTGTGCTCTGTTGTACTCACAAGCACATTCCCAGCACCCAATCTTGTGATCTGTTAAACTCATAGCACCCAATTTTATGCATCCATATTCGTGACCTCTTGACTCGCTAGGCCACAAGCCAACCCGGTTTCAAAACCAAGCTGATAGGCACATTTTCCTAAAACTTTCAAATTCCCCTTCCGAACTTTAACACTTCTCTTAGTCCACGTTGTTCCATTAATTTAATTTTCCAGGTGTTCATTTTTTGTCATTTTTAGATATTTTTGGGAATATTAAATATTTGTGTTACAGGTCTGAAGAAATCTTCGTGTCCATAAATGTCTTGTCCTCCTTTGATTATCTTGTCTAACTAATACCTCCTTACAGCTTTTCTCTCTCTCTCTCTCTCTCTCTCTCTCTCTCTCTCTCTCTCTCTCTCTCTCTCTCTCTCTCTCTCTCTCTCTCTCTCTTTTCACAAGGTTTGACAAGGTTAAGGATCCCTAGCTTTATTGACAGCTATTTACAGGTTAAGGATTCCTAACTTTATTGACAAGCTAAGAGCTGTTACCTACATCAGCTCATTTGAAAGCATTTTTATTGTTATGAGACATACAAGTAGGGAACAGGATGAAGTTGGAGCCATCTGTGGGCCAGCATTTTCATTTGATCAACTGACTTTATCTCGTTGACATCATTATGCTGTACGAATGTTTTCCATACTCGAGTCATCCTGGGTATGTATGATCTCAGATGGAGTGATGTTCTGGAGAAGGGTACAGCCAGAGTGAAGTTGCTGCTTTCTGTCCGTCTTGTGGCATAAAAGCTTGTTTCACGCTGTCCTCGAAGTGGATCCAAGTGTGGTACTTTGACAATATTGGCCTTGTACATAACAGTAAGGCCACCCACATCCCTGCTGTGTTGAAGGCTCTGCTGAAATGACAGATCTATCCAGGAAGGGCCCAGGCGAGAGATGAGACATCTTACTCTGTTCTCTACGCTGTCAAGCAGTCGCAGATGAGAGGGGGGCAGGCAAACCAAGAAAGTGGAGCATACTCTCTCTCTCTCTAGCAATTTTTGTTTATACGTAGCAGTTAGGAGGCTACCTGTACCACCATGTCTCTACCACCATATCTATACCACCGTGTCTGTACCAGCATGTCTGTACCAGCATGTCTGTACCAGCATGTCTGTACCACCATGTGTGTACCACCATTCTACACAAAAGGCTTCTTCACTCGAATACAGAAGAGGCAGCAGAAGCAGTAGAGCTGTCGAGACGATATAATTACTCCATCACCCCTCAAAGACGTAGTTTTGAGGTGGTCAGTACTTCAACCTGTGTGTGTGGTGTGTGTGTGTGTGTGTGTGTGTTGTAGGATGATGATCCCAAGGAGTTCCTTGGCCGGGACTCCTTCCCAGATCTATTAAGATACATTTCCCCAACCCCCACCTGCAATTAGTAGTGCTCACCGAGCTATTTCCTACACTGGAAGGGAGCGAAGGGGATCATTCCTGCAAACTCTCTTTCAAACTCTTACTATCTCAAACCATCTTGCCAGTATTTGTATTCTTATCTTTTCCGAGGAAAAACTTGCATTTCTTCTAATGCACAGACATCACACAATGTATTCACAAAGGAAGTAAATTTAATTAATGCCTTCTTTGCAACTCTACATTGCAGTTACCAAGAAATAAGTAAAGAAATATCAATTGAAATTTCATAAAAAAAATTATGCAAAAAAATCTATTTCTGTTTTAAATGAATTTGTAAAAGATTTAAGCTCCTCGTCTTGGGGGAAAAAACAGGACTTCAGTAATAGAAGATAATCTGGCTAATAAATGGAACACGTCACACATTGTACCGACATTTATAAAAAAAATTAATAGGAAGGATTCTTGAAACTACAGACCTGACCCACTGACAAGTATCTATTGGCTTGATTGACAAAAAAGAGTTGTAAAAACTCTGAACATGCCATTAGAGAATTCTGGATAAACCATCTTAACAAAACCTCGACGATTATCAAACTATTGGGACTGGATCAACAAAATCCTGTTTATGATAATTACTACATTACAGACATAGTAAATGCTTATTGCATTTACTTGGGTGCATAAAAAATAAATTTTCTGTAAAGTTCCTTATGAAAGACTGTTTAAACTACTACGTAATGTATAAATAATGAAAGTTAAATATAATGGATGATAAATTACCTTTATGAAACTAAAAACAATCCTACGAAGAAAGTTTTTCTCTTAAATGTCACCAGTGTTAAATTATTGTAATTTATATGGCATTAAGAATTATTAAAATAGTATATGAATATGTTTGCTAATAATACGAAGATTTGATGCATAATGAGACATGATAATAACTGTGACTCTCGATAAGAGGACTGGATAATAGAGCTGAGGGATTGAAAAAATAATGAGGGAATTTAAACTTGGCAAGTGGCAGATAATGGAAATGAAAGTGACAACAGAGTCACGTCGGGACAGATAACTTGTACGACAGTGTCACCCGCGATGGAGAGAGAGAGAGAGAGAGAGAGAGAGAGGAGAGGAGAGGGAAGGATAGATCAGTGCGCAATCGTAAAAAAGCAAAATCCTTCAAGAAGGATCCCCTCAAGGGAGATTCCTTGATGGTAGTGAGAGGCTTTTGATCTTGGGAATTGGGTTGGTGTTCCAATTCCCTGAATTAAGCCTGAATACACTAATGATCCACACATAGGAGAGAAAAAAACTTATGTCATGGTAATGTGCCTGAATGCCTACCACCCCCCTTCTTCCACAGGCTCTGTATAATCCCCTCGGGTTTAGCTATCCCCGATGATAATAAATTCAAAAAAGATGCCTTGATGATAAATGGCTCATGTTCTAAGGCACTAGAGTTAATTTTCTCACGTTTCCTCGAACTGAATCTCATTACCACTCATTCCACAAGCGCTGAATGACCACCAAGGATTTTGCAGCGCGAGTATGAAGCGCACGGCTTGCCAAGCATGTTCCGCAGCGTGTGACTGTCCTCAGCTACATAACTAGACTCGTCCCTGGGCTGAAGAGACTGGGCTGAGGAGACTGAATTGAGGAAACTAAATGAAATTAACCTAATTACCTTCTTGGGAAAAAAATATTAAGTGAGGATTTAATATACAAGATTATAGGAGAATTTAATAAGATAAGTAAATGGACACACTGAAACTAATGCGGCATTTTTATTGTGGCAGTATTTATCAAGCTCCTGGAGAGCGAAACGCTGCCACATTGGAAGCGTCGCAATAGTTCCAATGTGTGTCCTTTTACCTAACATATTGTCGGTAATTCTACCAACATTATTACAACTGGTAAGATAGATGACACACTGCTTGAAAAGCGGCGTGATGACACACTGCTTGAAAAGCGGCGTGATGACACACTGCTTGAAAAGTGGCGTGATGACACACTGCTTGAAAAGCGGCGTGATGACACACTGCTTGAAAAGCGGCGTGATGACACACTGCTTGAAAAGCGGCGTGATGACACACTGCTTGAAAAGCGGCGTGATGACACACTGCTTGAAAAGCGGCGTGATGATACACTGCTTGAAAAGCGGCGTGATGACACACTGCTTGAAAAGCGGCGTGGTGACACACTGCTTGAAAGCGGCGTGATGACACACTGCTTGAAAAGCGGCTGGTGACACACTGCTTGAAAAGCGGCGTGATGACACACTGCTTGAAAATCGGCGTGATGACACACTGCTTGAAAATCGGCGTGATGACACACTGCTTGAAAAGCGGCGTGATGACACACTGCTTGAAAAGCGGCGTGATGACACACTGCTTGAAAAGCGGCGTGATGACACACTGCTTGAAAAGCGGCGTGGTGACACACTACTTGAAAAGCGGCGTGATGATACACTGCTTGAAAAGCGGCGTGATGACACACTGCTTGAAAAGCGGCGTGGTGACACACTACTTGAAAAGCGGCGTGAATGACACACTGCTTGAAAAGCGGCGTGATGACACACTGCTTGAAAAGCGGCGTGATGACACACTGCTTGAAAAGCGGCGTGGTGACACACTACTTGAAAAGCGGCGTGATGACACACTGCTTGAAAAGCGGCGTGGTGACACACTGCTTGAAAAGCGGGCGTGATGACACACTGCTTGAAAAGCGGCGTGGTGACACACTACTTGAAAAGCGGCGTGATGACACACTACTTGAAAACGGCGTGGTGACACACTGCTTGAAAACGCGGCGTGATGACACACTGCTTGAAAAGCGTCGTGATGACACACTGCTTGAAAAGCGGCGTGATGACACACTGCTTGAAAAGCGGCGTGATGACACACTGCTTGAAAAGCGGCGTGATGACACACTGCTTGAAAAGCGGCGTGATGACACACTGCTTGAAAAGCGGCGTACATCACTAGAAGGCACAGAGAGGAGGCTAATAACACACATTATCAGTAGGGAAGTAAATTTTTTTTTTTTATCACACTGGCCGATTCCCACCAAGGCAGGGTGGCCCGAAAAAGAAAAACTTTCACCATCATTCACTCCATCACTGTCTTGCCAGAAGGGTGCTTTACACTACAGTTTTTAAACTGCAACATTAACACCCCTCCTTCAGAGTGCAGGCACTGTACTTCCCATCTCCAGGACTCAAGTCCGGCCTGCCGGTTTCCCTGAACCCCTTCATAAATGTTACTTTGCTCACACTCCAACAGCACGTCAAGTATTAAAAACCATTTGTCTCCATTCACTCCTATCAAACAGGCTCACGTATACCTGCTGGAAGTCCAAGCCCCTCGCACACAAAACCTCCTTTACCCCCTCTCTCCAACTTTCCTAGGCCGACCCCTACCCCGCCTTCCTTCCACTACAGACTGATACACTCTTGAAGTCATTCTGTTTCGCTCCATTCTCTCTACATGTCCGAACCACCTCAACAACCCTTCCTCAGCCCTCTGGACAACAGTTTTGATAATCCCGCACCTCCTCCTAACTTCCAAACTACGAATTCTCTGCATTATATTCACACCACACATTGCCCTCAGACATGACATCTCCACTGCCTCCAGCCTTCTCCTCGCTGCAACATTCATCACCCATGCTTCACACCCATATAAGAGCGTTGGGAAAACTATACTCTCATACATTCCCCTCTTTGCCTCCAAGGACAAAGTTCTTTGTCTCCACAGACTCCTAAGTGCACCACTCACTCTTTTTCCCCTCATCAATTCTATGATTCACCTCATCTTTCATAGACCCATCCGCTGACACGTCCACTCCCAAATATCTGAATACATTCACCTCCTCCATACTCTCTCCCTCCAATCTGATATTCAATCTTTCATCACCTAATCTTTTTGTTATCCTCATAACCTTACTCTTTCCTGTATTCACCTTTAATTTTCTTCTTTTGCACACCCTACCATATTCATCCACCAATCTCTGCAACTTCTCTTCAGAATCTCCCAGGAGCACAGTGTCATCAGCAAAGAGCAGCTGTGACAACTCCCACTTTGTGTGTGATTCTTTATCTTTTAACTCCACCCTCTTGCCAAGACCCTCGCATTTACTTCTCTTACAACCCCATCTATAAATATATTAAACAACCACGGTGACATCACACATCCTTGTCTAAGGCCTACTTTTACTGGGAAATAATTTCCCTCTTTCCTACATACTCTAACTTGAGCCTCACTATCCTCGTAAAAACTCTTCACTGCTTTCAGTAACCTACCTCCTACACCATACACTTGCAACATCTGCCACATTGCCCCCCTATCCACCCTGTCATACGCCTTTTCCAAATCCATAAATGCCACAAAGACCTCTTTAGCCTTATCTAAATACTGTTCACTTATATATTTCACTGTAAACACCTGGTCCACACACCCCCTACCTTTCCTAAAGCCTCCTTGTTCATCTGCTATCCTATTCTCCGTCTTACTCTTAATTCTTTCAATAATAACTCTACCATACACTTTACCAGGTATACTCAGCAGACTTATCCCCCTATAATTTTTGCACTCTCTTTTATCCCCTTTGCCTTTATACAAAGGAACTATGCATGCTCTCTGCCAATCCCTAGGTACCTTACCCTCTTCCATACATTTATTAAATAATTGCACTAACCACTCCAAAACTATATCCCCACCTGCTTTTAACATTTCTATCTTTATCCCATCAATCCCGCTGCCTTACCCCCTTTCATTTTACCTACTTGCCTCACGAACTTTCCCCACACTCACAACTGGCTCTTCCTCACTCCTACAAGATGTTATTCCTCCTTGTCCTATACACGAAATCACAGCTTCCCCATCTTCATCAACATTTAACAATTCCTCAAAATATTCCCTCCATCTTCCCAATACCTCTAACTCTCCATTTAATAACTCTCCTCTCCTATTTTTAACTGACAAATCCATTTGTTCTCTAGGCTTTCCTTAACTTGTTAATCTCACTCCAAAACTTTTTCTTATTTTCAACAAAATTTGTTGATAACATCTCACCCACTCTCTCATTTGCTCTCTTTTTACATTGCTTCACCACTCTCTTAACCTCTCTCTTTTTCTCCATATACTCTTCCCTCCTTGCATCACTTCTACTTTGTAAAAACTTCTCATATGCTAACTTTTTCTCCCTTACTACTCTCTTTACATCATCATTCCACCAATCGCTCCTCTTCCCTCCCGCACCCACTTTCCTGTAACCACAAACTTCTGCTGAACACTCTAACACTACATTTTTAAACCTACCCCATACCTCTTCGACCCCATTGCCTATGCTCTCATTAGCCCATCTATCCTCCAATAGCTGTTTATATCTTACCCTAACTGCCTCCTCTTTTAGTTTATAAACCTTCACCTCTCTCTTCCCTGATGCTTCTATTCTCCTTGTATCCCATCTACCTTTTACTCTCAGTGTAGCTACAACTAGAAAGTGATCTGATATATCTGTGGCCCCTCTATAAACATGTACATCCTGAAGTCTACTCAACAGTCTTTTATCTACCAATACATAATCCAACAAACTACTGTCATTTCGCCCTACATCATATCTTGTATACTTATTTATCCTCTTTTTTCTTAAAATATGTATTACCTATAACTAAACCCCTTTCTATACAAAGTTCAATCAAAGGGCTCCCATTATCATTTACACCTGGCACCCCAAACTTACCTACCACACCCTCTCTAAAAGTTTCTCCTACTTTAGCATTCAGGTCCCCTACCACAATTACTCTCTCACTTGGTTCAAAGGCTCCTATACATTCACTTAACATCTCCCAAAATCTCTCTCCTCTGCATTCCTCTCTTCTCCAGGTGCATACACGCTTATTATGTCCCACTTCTCGCATCCAACCTTTACTTTAATCCACATAATTCTTGAATTTACACATTCATATTCTCTTTTCTCCTTCCATAACTGATCATTCAACATTACTGCTACCCCTTCCTTTGCTCTAAGTAATATATTTCTATATTCACAATTGTAAAAGACAATTGTCTATAATTATAACCATAATTTTTTAAAGGGGTGGACCGGCAAGCCAGCGAAAGACCTCGGTCAGATGACCGTAAACTCCAGCTGTGGATCATCATATGGCTAAGACCCGCGTCAGGAGACACTTGTCCTATTTCCTGACAAACCTTATCTAACCTTTATTCACAAACTAGTAATATAATGGAAGGAGCTGGAGTTTCAAGAGAAGATACCATGAAGCCCATATACCAATAGAAGCCTACAATGTGAGTGAAACGTTTAAAAAATTAAGATACCCAATTGTTGCACATGTGTCTTACTCATTAACTTGTTGGTATTTTATGCAGTTTTTAACATGCTAATATAAATGACTATTAAAAGTAATAGGTGGGGCCATGAGCTGTCTCACAACCACTCTAAATACAAATTGGTGAGCATACATACTTCGATAAGCATGTGTTGCAGTCAGATTGGTCAGCATGTTAGCTAGGTTAAAGTTTGGATGTACGTGGTCATGCAGGCTACAATTCCGCTGTTCAGCAACATACAGAATACATTTGTCCTTGGAACAGAGAGTATACTTTGTGTATATAAACTGAGACATACACCTCTCCATGTATTTTAACTGAACAATATACTCACTTTAACTGAGATATATACAGGTGACTGGGAATAAACAGATACGACCTCTCGGGTATAAACACTTACATATACATCCCTCGATGTATATACCACACATTAGCGTATCGGTTGTCAAATAATATACTTGTGCTTGATAACCCAGTTACCTGACTACTAATCTTCGGAATATTGCAGTCAAGACGTCTTGGCATCTGGGTGACCAGCTGGTAAAGAGCTCTTGATCCAAGGAATTTGAGCAATCTCACCACCTCCGGGTGAAACTTGTTTACCTGTTTACCAT
This sequence comes from Cherax quadricarinatus, assembly GCF_026875155.1. Classification (NCBI taxonomy): domain Eukaryota; kingdom Metazoa; phylum Arthropoda; class Malacostraca; order Decapoda; family Parastacidae; genus Cherax; species Cherax quadricarinatus. The sequence goes on from NC_069482.1 coordinate 13,073,907, forward strand.
CCCAGTTAGGTGTCCGTAGCTCGATCGCTAGTGATCCCCGGTACGGCTGGAAAAATATTAGGACGTGTTTCCTTGAGATACCCGTTGTTCAGTGTTTATCCATCAGTAAAGTGTATACCTGGGTGTTAGTCGACTGGTGTGAGTCGCATCCTGGTGTCACTGATGTATACCTTGTACATGTAGAAATAAAGATCATTATTATATTATTATTTTATTATCATTATTATTATTATAGTTACAGTTGACTACATATCATGATTTTCTTCTGAGGTAAGTTTACCTTCCTCTCGTATTTTCCATCATCATCATCATCATCATCCTCCAATTCCCTTCTGTTTATACCTCCCTCCTATTCAGATCTTTCTTCTGCATCCCCAACTAAACCATCTTTAACTAATGCCTTCCTTCCTTCCTTCCTTGACGTCCTCCCTCCTTCGTTCAATCATGCAATTTTTCTTCCTCCTCCTTAGTTGTCTCCAATTCCATTGTTGCTGCTGTGATTTTCTCTGCCTCTGACCTTCTCATTCAGAGAATTGTACCTGATTCACCAAATGTTCCTCTGCACGCTCCATGTCGCTAATATCCTTTGTTGTTCTTCATTCCTGCCACTCCCCCTCCCCCTCTCTCTCTCTCTCTCTCTCTCACTCTGTATATATAGTTTTCATAACTTACACTGTGAGAGATAGTAATTCCTAAGTTGTAGCAACTCTTAATCCAGTTGCATGAAACCTTTGAAGCTGCTGTGATTACCCATTGAGAAATACTTGACGATATCCTCATCGCCCTACTAAAATCTTCCGGCTCAGACTAACACTTCATTATCTGATGTACAAAGTCTTCCTGTGTGATGGAATACGACAGGGAGACATAGCTAGCTTTCGTTCCAGCAGCAATGTAAAGATATGACCATTTTTGTTTATTAAAGGACTCTCTCTCTCTCTCTATCTATCTATCTCTATCTCTCTCTCTCTCTCTCTCTCTCTCTCTCTCTCTCTCTCTCTCTCTCTCTCTCTCTCTCTCTCTCTCTCTCTCTCTCTCTCTCTCTCTCTCTCTCTTCTAATATATATTTCTTAAAATTACAGTACACGAAGGTCATGCAAGAGCCAATGCTAGTTACTACAAAACCATAAAAAAACAATAAAAAATACCAAAATAAGGGATTCCGAGTTTAAAATCTTAATTTATTACCGCAACTCCAGTTTAAAAACATGCAAAAAATACAACACGTACTCGCATCATAAAAGTACATTATTACCCTAACAAAATGGGCAATTGAGTTACCAGCAAAAAAAAAAAAATTACACCGATGTATCACTTTTTATGAAGCTCCTTGTATATAACTGTGTTACAAAAAACGCGATTTCTAATAAGCTTAGAGATCTCCAGTGAATACTAGAAAGACTGCCCTTCTAGCATCCAGCCTGTTACTGGGTTTTCGTAACAAGTAGTCAGTATCCTTGTCCAATTATCCAGTGGAATTCAATAAGAATTATTAGTGTTTCAGGATTACAACTGGTAGGTTACTAACTAGAGAAATTAAAATTTAATAAATTTATTAACAATCAAGATGTCTAGGAGTATATAATCAAATTAAAATAAATTAATAAATTTAAACAAATTAATAATAATCACTTCTCTCGTGTACAGTAGTATTATACTGAAGGTACATATCACATTTATACGTCTGAAGTACCGTTTGGTACATTAACATTTAACAATACAATATACAAATAAGTTTGTGTGTATGTGTGCAAGTGCTCTAAGTAGTTCGCTATGTCTCACGACTCTACTAGACTTAAATCATGACTGACAAAGTCCTCACATCGACTAACTTCTTGACCACCTGGCAATCAGAACAGCTTGCTTGAACAATAAAACGATTGCTAAGCCCAATAGCTATATAACAAGCAACTGCGACACAGAATCAGGAACAAGGAGATAATATAACGACACTAAGTAGGGACCATCTGCAGATCCTCCACAAAAGTCACAAAACTCCCATACTACTGAATCTAAGTTCAGCTTAAGAAAATCCCCGACTGTGACAGTACACAGATGCCAGTACAAGTTAGGTCAGAAGCTACAGCTCAGGACCTGAGTTGCTCAGAGTGTCTATGCGACACACAACCTCAGTACAACGTCGAAAATCACTAAGTCTAGACAATGTTCTGTGAACAGAGTTCTACAGAACCAACAAGACAGCTACAGAGACGATCTTCCAACAAGGACCAATAAGGGAGAGTTAGGCACGTCTTGTCAGAAATACGTCCAACCACCAAGAGAGTCTAGCCCAGACTGACTACTTCAGGCGAGGTGTGAACACCCCCCCCCCTCGATCACGTGATAGCTCCGTGTACAGTTGCTGCCCAGCAACACAGAAGCCGGCAGAGTAACGAGCCACGAGCGATAATTACAGTAGTTAGACAATCAAGACTTGAACTATGAGCACATAATATATAAATGTTACATCCTACCTAACAATATAACTAAGTCAAATAATAATATAAAGCAATATATTTACGATTTAGCTAATATCGCAAATATAAGCAATATAAAATTATATGAAAAGGTAATATACATTATATACATTGTAACCCATTCAGGGGTTGCAACAAACTGTCACTAATCATGCTTAGGAGAAGCAGGTGGAAATTTAATTACATTAGCTGAATACAAAAGTGTTGGTAGATTTGCTCGAAGCATTTCAGCAGTTTTTTTTTTCAGTATGCCAAGAATTATAATCACAGTGTTGACTAGGAAATGTCAAAGTGTATAAATGTAAGTGGAACATCTCGCAAAGCCATAAGTGGAAACCTGTTGTTATAACTGCCGTTGTTCTGAAGTCGCTTCTTCCTGCACCTGACTTGATTTCTTCTGTCTGACTTAGCTCCGGCACTTCACCTGGTTTCGGCACTGGACTTGGTTCCGGCACTGGACTTGGTTCCGGCACTGGACTTGGTTCCGGCACTGGACTTGGTTCCGGCACTGGACTTGGTTCCGGCACTGGACTTGGTTCCGGCACTGGACTTGGTTCCGGCACCTCTCTTGGTTTCTGCACATTGTCATATCCCGGGCTAGCAGGGTAGATCCTTCTTCAATATACAAGAAACAGGAAATGAGATGAGCAGATGAGAAAAAACATTTCACCTTGCTACATCCTACATGGGAGACCTGACTCACAGATCAGTGTTATACAAAGCAAGAAATTAAAGACGGGGAAAGTTAATAGATTTATTAATACTTATACAACAATATTCTTTTTCCTCATTCTAACCACCAGTGTGTGGGATGGGTCCTCATTCTAACCAGTGTGTAGGATGGGTCTTCACTATAATGACCAGTGTAAAGATGGGTCCTCATTATGTCCACCAGTGTGTAGGATGGGCCCTCATCCTGGCCATCAGTGTAGGATGGGCCCTCATCCTGGCCATCAGTGTAGGATGGGCCCTCATCCTAGCCATCAGTGTAAGATGGGTCTTCATTCTGGCCATCAGTGTGTAGGATGGGTCCTCATTTCTGTAAGGCTGAATCTTGGTTTCCTTAGAAGAATCCTATGGAGAAAGACACAAAAGTAGTGACGACGTTTCGCCCACGCAGTGAACTTTACCAAGTTAAAAAGATAAACCTGAATTGAAATTCAGGTAAGAAGTGTAAGTTAGCTGGTCACTATAATTATACTGATCTAGGGTTTGTTTTGGTTTGTGACTTAATATAGCCAATTGCATGGGTGAAATTTCGTCTATAAAGGTTCTCATTGCCCCACATTTGTCTCTTTTTTTTCTAAAGTATCGGAGTTTTATGCCATTTCTTTCTAGCAGACTACTGTTATTGTCCACATCTCCCCATCCATTAATACGTTTACGTAGAAACGTCATAAATATAAAACTAAACTTGCCGATAACATGGTTTAAAAAAATCGAACTTCGGCGAAAGATGTCGAATATTTCAGTTTTTTTATAGAACTGTAAAAGAAAAAACTAAGTGGAATATTTTTCGATTTTCCACAACCAGACTGGCCCAAGAGCGATCTGACAACCTTAAAGCGCTCGGTCAAGTCACTGCACAAGTTGAAGTTGAGACACGAGCAACATTTGTTAATATTTATTGTGGAAATGTTTCGCCAACCAGTGGCTTCTGTAATTCAGTGTAGAGAGGAACGGTGAAAGATGAGTTTGAGGTAATCAGTCCCTCAGCCTGGAGTCCATCAAGATTGATGGATTCCAGGCTGAGAGGACTGATTACCTCAAACAGGTCCTCCTCATCTTCCATCTCTGTAGTGGACTGAAGAAGCCACTGGCTGGCGAAACGTTTCCACAATAAAGATTCCCAAATGTTGCAAAAGTGTCTCATTCTTCAACTTGAAGGTTTTCTAAACTATTTACATCACACTACACAAGTTCTGGAGTCCAGAAGAAGATAATCGCAGCGTTCCAAATCCAGGAACATCATGGCTTTATGCTGAGAAGACATGATCATCTTGTCTCTCTATACTGGCCCACAAGAGACATTAAGAATGCTTAGCAATCCGGGAAAACGAGCGTAATTATTTACAAGCAATTTAACTCAGATTAGCAGAGAAGCTGCAGCATCTCTTAAAAAAAGGCTGTAAAAAACAGAGCTGTTTTTTTAATGAGCAACATAATGCACGTTTGAATTTGGAGGACCAGAATGACAATGAGGAGAAACTTGAATTTTATAAATAATGACAAAGGCGATTCGTTTGTTGCGTCCAACATTCACGAGAATACAACTTCAGCTCTGGGATAGTGTGCTGCTACTTCTGCTGTTGCTGCAGTTTCTGGCTTTGCTGCAGATTCTGTTACTACTTTTCCTTTGACTGCTTTTGCCACTGTTTTTCGTTTTTCTTATTTGCTGATGATGCTGTTTCTCATAATATTTCTGCTGCTGCTACTGCTAATGTTTTTCTTTTGCTGATTGTACAGCTGCTGTTTCTGTTACAGTTGCTGCTTTTGCTATTGTTGCTTCTATTGCTGTTACTGATGCTGCATTTCCTGTTACTATTTCTGATACTATTGCTATTGATATTGGTGCAACTATTGTTGCTACTGTCGCTGCTGCTATTACTGATGCTGCTACACTAATGCTTCTATTGTTAGTGATGCTAGTAGTTGTGTTTTACTGGTGATTTTGGTGAAGGTTCTGCAGCTTGGTGTAACGTAGTGATGGTCCTGCTGCTTCTGGTGGTGGCTCTGCTGATCAGTTATGTACCTCGCTTCTTCGTTTCGACTGACTTTACAAAGATTTAGTAGCATTATAAATTCAATAATGATATTTCCTAGATGTTGTTATTGCTCTTAGGAGTAAGCAGTGTGTTCAAAAGTTTATGTTTTGGCTAGTTTTACCTTAGTATACGCTATTGTTCAGCGTATCCTTAAAAAAAAGGCGCCCACTACTACTACCTCTACTATCTTTGTAACTATCATTTTATTGTCATTCTACTGTTATCAAGTGTTTTAGTATATTCTTATAGACAAGCTTCTTCAACATACTCTTCCTTCCTATATTCTACAATGATTCTTCTGTGATCTCTTCCTAACTCACTCGTGTTTGGTTAACTTTGCTTCAAGATAAAGTTAAATTTTTCAACAGAACTCTGGAATTTTTTGAAAGCTTTTGAGATGGTAAGTTACAAACTTTCACTCGTTAAACTGTAATTCTTTTACTTTTCACTTTGTAAACTATTTCTGATCCACTCTGAAAAGACCAAGTTAGAGGTCCAATTTCTTTTATGTTTTGTTTTTATTACAGGGGTAGACGAATAAGTCAGTTGAAATATTTGGCCAAATGAACAAAGGTTCTTCGGGGGGGATAGTCCTGTGACCCAAGACAAATGTCAGGAGACACTATTCTATTTTTCTTGAGCAAAATACTACCACAACTACCAGCGTTGTTGTGACTGACATAACTAATGCCTCTTCAGTCATCTGGTGCCCCACAACCACTTTGCTTGCACCTCCTCAGTCAACTGGTGCTCCATAACTAGTTTGCTTGCGCCTCCTCAGTCAACTGGTGTTCCACAGGGTTCTGTGTAGGAGATGCTCATGTTATTTTTCTTCATTAATGGCCTTACCAGTACATTCAGTGTCATCCACGCCCATATTAGACAGTCCTACTCTTTCCACTTCTGAGTAATCAAATACAAATGCTTACCACTCTGCTAAGCACTTCTGTGCTAGCCACTCCTATGCCCACCACTCTTTTGCTCACCACTCCTTTGTTATCCACCCCTATACTGTCCACTCCTACAATATCCACTCTTATATTACTCTTATGTTATACACTACTGTGCTGATGACTCTAATTTACACTCATCACACCTCAGTCATGATCCTTCTACAAATCTCTCTGAACCTCCCACCTTGCTGTCTAATACATCTTTATATGATGATAATTCCAGCTCTCCGTGGGTCAGGTGTTATTTAGAAAAATTGAATTTTGATAAAATACAGCTTTTGTCAACTGCATTAAGGCAAACTCGTGTCGATTACAGGTTCTGCTTCCAAGATGTTTATATTTAACTTCAATCTTCTATCAACCTCTCCGACAGACGATCGATTCAGATTTTCCTCTGAATATCGCATTTATGCCGAAGGTTGAATCTGCAAAGTTGGGAATTATTACCTTGAGGTTCCAAGCAGTTTTCGCTTTTCAGTTTATTCACCTCGCCACGAGTTTCATAAGAACGTAAGAAAGGAGGAACACTGCAGCAGGCCTACTGGCCCATACTAGGCAAGTCCTTCTCAAACCCAAACTCACAAATAAAAATATTTGCCCATCCTCTTCCTCGGATCGAATTTCACGGCTTCCCATTCTCCAGGTGCTGGATGGCTTTTAAGGAAAACCTGACCTCAGGGGTAACCTTGGGAAGCAATCAGTTTGATCCAAGGAAAAGGTTGGGCTGCTCCAGTTCCTCGGATCAGGAACTTTTGAAAAGATTTAAACTTTATTTTCTCACAACCGAGTTTGATCTTTCTTCCACCTTAACCTTTACCCACGACCTCACAAATATTATATTCATAATGAAGAGGAAAGTCCGTAAGGATCATACATCGAATGGAAAACAGGAGATGATCATGTTCGATCCGAGGAGGGAGAGGGGAACACTAGCTTGCTCTGAGGAACAAGTTAGTCGCGACAGCCATTCCTCATTTAGTCCCCTCAAGGAAGGTGCCTTGATGTTGATGATGGGTTCTTGATTCAAGGAATCCTTTCCTTGGATGAAGCCTGATGGCCTGATGGCCCTAGGGATTTAGCGCTCCCCCTACTTTTAATAATAATAATTATTATAATGCAATTATCTTCTCACATCGATTTTTTTTTGGCCTCTGTAGTTAATGTAAATACACAATGCTATCCTCTCCATTTGTTTTTCCCACAGCTGTTGTCTGGAAAAATTCCTATGAACCATGGAGCCCAATTATATGACACCTGTGGAACAAACCTTTGACAACTTTAGAACTAACTTCTACCTGACACCTGTGGAATAACCCTCTACTTGACACCTGTTAAACAGACATTTGATACATGTGGACGAATCCTCTGTCGGACGCCTGTGGAACAAATCTATGCCTGACACCTATGGAATAACCCTCTACCTGACACCTGTGGAAAAACCCTCTACTTGACACCTGTGGAATAACTCTCTACCTGACACCTGTGGAGCAAACCTCTGATGCCTGTGGAACAAATCTATGCCTGACACCTATGGAATAACCCTCTGCCTGACACCTGTGGAATAACCCTCTACCTGACACATGTGGAAAAACCCTCTACTTGACATCTGTGGAATAACCCTCTACCTGACACCTGTGGAAAAACCCTCTACTTGACACCTGTGGAATAACCCTCTACCTGACACCTGTGGAAAAACCCTCTACTTGACACCTGTGGAATAACCCTCTACCTGACACCTGTGGAATAACCCTCTACTTGACACCTGTGGAATAACCCTCTACCTGACACCTATGGAATAACCCTCTACCTGACACCTGTGGAATAACCCTCTACCTGACACCTGTGGAATAACCCTCTACCTGACACCTGTGGAATAACCCTCTACTTGACACCTGTGGAATAACCCTCTACCTGACACCTGTGGAATAACCCTCTACTTGACACCTGTGGAATAACCCTCTGCTTGACACCTGTGGAATAACCCTCTGCCTGACACATGCTGAAGAAACCGCCAACACCTGTTGAACAAAACTCTGGACGCCTGTGGAGCAGACAGACATCCAGGCTGCTCCTTTGATCTTCAGTCTTGCGTAAGGTAGCCAGTGCTACAATCTTTCAGAAAACAGCTGATGTTTTCTAAAACTCTAAATAAGTAGGAATCTGTACTTCAGCTGTGGCACACTGACTGAAAGCTCAGAGTAGTGAACATGAAGTTGATTATTATTATTTATTATTATTATTATTATTATTATTATTATTATTATTATTGAAGAACCGTGGGGAATTAGAGGTAATCAGGTATGCAGCTAGGAAAGGGTGGGATGCACCAATTCTTGGATCAAGAGCTTTTCGCCAGCATCAAGGCACCTCCCGTGAAGAGAGTTTTGTAGGCTTAGCCAAGCAATAGCGAATGTGGATGTGGGTTGAAGCTGTCCCTGCAAAGTTTAACCCTTATTTAAGGTGATATCCTAAGGGTTTAAATCTCAATCTTAAAGTTGTATTTATAGGTTTCAGCCATGCATCTTTAAGATGCACTTCACGATGTTAACCCATCAACTTAAACGCTGACTTAGAATATGCTTAACTCATCCTCTTAAACGTGTTCTTGAGAGGTTAAACTCTTTTTTTTTTTTTTTAGGTGCTATCAGAGGCTTAACCATACGTCTTTTCTCACATGTTTTGGGAAAAAAGGCTAAGACTGTCAGTTGCAATGATAATTGCTAGTGTTGTGCCTCCAGGCCGCAAGATGCGATGTAATCAGCATCTCTTAGTGCACAAGATGACCACACGTCACTGTTTGCATTCTTGTTTGTTCTTGAAACCAGAGCTAAGAAGCTTGTTTGCCTTTCACGATGTTGATATTTTGGTTTTATCAGGACGGTGTTCTCTTCAGAGTGCCTCTGTGCTGTTAAAAGGGATCCTGATACAGGGAACTGGAGCTACCCTTCCCTTACTCAGATCAAACTCGATTACCTTTCATTCCTCAGTCGCTGTAAGGTCCTTAATGGTTTAGCGATTCTCAGTAATAATAATAATAATATGGACTGCATGTTTTTTTGTTAATATATTACAGTTATAATCAGAAGGAGAGATAAAAAGAGACAGGAAAGCAGAGGGGTGAACAGCAGGTGGAATAGACTGAAATTTACCTGAAGTCGTTTCCGAAAGTCACCATCCCAACCTCCCGGTCCCAGACCAGGCCTCCGGGTTGCTGGCCTGATCCATCAGCCTGTTACTACCCACAACCCGCAGTATAACATTTGCACCACTACCCGGCTGATCAGGAACTGTTTTGAGAAACCTGTCGAGTTTCCTAGTGAAGACAGCTAGGGCTTGTCGGTAATCCCCTTACGCAGAAGAGCTGAAACAACTTATAAATAGCAAGAGACAGAGAAACGCCATCGAGATAAATGAAGGGTTAAACATACGGGAATTTTGCTGAGAATGCAAGGCCTCTCTGAGTGGACTGACCGAGCTGAGTTTTCAGATCCAGAAGTAATAATTTGTTATATAAGATATCCTCCCTCCTCCTTGTAACCAGTCAGGCCAAGGGTTTGTATACTATGTTCATGATTCACATTAACAATTACAATCGTATCCATCACCAAGGTTATACTTGAGGCAGCCTCGTAGCAAAGATTGCGTGACCACTGCCAATTAAAGGTTTTGCCAATTTTCAATCACAAGAAAAAGATGACCACGGTCGTTTTTTGGGGGCTGTATTGAAGAGGATCATTCCCTAAGCCGCAGAGGGACTCACGTCAACTCTCCCATAAGGTGGATAACACTCGAGGCTTGCAACATGAATGCCGACGTTAAGGAAATGGTCTTGTGTAGCATCCTCTTGCCCCGTTGGAGCGCTGTGACTCGCTGTGGTTGTCACAGCCTGAGTGATCATTTGTGCTATTGTTTGGTTTTAACCGACTGCCAGATGTTTTTATTATCCCTAATGATACAAGTTGATACACTAAGATGCTACTTTTACCATCTACAAATATACATTTCTTAACGTTGCCCCAGAGATGTGACTCTTAGATAACAACATGTTGACTTTTACAATCACCAGTAGAGTATAATATAAAAATAAACATTGTCCCAAAAACTTACAAAGGTTAGAGGGTGGTGCGTGTCTACGTAAGAGCTCAGTAATAATTATGAAGATTACAGTGATAACCAGAGCGGTCATTATATATATTCTGGATAAAAGGAGAATTATCATGCTTACTCGCTCCGGTCAATGGTCGACCATGGTTAGTACTCCTCTTGTGCAGAGAGAATGTGTGTGAGTTTGAGTACTTACCTATATGTGGTTGCAGGGGTCGATTCACAGCTCCTGGTCCCGCCTCTTCGCTGGTCACTGCTAGGTCCACTCTCTCTCCTGGCTCCAAGAGCCTTATTGTACCTCTTCTTAAAGCAATGTATGGATCTTGCTTCTACTTCACTTTCCAAATTCTTCCACTACCTTTAAAGCTGAAGAAATACTTCATGAATCATCTAAGTTCCTGTGTCCCATCTCTGAAACATTCTGTCCTTGTTCACTTTGTCAATTCCTCTCAGCATATTATACGTTATCATATTTTCCCTATCCTTCCTGTCCTCCAATGTCATGCGATTGGGTTCCTTTAGCCTCTCCTCATAGGACATATTCCTTAGCTCCTGGACTGGCCATGCAGCAAGCTTTTGCACTTTCTTTAATTTCTTGACGTGTTTAACCAGGTGAAGGTTCCGTATTGTTGCTGTGTACTCCAATATGGACGTAACATACACGGTGTACAGTGTCGTGAATGCCTCCTTACTGAGATGTCGAACCGCTATTCTTAGGTTTGCCAGGCGCCCATATGCTGCAGCGAATATTTGGTTGATGTGAGTCTCAGGGGATGTGCTCGGTACGATACTCACACCAAGATCCTTTTCCTTGAATGAGGTTTGTAGCCTTTGACCCCAGAGCCTGTACTCCGTTTGCGGTTTTCTTTGTTCTTCTCCCAAGCTTTATAAATTTGCACTGTGTGTGTGTCTTAGTTCCCTAACTGATATTTGAGGTAGGTAGATTAGAAATAACCAATACCGATGTTTCGGTCTATTGTGAACCACTGTCAAGACACAATTGAGCAAGAACAGCAGAGAAGGGCAGATTCAGTAGGGAATGGTAGCGGCGGTAGTAGTAGTAGTAGTAGTAGTAGTAGTAGAATTAGCAGCAGCATTGGCCAGTGGGCCTCCTGCAGTGCTTCTCTGTCCTCTTGGGGAGAGGTGTTAGAGTTGAGATACTTTAATCTCCACTGCTCGAGCTGTAATTCACCCTCATTAGTCTATCACTAGTCCTGACCAGCTTGAACCATTACATCTGCTGTCCTCCTCTCTTCTTACATATTAATGCTACAACTGCTGCTGCTGCTGCTGCTGCTGCTGCTGCTAATTTTCACAACCACTATCCTATCTGCTATTCTGTCACTAGTATTACCACTGCAAGTACTTTATTATTTCTACTACCGTTGCTGCTACCATTACTACTGCTACTACTTCTATTGCTACTCTTATGCCACTACTGCTGCCGCCGCCGCCGCCGCCGCCGCCGCCGCCGCCGCCTCCGTTAAGTGCAGCAGTCGTAGGTGGTATCACACTGAGAAATCCAAAAGTGGAAGTAGGTCATGCCTAAGGGTTAGGCAAGTGAAGAATTCCTTAACCCTCTCCCTCCCTCAACCACCACCTTCGCCTCCACTTCCATCTTTAACTTTATCCCCTTCCTCCCTTCAGTCCTCTGGACTTCTCTCCGTTTCCTCGGTCATCTGTGACTTGACAACGGTTCAGAACAAACTGAAAAGTGGTCATTAAGTTTACACTCCCAAGTACGGGTTATACGCAATTTCTTCCAGCAACGGTATCATGACTTTGTTCTTCGTAATTTGTTCCATTGCTAGATAACGATCTAACCTAACTAAATCCGTCCTAACCTTACGGAAAACAAATAGCGGAAATTTAGAGATTTGACATCAAGTCAATTATCGACCAGCAAAAATAAACCGACCCCCCCCCCCGCTATTATAAATTTGGAAATCCTGTATTGCTTAAAACAAGCTCCTGGGTATATGGCATCTTTGACAGAGTTTGGTTCCACTGGCTTCCATGGTAACTGAGTGAAAATAAACCAGCTAACAACCACTGACTAGTTTTTATAAGATTTCACAATGTTTAATGCTAAGTAAGACATGTGCAACAGTTTGGTATCTTTATTCCTAAACGTTTCGCCCACACAGTAGGCTTCTTCAATCGAATGCAGAGGCAGCAACAGCAATCATGTAGAGACGATGTAATTAATTCATCCCCCTCGAATATGTAGTTTTGGGGTGGTCAGTTCCCCCAGTCTGGAGAAAAATAGTTGTTCTAGACTATCGAGAAGAACTCTTGTCCAGGCTGAGGGACTGACCACCTCAGAACTACGTCTTGGAGGGTGATGGACTGATTGCATCATCTTTACATCTCTACTATTTCTGCTGCCTCCTCTGTTTTCAACTGAAGAAGCCGACTGTGTATGCGAAACATCTTGGAATAAAGCTGCCAAACTGTTACATATGTCTTAGTTATCAACCAGTCCGTTGTATCCTGTTATCATATTCACAATATTGTTCCCATGACTTCTTATCTTCTATTTCTATTGCATGGGTTTTGTTACCCCATCCTCCCAGTGAGTCAATGTTACTTTTGTGAAGTACGTCAAATGTGTGACTGTTACGTAGGTTTGAAGTCCAGTCATGTACATAAAGTGTAGTACCAGTCAAACAGACTGGAAGGCTGGGGTGGTTAAGAAGGGATAACCTTCTTCACCTCCCTTTATTGCTTCCTTTCTCTTCCTACCTTCGTACCTTTTTCCATAATTTCCTTTCATAGTTTCCCTTCGTATCTTTTCTTCGTCGCTTCCTTTCTTAGCTTCCCTTCGTTGCTTCCCTTCGTGGCTATCTTTCGTAGTTTCCCTTCGTAGCTTCACATATTGTAACCTGATTTACAGATGCGAGAAACCATATTTGACTCCATATGGATGTTTAACACAATTCCGGATCACAAATTTTAATCTAGTCACCAGGCATGGAGACAGGCGGAAAGAGGGGGAATAGAAAGAGGGGAGGAGGGGAAGGAAGAGAGGGAGGAAGTGAGAAGGGGAGAGAGAGAGGGAGGGAGGAAGAAAAGGCAGGTGAGAACATTAAGGATAGGAGAAGGGAAGGTAATGGAAATGTAACGGGAGGGAAGGGGAGGTTGGAAACGAGGGGAGTAGATACGGGTAGAGGTAGATAAATAGGGAAAGGGAGGATGAGAAAGGGGAGGTGAAGAGGGTAGAAGCTGGGAAAGGAGGAGAGGGGAGTGAGAGGGTAAGAGGAATGGGGAGATGGAACGGGAGATACAGAGATTGGACATGTATTAAGATGATTGGAATATATTGATGGGATAGCAGGAGATGAACAAGCACAATACACCTTCCTCCGTCCCTCGTTATCACACTCTCGTTAATAGTAAGGAGAGCCTCACAGAGACAATACGTTAGTTGTCCTTGTGTCATCCCGTTAATAGTACCCTGTGGGGACTTTGTCAACGGAGATACTGTTAACTAACGATACCGTTATGTACGAGTGTAATGTTTACAGTCAAAAGAACTACAGCTTAAATAAGGAGCGTCAAATATCAGCTTCGTATTTAACGAACATTCTCGTTATAACGGAAATCAGAACAGGATCAGCATCAGTATAATGGATAACGTTCGCTATTAACAAAGTGAACAGTATTCGTTATGGAGCGCTTCGTTATCAGCTTAATAATAGAGCTTTTATGGCAGTGCACCTTCATCGATGTCATAATGGAAGCTACGAGACAACAATAGCACAAGAACCAAGTTTTTATTATCGTAATGGATTCTATTTATTTGTTGATGGTGTGAGAGGCCAAGTCACCTTCACATACGGCACCAACACTAGCGCCACTGCCATTACTAATTCCACCACCAGAACGAGCATTAACACCACTGTCGCCACCAACACTAACACCAGATGTAAACCATAGCACCGTATCATCCTTTGCAAACGACACTAGGATCTGCATGAAAGTGTCAGCCATCGAGGACACGGGAAATCTCCAGGAAGATATAAACCAAGTTTTCCAATGGGCAACGAAGAACAATATGATGTTCACTGAAGGCAAATTCCAACTATTCCATTATGGATAACTGGAGAAAATAATAGCTAGAAATGAGCATACTACAAACTCTAATCACTCAGTAGAGCGGAAAAGTAATGTGAAGGACCTGGGAGTGGTAATGTCTGAGGATCTCACCTTCAAGGATCATAGCAGTGCCACCATGATATCTGCTAGGAAAATGATAGGATGGATAATGAGAACATTCAAAACAAGAGATGCCATGCCACTGATGATCCTTTTCAAATCACTTGTTCTCTCTAGACTGGAATATTGCTGTACATTAACATCTCCATTTAAGGCAGGTGACATCGCATATCTAGAGAATGTACAGAAAACCTTTACTCCACATATAAGTTCTGTCGAACACCTTAACTACTGGAAACGCTTGGAAGTACTTGACTTGTACTCACTGGAGCACAGGCAAGTGATACATCATAATCTACACCTGGAAAATCCTAGAGGGACTGGTCCCTAATCTGCAAATAGAAATTATTCCCTACGTCTTGGCAGGCGATGCAACATACCCCCAATTAAAAATAAGTGTCCGGGGCACAAGACTGTTCAACAGCCTCCCACCAGCCATAAGGAAAATTACAAATAGACCCCTGATTGTCTTAAGAGGGAGCTGGACAGATACCTAAAGTCAGTGCCAGATCAGCCGGGCTGTGGTTCGTACGTTGGACTACGTGCGGCCAGCATTAATAGCCTATGTAAAGTAAAAGGACACAAGTGCAACTAATGTGACATTTATTGTGGCAACGTTTCGCTCTCCAGGAGCTTTATCAAACCATTACAAACAATACATGGACACAGAGGGTATATAAAGGTTCAGAGTGAGGTGAATACTAGTGAGGTACCATTTCGATGTTCACTAGTGGTGGTAGTAGTAGTAGTAGTGGTAGTGACAAAAGTAGAGCAATTAATTCGTACATGAGTAAAAGGATATAAAAGCTATTACTTGGGTAACATAAAAATAGGTTGGACAAATATAAACCTATTTTTATGTTACCCAAGTAATAGCTTTTATATCCTTTTACTCATGTACGAATTAATTGCTCTACTTTTGTCACTACCACTACTACTACTACTACTACCACTAGTGAACATCGAAATGGTACCTCACTAGTATTCACCTCACTCTGAACCTTTATATACCCTCTGTGTCCATGTATTGTTTGTAATGGCTTGATAAAGCTCCTGGAGAGCGAAACGTTGCCACAATAAATGTCACATTAGTTGCACTTGTGTCCTTTTACTTTACATATTGTCGGTAATTCTACCAATTTTATTACAGTAATAGCCTAGTTGATGAGGCCTTCATACACTGGGAGGCCTGGTCATGGACCGGGCCGCGGAGGCGTTGATCCCCGGAATACCCTCCAGGTAGACTCCAGGCAGGTAGAGCCACCAATATCACCAGCATCAACACCAGCAGCAGCGCTACCACCAACATTAGCACCACCGCTATTAACACCACCAGCAGCAGCTCCACCACCAACACTAACACCACCACCATCGCCACCAACAATACCAACACGGCAGCAGAACTAGCACCGGATCCGTCACCCCCAGACCCGCACTAGTCTCAATAACTGACGCTAAGTCACAATAACTCACGCCTGTACCAATCCAATACTTAAATCAGCTCAAACAATTATTAAAAACATCTACACTCTGCCGTGGAGACTTGTCATTATATCCTCATACCTGCCTCCAGGTCACCAAACCTGTCATTAGGTCACCAAACCTGCCATTACGTGACAAATCCTACCAACTTGACACAAACCCGTCATTTTGTGACAGTTACCGTGACATAGAAGCCGACAGGGACCTGTTACACCTGTCATTACCTGCAGAAAACGTCTACTAATATGACTCGTATTTTATTTTAGCGGAACAATATCTGACCCACTGTATTATATTAGCTGTTGTGCTACAGAACAGTGGTACAATATAGGCTTCTGTGTACATTGCTGTGGTGTGCTCTGTCCTTCAGTTTTTCTTCCCTGTGTTTTTGGTCCCACATTCTTGGGCCATTAACTCTCCTGCAGTGCTCCTTTTTCTTGTCCTTTGACTTCCTCCACTCCTACTGTTACTGCTGCTACTCCTACTACTACCACCACTACTGTTACCACCACTACTACTACTACTTCTACTACTACTACTGCTGCTACTACTATTACTTCTTTTACTACTACTACGTCTTTTACTACTACTACTACTACGTCTTTTACTACTACTACTACTACGTCTTTTACTACTACTACTACTACTAAATAGTTAAGATTGTTCAGCTATTG
This sequence comes from Cherax quadricarinatus, assembly GCF_026875155.1. Taxonomy (NCBI): domain Eukaryota; kingdom Metazoa; phylum Arthropoda; class Malacostraca; order Decapoda; family Parastacidae; genus Cherax; species Cherax quadricarinatus. The sequence goes on from NC_069482.1 coordinate 13,090,580, forward strand.
AATACCTGGAAGGTGACAACGATGATCACTCGCTGACATATAATACAAAGCTAAATTAAAGAATAATGTACCAAACAACTCAGTAAATAGAATTCCTCTTAATACATTAGTTTCTAATCATAGTCACGTTATACAGTCACGTTATATAGATAAGAAACAGATAGGAATATTGCATTTTAGTATCAGAAAATACTGTTGACTTAGTTCACTCCATGAAAGACTTGTCTGGAAAATAAAACCAAGGAATGAAATGCAAATAATTACAGTGGACTAGAGAATTTGTCGAAAAGGTGACCAGTGATAAGAGGAAAAAATATCCTCGTGGGAAACTGTTCCCACTGGGGTACCACAAGTATGGGTACCTATCACAGGAATGTTTTCATGTATATAAATGACTTGTTAAAAAAAAATACTAGTTTTGTGAATAGGATGGTGGAGAATGCCTCTGCAAAATATAAAAAAAAACTAAGTTACTATAAAGTCTGGAACAACTTAAGTAAGTGAAAAAGAAACAGCATAGACAAGTGCTACGCAATTAGAATGGGAGAAAGAGAGAAGCTACAGAATATCGATTATGTGAAAATATCGAAAGCTTCTGACAGGGATGGATCTGAGAATAGTAATGGAAAAAAAGGCCACATCAATGCAGTAGTGAAAGATTCACTCGCTACACTGCAGATATCTGGATAGCGAGTTGTTAAGAAAAAATATATACACAAAAGACGTTTACTAAGATTTTAAAAGATAGCAGTAGTGTAGTATCCGGACTAATAATGTAAAAAAAAATCAATTCATATACATACTGCAAAAGGTTCCAGCAGCTAGTATAAATTACGAGGAGTGAAGATACTCACACTACCCTCGATGGTTGGTAAGAGGAAAAAGAGGGTCGTGGGAACGACCTATAAGATTATAAAATAAAATTCTTAACATAAATAGAGAGAACAAGATGCCACAATTCCACACTAAGAAAAAATAGTGTTGGAAGGATTCTGGATATGTCTTCATAAATGGAGAGGTAGACTTTTGGAATGGGATCTATAAGGAGGTAGCAAGTGCTGCAACTACTGTAAACTTTAAAAATATATTTGATGCAGTAAACATTGAAAAACTAATACATTCACTGGCTATTGTGTCAGAAATCAGTGGTGATGTAAACCTGTTTCATGGTACAATCACGTATGTGTCTCTAATGTTACCAGGAAGTTTGTAATGTGATCTCTCAAACCGTGAGACGAAATCCGAACCGTTTTACCCAGAGCAACGCAAATCTCGTGAACTGGAGCTACGCAGATGATATAAACCGGGGTTAACCATTTTTTCAGTAACCAAAACAGCAGCGATACTGCGAACCGCGGAAATTCTGAGGGAACACGTTGAGCCCTACGGACTCAGAAGGGAAGCCCGTACCTTGCGAACCGAAGAAGACTAGCTTGACCTCACTCTTGACCTGACCTTGGATGTTGCCTCACCTCCCTTCTAACTTTTGCTATTTCTCTCTCTCACTTGTAACTTGATAATGGTCCAGGACCGGCCGAAACGACGTATAATTTCACCTTCTTGTGGGTTAGTCGACAATTTGATCAGTCTAAAGTGTTGTGATTTCTTTTCTTCATTTTTCATTATCCACAGGGGTCACGCATCCACTGGAGAGTGGAATATTCCGAGAAAGAGGAGGGTACCTCCAATCCAGTACATCAAGAGCCCCTCACCAGTATCAAGCTCCCTCCTACCCCGTCTCCTGAAGGCATTTTTTTTCTTCAAACCTAATCAGAAGGGCGACTCAAGCCTTCCGAATTCGGAGCAGGTTGTATCCAGTGAACTGGAGCATCCGCGACGATGTCGATATACGACAAGCGTAGGAAGATCAATAAGATCTCTGGTCATCGTCCATCATACGCCCCTGACGCTGATTGTAAGATAGCTTACACAAAATTGTCTCCGTATGATTAAATCAGCATGAGAATCATACTTACCGGACATACTACGGTTCTATAACGCCGTCCCGGGGGCCCTAAAATAATGACCATGGTAATCCGAATGGTGATTACGACTATCTCCGTGTTATTGATCACACGAGAGAATAATTTGGTGAAATATGATCATGCATTTGCAATCTTGGAGAGGGGTGGGGGAGCGGGAGAGGGCTGCTCGCTGCGAGATGCAAATATATAAACTGTGCTGGGAGGTAATTTATATGCGCGATAGAGGAGTATGACTCCAGTAATTTGTTATTGGTTGACAGGGAGGCCGATTGTGTGTTGCGTGGACTGTGATAGTTTGGGAAGAATATTTGACCTTATCTGGGAAAAGGGAATACAAATGGAAGAAAGGAATATAGTAGATGGAATGTAATATATAGCCAAGAAAACTTTTAAAGAAAAAATAGATAATGAAAGTAACTAATACAAAGGGAAGAAAGCAGGTGAGGAATACAGGAAACTAAGTGATAACTTAACATTGTGTGAAACAGTGAATACAACGAGTGTTTATCGCATTTCCAAGAACATAATAACCCTTCAAGGCTGGTGCCTTGATTCTGACGAAGGGTTCTTGATGAAGGAACTGAGGTAATCTTTTTTCAGATCAAACCTGATTGCCATCCATTACTTCAATACTTAGTTTGAGGCGTTTTCTGACATATTTGTAATTTTAGCTACAATAAATACATGAGTGGGTGTAGGTGGGTGTGAGTTGGACTTGACTAGCTTGTGGTAATAGGTCTGATGCTGTGCTCCTTCCTTAAGTGGCTGTGACCTGACCTGACTAGGTTCGGTCATTAGCTTAAGCTGGTGGGAGAATTGGACCTGCCTCGCATGGGCCAGTAGGCCTTGCTGCAGTGCTCCTTCTTCAAGTTCTTATGTAGTGATATATTGTATAGAAACGCACAAATAATAAATTTTCAAATTTTCTGTATGACCCTTACGTCTTTAGCCCTTCCTCATTACAATAAAAAGTAAAAGAGTATGGGAAAACTAAGTGAATTACACTGAAAAAAGTAACAAAAATCTGGCTAAAAGTAATTATAAGACCTGAAATTGAAAGGAAAAAATGAAAAATTTTGATGGGTCACAGACCGGGCCGCGGGGGCGTTGACCCCCGGAACTCTCTCCAGGTAAACTCCAGGTAACTCCAGGTCCCGGAGAAGGATCAGATCAAGAGTGAAGATAAACTCTGTAACAGTAAGATGCTAAATCAAGACCATGGGAGGTGAGGAGACAGCCAAGGACAGGTAAAGCATGCATTGTAAAGTAAAAGGACACAAGTGCAACTAATGTGACATTTTATTGTGGCAACGTTTCGCTCTCCAGGAGCTTTGTCAAGCCGTTACAAACAGTGCTTGACAAAGTTCCTGGAGAGCGAAACATTGCCACAATAAAATGTCACATTAATTGCACTTGTGTCCTTTTACTTTACATATTGTCGGTAATTCTACCAACATACATACAAAGCATGCATTACCAAGTCGTTCATTTGACAGTGACAGAAGCAAGCATCTACCGAAGCAAAAGAGAGTCTAGGATTTCTATTAAGAGTGTTGTGTACAAGAACCAAGTCTACAAGACGGTGTCTGTGAAAGCTCCAGAAGGGAAATGAAATGCGTCAACCTGAGCTTCGAAACTCAGTAGGGCAATTAAAATTCAGTATAGTATTTCGTTAACAATTAACTAGTTACGGGAGCTTCAAGGGCTTCGTTCCAGCAGATCTGAAGTTACTATTACTTGGGAACTAACGTCCCTCAGGACGGCTTATCATCATGGAATTTTTATGAGATCTCTCCATCATAACAGAGCGAGGCTTCAAAAGTTATATATAGTGGATAAAAGAAAACTAGATGTAGAAAGATATTTTGATTACAATATATCTAAGAATATGTACAAAATGTGTAAAAAAATTTTGTGACCCCTGAATTGGTCACAATGTATATAATGTATATTACCTGTTCTTATAATTTTATATTGCTTATATTTGCGATAATAGCTAAATCGTAAATATATTGCTTTATATTATTATTTGACTTAGTTATGTTGTTAGGTAGGATGTAACATTTATATATTATTATGTGCTCATAGTTCAAGTCTTGATTGTCTAACTACTTGCATTAGCAAGTATATTTTTAGGCATATAAAACAAACTATGCTTCATTATACATAGGCTGGCCTAAAGTGGGCAAGGCCAGGCTTCATTTTGTTAGGCCATAAGAGAGATAATACGAATGGGGAGACGTAGGGCTGGGGTGGGATAGACCAATGAAAAAAAAAATTGTGGGTAGACAGAATGATAAGAAAAGCTAAGTGGCCTGACCATTTTGGTCAGGTTAATGAATTTGAACTTTCCCTGACCCGAGTGCCATGATGACTAAAATTGTTAATATAATTAGCTGAATGTGTTGGTTTTCTGTAAACAGTAAATTCTAATTGATTTTTTTTAATAAGAATATCTAGGAAGGGAAGTTTGAATTAACAGGCTGGTACTAATTTACTGACATCAAAGCATCCCAATGTTTGCCCCAAAGTGTGAAATTTTCATTTACAAACAAATGCCAAATCACATATGAAGGTTTCTTCTTAAAGTATTCCCTATACGAATTAAAAAAGATTGGAATGAAAGGGCTACCCATGATACAACCTAATTTGTATCTCTAAAGAGAAACCTTTCGTAGTGACACAAAGCTTAGTGAATGTAATTATCTTAGTGATGGGGATGGAGGATTCACTATCAAGTGCTTGGAGTTAAAGGAACACAAATTCGAGCATATCATCTGCAAGGACTCAGGTGACGAGGGAATCAACATTTCAGCTTTATATTTTTTCATTGTCTTACTTTACATTCTAGATCTTTAACACTAAAGTCTTCAGAATATTTTATGCATATCGAAATGTACCTGAAAGAATGTTGTGATATACTTCTGAGTCATTTTGCCACTTTGCATGAAAAGGAGCTGGTGCTGGAGATTATGGGACAACAAGGTGTAATTAATTTGTGGTGGTAAAAGGGATGGTATTGGGAGTCGTGATGGTGTTAGGGATGCTAGTGGTGTTAAGGTGGTTGGGGTTGTGATGTCGAACAAACTGAATTCGGTAATATATGGCGGGATTATAATTCACATCCTGAGCTCTTTACTGTCTATCCTGTGAGTTATCAGCTTCCTCGCAGCTATAGACAAACACAAATCTATATATACAGGAGACCAGCATGGGTAAGCCAGGGGTTACTGCCACTGAGACGAGCAAATTTAAGCCGCACCTCAGCTATATGACTGTCTCAAACCACACCACGGGTGGGGTAGAACTCGCGATCAGAGTCAGAAAACTCCAGACTTGCGCGCAGTCGTGTCATTACGATTTCCCGAGTCATTACTGTCTCTACTGAACGGCTTATAATATGACAAGGGATCCATATCAGAGATTTTTCCCTAATAAATAACAGCACAACATATGGCATGAACACTCACAACAAATACACAAGTTTCATGCTCAAAGCAAAAAAAAAAAGGTCAACAAGAAAAGTACATTTTTGAAAGTCAAAAAGAACTTAGTAAAGTTACATAAAAGTTCCGTGGAAGCTTGAAACTTGTTACAGCAAAGTACCAAAAACAAAAAGGAAATGGGCAATTAAATAAATTATCTTATAAAATGACTTACGGCCACACATTAAAAAAATAATAAACTAATAAACAAGCCAGAGGCTTTTTCCTGAAAAATTTTCTCTATTATCTGAGAAAGAGGGGCGTGCAACAGTGATTGTTTATATCTCAACGTTACAAGTATAAAAATCACATCGAATTACCCGACCATGTGATCTGGTGGAGCCAACACCATGTAATTACCTCGACTCGCACCCAAGACCTCATAACACAAACTTAATTTTATCTTGCCTATGTGGAGGAACAAATTACAAAAGTACAGGGTGTTGACTGCCCACTGATTGTTCTGACTAGTGATTGATTGTTCTGACTGGCGACTGTTTGTACTGACTAGCGACTGATTGCCCTTAGTGGTCTATCCGGATTCTTGAGTAGTCTACCGAGCTTCCAGAAAGCTATAATGCTTCCTGATTTTTGTATCATGTTTCTTGAGTCGCCAAGTTTCCTGTGTCATCTCCACAACAAATGGATGAATTAAAGCTTTTAAGTGAACTGGACATATCCAAAGCAATGGGTTCTATAGTAACAAGAGGTCCGCTTTGGTCCTTGCGTGAACCGCTAACGTCTCCAGGAAAGCTGGAGAACGGATTAGATTTTTAGATTTTGCCACCGAAGTGGCTAGCTTACTGTGTACCTCATATCCATCCAGTGGAGGGCAGCGCAGGAGCATATGGATACACAAAAGGTATAGGAGCTAGGCCCCAGAAGGGTTAACAGGAGTACATTTGGATTTATATCTACAGTTGAATTATCTGTTGCAAACAAATTTAGGAGATTTGCTTAATATACCTGGTATCTTACTTTCATTAATATCTTGACATGTCACATGGTTTATTATACTGTCTATCTCTATATTCCTCAATAAGTGGACAGTTAAGCACACAGTACTCACCTAATTGTACTCACCTAATTGTGGATGCGGGGGTCGAGTCATAGCTCCTTGCCCCACCTCTTCACTGGTCGCTACTAGGTCACTCTCTCCCTGCTCCATGAGCTAGTGGCCATAAGGCTGACCACATACTTTGCATTTGGTTTGATCATCATCTGTGTGTCTGCCAAACTGCCAGAAGTACTTGTAACCAAGCCTAAGCCTGGCCACTACAACATCAGTCTGTTCACATTGCAAGTTGCTCCATAAACGTTCATGTTATCATAGTGGGTTATAGCTCTAATCAGGCTTCTAATTGCATTTCTATAACATTTAGATTCATTATTTACTTCTCTCCTTATGCTTGATACAGATATACCAAAGTTATATTATACATCCTCCTTCCGGGTATTTTTCTTGGCTAACATATCAACTTTATCATGAAAGAGCAATCCAGTGTGTGATGGCATCCATAACAATTGTACATTAATTCCTTTTCCCTGATTTTTGAATATGTGTATCTGGCTTCTCCCATGAACATGTTGTAAGACTCATTATATGAGTCAAGAGCCTTCAGTGATGACATAGAACCAGTAATAATTATAGAGTCAAGCTCAGTGTCATAAGTTAGCTTTAGCGTCATTAGGATGGCATGCAATTCAGTTTGTAGTGTAGACGCCCAGTTGTTAATTTTTATGCCTAACTCAACAAAGTTCCTATTGTTCTTAACTAGGGAAAGTGGCAATTAGAGCAGATGAAGCCCTGCCAGTAGACTCCTGCTTAGATCCATCGGTATATATAACTTGTGATAAATTATTACTACTAGTTAGAAGAGAAATTTCTTCCTGAGCAGTTGCTTTTACAAGTGATTTAAGGAAGGGATTGCTAGTGATGAGCTTCTTGGGAGGGCTTACAGGTATGTGATATTAAATGGTAAATGCATTTTCGAAATTGACGGGAGAAGATAGTACGTAGAGTGTTGGAACACCTGGTGAATCATGAACACTTTCAGTGACAACACTGGGGAACGTAAATCCTGATTCTCAAACTTTATGGACTTTTACAACATAAGTGAGAGGTTCATTAGTAATAAGAGATGGATAGTCGGTACATCCTTGTGACACTTTCCCGAATGAGACTAGTCCAGAAACTGGAAGAACAGTTTTGATAAGAGGAAATACACTTCACAGTGTCTCTAAATCTCTGAACACAAGACAGTGATTGTCTGGGAAGTGTCGGGATGAATGCGCATGGTGAGTGGTGTTCCACATGTTGCGCACTGGGACTCCCCACTGTCTGATATGCGTATATGACGTGCATGATGACGATGATGATGATGTCCCACTTATCCCCCTGTGCTAAGTAAATATTATGAGGATAATTACAAAACAAGGAAAGACTTCGAGAGACCTGGAGTGGTCTAATAACCACTGACCACGAGTGGTCAGTGGTTATTAGACCTGATCAACCCCAGCAAGCGCAAAATCATGAAAATCGGGAAAGAGAAAACTCGCATAATGAATATAAACTTGGAGGACTGTGCTACAACCCGCAGAGAAGTACAAATGAACCTACGACTAAGCACGATATTAAGTTTAGCAGCAGAAGCGCACATTAACTGGATAACCCCGGTACTGCGTACACACATAAGCAATTTGATAAGCAGCTTTCAGATACCTCAACAAGAAGAATTTTACTACGTTATATACGAGGAAAATAAAACCTAGTAAAGTGTATGTAGCATCAGCTTGGGTATAACTATACTATCAGCGGATATAACTGGGTAAAACTCTGCTATCATGGACAATAACTAGGCTATTAATGAGAATAACAAATCTCTCACTGGTTTTATTTTTTACTCTCATTGGATATAACTATACCATCAGTGGGTAAATTATGCTATCACAAACGATATTCACTTACTGGGGATGACTATGATATCAGGGAGTATAACTACGCTACGTGGCTACGTGGGTATAACAGTACTATCATGGAGTGTAACCATGCTCACAGTGGGTGTAGGTATATTATCAGGGAGTATAACTACGCTACGTGGGTATTACAGTACTATCACGGAGTATAACTATGCTCACAGTGGGTATAGGTATACTACCAGGTAGTATAATTATGTTCACAGTGGGTATAGATATACTATCAGGGAGTATAACTATGCTCATAGTGGGTATAACTATACTATCAGGAAGCATAACTATGCTCACACTGGGTATAACTATACTATCAGGGAGTATATGCTCACAGTGGGTATAGATATACTATCAGGGAGTATAATTATGCTCACAGTGGGTATAACTATACCATCAGGGAGTATAACTAGGGTATTAGAAAAGAGGAAGTGTCTTAATGACAGGGTGGTGGACACGACAATATAATATTGGGCGGGTACACCCCTCTCCCACTTTAATTATAACTTGTCTTCCACTGGTGACAGGATGGAGGCAGTGGGCGGGGTGGCTACTACCACTACAAACTACCACCGCAACCATAACTGCTACAATACTACCACCACCACGACTCCTGTCACCACCACCATTGGCTCTACCTCCACCACTACTACCAGCATTAACAATGCTACCACCACTGCCACCAACACAGCCACCGCCACTATCAACACGCCATCCTCTCCACCCCTACACTCATTTCCTCTCCACCCCTACACTCACTTCCTCTCCACCCCCACACTCCCTCTCCTCCACCACACTCACTTCATTCCCACCCCCACACTCCCTCTCCACCACCCACACACCCTTCCCTCCACCCACATTTTATCATGACTCTCCTCAGCTCCCATCTTCCAAATATTCATAAACCTTCTTCCATTATCATTCCCCTTTTTCCACGTCCACCTACACCAACCTCCTCCCCCCTCCTGCCTTCGTACTCCTTCCTCCTCCTCTTCTTCCTCCTCATCCTCCTCTCCTCCACCAGCACACAGACATTACTACACACCTGAGGCCGCACACCAGCTAAGGTATTAATAATATTTCCAATATGGGTATTCTTAAGCTGATTGCCTCCCTCACCTCTGTCTCAGGTGATTACTGCTCACACACACACACACACACACACACACACACACACACACACACACACACACACACACACACACACACACACACAAACACACAATACAAACCCAGAGTAGTAATTCGGAAATTTTATTTTATATATGAAACATACCTTCTGCATTACCTACATTATGCATATGTCATTCTCAAAATATGTATAATTTATTCTGTACAAATATACGTATTTCTTTTTCGTATATAATCAGGGAGAAAATACCAATCTTCTGTGACCGTAAGGAATATTTGAATGTCATATGTATTCCGTTTTTTGTTTTGTTGCAATGAGGAAGAAAATGGGGTGTGTTTCTTTGGCAATGACGGGTGTTATGAAGGGAATTCGTGGAAAATTGGTGTTCAGTCGATGGGTGATGGTTGTCTTAGTTATTTGGCGATGTTCAGAATCACCTCCACCATCTCCACTATCATCACCACCATCTTTAGTATCTCTACACCCATCTCCACTATCACCACCTCCACTGTTGCTATCTCCATCACTATTACTATTTCCAAGACTACCATCACTTTCACCGCAACCACTCCACAGTCATCCACCTTCATTACTGTCGCCAACAACAACAAATAAAACACATCAATAAGAATATCCTCACCATCACCACCACCACTACCATCACCATCACCACCATCACGACCACCACCATCACCACCACCACCACCACCATTACCACCACCACCACCATTACCATCACCATTACCATCACCACCATTACCATCACCATTACCATCACCACCACCATTATCATCACCACCACCATTACCATCACCACCACCATTACCATCACCACCACCACGATCACCACCATCATCACCACCATCATCACCACCATCATCGCCACCACCACCACCACCACCACCATTTTAGCTACCAACAAAAGCTCCAGTGAGTGGGGTCGTCATGTAACTAAGAATTACATCAGGAGAAATTTTCTCATTTCCCCTGAAATGAGCCCTATAGGCGGGAAGTATAGTGTCTGCAATCTGGAGGAGTCGGGATGTTAGTCCTTGAGAAGGAAAGTACAGTGTTTGAAGTCTAAAGTGTGGGAAATGTAATCCTGGAGGTGGAAACTAGTGTCTGCACTCTGAGGGACAGGTAGGATTACTGCAATCCTTTAAGTACAGTCTAGGTACTCAGAAGTCCTTGAGATGGGACGTACTATACTAGAATACGAAATTAATAGGCTGTTGGACTCCACCAAATATGTATAGCAAAGGCCCATTTCTAGGGTGTTGATTCCGTCATGTCTGCACAAATCAACACCTCCGGAAGAAGGTGTTCCATTTTGTCTCTGATAACTGTTATTTTGCTGAATGACAGAGCCCGAATGACGGAGGTCTATGTAATGCACGAACTGATGTTGTTAACGCAAACCTCAACATACTCAAAATGCTTGTCAAGAGAGGTAATCCACCCTAGCCGTTCACCACTGCAAACTGTGATCCGTGTAAGCCCGCACAAAATACTCAGGATGACATTGCACCAAAGTTTAAGATGACATATTCACAAGGATGAGTTCCCTAGGTCAAAGATGCTGAGCCATCTTAAAGACGACAACGAAGACTGGATAACACCTGACTTTGTCTTGGTACAAAATGAATAACTTCATGTGCCTCCACCGAACATCTCAACACCGCGAAGGACACCGATGGCAACACACCGCGCAGAGCAAGTACCGGACAACAAGCCATCCACCTGCAAGCCCACCTTGCGCTCACGAGCCTCCGGAGATGTAACCTACAAGGTAATTAACGTCATGAAAAATAAGTATATGTACACGTACCGCACGATATGCACGTGTATTACAGATGGGCAGCGAGAGATGCAACCTATATATATATTTCACGTTGACTTAAAAGTGAAAAACCTCACCCAACCACCGCCAGTAAACCTTAAAAGGGGTTGGGCCACTTATCTTTTTGTTCCCCACTTCTCTCCCCCTTATTTCTCCTCATTGATTTTCTATCCATCCTCTTCTTTCTTTTTCTTCCTTACCAGGGTTATGGTCATAGTTCGTTCATGGATTATCTTTCCAATAATAATAATAATAATAATAATAATAATAATAATAATATTAGTAGTAGTAGTAGTAGTATTGTTTGATTCATTCACTTTCTCTTGTCCTCTTTTTCTTATACAAAGGATCTATGTATATTTTCTGCTAATCCTTAAGTACTTTTACTTCTTTCATGAATATTCCTTAGGCACCTTTACTTCTGTCATATTTCTTAGGTGCCATTACTTTATATTTCTTAGCTACCTATACTTCTTTCATATTCCTTAGGTACTTTTGCTTCTTTCATGAATATTCCTTAAGCACCTTTACTTCTTTCATGAATATTAATTAGATACCTTTATTTCTTTCATGAATATTTCTTAGGTACCTTTAGTTTTTTTCATATTTCTTAGGTACTTTTACTTCTTCGTTGAATATTCCTTAGGTACCGTTACTTCTTTTGTGAAGATTCCTTAGGCACCATTACTCTTTCATGAATATTTCTTAAGTACCTTTACTTTCTTCAAGATTTAGTTTTATTCATTCCTATTGTGTTATCCGCTTTCACCCAGCATGCATCATATATATATATATATATATATATATATATATATATATATATATATATATATATATATATATATATATATATATATGATATATATATATATATATATATATATATATATATATATATAGAGAATAGAAGAGTAGAGAGAGAGAGAGAGAGAGAGAGAGAGAGAGAGGGGGGGAGAGAGAGAGAGAGAGGGAGAGAGAGAGGGAGAGAGAGAGAGAGAGAGAGGGGGGGGAGAGAGAGAGAGAGAGAACCAGGAGGTGGATCTCAACCCCAGCAAACAAGACAACAAGAATGCCTCACTCTTATCACTGGATCAACGCACTGCTCGTGTAAACTCACTTCTGACATCATCATGACAAGCCAAATAATCCTAGAGGTCACACATCCACCTACGTTTTTATTCTCCCAACAGCAGGAAATCAAACACGAGCCACTGCACAGATTAATAATAATAATTATTACAATTTGTACAAGAACATAAAACAAAACGTAGGGGCCTAGCTAACGCTACTAGCATACTATGTAGAAAGTCACTGGTTATGCAGAGCATTTCTGGCAACATAGGTTAATTTTATCTCCCCGGGATGCCATCCACAACAGTCGGTTAACACCTATGTACCTGCTTACTGTTAGGTGAACAGGGGCAGCAGGTGTAAGCAAATTTACCCAATGTTTCACCCGTGCCAAGTTTGATCCCGGTTCCTCAGTGTTTGAGCTAATTATGTTACCAATCTCCCTGGGACCGCCATGGTCTCACAGAACACACATCGTTCTTACGCTCCCTCCCATCTTTAATTATCAAATCACGTTATTCCTCTAAATACAGTCAAGCACATTATCATCTGTACACTTCACAAAATATGAAAAAAATCTTACAGTATCTTTCTTCTCACATTACAACCCACATACAAACTTGTTTTACTAATTTAAGAAAATTTTAAATAGAGCTCACAGAAGTGAGCATCACCGGTGATAACTCAGTTAAAAAGCTCACTTAACTAGCCAGAAATTCTAACTACAATAAAAAAAAATACATAATCAGCTTAAATTAAACATTAAAAAGTTTGCACTATATTTTCATATTTTATTTTCACTTGCAAAACAGGAATTGCTCCGAATTAAAAAAAAAAATTATACTTCTATTTTCTTCAGTAAGTAATCATTTTCTGTATCGTCAGAGGTCTTCACAGGTAAGCCAACACAGGTGCTCCCGTGGTGCAGCCTCTCTCTATAACCAAATTTCCTTAAAACTACAAACTTTCTCTTCTCCAGACAACTCCACCATTATCCTTCGCTAGATGTGGGCCACCAGCATCTCACTGGCCTACCCTTGCTAATTGACGATTAAGTCCAGTTATTTGGTAAGACAATACAGTCGTCAGACAACGGCTCATAGGGATAGCATTGTTTCACGGTACTAGACATCTGGACATCCTCACAAGATGACACATTTCTCCATTAAAACTTATTCCTTGGGTAGCCTTAAAAATGGGAAACATTGGGAAAATATTTTTGTTAATGGGTTTGGGTTTCAGATAAAGCTGCCTAATATGGGTCCGTAGGCTTAGTGCAGTGTTCCTTCTTACCTATCTTCTTCCATAACTAAAGAGTTAAAACTTGGAATAAGGCCAGGGATTGCAAGAGAAGGCCCACAGTCACAAAACCACAACTTGAATCCTCTGTCATGAAAACAAGAGGCAACCAGCTGCTCGTACAGTATCCCAGGGAATCTCCCTCTACACAGCAGACATACTTTCACTGGTAGATCAGAGACAGCTGGGGGATATTTACTTTATGTATGGGCCTATCCTTCCTGGCTGGAAGGATAGCCACAGACGGGACGAAACAACCACCTTGCTTCTTCCTTAGGAGTACGCGGCTAGCACTTTTCAGTAGGGCAACAAGTGATTGGCTTTCTCTCGATGAGCGGCGATTGGGAGGTAAGGTGGGTTGAGGTAAGCAGCCGCTTTGGTGGGCACAGGGTGGGTGGCGGTCAGGTGGGTGGGCAGCCTAGAGGCTAGATGAGTTAGGTGATTGGCGTCACAGGTTCCAGAGTGAAGCCGGAGGAATCACTACACACCTGACTGCTGGGGGAGAAGTGGTGGTGAAGGAACCTGCCTCATGTTGAGTGATGGGTTGTTGGGTTGTGAATGATGACTGAGGAACACTGAACATGGGATACATCACATACTACATACCTGTAAGCGTAGTTTGGCCCGATTGTGTGCACTCGAATACACAATCCACTGTTCTCCCACACAGATTAGTACAACGCTCCCAGAACTGTATTAAACAATTAACTTTCAGATTGTCTTCCACGTTTCTTGCTCTGTAATAGCTCTTCCTTACCTTCCTGATCACATGTGACATCTCATCTCAGCTAAATCTGGAGAATAAAACATCCGAAAGATATTTTCCTCGTGGGAGTCTAAAACGAATAAGGAATAGAAACACCAAAAGCGTAGTGAACGTCTTTGTTTACTATCCAAATCTCTTCATCTAATATGCAATAATCGCGAACCAGCCATGAAAGATGCAAAGTAACCCCAGGGGGAGTTGAATGAAAGCTCTGTGTTGCAGAAATGAGTAGGAAGTCCAGGCAGATTCGTTTAGGGAAACGAGAGAGTCGTTTCCTTGAACGAATCTACCTAGACTTGCTACTCACCTCTGCAACATTTACAAGCTCCTGATGATTTGTTGGTTACAACACGAAAAGCCTACAGCTATCGTTCAACTCTCCCTGTGGTTATTTTGTATCTTCATCTATCTGTCACATGATTGGCCTGCTACCATTTTTTCTATTCCCTCTACAATTTTCCGGAAGCTTTATACTGAACTGTGAGTCCATCCCAAACTAAATAATTCCTTCAACTGACTTGAAAATTTATCACCTTCACTCTCAGTGTTAGGACACCCTTAAATATTTTTTTTTATTTGTGGTTCACATAGATGCGAACCACAAGTAATAATAATAATAATAATAATAATAATAATAATAATCATCGTCATACTGAATCACCACCATAACACAGGAGGTGCAAGTTGCTTCATCTTCTGATACAGCAGTTTTCATCACTTAACCTCCACTTAATCAATAAAAATATCAGGGGAAATTATACTGACGATAAATATACACTAAATTGTGAGGAAATACTATAATTACACCGATGTCCAGACACCATCTAGAGATAAGAAAATGATTAGCATGATTAGCAAAGTTTTTCAAATCGCTATAGATCCTTCCTCAGACCAGAATAGAGGAAAAAAGTGAAACTGTGGATAAACGATGCATAAAGTTGGCTTATATCAAGAGAAGTGCATCATGGTAGGAAAACAAAAGAAGGCAGAAAAGAATAATTCTAGATCAGTGATATTTAACCTTTTCACGATTACAGACTCCTTCGGATTAACCAGTATGTCATCATACCCCCGTCACCAGACTATGGAAATCACCACCACCAATCCTATTATGTACCAATATGAGTTTAAAAAATGTCAATAGCTTGGTTTTACTTGACAAATGGATAGCTAGCAACAGAAGAGCAGAAGGAAAATCATAAGGCTTTAGTCATATGTATTTATAGAAAAGCGGCAAATTGTTCAGAGACGATCGAGTCCCATACTCCCATTATTTGGTACCAGTACCCCCAAAGGGGTATGGATACCCCCGGTTAAGAACCCCTGGGCTAGAGGAATTCTTAAAACTCGGTGGTTAAGGCTTGATATTAAATAAAACACATAAAGACACTGAGTTCACGAAATCTATGATTTTGTTTGTATTAAACTAATTATGAAAGTATGGAAATACACAATTACTGGGGAAGTTACTACAATGTAATGGTAAGGGAATAATAAAATATTTTATGGGAGATATTACAGTGATTTGTTACATTATTATGAGAACTGAGAATACAGAGCATGTCAAAGGAAGGTATAGTTTTAGTCTATAGTTTTATGGAGGTATTCCAAGCCTCCACACGGGTGCTTCGGCACCTATTTAAAAGGTGCCTTCACCTATCCCATGCCACCACCCACCATTCAGTACTCACCACATGGCACTTACAACTCAGCACCCACCACTCAGCACCTACAACTCAGCACCCATCACTCAGAACCCACCACTCAGCGCCTACAACTCAGCATCCACAACTTAATACCTACAACTCAGCACCCACCACTCAGCGCCTACAACTCAGCACCTAACACTCAGCACCCACCACTCAGAACCCATCACTCAGCACCTACAACTCAGCACCCACCACTCAGAACCCAACACTCAGTACCCACCACTCAATACACACCACTTAATACCCACCATTCAGCACCCACAGTACTCACAACTCAGCACCCACTACTCAGCACCTACAACTCAGTACCCATCGCTCAACACTCACAACTAAACATCCACAACTCTGGCACCCACAACTCAACACCCACCACATACTACCCATTACGTATTACTCACCACCCCACAACTCACCACCCACACCCCTCCACTCATCACCCACTCACCACCCATCACTAGTTATCCCTAAGCATACATAACCTTCGGCTATGTTTTTATTCACAGTTTTTGTGAGACGGCAAAATTACAACGCTTGACTTTCACTGTTATCGCTATACCAGACATGTTCATGTTCCTGTCGTAAATATGTGTGAAGATGTTGTGTGGTCATGAATGTGGTGATGGTGAGTGGTTTTATCTGTGGCGATGATGCAGGTATGTTGCAATAGTTATGGTGAAATTGTGTATCAATAGCTGTGGTGATGGTGAAGTTGTGTAGTAATATCTGTGATGGTGAAGATGTATAGTAGTATTTGTGGTGATGGTATGTGGATATAGCTGTGGTGATGGTGAATGGTTATGTCTGTGGTGATGGTGAAGGTATTAATTTATCCAAGTCTCGTTGTAGGGAATGACAGTAATTTCTCTGTTGCTATTCATGTTTATTTCAAAAAATTACTGGGGAGAATACTAATCCTTGTGGCACTCTTCGGTTGGTATTTCCTCAAGAATTAAGAAAATGGTTATAACTGACCATAATTTCTAAAAGGGTGGACCGGTAAGCCAGTGGAAGGCCTCGGTCAGATGACGAACGGCGGGTCATCATCTAAGACTCGCGTCAGGAAGCACTTATCCTGTTTACTGACGAACCTTAACCTAACCTGACCTCCTCAAGAATCTTATTTTCCTCTTGTGTGTGTGTGTGTGTGTGTGTGTGTGTGTGTGTGTGTGTGTGTGTGTGTGATTTAAATTTAATCTGTTTTTAAACAACATTTAGAGTAATATCAAAATAGGAATTACAGCTCTATAAATTACCTGTCTGGTTTAACCAAATGTCCGCTGCCATTAGTGTTTTTTTTTTAAATAATCAGAAATTTCCTTTTATATTAATTTCGTGTTTAACACTTACATAGGGAAGGAGGAGGGAGCCTGGGGAGAAAGAGAGGGGAACCTGGGAGGAGGATGGGAGCCTGGGGAGGAGGTGAGGGGAGCCTGGAGAAGGAGGAGGGGAACCTAGGGGAGGAGGAGGGAGCATGGGGAGAAAGATAGGGGAGCCTGGGAGAAGAAGGGGAGCCTGGGGAGGAGAGAGGAGCCTGGGGGGAGGAGGAGAGGGGACCCTGAGGGAGGAGAAGGAAGCCTGGGGAAGGAGGAGAGGGTAGCCTGAGGGAGGAGAGGAGAGCCTGGGGGAGGAGGAGAGGGAAGCCTGGGAGAACGAGGGGAGAACCTGGGAAGGTGAAGGAAGCCTAGGGAGGAGGAGGAGGAGGAGATCATGGTGTAGGAAGGGGAAGCCAGGGGAGAGGCAGGGGGAGGCAGGGGAGAGGAAGGGAAAGCCAGGGAAGAGGAAGGGGAAGCCAGGGGAGAGGAAGGGGAAGCCAGGGGGACGTAGGGGGAAGCCTTGCCAGGATGCTGATACATAATGGATGGTTTACAATTTACATATTACGCGTGAACTGCCTCCGGTGGTCCGTAAACACCCCAGCTTGGCAAATGTTCTGACGTCACGGATAATCAAGCGTGTGTACGTTACTCCATCACCCCAGGTAACCGTGACTAGTCCACACGCACCTGACTACACGCACATGTGTGAGTTTACTCACATATACATGAAACTACACACACGTGTGTGAGCAAGACGCAATGTACGAGTCTAGACACACATGTATGAGTCTACACGCACATGTGTGAGTCTAGACGCACATATGTGTGAGTCTAGACGCACATATGTGTGAGTCTAGAGTAGACACACGTGTGTGAGTCTAGACACACATGTGTGAGTGTAGAAACACATGTCAAGAGAGAGTGGATCTAGTGGGGACCCGCATAAATCGGGTCAGGAGCTGAGACTTGACCCCTGCAATCACGCATAGGCGAGTACAGACACTTAACTCCCCCCCACACACGCACCAGGAGCTATGAATTGACCCCTACAACCACAGTCAGGTGAGTACATACACACATACACTCAACACTCATATACACACCATACACAAAACAACACAACAAAACACACACACACACACACACACACACACACACACAACACACACACACACACACACACACACACAAACACACACACACTGAAGAGAATAGACTCAGAAGTGCCACTGTTTGCAGACGATGTCAAGGTAATGAGGAGTATTCAATCGGAGGAGGACCAGGCAGGACTACAAAGGAATTTGGATAGGCTACAGGCCTAGTCCAGCAAATGGCTCTTGGAGTTCAACCCCGCCAATGGAAAGTTATGAAGGTCGGGGAAGGGCAAAGTAGACCGCAGACAGAATATAGTCTAGGGGGCCAAAGATTACAAGCCTCACTCAAGGAAAAAGATATTGTGATGAGTATAACACCGAACACATCTCTTGAGGCGCACATCAACCAAATAACTGCTGCGGGATACAGGCGACTAGCAAACTTAAGAACAGCATTCCGACATCTCAGTAAGGAGAGTCGTTCAGAACTCTGTACATCTTGTGCATCAGGCACATATTGGAGTATGCAGCACCAGTTTGGAACACACACCTGGCCAAGCACGTCAAGAAATTAGAGAAAGTGCAAAGGTTTGCAACGAGACTGGTCCCGATGTTAAGAGGCATTCCTACGAGGATAGGATAAGGAAAATCGAATTAACGACACTGGAGAACAGAAGGGAGAGGGGGTACATGATAACAACATATAAAATACTGAGAGAAATCGACAAGGTGGACAGGGACAGCATGTTCCAGAGATGGACACATTAACAAGGTGTCCACAACTGGAAGTTGAAGACTCAGATGAGTCACAGGGATGTTAGAAAGTATTTCTTCAGTCAGAGTTGTTAGGAAATGGAATAGTCTGGAAAAAGAGGTGGCGGAGGTAGGATCCATACATAGTTTTAAGAAGAGGTATGATAAAGCTCACGGAGCAGGGAGGGAGTGACCTAGTAGCGACCAGTGAAGAGGACGAGCCAGGAGCTATGACTTGAATCCTGCAACCACAATTAGGTGAGTATTCTCTCTCACTCACACACACACACACACACACACACACACAACACACAAAACACACACACACACACACACACACACACACACACACACACACACACACACACACACACACACACACACACACAAGCATGCACACACACGCACCTCTTACCTTACCCCCATCTATCCTCCTCTGTTTCCGTCTCTCACCTGCCAGACTTGATCCGGATACCCTGTAGTTCGGATAAACCCAAGACTGGCCGCTTCAGAGCGGAGAGGGACCCTACCCCCCATTTGGCTGTGAGTTTGAGCTGCGGCTGTACACTAGTGTGTAATCATACCAGCATTTACTTGTCCATTGTAAGTGAGTGGGGAGACGTGGCCAGCGACACTCTCAAGTTTCAATGTTTAGCGTTCGCTGTTTCGCTTATTTCCGGAGGCATTTCCTTTGTTTTATGAGTGTGTTTGTAGGGGAGTTCGCTCGTATTCTTTGATGGCGTGCATTAAGCCTCCAGCTTTTGTTTCTCATTGGGTGTTTCTCAGAGATGTGTGTGTCTATCTTCTACGAGACGGCAGATAAGCCATTCGTTGAACTATGTTACTCAAAATTTATTCATACTCCTTGTATATAGAGTCATGTAGAATCCTATCCCCCCTTCACAGAGAACAAATTCTTCATTATACAAATGGCAGTGAATAACAATAATTACCTCATCAAATCGAATTGTAACCATCGTAGTAGCAAGTAGTGATTATAGAAGAATAAAGACGGAAAAAAATTCCCTCGAGAGAGTAATGATAAACGGGAATGCGAGGCTGACTGCCCCCTTCTCCCTCAACCCCTATAAATGATAGCGTTAGGGACGTAATCCGTCAGATCACGAGGTAATTACAAGTACTGCCAATGACAAGGTCTAAAACTAAACAGGTTATAATTACGCCACGGAATCGGACACACTTTCTGGAGGCCCCTCAGGACTTTGATGCTTTTTCCCAAAAATTTTTCCCTCCCTCTGTATTCTCTTCTGTTCTCTCTCTCTCTGTCAGTCTGTCTCTCTGTCTCTCTCTATCTCTCTCTCTCTCTCTCTCTCTCTCTCTCTCTCTCTCTCTCTCTCTCTCTCTCTCTCTCTCTCTCTCTCTCTCTCTCTCTCTCTCTCTCTCTCGCTTTTGTGTTTGAACACTGGAAATAAAAACGTGAAGTCGTGAGGGTTGGTTCAGTGTGAGGCAGACCGATTCTCCCCCGTTTTTGTATCTGGCCACGATGACAAGCCCGCCCAGGGCCCCCATCCCTTACCCTTAGGGGTTAAAGGCCTCCATCATTTACCCTTAGGGGCTAAGGGATACATCTCTTATGTACGAAGATTATGGATTTTATCCCTTACTTTTAGAGGGTAAGGTATACAGTCCATAAAGGACAGTTACGGTACTCTGTGCTTCAGCCTTATAATTTACGGGACTTATCCTCAAGGGTAAATTAAGAGATGAAGGACCTGAGGGAAGAGAAAAAGAAAATAAGATGTGGAGAAAAAATCCCAGCATGCACCAAGACGGTAGAGGGCACAAGACAATAAATCATAACCATATTTGTAAAGCCATGGACCGGTGAACCAGCGGAAGGCCTCGATCAAATGACCAAAAGCTCCAGCGCCGGGTCATCATATGACTAAGACCCGCGTCAGGAAACACTTATCCTGTTTCCTGACAACCTTACCTAACTTAATATAAAGGAGGTAAGACAGTGGAGCTGGTGGACACTCTTGTCCTTGACGTGTCATTATGACAAACATACAAACAACGCAAGGAAAATTATAGTCCCCTTCTTTCTTTTCATTCTCTGTAGGTGATAAGCTAAGCCACAAAAAAGGCAATCTGAAATCAAATTAAATATGACTCAGTGAAAGCCAGTGATTCATGCTGGAATCTTCGTGCTTAATATGAGAAAGGAAATATATGCTAAAGTTTGTATACTTTTTTGTCACTGAGAGTAAGCTGACCTGAGTGGCTTTTAAGTCGACCTGCTTTTCTGGCTGATCTTACTCCTACATGCTTGAAAGAAACCATTTGGGTTGGACTTCGATTCCATTCTGACCTCTACATTCTTTTCACAAGTGTATAAATAAACTGTTTAGAAAACCGACTCCAGGCTGAGGGACTGATTACCTCAAACTCCTCCTCATCTTCCACCTTCCTCTGCATTGGACTGAAGAAGCCACTGGCTGGTTGAACGTTTTCAGAATAAAGATAACCAAATATTGAACAAGTGTATTTTTTTTTGACATACTGTACATGTCCCTTCAAGGAATGCCGGTGAAGGGCTCTTGATCCAAGAAGTGGAAAACATCTTTCCCTTCCTCAGATCGAACCTGATTATTTCCTATTTCCAAGCATTGTATAACCCCTGCGGTTTTAGCCCTTTCCGGATAATACAATAACACTAATAAACAGGTTTCAAACGGGTCATTAAACTGCTGTCATCAAGTGCTTCCCAGTAAAGAAAAATGATTATTTAAAAGAAAATAGAGCTAATGAAATAATAAAAAGGAAAACTAACATACGACCAACTGGATATAAATGTCGCGCTGCCGACAATATGATCATATGATAAAACTCTATATAGAGCGAAACGTAGTCCCAAAGAAAACTTTTGCGTGTTGATTCTTTACAGACGACAAAAAACACCAACACAGATGACTGTGGTCTTAAGGATATCGAACACTTTAAGTTAACGTTCACATTGGAGTTTGTTATGCTAAGCTCACTCACAATTTGCTCATCTTTGGTGAAGTGTTCTTTGATGGGGAAAAAATCTTCATGTGAACTAATTTGATTAACACAGCACCGATGACTACCACAGTAACTGTGACTACCACAGTAACTGTGACTACCACAGTAACTGTGACTACCACAGTAACTGTGACTACTACAGTAACTGTGACTACCACAGTAACTGTGACTACCACAGTAACTGTGACTACTACAGTAACTGTGACTACCACAGTAACTGTGACTACCACAGTAACTGTGACTACTACAGTAACTGTGACTACCACAGTAACTGTGACTACTACAGTAACTGTGATTACCACAGTAACTGTGACTACTACAGTAACTGTGACTACCACAATAACTGTGACTACTACAGTAACTGTGACTACTACAGTAACTGTGATTACCACAGTAACTGTGACTACTACAGTAACTGTGACTACTACAGTAACTGTGACTACCACAGTAACTGTGACTACCACAGTAACTGTGACTACTACAGTAACTGTGATTACCACAGTAACTGTGACTACCACAGTAACTGTGACTACCACAGTAACTGTGACTACCACAGTAACTGTGACTACTACAGTAACTGTGACTACCACAGTAACTGTGACTACCACAGTAACTGTGACTACTACAGTAACTGTGACTACCACAGTAACTGTGACTACTACAGTAACTGTGACTACTACAGTAACTGTGACTACCACAGTAACTGTGACTACCACAGTAACTGTGACTACTACAGTAACTGTGATTACCACAGTAACTGTGACTACTACAGTAACTGTGACTACCACAATAACTGTGACTACTACAGTAACTGTGACTACTATAGTAACTGTGACTACTACAGTAACTGTGATTACCACAGTAACTGTGACTACTACAGTAACTGTGACTACTACAGTAACTGTGACTACCACAGTAACTGTGACTACCACAGTAACTGTGACTACTACAGTAACTGTGATTACCACAGTAACTGTGACTACCACAGTAATTGTGACTACCACAGTAACTGTGACTACCACAGTAACTGTGACTACTACAGTAACTGTGACTACCACAGTAACTGTGACTACTACAGTAACTGTGATTACCACAGTAACTGTGACTACCACAGTAACTGTGACTACCACAGTAACTGTGACTACCACAGTAACTGTGACTACCACAGTAACTGTGACTACCACAGTAACTGTGACTACCACAGTAACTGTGATTACCACAGCACCGATGACTACCACAGCAACTGTGACTACCACAGTAACTGTGACTACCACAGTAACTGTGATTACCACAGCAACTGTGATTACCACAGCAACTGTGATTACCACAGTAACTGTGACTACCACGGTAACTGTGATTACCACAGCAACTGTGATTACCACAGTAACTGTGACTACCACAGTAACTGTGACTACCATAGTAACTGTGACTACCACAGCAACTGTGACTACCACAGTAACTGTGACAACCACAGTAACTGTGACTACCACAGCAACTGTGACTACCACAGTAACTGTGACTACCACAACAACTGTGACTACAACAGCAACTGTGACTACCACAGCAACTATGACTACCACAGTAACTGTGACTACCACAGTAACTGTGACTACCACAGTAACTGTGACTACCACAGCAACTGTGACTACCACAGCAACTGTGACTACCACAGTAACTGTGACTACCACAGCAACTGTGACTACCATAGTAACTGTGACTACCACAGCAACTGTGACTACCACAGCAACTATGACTACCACAGCAACTGTGACTACCACAGCAACTGTGACCACTACAGCAACTGTGACCACCACAGCAACTGTGACTACTCTTTGCTACAAGGGCAACACAATCTCCGCATCCACAGACACTTCAAATAGATCTAGTGTTTAGTTATAATTATAATAATTCAGATAGATCATCTGTTTTTTTCAGTATCTCCAAACTTTAGTCTGGAAACCAAGGAAACACCCGAGGCTTCGTTTTTAATACTTGATGCTTCCTGAGCTCATTCTACGAATGTAAATTAAAACTACATTGTTAATGCCAGGACTTAATGGTTAATGGTTACATTGGTTGGTTGGTTAATGGGGTTTAAAGCTTATTGACTTCACGAGAGTCATTAAGGCTACATATAACCTGTTCCCAACTAGTTAAAAATTCTTTATTCCCTAAAACAGTGATTCAAGTAAATTCTCATTATTTATACAAGAGATATACACCTCTCGGTGTTTATGTCCTGTTGCTATTATGGTAGCAAATTGTCTGTCATCGTCGGTCAGGGGGGGGGCATAGGTTCGAGTCATGATCTCGGCAGTGAGTTGCTGATTTTTGAGTACAGAATTTTGTGCACGTGCGTTTGTGTGAGAATATTATATATATATATATATATATATATATATATATATATATATATATATATATATATATATATATATATATATATATATATATATATTGGGGTGCTGTGTGTGTGTGTGCGTGTAGTAGTAGTTGCTAGTTTTCGATAGCACTTGTCGATAGACACTTGGCCTGTTTTATGTGGTGGTGGTGGTGTGTGTGTGTGTGTGTGTGTGTGTGTGTGTGTGTGTGTGTGTGTGTGTGTGTGTGTGTGTGTGTGTGTGTGTGTGTGTGCCCGCACGCGCGCACGTTAAAAATAGGAGAATGAAGACTTCAAAACGAAACCCAGAGAGAAAAAAACGGGGAAAAGAACCACGAGAAATAACGAAAAAAAGAAAACGGACACACAAAGCGAACGAAGAGAGAAACATAAGCAAGAGGCGATGACAGAGGAAAAGGAGAGGGGGGGAAGGAACAAGAATAATAGAGATGGATCGGTCCATCTATCAGCCGAGAATGGGAAGTGATAGAAGAAATATGAATTATGAGTCTGATAAGTAATGAATGTGAAAATTATAAGAATTGTGTGGGTGATGGTGAGTGTGGTGAATATGACAGGTATGGTGAGTGTGGTGAATATGACAGGTATGGTGAGTGTGGTGAATATGGACAGGTATGGGAGTGTGTGAATATGACAGGTATGGTGAGTGTGGTGAATATGACAGGTATGGTGAGTGTGGTGAATATGACAGGTATGGTGAGTGTGGTGAATATGACAGGTATGGTGAGTGTGGTGAATATGACAGGTATGGTGAGTGTGTGAATATGACAGGTATGGTGAGTGTGGTGAATATGACAGGTATGGTGTGTGGTGAATATGCAGGTATGGTGAGTGGGTGAATATGACAGGTATGGTGAGTGTGGTGAATATGCAGGTATGGTGAGTGTGGTGAATATGACAGGTGGGTGAGTGTGGTGAATATGACAGGTGGGTGAGTGTGGTGAATATGACAGGTATGGTGAGTGTGGTGAATATGGCAGGTATGGTGAGTGTGGTGAATATGACAGGTGGGTGAGTGTGGTGAATATGACAGGTATGGTGAGTGTGGTGAATATGACAGGTTGGTGAGTGTGGTGAATATGCAAGTATGGTGAGTGTGGTGAATATGACAAGTGGGTGAGTGTGGTGAATATGACAGGTGGGTGAGTGTGGTGAATATGACAGGTGGGTGAGTGTGGTGAATATGCAGGTATGGTGAGTGTGGTGAATATGCAGGTAGGTGAGTGTGGTGAATATGACAAGTTGGTGAGTGTGGTGAATATGACAGGTATGGTGAGTGTGGTGAATATGACAGGTGGGTGAGTGTGGTGAATATGACAGGTGGATGAGTGTGGTGAATATGACAGGTGGGTGAGTGTGGTGAATATGACAGGTATGGTGAGTGTGGTGAATATGACAGGTGAGGTGAGTGTGGTGAATATGACAGTTGGTGAGTGTGGTGAATATGACAGGTGGGTGAGTGTGGTGAATATGACAGGTTGGTGAGTGTGGTGAATATGACAGGTGGGTGAGTGTGGTGAATATGACAGGTGGGTGAGTGTGGTGAATATGAGGTATGGTGAGTGTGGTGAATATGACAGTGGTGGTGTGGTGAATATGACAGGTATGGTGAGTGTGGTGAATATGAAAGTATGGTGAGTGTGGTGATTTTGACAGGTGGGTGAGTGTGGTGAATATGCACTGTATGGTGAGTGTGGTGAATATGACAGGTGGGTGAGTGTGGTGAATATGACAGGTAGGTGAGTGTGGTGAATATGAGTGATGAGTATAGAGGTGGTGAGGGGTGAATATGACAGGTATGGTGAGTGTGGTGAATATGACAGGTTGGGTGAGTGTGGTGAATATGACATGGTGGGTGGTGTGGTGAATATGACAGGTATAGTGAGTGTGTGAATATATAAGTATGGTGAGTGTGGTGATTATGACAGGTATGGTGAGTGTGTGAATATCAGGTATGTTGATGTGTGGTGAATATGAAGGTATGGTGAGTGTGGTAATATGACAGGTATGGTGAGTGTGGTGAATATGACATGTATGGTGATGAGTGAATATGACAGGTATGGTGAGTGTGGTGAATATGACAGGTATGGTGAGTGTGGTGAATATGACAGGTATGGTGAGTGTGGTGAATAGACAGGTATGGTGAGTGTGGGAATATGAAGGTGGTGAGTGTGGTGAATATGACAGGTGGTGAGTGTGGTGAATATGACATGTATGGTGTGTGAATATGGACAGGTATGGTGAGTGTGGTGAATATGACAGGTGGTGAGTGTGGTGAATATGACAGGTATGGTGATGTGTGGTGAATATGACAGGTATGGTGAGTGTGGTGAATATGAAGGTTGGGGGAGTGTGGTGAATATGACAGGTGGGTGAGTGTGGTGTGAATATACAGGTATGGTGAGTGTGGTGAATATGACAAGTATGGTGAGTGTGGTGAATACGACAGGTATGGTGAGTGTGGTGATATGACAGGTATGAGTGAGTGTGGTGAATATTGATGGTAACAATGTATGGTGAGTATGGTGAGTGATTATGACAGGTATGGTCGGAAGTGTGGTGAATATGACATTAGTATGGTTGACAGTTGTAGTGGTATGACAGGTATGGTGAGTGTGGATATGACAGGTATGGTGAGTGTGGTGAATATGACAGGTTGGTGAGTGTGTAATGACAGGTATGGTGAGTGTGGTGAATATGCAAGTATGGTGAGTGTGGTGATATGACAGTATGGTGAGTGTGGTATGACAGGTATGGTGAGTGTGGGTTATGACAGTATGGTGAGTGTGGTATGACAGGTATGGTGAGTGGTATGACAGTATGGTGAGTGTGGTTGAATGGAGTGTGTATGGTAGAAGTTGGTGAATATGACAGGTAGTGAGTGAGTGTGGTGAGTATGACAGGTAATGGTAGTGTGGTATATGACAGGTATGGTGAGTGTGGTATGACAGGTATGGTGAGTGTGGTGAATATGACAGGTAGGTTGGTGATATGACAGTGTGTGAGTGTGGTATAGACAGGTATGGTGAGTGTGGAGTATGACAAGTATGGTGAGTGTGGTGAATAGACAGTTGGTGAGTGTGTATGACAGGTATGGTGAGTGTGGTATGACAGTATGGTGTGTTGGTATGACAGGTATGGTGAGTGGTATGACAGGTATGGTGAGTGGTATGACAGGTATGGTGAGTGTGGTATGACAGGTTTGGTGGTGTGGTTTTGACAGGTAAAGTGAGTGTGGTGGTATGACAGGTATGGTAGTGTGGTATGACAGGTATGGTGAGTGTGGTATGGCAGTATGGTGAGTGTGGTATGACAGGTATGGTGAGTGTGGTATGACAGGTATGGTGAGTGTGGTATGACAGGTATGGTGAGTGTGGTATGACAGGTATGGTGAGTGTGGTATGACAGGTATGGTGAGTGTGGTATGACAGGTATGGTGAGTGTGGTAAATATAACAGATATGTTGTGTTGTTTTCTTATCAAAAAATAAGGAGGAATACGTGAATACGAAAGAATATGAAGAAAGTGAGTCATTTTCAGTATGACAGCATGATGAGAAATACAGCATGACGTGATAATGACATGACAGCACACATGTTAATGACAGGAGAATTCAGCATTTTAATGACCACATGTCATGATTATGAGAGCTTGACAATGCCAGCATATTTTAATGACGGCATGACGTGATAATGACAGCATGACAATGATAGCATTGACCTTGAAGGCTTTCGAGAGTTTTCCTACTCAAGCAGCCCGGTCCTAGGCCAGGCTTGTCTGATCAACCAGATTGTTATTTCTGGCGGCCCCGCTGGTCCCCATATCCATCACAGCCTGGTTGATTTGGCACTTGGCGGGGGTACATATCCAATTTCCTCTTCAAAACTACACTTCTTTTTAATTGCTTCTGATATCTTGAAGATAGTGTTAAAAAGTATGGGCTCACGGATGTTGATACCTTGTTCTCTTATTGTGCCCACGGCCCACTCTCTCACTCCAATATATTATAGCAGTGAACGGATTTGGAACGAGGCCGTCAAGATCCTTCCACGTACATATTATCACGTATCTCTCCTCGTCTCCAGTAAGAACATATTTAGGACTTCGAGGCTTTCCCAGTAATTTAAATGCTTTATTGGCTCTGTGCAGGCTTTAAATAATCTTTGTATGTGTTCCTGCTCTGATATTTCTCCTGCCCTGAAAGAAGCCGTCAACAATTAACAATACTATAAGAAAGAGAGCACAAGTGATTTGACACTATTTCCCTTGTTTTGAAAGTTTTCATTATCCACCTTGCCATGACTTGACAGTGACATGACGTGATAATGACAACATGATGTGATAATAATAGCTTGACGTAACAATGGGAACATGGACCTGATAATGTCAGCATCATGTGATTATGACATCACATGAAAAGGATAGCATGAATTGAGAATGATAGCTTAAGAAATTCAGAATGACGTGATAATGATAGGTTGGCATGATAATGATAGGTTGGCATGATAATGATAGGTTGGCATGATAATGCAGTATGACATGATAATGACGGCATAACATGATAGTATGGCATGAAAATGACAGCGTATGTAATGACAGCATAACATAATGACAGCATAATATAATGACAACATAATATGACAGTATGACATAATGACAGCATGACATAATGACAGCGTAATGACAGGTCCTCTCAAGGCCGAGGCTGTTCCCTTTTCAGATCCTCTCACGGACGAAGCTCCGTTCCTTCTTAAGGACCACTCACAGTAAAGGCTCTGCACCTTTCTGGAGGTGACATCCTAGGTGAGGGTCTGAAATGGAGACAGTAGTAGTAGTAGTAGTAGTAGTAGTAGTAGTAATACTACTAGTAGTAGTAATACTACTAGTAGTAGTAATACTATTACTAGTAGTAAGTAGTAGTAGTAGTAGTAGTAATAGTAGTAGTATGTCATGATCATGACAGCATGATAGGTTCATGAAACCACAGCATAATCTGAGTACCGTGGCATTAGGACTGTATAACAATATGACAAAATCATAACACCATAATATGATCATGACAATATGACATGGTTACCTCAGACCACCATGAACAAAAGCGATACCATCAATACATCATGACACACAAAATAACTTGATATGAGACAGTGGATACCTGCCAGCAAAATGAAAAATGAGAAACATGTAGAACAAAAACAAAAATAGAGTAAGATTCAGTACATCAACAAAAACAAAAGTGCGTATAATCTCTCAATGCGCTGAATTAATTCATCATTAGCGGTGACACCAGACAGCCGAACCAAAAGCTGACGATAAATTGAGTAAAACTGTGTTGGTCATCAAGCTTCAACAGCCCCATTAAAGATCAGGTGAATTAATTAACTCTGTGCAACAGACTGCAGCTATGGAGAATGTCACCTGATTGGATGACTGACTGACTGACGTGACTACCTGCCTGATTACGCAGGTAGTCAAGGCTAATCAAGCTGGCTGCCTGATTAGTTAACTAACTGGCTGATTTGACTATCTGCCTGCTTGGCTATCTGGCTGAGTGACTAGCTTCCTGCGTAACTGACTGGCTTAATGACCGAGTTACTGACTGACTGGTTCACTGAGTGCCAGAATAACTAAGTCAGTAAAAACTGAGTTGCCTGAGTGCGTATTAAAGACTGCACTAATACTCTGATGGTAACAAAGAGCTACGTTATATAAACTGGTATCAAAACTAAATACTGATATAAAACTCACTAACAATAGCGTCTCATGCTGACAAATGTTTTACGAGTGGTAATTTCAAGGAAGGCAATAAGCCATGACATGATAAGTGTGGAACGTGGGGTTGAAGATGCTTGTGTTTGATAAAAATATATCATGAACGAGACATGTTAAAAGTAATGGCTTTTCTACTAAGCTGATATTAACTCATAATTGATCAGATAGAATGCTAGTATTTTCTAAGCTATTGTTCCGACCAACACATTGATCGTCAGTGTCAGTATACGATGCGTAAAGTGATCGTATTATTATTGTTGTATTTATGGGTGAGCTGTGAACCCGTAGGGTTATAGAGTGCCTGGGGTTTACTTCAGGGAAGGAGAGGGTAATTGCAATTTTGCGTCGAAACGTGTTTACAGGCATCAAGGCCTCCCCAGTGAAGGAAAAATGATCGCAATGTTGGTAGTTATAGAAGCAGTTTTATCCTGGTTGTGTCTCGAATTAGGTATCTACTTTTAATATAATTTATTAATGTTTTCACTAACCGTTGTATATACTGTACTCAGCCTCATCACTTGATCTTCCATATTCGACTTTCTTGAACTTTATGCTAAGTGCAAAGAAGTGGGATTTGTAGAATTAGAAGTGAAAACACAAGCATTCTCAAGTGTTAAAAGGAACAGAGGAATTCCAAATAACAGGGAAGGTCATTGATTGGTTACTTCATTATTAATATTTAGGAATTATGTAGGAAAGAAAAACAGTAAAGAGATAATGATAGATAAAATAGTGCCAGATTGTAATACGTTAAGACCACTTAAAGCGATGTCATTGTACGGAATGTGGAGCACCTATATCACTACTAAGTATGATGTACGTTACCTGGATACCTGGAGATACCTGGAGAGAGTTCCGGGGGTCAACGCCCCCGCGGCCCGGTCTGTGACCAGGCCTCCTTAGGTCAGTGTCCCAGGATGCGACCCACACCAGTCGACTAACACCCAGGTACCCATTTTACTGATGGGGAACATAGACAACAGGTTGAAAGAAACACGTCCAATGTTTCTACTCTGGCTGGGAATCGAACCCAGGCCCTCACCGTGTGAAGCGAGAGCGTTAACCACCAGGCCACCAGAGCCCAGAGCGTTGTGATGAATGGTTTGAAAAACCGACAAGTTGAAGATTGAGACACTTATGCAGCATATGGGAATCTTTATTCAGGAAACGTTTCGCCACATGATGTACGTTGCATGCACCAGAAATGTTATAGACTATGGTGCTCCTGTTCTCTTGACAAAACAAGATTAAAGAAACTTGAGCAGGTACGAAATTAAACTATAAGAATAATTTAAGCTACCACTGAAGTGACTTTCAGAGATATACCTCCCGTCCACCTGTGCCAGAGGACCACAGTCAAATATTATTTCCACCACTAAATAGTTTGTACCGTCAACAATATTCTTAACACAGAGATAAAAAAGTGCATTTAATGAAAGGAACTATCAGGGAATAAACTAGGAAAAAGTAAGGACCTATATTATTATGAACCGGATAACATCTGTCATAACAGGAAGAACGTGAAGAGTTCTCAACGAGAGGAAAGCAAGGTAATGGAACACGTGACTAAACCCAAAATGAGAAAGTAACATACGTCACCCACTGTACTGAGAAGCGAATGGCTAACCATCAGTGAATTTGATGTTGGTCTCGACCTGTTATTCTACAATGGATCACTAGATCCTCAAAGTGGTGTTGCTGGATCAACGACTGCTATAGTTACAAACCAAAATATTGTCAGATATCTTGAAAAGTTTGTAAGAATTAATTGCCATAAAATTAGGTACTGAAATTTGTGAAAAAAACAAGAAGAAATTCAGTTGTAGTTTAGGATTGAAAGTCAACCTTGTCCACTTTAAACTCCAGAAAAAGCATTAACAATATTGTAGAGGAAATAAGAAATGTAGATATTGATGAAGTGTTTACAAAATTTTGTGTAAATACTACATCATGTTAACATCACAGAGAATGATAGAAAGCTGATGAAATAGACGAAAAAATTTTCAACAATATATAGGATGCATTTTTAAAGAAAAAGTACAGTAAATTACATGGAAATCTCAAAAACAAAAATCCATGAGTTCATTGAGAGAAGTGTGCCAGTCACGTGACCAGTGAATCTTTACATTTGCTTATGGAAAGAAAGGTTGGAAGCGTTGTGGCCAGAATTCGCTTAAGTTTCCCTATATATGTGGCAGGCTGGTGTAGCAATTCCGAGAAGACAGACATTGTGTAGTGTGTGAAGAGGAGGATAAGAGCACACTTTGACACTAGAGTGCAATAGATTTCAACGCTACATAAATAATACTGCTACCATGTTGTAACTAGGGGAGGAAGCTGCATTTTACAAAAATATGTGGGATTTGATGTAAATATATAATAATGTGTAAATCTAGTGATACCTATAGGTATGTAGGTTCTTAATTGA
Organism: Cherax quadricarinatus; assembly: GCF_026875155.1. Classification (NCBI taxonomy): domain Eukaryota; kingdom Metazoa; phylum Arthropoda; class Malacostraca; order Decapoda; family Parastacidae; genus Cherax; species Cherax quadricarinatus. Next base: position 13,123,625 of record NC_069482.1, read on the forward strand.
GAAGATAGTGATACCTGCAGGAGGCCTACTGGTCCACAGTCTCAACAATAAGTAATAATATGTCAAACCTCTAAACAGATCATGTAGCTAATGATGTTCAAATATTAGTTCAAATTAAACATTTCAGGCAATCAACTTTAAAGCATAAAAATGGAGGAGTGTTGCAGTAGGCCTACCGGCCCATGATGTTGCCTCCAAAATTTGTCCTCATATTCAACTACATTTGTTCAACATACGTATGAAATGTAAGACAAAATGTTCTTTTGACAAAGAACACACACTGTAATTTTGTAAAGAATATCAACAATATTCTAGACTATGAAACTGTCAAATTTATAGATACCATAACTCAAATTTGCAATATACTGTGCGTCATGCTTTTTTGTTTTTATGGAGGGTTTTACAAGGTTTTAAGTTAACCTTATTTACAAGCTAAGAGCTGTTAACTACATCAGCTCATTTTTAAGCTCCTTATTGTTATGAGACATAGAAACAGTGAACAGGATGAAGTTGGAGCCATCTGTGAGCCAGCAATTTCATTTCGTTGATGTCGTTATGCTGTACGAACAAGTTCCAGACTCGAATCATCCTTAATAGGTGATGATTCCATAAACTTTCATTGAACTGTAGAATTACATGGCAGTAATTCTTTGGTATTAATATATTCTACATAATGGCCTGTATTCCTCATATTAATGAAGAAAGCACTGGATTCTTGTCCAGGAATTATTGCATGTTTTAGCTGTCTAACTGGAGTGACTTATCAGTTTATTCTAAAATGTTATCAGAGCTTTTATAAGGAATGGAGCATACACAACCCAAAGATTTCTTTGGGAGAATTTTTAATTAATTTTCTGTCGTAGGCTTGATGTAGATGTTGGACAAATGCACGTGAAATGTTTAATTTTAATTACCTATAATTTTTTCTATGCTATTCTGTTTAGAGGATTGACACATTTACGATTTACTGTTTTACTGGAAGCAGTTTTACCATTGTTTATCGTTGAAATTGTGCACCAGTAGGCCTCCTGCAGTGTACTTTCCCTCACTGAGATAGCATCTCACTGAATGACATGTCACCTTCTCTGGGGTATTCCCTCACTTTCTAACATATAAAATATATTTTAGATAAGTTTACAGTAATTTAATACTAAACAAACACGATGAAATATATTTTTTTCGTAAGTTCAGAATGATATTTGCAGAATTATTGCAAAGACAAATTTTTTGCTTGCAATTTTCGGCAAGAAGAGCATTGCTACTTAAGTCAAAATCGCAAGTTTTACCTATTCGCACGACATTATATATATATATATATATATATATATATATATATATATATATATATATATATATATATATATATATGCAATAAGATCACAGTAAACAGGTGATTTCAAAATATCAAAACAACCACTCTGAAAGAATAGAGAAATTCCAAGCGCTTTCGTGAGTAGTCACGAAAGCGCTTGGAATTTCTCTATTCTTTCAGAGTGGTTGTTTTTGCATAAAATATATATATATATATATAATATTATATATATATATATATATGTATTATATTATATATATAATAATATATATAATATATATATATATCCTAACCAATACATTTATAATACATGTAAAAATGGACGAGAATTTAGCCCGGAGCTGTGTGTGTGTACAAAGTCTACACTGTAACACTGTTGTGAACTGTAATTGTTAGAGTAGAAAGAAATAACTATCTGATAATGTTACAGACTCCACTGCTGCATCATTTGAAAATATTTTCTAGTTCCTTACATCACGCACAGAACTAGTGATAGATCTAGCTTTGGTGTCTCAAAACCATATAGTCAATATACTTACCTTAATATAACAACTTTCCACTACCAGGGAAGAATACTTTAATTCTAAATTTAAGGCTGAAACTACTAACGTATATACACTATATACATTAGTATATATTAGTATATATACTAATGTATATATACTAATGTATATACATATATACACAGAAAGATGCACACCACTTGGTGTATATACAACCCTACCGTATAGAGGTTGAATTGTTCATTTATACCTTAAGTCAATACAATACTGATAGCTTGGAAAACTGAGCAGAATATTCAAACACAATATTAAATTTAGAACATCTTCGGAGACTTGTAATGTGAATATTTAATAACACCATCAAATATAGAAGCCATCTCCCAGGAAGTGTGTTACCCCCGTCACCCTCTCCTATTCCAAGAAATTATTTATGAAACATAAAAAGTTAAATAGTTCTTCTAAAGGAACAACTCCACACAAACTCACGTCTTTCAGGACGTGATCATCCTTCTGTTAGCCAAAATCTTTGTAATTATTTACTTCTTGTATACAGCGTTATCAACTTGATTGTTTGAGTTTAAGCCCATCTACTACATGTGGGTTATTGAAGCTACATGTTACTGACAAGTTCCCCAGAATAGATATATAAGAAAACTCTCACCACATATACAATGAAAGATATACAACACTTCAGAGTGTATATATATCGTTTTGTATCAATTATGTGGCTGCCTTATAAAATGTGTGGGATTCGAACCCTTGGCGAGTCATTCCTGAGCTAACAGACCAGTTCAACAACTATTGCATCATCAGTCTAAGTCGTTTCGTCAAGTTAGGTCTACTTTTATTCATTAGGAAAGTTAACATGGGCCCCACTAGCAACCTGTTATCCAATTATTGTGTGCGTCCGCATAAACACACACAAAAGCCAATTGTCAATCGACAAGTCCCTTTAGCAACAATTACTACTACTACTGTTGCTTCTACTACTACTACTGCTACTACTACACACAACCACACAGACATCCTTGTCTAGTTAAGTTGCAGTTCTGGTGTGCCAGAATCGTACGTCATGATATTTTGTTATTTCTCTGTGACTAATAAAGGAACTTACCTACATCATATCACCCAATGACTCAAGTCCATTTGTATTCACGAGGAAGCGAAACCTGTAATGATCAGGCAGAAGGAAGTAATCAAGTTTAAACCGAGGAAGGGAAAATTATATACAATTCCTTTGATCAAGAGCCCTCCATCATCCCAAACTAGCAATGTAAGGGAGGGAGAATTATCCAACTTGTTTCAGGTCTGTAGATAAGTCTGTCACAGACCTACTTTCCTGGTGACAACCTGTTTATCCCCTCTCTCTCGCTACTCGGTTCCAGACCGGATGCTCAATCACTGAACGAGTCATTATCTGACTGAGACTCGTGTCAAGATAGACTGTGGTTATTCCAGACGAATAAACCACCACTACGACTACAACCACCACTACAGTTACTGCTACAACCATCACCGCCACCACCATCACAACCATTATCAGAAGCACGAGTATTTTCAAAGGCCTACTGTTCCTGGCTGTACATAGTCAACAGAACAATCAAGAAAATGAATTCAGTATACACAAGACATTATTAATGACTCACTGTATTTCCACCACCAAAATTTACATATAATTATTTACCCTATATACAGTGGATATTTACTAATAACCATAATATAAGTAGATTTTGGAGAGAACATGTATGAACTCTCACTGCTGGAACTTTGAATAACCACACAGAGGACAGATCATACTAAGGTGATAACCAGCTCGAGGCTCCTGATGTTCTGAGGTTTTAGGGTTGTACCTACATGCGAGGTAACTTCCTTTATCCCCCTCCTTCACTCTGATCCAGCAAAACCTCCATCACAACTGGTAGTCACCCCATACTGAATTGGCGCACTCAGTGTGAGCAAGCAGTGGTTTACCGTGCACTAACACTGGCTTAAAATAATATGCAGGACTGTGGTTATGTCTGACGTCCAATTCAATATCTGGACTGTATGTGTGTGTGTCTCAATAGCCACCTCGCACCACGACCACCAACCACTGCCCAGCACCACCAATCTTCACCCAAATACCACAAACCAATACCCAACACCACCACCCCCACCCACAACCCACCACCACCACCATAACCACCCACCACTACCAAACACCACCATAACCACCCTCCACTACCCAACACCACCACCACCAACCCTGGCAGGTAACTTGATCAGTAAAGCTTGTGGTGCAGGCAGCCCGCATTCCAATGTAGGTACTAACCAGAGTGATGAGGAACTGCTGTAATGGAACTTGTCAGGTTTCTTCTTTAAGACCATTAGGGGCCTGTGGTAGTTCCCTTGTTCATCACAACAATCATAACTGTATCAACACGGTATTTGAATCAGACTTCTCATTTTTCTTTGTGCAGCAGATTTACAATACCATTTTTTTTTACATCGTATAATATTCTGTGATTTTTTTGCACATATTCCCTTAAATGACACTCCTTCGTGTCTAAACCTGGAATCCGTGACTGGGAAATTGACGGCCGGTGCGCCGCACCTTTTCTGCTCTCACATTCAACATGATGCTCTGCCATATAAGGTTTAACAGTCGTCAGAGGTAAGACAGTCTTGCTTCATCACCCAGCTAACTAGCAGACGGACACAGAACACAACACAACTCAAAAGAATAAGTTTAAAAATTTCACCTTGTTTCCTTCACTCTAGGTGTTATATATATCTTAAATAGCAACGCACTTCTTGCTGAATAAGGCAAGCGAAAATTGTGTATGTACATTTCATCGAGTTTTTTATTTTTAAATTATTGTAAACTTATGTAAAATATATTCAGTTGGATTAGGTTAAAATAAATTGAGCTTGTTATAATAAGGTTATGTAAATTTTCTAAGGTTCTTTTGATACAAAATTGTTAATTTTTACATTAACATAAATGAAAAATATATCATTAAACGTATAAGAGAATTTCCTTTAGAAAGGACTTAATTTTAAACGAGTTCTTCCTAATTGACCAGTTTTACCTATTCGGCACGACATTATATATATATATATATATATATATATATATATATATATATATATATATATATATATATATATATATATATATATATATGCCAATAACGAATAACGTTTGGAGAATATGCATATGGCCCAATAAATTCTGGTGAAGATGCATCTGGGTCAGTAAATCCAAGCGAAAGTGCACCTGGTCCGGTAAAGCCTAGCTAGAGTGTACCTGGTTCAATAAAGCCTGGCTAGAGTGTTCCTGATGCAATGAAGCCTGGCTTGAGTGCACCTGGTTCTGAAGCCTGGCCAGAGTGTACCTAGTCCACTAAAGCCTGACAAAAGTGAACCTGGTCTGGTAAAGCCTGGCAAAGGTGAAGCTGGTCTAGTAAAGCCTGGCAAAGGTAAACCTGGTCTAGAAAAGCCTGACAAAGGTGAGCCAGGTCTAGTAAAGCCTGGCAAAGATGAACCTGGTCTAGAAAAGCCTGGCAAAGATGAACCTGGTTTAGTAAAGCCTAGTAAAGATGTGCCAGGCTCATTAACTACTCGTAAGACGATCCCAGGTGTTGCCTAGCTGGTAAATTCTCCCAGGCTACAATGGTCAAGGAAGGGTCTTTTATAGTACCGACCAGCGGACGCTCCGGAGTGATTGTGTCGACCGGATTATTGATCCCGACCTCATCCGTGGCCGAAATTCGTCACGGACTCGCAATCAAAGATTGGTAAAAATGTGAACACAGTTTAATGGGGTTTTCCTATTTAGTTTACAGATTAAGAACTATTATCCTTTGTAAACTCACATATAGAGGAAAAGCTGTAATATTGGCTAAGAATTATTGCCCTAAACACTAGTTATCCTACCACAGCTTATATATAGGGTGTTTATTGTTATCAAATTATAGAATGGGTGGGTTTCAAACCTATGGTAACCTAGTCCTGGAACTAGTAGCAGTCCAGTGTGCTATGCAGTGGATGACTGTTATCCTATCTCACCTCATATGCAGGCTAATGGATGTTATCCTACCTCGACTTTTACAAACGATTAGCTATCCTGCTTCAACATACGTACAGGCAGAGTTATCCTGCATCAACTCACGTACAAAGCCAAAATAGTCTACTAACGCCCTGCTATCTGTTAATGCTTTCTTTAACATGGGCGAAAGGTGCAGGAAGATTGACCTAGATGTCTTGCCTCGCCTGGGAATACAATCCTGGAGCTTCGGTTATGATCCTAGCGTTCTAACCATTTAACTACAGGCTACCTAATAAAAACTACTGTGATTAATCTTGGAGATTCTGATATCACTTTAGGATCAATTTTATAGCATCTAGTTCACATCTTTACAATAATTTAATTTAATGTTAAATATTTAATATTACAATTCAATATTAATATTGGCGCCTACATACCCCAAATTCAACATAAAAACATTTATAATTAAGATTGACCTGAGTTTAGGTGTTATTACACAGATTTCACCGATTTCTAGTAGCACAAACAACTAGTTGATTTACAAATTTGCCTTCAAAAACTGAACTTATAGGGTACTATGTTGACCGTAAAATGCATCAGCTACTAAATACTGAAGGATTTCAGAAGAGATACACACAAATATATTTAAAATTAACAGAAAAAGAAATCACAATTTACATGCAGACATGACAGATGTACCCACTCACCAGAATTTCACTCTCCGTAGTCGTAGAATAAGGTGGCACTGTTTTTGAACGTTGGAAGTTCAGTAGGTGTTTGACATTCATGCTGGGAATACGTCTTATTACTTTGTTCGTAGATCACCTTCACATTCCACTTGTACCAAGACTCTTGCCCTAATTTCTCTGCGCTAGCGTTGAAAATTGCCAGTCGATCAGCTGAGGCCTTGTCGTTACACGAGTGAAGTATAAAATGAAAAGATGGAGAAAGAAAAGACACAATCGGGCAACTGCTTAAATATATACCTTCGGGGATACGTAATAATAATTAATAATAATATAATAATAATAATAATAAATAATAATTAATAATAATAATAATAATAAATAATTATAATAATAATACTACACATCTAAAAGTAAAAAATAAATGAGACTGCGAGACTCTGTCAATACCGTCAACACAAATATCTCCTAAATATCTAATCAGCTTTTCGTTACAGTGAATTATTATTATATTATGGGAAATCAATGTAAAACACAGACTACTGCTCTTGTTGCTCTGGTTTTTCCGTTAATCCGCAGCCAGTTAGCAAGACAGCGACAGCCATGTAGCACTTTGTATATTGGTGCTCTCAAGGTGGTTATTATGCTATTGTTGGTATATGTGTAGTGGATGTAATAAAAATGACATTTGTATATGAGGTAGCAAAGGTATTTATAGTGTTATTGTTAATGTATATTGAAGGGATTTATAGTGTTACTGCTATTGTATGTCGAAGGGATTTATAGTGTTGCTGTTATTGTAAGTTGGTGAAGGGATTTATAGTGCTGTACTACCACTTACTTATTATTACGTTATTTCTGATATTTAAACTTCTTTAATATTGACACACACTCGTTTTAATACGTATTACGGAAGGAGAATCCTTAAGTATCCTTAAATTTCTTGTTCTTTTTTTCTTATAAGTTTTTATTTTTGCTTCGTCCATAACAAAAGAAAGCCTCATCCTGCCGGTTGAAATTTTCAAATGCGATGCACTGAAAAAGGAAAGGGACAATATTCATGCTGTTATTGGTATGTGCCCGTACGTGTCCTCTGACCAAAACTGTGAACCCCATTCAAAGATTTTTGGAATGGTTCCGAAAAGTTGCCTCCTACTTCCACGACAGCGGAACCTGAAACTGAAATATATAATAGCATATTTGGCAATTTTACATGTAAAATGCTGTAAAAAATTTCATTCCCGTTAAATCATGTTTAATCTTCTGAATGGTTTCAATATTACATGACTGATGCATTTTAGACACATTAGTAACCACTATGTTTAGTTTTTGTGCGGGCCATTTTTTTGTCAGCATATTAAACTAATTAAAACACTTGGACTCGTTGGAATCCGGGCGATAACTGGAAAATGTCCCTTCTAATCGACTTCAAATTTTCAGCCCTGGAGTGTTTTCCAGAAAGCAAGGATCCCGTTGTTATAGTGAGTTTTACACTCAAAAATTTGGTATGGCAGTGGAAAATCCTATTTTACCAGTCTTCAAATACTTGCACATGAATTTTTTTTTAAGCTAAACTGCTGTATATAATTTTCCTGGTGAGGCTAAATTGTACTGATATGTGGATGAGGCATGACAGCGAAACTCGTTAAGATTTTTTTTTTTTGTGCACCCGAAATGCAATGGAGTTTTTAATCTCTTATTGTCGGTTTGCTTTAGTTAGATGTAATTAGTCTTCAACAGCTAATAAGACGAGTGGCTTACTTATGGCAGCGTAGTGCATATCATGACATTTCGAACGTACATTTTTTGACGAACTGTAAAACAAATTGGAGAAGGGACTGACAATGAGTGGCGAGTGTGACTGGAATCATTTTTATAACTTGTGTCGGGTGTGAGTGTTGTTGGTAGGTGTATTTGTTGTTGCGAGTTGTGGGTTTTCGGACGCTGTATATGTTGGCGAGAGGTGTGTGTGTGCATGTTGTCGGGAGGTGTGTGTGTGTGTGTTGTCGGAAGTTGTGTATGTTGGCGAGAGTTGTGTGCTTGTGTATGTTGAGAAGGGGTGTATATGTTGTCGGGAGGTGTGCGTATTTGTTGGTGGGAGGAGCATTTGTGTTGTTGATAGGTAAGTGTTGAGAGGTGATAGTATTTATCGAGAGTGTTAGTGTTTGTTGCTACTCCTGTTGCTTATGTTACTGTTGATGCTCCTGATGCTTATGTTACTGTTGCTTCTGTTTATGTTGCTGTTCCTCAATATCTGTTGTTTGTTTGCTGCTGCTCATGTTACTCTTATCAATGCTACTTATACTCTTGTTATTACTGTTCTTGTTGTTCCTGCTCATGTTGTTGCTACAGTTGATGTTTAGGTTGTTGCTACTCTTTGTACTTACCTGTTTGTGGTTACAACTGTCGAATTTCAGTTCCTGGCCCTACCTCTTATATTGTCACATAGGTAGGTTAGGTATGATTTATCAGGAAACAGGGCATGTTTCCTGACGCGAGTATTAGTCATATGATGACCCGCCGTTGGAGCTTTCAGTCATCTGACCGAGGCCTTCTGCTGGCTTGCCAGGCCACCCCTTTAACAATTATAGTTACGATTATAACCACCTGCTGAGTTACTCCGTCCTATGTTCGTGGGCCATGTCAGACCAATTCTTAAAATTATGTATGGAATCTGCCTCCATTATAGCTCCCAACACCACCTCAACAAACACTAACACCTCTCAACACTCACCTATCAACAGCACGAATGCTCCTCCCACCAAGTATTACTTCTTCATCCTACTCATTCCACTTTCTTATATTCCTCTAACTTTGTGCATGTGTGTGTGTGTGTGTATTTTAAATGATAAAAATGTATAATAAAGGAATTTCAAAGTCCACAACAGTTGGCCACCGTGAGAAGTCTGCACCGACATCCCTTCGTCCTGGTCAAACAACTTGAACTGTCTGTATGATGTGTAATTTAGCGCAACCGAGGGAATATAATGAAGCACCTGCGCCCTGTACCACTTCTGACTCAGTAAGCTGCTTTGGGCACTTACACCCACCTTAGAATACACTCGCAGTCAAGTTGAGACGTATGACGATATTTTGATGTTACCAGTTGCGTTTTTCTCATCTTAATTGACCCCTCAAGGGAGGTTCTTGATGCTGGTGAGGGGCTCTTGATCTAAGGAATTGGATCTGTGCTCCGGTTCCCTGAACTGAGCCGAATACTTTCCATTCCTCCCCCCCCTCATATGCGTTGTATAATCCTACGGGTAATAATAATAATAATAATCTTCATTAAGTGTTATACCTCCCTCTTCAGAGGGAGTGCGAAATTTATACCTCATAGTTTACTCTCTCTCTCTCTCTCTCTCTCTCTCTGCACTAGAGAATGGAAAAAGTACAAAAGACAAAGGACCCAGGAAAATAAAGAGATTAGTCGAAGAGCCAGAAAGGAGTATGCACAGAAAAGGAGGAAAGCCCAGAGACAGTACGAAAACGGTATAGCATCAAAATTCAAGTCTGACCCGAAGCTGCTGTATAGCCACGTCAGGAGGAAAACAAGTGTCAAGGACCAGGTATTCAGGCTGAGGGAAGGTGGGGAGCTCACAAGAAACGACCAAGAAGTATGTGAGGAGCTCAACGTGAGATTTAAGGAAGTATTTACAGTGGAGACAGAAAGGACTACAGGAAGTCAGAACAGAGGGGGTCACCAACAAGGGATATACCAACAAGTGTTGGATGAAATACAACGGAGGAGGTGAAGAAGCTGCTAAGTGACCTTGATACCTCAAAGGCCGTGGGACCGGACTTCATCTCTCTGTGGGTCCTTAGAGAGGGAGCAGAGACACTGTGTGTGCTGCTAACAACAATTTTCAACACATCCATTGAAACTGGGCAACTACCTAAAGTATGGAAGACGGCAATGTAGTTCCCATTTTTAAGAAAGGAGACAGACACGAGGCACTAAACTACAGACCAGTGTCACTGACGTGTATAGTATGCAAAGTCATGGAGAAGATTATCAGGAGGAGAGTGGTGGGACACCTAGAAAGGAACAAGCCTATAAACGACAACCAGCACGGATTCATAGAAGGCAAATCCTGTGTCACAAACCTACTGGAGTTTTCTGACAAGGTAACGGAAGTAAGACACAAGAGAGAGGGGTGGGTAGATTGCATTTTCTTGGTCTGCAAGAAGGCCTTCGACACACACATTAGCACACACATACACGTCCTCTGTAACCACTTACAGGTGAGTAGATGAGTACACACACACACATATATACACACACATACACCCACTTCTTAAGTCTAATATTGCCTATGAAATGAACCGAACACTAACACAGTGGAATCGAAATCCATATTACCCTTCAACAAATATATATAACGTGGATATTTCTTGTCAGCGTATTGAAAATTAAGAGACGGAACCGAGAGCTAGAATATTAAAGAAAAATAATTGCATGCGTACACACACACACTATCCGGTGAGCGCATTATATACATACATACAGACATAAATGCAAATATACATACATACAATAAACACAGCACCGTAAGGAAACATGCAACGATTTATACGTTAAAGATTCATTCATACGAAGCAAAATAGGAGAATGGTTCATTGAAACCATACCCCCGGCCGGGATTGAACCCGCGGTCATAGAGTCTCAAAACTCCAGCCCGTCGCGCTAGCCACTAGACCAGCTAGCCACAATAAGATTCATCCAACTAGGTATATTTCTACACCATAGGAAAGTTAGCACAGGCACCTCTGTGACCACAAATGCAAGTTTTTACAGACGAATCTCCAGCTAGCGTGGCCGTGACGAACTCTAGCTCAAGTCCCTTCACTGCCGTCAACATGACTTAAGAAATCGTAATGACACGATTGAATCTTATTGTGGCTAGCTGGTCTAGTGGCTAGCGCGACGGGCTGGAGTTTTGAGACTCTATGACCGCGGGTTCAATCCCGGCCGGGGGTATGGTTTATTTGCAATCGTGTCATTACGATTTCTTAAGGCAAGCAATGGTTCATTGGTTAGTTTGCAAACCCATGTATGAGTAGTCGTGACTAGTAACTCGTAGTATAACTGACTCACGAGAACGTAGTGACACGATTGCAAACAAACCATACCACGGGTGGGGCTTGAACCCGCGGATGGTTAACTAATGTCTGCTAGAGAGGTTAATAAAAGGAAGAACAACCGGAAGTTACATATGTGCAGCAACTGGGTATCATTTCGTTGACACGTTTCACCTAAACTGCTGACTTCTTCAGTCAACACAGAGGTACTCGACTGAAAAAGTCTCGTCAACAAAGACACTGAAGAGTTGCACGTATGTTTTACTTATCTACTTTGTATGCTGCTGCTACTACTACTACTACTACTACTACTACTGCTACTACTATTACTACTACTATTACTACTACTACTACTACTACTACTACTATTACTACTACTACTACTACTACTATTACTACTACTACTATTACTACTACTACTATTACTACTACTACTACTACTATTACTACTACTACTACTACCACTACTACTACTAATAATAATAATAATTACTACAACTACAACACTGCCATTTTTCCTTGTTTTCTGCTTCTACTACTGCCTTCTTATTTGTAATCTGACACTGCTGCATTACTACTACTTTTACCACTACTACTACTTCCACTTTCAATACTGCTTCTTCTTCTGCTACTACTAGTACAACCAGCACTATTACAAGTACTACTACTACTACGATCATTCTTATTCATATTACTACTACTGATATTAGTATTACTACTACCACTGCTGCTACTACTACTACTTTCACCTCTCCCATGCTATCTTCCGCCTTTCTTTGCCTTGTTTTCCGTTTTATTGTGACAGCAACAACTATTTTACTACTTAATCATTGCTTCTACTGTAGAATATAACTTTGGTATATCTGTGTCTAGCATTAGGAATAATATTAGGAAAAAAGTAAATAATGAAAATGAATGTAAAAGGAATGCAGTTAGAAGCCTGAGTAGATATATAACCCACTATGATAACATGAACGTAGATAAGTATAATTATGGAGCAACCTGCAATGTGAACAGACTGACTGATGTTGTAGTGGCCAGGCTTAGGCTTGGTTACAAGTACTGACTGATGTTGTAGTGGCCAGGCTTAGGCTTGGTTACAAGTACTGACTGATGTTGTAGTGGCCAGGCTTAGGCTTGGTTACAAGTACTGACTGATGTTGTAGTGGCCAGGCTTAGGCTTGGTTACAAGTACTGACTGATGTTGTAGTGGCCAGGCTTAGGCTTGGTTACAAGTACTGACTGATGTTGTAGTGGCCAGGCTTAGGCTTGGTTACAAGTACTGACTGATGTTGTAGTGGCCAGGCTTAGGCTTGGTTACAAGTACTTCTGGAAGTTTAGTAGATACGCAAATGATCAAACCAAATGCAAATTATGTGGTCAGGCATTTGGTCACTGTCTTGAACACTATGTGCTTAATTGTCCACTTGTTGAGGAATATATAGATAAACAGTATAATAACATATGTGACATGTCTAGATATCTTATTAATGAAAATAAAATACCAGATATACTAAGCAAATTTCTTCAGTTTGCTTGTAACAGATAAGTGAACTGTAGAGAGAAATCCAATTGTACTCCTGTTAACCCTTTTGAGGCCTTGTTCCTAGGCCTTTGTGTATCCATATGCTCTTGCGCTACCCTCCACAGGATGGATATGATGTGCACAATAAACTAGCCACTTTCGGTCGCAAAATCTAGTCTAATGTTTCTACCACTACTAATACCTCATCACTACTAATACTACCACTAATGCTACCTTTGCTACTACTACTGCCGCTACTCTATACCCTCCACCAACACTACTACTACCTCTACATCCACTTCCATAACCTCTTCCTCCGTCCCACGCTTCTTTCTCGTATATAGTCTTGCTTCATTGTGACTTTTCAATGAGCTAGTCCGGGCTGAAACGTCATTAATATTTTTCCCTTTCCTAAGGTTAGGTTAGGTAAGGTTTGTCAGGAAGCAGGATAAGTGTTTTTATGACGCGAGTTTTATGACGCAGCTGGTGCATTTGGTCATTTGACCGAGGCCTTCCACTGGCTTACCAGTCCACCCCTTTAAAAATTAAGGTTATAACTATAACCATTTATTTCATAAGTGCGCGTTATTTTCGTGAAGAATTAATAAGATTAAGAATAATCCTCGAAAGCTTAGAAAAAAATGACTTACTGACAAATATCCTGAAGTCGCAAAAAGTTAGTAAAATAAAATACTTCTCCAGTAGTCAATAAACTGAAAAATCCTTTTATTGGCACCAATAAAGCGAAGCGCAACCGGTACACAGGTGCCAATTAACCGACAAATGAGTCATCAGAAACAGCAAACTGAAAACTAGCTCGACTACAAGTGCCGATAAACCGAAAAAATAAGCCATTTAATAAAGCCACTAAAACCTTGGTGGCTGGGTTTTTCTAAGAATAACCCATCCACTGAGGCCAGCATATTAAATAACCCATCCACTGAGGCCAGCATATTAAATAACCCATCCACTGAGGCCAGCATATTAAATAACCCATCCACTGAGGCCAGCATATTAAATAACCCATCCACTGAGGCCAGCATATTAAATAACCCATCCACTGAGGCCAGCATATTAAATAACCCATCCACTGAGGCCAGCATATTAAATAACTCTTCCACTGAGGCCAGCATATTAAATAACCCATCCACTGAGGCCAGCATATTAAATAACTCTTCCACTGAGGCCAGCATATTAAATAACTCTTCCACTGAGGCCATCATATTAAATAACCCATCTATTAAAGCCAACATATTAAATAACCCATCTACTGAGGCCAACATACTAAATAACCTGTCTACTGAGACCATTACACTAAATAACTCATCTACTGAAGCCAATACACTAAATAACCCATCTATTGAGGCCAATACACTAAATAACCTATCTACTGAGGTCAACATATTAAATAATCGCTCAGTTAAAACTATCGTACTAAGAATATCCATCCATTAAAGCCAACATATTGAAATTAAACCCTAAATCAATGGTAGAACTTCCAACTAACAACCAAAAGGAGCCGAGTTTCAATTCCCGGATGAGTCGAGATGGGCAAGTTTGCCGTCACATGCTCTCCCTTTTCCCTTAAGAATAACACGCGGAAGTTATTACTTAACAACGTTTCGCTCTCCAGGAGCTAAACGTTATCACACCTGGAAGTTAACCTGTTGTTGTCGGTTGCCTCCTATGGGAAATGGTCTGGAAATTCTTTTGGAAAAGCCAGACTGCTTGGTTTTCTTTGATTAAGGGTGATATTATCCTGGGTTTTTATCCTTCCCGGGTAAATATTCTTGAGAATATTTTTTTTTTTCAATGATCCATCCGCTGCTTAACCCCAAGCAAGAAAAATACATGACTTATCATAATGGTCAGTGTTGCCAGGCGAAGCAACATTTGAGTATCTGCAATGCAGTATTGGGTTCTTTATTGTTGACAATAAAGATATGCAAATATTGCATATATGTCTTATTCATCAACTTGTCTGTATTGCATACCAATAACATGAGAGAGAAAGAGAGAGAGAGAGAAACGAGGAGTACCTCCATGGACACAACGAAGAGCAAAACTGCGTCCCTCGCTAACCCCCCACCCCCAGAACGCGAGTCAATAAAGGAAGCGAGACGCAGCGGGCTCCTCTGGGCGGATGTCAATCATATGATATCACCAATTACGCTGGCAAATATAAAATGAAACTCGACCCAGGTTCCAGGGGCCTGTCTATAATATCATGTGACCAGGCTAATACAACAGTAATAGGCAATAACACACACCGGACTCTGCGACTTAGTTCGGTTCACAACTGAAAGGACCTGGGTTCGATCCTCTGGTGAGTCCAGACGCATGGGCAGGTGTCCTTACACCTACTCACTGAGAGATAAAGAGGTACCTGAGTGCCAGTCGGGAGTTGAGAGCCCCTGGGGTTAATAATCCAAAGAAATTCTTGTTCTTCTTCTCTCCCCTTCTCATACATTTTTCAGAAAGATTGGACCTGAAGAAGGAGCGTATGAAGAAGTAAGGAAGGTATGTTGCTGGGTAGAGAAAGGTAGGTATATAAAGATAAGGAAATGAAGAAAGCCGGTAGTTAGTGCGGTAGATACTGATAAAGTATATGAAGTAGAAAAATAGTAGAAGATGGTCCTAAAGACGGTGTGGTGACCAGATGAAAAGGTCTTGACTTTTGTCTAGCTATCAGCTACTTTTGTTGATGTACACATATTATACTGTTTTACTGAAACTAACACACACAGTCACAATATTCTGGCTACTTCAATTCACAACTAACACACAAAGTCACAATACCTTGGTTGCTACAGTTTACAACTATCATACAAAGTCACAATACCCTGTTTCCAGCAGTTCACAGCTAACACACTACGTCACAATACTCTGGCTGCAACAGTTTCACAGCTAACTCACTGTCACAATACTCTGGGTACAACAGTTTCACAGCTAACTCACTACATCACAATACTCTGGCTGCAACAGTTCACAGCTAACTCACTACGTCACAATACTCTGGCTGCAACAGTTCACAGCTAACTCACTACGTCACAATACTCTGGCTGCAACAGTTCACAGCTAACTCACTACGTCATAATGCTCTGGCTGCAACAGTTCACAGCTAACACACTACGTCACAATACTCTGGCTGCAACAGTTCACAGCTAACTCACTACGTCACAATACTCTGGCTGCAACAGTTCACAGCTAACTCACTACGTCATAATGCTCTGGCTGCAACAGTTCACAGCTAACACACTACGTCACAATACTCTGGCTGCAAAAGTTCCCCAGCTAACACACTACGTCACAATATCTGGCTGCAACAGTTCACAGTTTAACACACTACGTCCACAATACTCTTGCTGCAACAGTTCAGAGCTAACTCACTACGTCACAATATTCTGGCTGCAACAGTTCACAGTTAGCTCACTACGTCACAATACTCTGGCTGCAACAGTTCACAGCTAACTCACTACGTCATAATGCTCTGGCTGCAACAGTTCACAGCTAACACACTACGTCACAATACTCTGGCTGCAACAGTTCACAGCTAACTCACTACGTCACAATATTCTGGCTGCAACAGTTCACAGTTAGCTCACTACGCCACAATACTCTGGCTGCAACAGCTTCACAGCTAACACACACTACGCCACAATACTCTGGCTGCAACAGTTTCACAGCTAACACACTACGTCACAATACTCTGGCTGCAACAGTTTCACAGCTAACACACTACGTCACAATACTCTGGCTGCAACAGTTTCACAGCTAACACACTACGTCAAAATTTACTCTGGCTGCAACAGTTTCACAGCTAACTCACTACGTCACAATACTCTGGCTGCAACAGTTTCACAGCTAACACACTACGTCACAATACTCTGGCTGCAACAGTTTCACAGCTAACACACTACGTCACTATACTCTGGCTGCAACAGTTTCACAGCTAACACACTACGTCACAATACTCTTGCTGCAACAGTTCACAGCTAACACACTACGTCACAATACTCTGGCTGCAACAGTTTCACAGCTAACACACAATGTTACAATACCCTGGCTGTTACAGTTCACAACTTAAAGGTACCTCTTAACTTCTACTGTCTCGGTATAATAGTTGCCTATGTACCAGAGGGAAAGTGCCTGCCACGCCGGCGGAACGTCGCATCGATAAAGATATTCAGGTGTTGCATATGTGTCTTAAATACCATTATTTTTTATTGTACCATCCTTATAATGAATATTCTTAAGGCATATCTAATGCTAATATCTCAAGTACTAATGTTCGTGTAAAGGAATTCTGGCATTAGAATATAAATTCATACATCAAAATGAATATCAATATAAAATCAGAAGATAGCCAAGTCAATGAATAATATAGTGGTACTGTATTTGCAAGATATCCAATTTAAAATTTAATACATTAGTAAATGTACTAGCTAACAAACCAGGGAACGGGTGGGTTTTGAACCCATGGCGAGTGAGTCGTAAAACTCAAGGCCAGTGCGTAAGTCACTCGCCAATGGTTCAGTCCCACCCCGTATCGTGGTCTGTACTAGCTAATTTAACCAGTTTCTAACTGTGATGTGACAAATATATAAAATTAATGAATTCAAATAAGTTTTCTGACTTGTGGAGTGTCTGCTCCAGCCTGAGACTTGTGGAGTGTCTGCTCCAGCCTGAGACTTGTGGAGTGTCTGCTCCAGCCTGAAAACTTGTGGAGTGTCTGCTCCAGCCTGAGACTTGTGGAGTGTCCCGCTCCAGCCTGAGACTTGTGGAGTGTCTGCTCCAGCCTGAGACTTGTGGAGTGTCTGCTCCAGCCTGAGACTTGTGGAGTGTCTGCTCCAGCCTGAGACTTGTGGAGTGTCTGCTCCAGACTGAGACTTGTGGAGTGTCTGCTCCAGCCTGAGACTTGTGGAGTGTCTGCTCCAGCCTGAGACTTGTGGAGTGTCTGCTCCAGCCTGAGACTTGTGGAGTGTCTGCTCCAGCCTGAGACTTGTGGAGTGTCTGCTCCAGCCTGAGACTTGTGGAGTGTCTGCTCCAGCCTGAGACTTGTGGAGTGTCTGCTCCAGCCTGAGACTTGTGGAGTGCTGCTCCAGCCTGAGACTTGTGGATGTGTTGCTCCAGCCTGAGACTTGTGGAGTGTCTGCTCCAGCCTAGATGTGGAGGTCTGCTCCAGCTGAGATTGTGGGTTCTGCTCCGCCTGAGACGTGTGGAGTGTCTGCTCCGGCCTGAGACTTGTGGAGTATCTGCTCCGGCCTGAGACTTGTGGAGTGTCTGCTCCGGCCTGAGACTTGTAGAGTGTCTGCTCCAGCCTGAGACTTGTGGAGTGTCTGCTCCAGCCTGAGACTTGTGGAGTGTCTGCTCCAGCCTGAGACTTGTGGAGTGTTGCTCCGGCCTGAGACTTGTGGAGTGTCTGCTCCACACTGAGACTTGTGGAGTGTCTGCTCCAGCCTGAGACTTGTGGAGTGTTGCTCCACCTGAGACTTGTGGAGTGTCTGCTCCAGCCTGAGACTTGTGGATGTCTGCTTCAGCCTGAGACGTTGTGGAGTGTCATGCTCCAGCCTGAGACTTGTGGAGTGTCTGCTCCAGCCTGAGACTTGTGGAGTGTCTGCTCCAGCCTGAGACTTGTGGAGTGTATGCTCCAGCCTGAGACTTGTGGAGTGTATGCTCCAGCCTGAGACTTGTGGAGTGTCTGCTCCAGACTGAGACTTGTGGAGTGTCTGCTCCAGCCTGAGACTTGTGGAGTGTCTGCTCCAGCCTGAGACTTGTGGAGTGTCTGCTCCAGCCTGAGACTTGTGGAGTGTCTGCCCCAGACTGAGACTTGTGGAATGTCTGCTCCAGCCTGAGACTTGTGGAGTGTATGCTCCACCTGAGACTTGTGGAGTAGTCTGCTCCAGCCTGAGACTTGTGGAGTGTCTGCTCCACCTGAGACTTGTGGAGTGTTGCTCCAGCTGACACTTGTGGAGTGCCTGCTCCAGCCTGAGACTGTGAGTGTCTGCTCCAGCCTGAGACTTGTGGAGTGTCTGCTCCAGCCTGAGACTTGTGGAGTGTCTGCTCCAGCCTGAGACTTGTGGAGTGTCTGCTTCAGCCTGAGACTTGTGGATGTGTCTGCTCCAGCCTGAGACTTGTGAGTGTCTGCTCCAGCCTGAGACTTGTGGAGTGTCTGCTCCAGCCTGAGACTTGTGGAGTGTCTGCTCCAGCCTGAGACTTGTGGAGTGTCTGCTCCAGCCAGAGACTTGGGGGTTGTAGCCTGAGACTGGGGTGTATGCTAACAGCCTGAGACTTGTGGAGTGTCTGTCCAGCCTGAGACTTGTGGAGTGTCTGCTCCAGCCTGAGACTTGTGGAGTGTCTGCCCCAGCCTGAGACTTGTGGAGTGTCTGCTCCAGCCTGAGACTTGTGGAGTGTCTGCCCCAGCCTGAGACTTGTGGAGTGTCTGCCCCAGCCTGAGACTTGTGGAGTGTCTGCTCCAGCTTGAGACTTGTGGAGTGTCTGCCCCAGCCTGAGACTTGTGGAGTGTCTGCCCCAGCCTGAGACTTGTGGAGTGTCTGCTCCAGCCTGAGACTTGTGGAGTGTCTGCTCCAGCCTGAGACTTGTGGAGTGTCTGCTCCAGCATGAGACTTGTGGAGTGTCTGCTCCAGTCTGAGACTTGTGGAGTGTCTGCTCCAGCCTGAGACTTGTGGAGTGTCTGCTCCAGCCTGAAATTTACGCAGTGTCTGCTCCAGCCTGAGACTTACGCAGTGTCTGCTCCTGGCCTGAGACTTACGCAGTGTCTGCTCCTGCCTGAGACTTACGCAGTGTCTGCTCCAGCCTGAGACTTACGCAGTGTCTGCTCCGGCCTGAGACTACGCAGTGTCTGCTCGGCCTGAGACTTGAGCAGTGTCTGCTCCAGCCTGAGGACTTGTGAATGTGTCTGCTCCAGCCTGAGACTTCGCAGTGTTCTGCTCCAGCCTGAGACTTACGCATTATGTCTGCCAGCCTGAGACTTGACGCAGTGTCTGCTCCCCTGAGACTTGTCGCAGTGTCTGCTCCAGCCTGAGACTTACGCAGTGTCTGCTCGCCTGAGACTTAGCAGTGTCACTCCAGCCTGAGACTTACGCAGTGTCTGCTCCAGCCTGAGACTTACGCAGTGTCTGCTCCAGCCTGAGACTTACGCAGTGTCTGCTCCAGCCTGAGACTTACGCAGTGTCTGCTCCAGCCTGAGACTTACGCAGTGTCTGCTCCAGCCTGAGACTTACGCAGTGTCTGCTCCAGCCTGAGACTTACGCAGTGTTCTGCTCCAGCCTGAGACTTAGTCGCAGTGTCTGCTCCACCATGAGACTTAGCGCAGTGTCTGCTCCAGCCTGAGACTTACGCAGTGTCTGCTCCAGCCTGAGACTTACGCAGTGTCTGCTCCAGCCTGAGACTTACGCAGTGTCTGCTCCAGCTGAGACTTGTGGAGTGTCTGCTCGGCCTGAGACTTGTGAGAGTGTCTGCTCCAGCCTGAGACTTGTGGAGTGTCTGCTCCGGCCTGAGACTTGTAGAGTGTCTGCTCCAGCCTGAGACTTGTGGAGTGTCTGCTCCAGCCTGAGACTTGTGGAGTGTCTGCTCCAGACTGAGACTTGTGGAGTGTCTGCTCCAGCCTGAGACTTGTGGAGTGTCTGCTCCGCCTGAGACTTGTGGAGTGTCTGCTCAGCCTGAGACTTGTGGAGTGTCTGCTCCAGCCTGAGACTTGTGGAGTGTCTGCTCCAGCCTGAGACTTGTGGAGTGTCTGCTCCAGCCTGAGACTTGTGGAGTGTATGCTCCAACCTGAGACTTGTGGAGTGTCTGCTCCAGCCTGAGACTTGTGGAGTGTATGCTCTAGACCTGAGACTTGTGGAGTGTCTGCTCCAGCCTGAGACTTGTGTGTGTCTGCCCCAGCCTGAGACTTGTGGAGTGTCTGCCCAGCCTGAGACTTGTGGAGTGTCTCTCCCCAGCCTGAGACTTGTGGAGTGTATGCTGCCAGCCTGAGACTTGTGGAGTGTACTGCTCCAGCCTGAGACTTGTGAGGTCGTCTGCTCCAGACTGAGACTTGTGGAGTGTCTGCTGCAGCCTGAGACTTGTAGAGTGTCTGCTCCAGCTGAGACTTGTGGAGTGTCTGCTGCAGCCTGAGACTTGTGAGTGTCTGCTCCAGCCTGAGACTTGTGGAGTGTCTGCTCCAGCCTGAGACTTGTGGAGTGTTGCTCCAGCCTGAGACTTGTGGTGTGTATGCTCAGCCTGAGACTTGTGGAGTGTCTGCTCCACCTGAGACTTGTGAGTGGTCTGCTCCAACTGAGACTTGTGGAGTGTCTGCTCCAGCCTGAGACTTGTGGAGTGTCTGCCCAGCCTGAGACTTGTGGAGTGTCTGCCCAGCCTGAGACTTGTGGAGTGTCTGCTCCATACTGAGACTTGTGAGTGTATGCTCCAGACTGAGACTTGTGGAGTGTCTGCTCCAGCCTGAAATTGTGAGTGTCTGTCCAGCCTGAGACTTGTGGAGTGTCTGCTCCAGCCTGAGACTTGTGGAGTGTATGCTCCAGCCTGAACTTGTTGGAGTGTCTGCTCCAGCCTGAGACTTGTGGAGTGTATGCTCCAGCCTAAGACTTGTGGAGTGTCTGCTCCAGCCTGAGACTTGTGGAGTGTCTGCCCAGCCTGAGACTTGTGGGTGTCTACTCCAGCTGAACTTGTGGAGTGTCTGCTCCAGCCTGAGACTTGTGAGAGTGTATGCTCCAGCCTGAGACTTGTGGAGTGTATGCTCCAGCCTGAGACTTGTGGAGTGTCTGCTCCAGACTGAAACTTGGGAGTGTCTGCTCAGCCTGAGACTTGGTGAGTGTCTGCTCCAGCTGAGACTTGTGGAGTGTCTGCTCCAGCCTGAGACTTGTGGAGTGTCTGCTCCAGCCTGAGACTTGTGGAGTGTCTGCCACAGCCTGAGACTTGTGGAGTGTCTGCCACAGCCTGAGACTTGTGGAGTGTCTGCTCCAGCCTGAGACTTGTGGAGTGTATGCTCCAGCCTGAGACTTGTGGAGTGTCTGCTCCACCCTGAGACTTGTGGAGTGTCTGCTCCAACCTGAGACTTGTGGAGTGTCTGCTCCAGCCTGAGACTTGTGGAGTGTCTGCTCCAGCCTGAGACTTACGCAGTGTCTGCTCCAGCCTGAGACTTGTGGAGTGTCTGCTCCGGCCCGAGACTTGTGGAGTGTCTGCTCAGCCTGAGACTTGTGGAGTGTCTGCTCCGCCTGAGGACTTGTAGAGTGTCTGCTCCAGCCTGAGACTTGTGAGTGTCTGCTCCAGCCTGAGACTTTGGAGTGTCTGCTCCAGCCTGAGACTTAGTGAGTGTCTGCTCCAGCCTGAGACTTGTGGAGTGT
This sequence comes from Cherax quadricarinatus, assembly GCF_026875155.1. NCBI lineage: Eukaryota > Metazoa > Arthropoda > Malacostraca > Decapoda > Parastacidae > Cherax > Cherax quadricarinatus. The sequence goes on from NC_069482.1 coordinate 13,146,125, forward strand.
CTGCTCCGGCCTGAGACTTGTGGAGTGTCTGCTCCAGCCTGAGACTTGTGGAGTGTCTGCTCCAGCCTGAGACTTGTGGAGTGTCTGCTCCAGCCTGAGACTTGTGGAGTGTCTGCTCCAGCCTGAGACTTGTGGAGTGTCATGCTCCAGCCTGAGACTTGTGAGTGTCTGCTCCACCTGAGACTTGGAGTGTTGCTCCAGCCTGAGACTTGTGGATGTCTGCTCCAGCCTGAGACTTGTGTAGTGTCTGCCCAGCCTGAGACTTGCAGTGTCTGCCCAGCCTGAGACTTTGGAGTGTCTGCTCCACCTGAGACTTGTGGAGTGTATTGCTCCAGCTGAGGACTTGGAGTGTATGCTCCAGCCTGAGACTTGAGGAGTGTCTGCTCCAGACTGAGACTTAGGATGTGTCTGCTGCAGCCTGAGACTTGTGAGTGTCTGCTCCAGCCTGAGACTTGTGAGTGTTCTGCGCAGCCTGAGACTTGGAGTGTCTGCTCCAGCCTGAGACTTGAGGAGTGTCTGCCACAGCCTGAGAACTTGTGAGTGTCTGTCCAGCCTGAGACTTGCGGAGTGTATGCCAGCCTGAGACTTGTGGAGTGTCTGCTCCACTGAGACTTGTGGAGTGTATGCTCCAGCCTGAGACTTTGGAGTGTCTGCTCCAGCCTGAGACTTTGGAGTGTCTGCTCCAGCCTGAGACTTGTGAGTGTCTGCTCCAGCCTGAGACTTGTGAGTGTATGCTCAGCCTGAGACTTGGGAGTGTCTGCTCCCACCTGAGACTTGTCGGAGTGTATGCTCCAGCCTAAGACTTGTGGAGTTGTCTGCTCCAGCCTGAGACTTGTGCAGTGTCTGCGCCCAGCCTGAGACTTGAGTGTCTGCTCCAGCCTGAGACTTGAGTGTCTGCTCCAGCCTGAGACTTTGGAGTGTATGCTCCAGCCTGAGACTTGTGGAGTGTATGCTCCAGCCTGAGACTTGTGGAGTGTCTGCTCCAGACTGAGACTTGGAGTGTCTGCTCCAACCTGAGACTTGTGAGTGTCTGCTCCAGCCTGAGACTTGGGTGTCTGCTCCAGCCTGAGACTTGTAGGAGTGTCTGCTCCAAGCTGAGACTTGTGGAGTGTCTGTCCACCTGAAGACATTTGGAGTTCTGCACAGTAGACTGTGGAAGTGTCTGCTACCACCTCTGATAATTGTAAGAAGTGTATGCTCAGCATGACTTTGTGGAGTGTCTGCTCCAACCTGAGACTTGTGAGTGTCTGTCCAACTGTGAACTTGTGGAGTGTTGCTCACAGCTGAGACTTGTGGAGTGTTCTGCCAGCCTGAGTTTTGGATGTTGTCTGCCAGCCTGAGACTTGTAGAGTGCTGACATTACTGAGATTTTGAGTGTATGCATCCAGCCTGGACTTGTGGAGTGTCTGCTCCAGCTGAGATTGTGGATGTGCTTCAGCCTGAGACTTGTCGATGTTGCATCCACCTGAACTATGGAGTGCTGCTCCAGCTTGACACTTGTGAGTGTCTGCTCCACTGATGACTTGTGAAGTGTCTGCTCCAGCTGAGACTTGAGTCTGCTCCAGCTGAGACTTTGGAGTGTCTGTCAGCCTGAACATGTGGAGTGTCTGCTTCAGCTGAGACTTGTGGAGTGTCTGCTCCAGCCTGAGACTTGTGAAGTAGTCTGCTCCAAGACTGAGACTTGTGAGTAGTTCTGCTCACCTGAGATTGTAGAGAATTCTCCAAGCTGAGACTTGGAGTGTAACTGCTCCAGCAAGAGACTTGGGGAGTGTCTGCTCCAGCCTGACGACTTGTGGAGGTCTGCTAAACCTGAGACTTGGGATGTCTGCTCCAGCCTGAGGAACTTGTGGAGTGTATGCCTCCTGAACTTGTGGAGTGTTGCCCCGCCTAACTTGTGATGTGTCTTGCTCCGCCTGAGATTGGGAGTGTCTGCCCACCGAGACTTGTGGAGTGTCTGCCAGCGTGAGACTTGTGGAGTGTCCCTGCTTCCGGCTGAGACTTGTGGAGTTAGCCCAAGCTGAGACTTGTGGAGTGATTGCTCCAGCATGGATTGTGAGTGTTTCCAGCTGTGAGTACTTGTGTATGCTGATCCACCTAAGACTTGTGATGTCTCTATGTCTGAGACTTTGGGTGATCTGCTCAAGCTGGGACTTGTTAGGAGTGTGTCTGATCCAAGCTGAATTTACGACAGTGTCGCTCCCCTGTAGACTTCGCATTGTTTATGTTGGCCTGAGTCTTACGCAGTGTCTGTTGCCTTAGACTTAGCAGTGTCTGTCCAGCCTGGGATTACACAGTGTCGCTCGGCCTGAGACTAACGCAAGTTTTGCTGGTGGACTTAGATGTTGCTCCCGCTGGAAATTTTGCGTGTCTGCCCAAAAATGGATTTTGCATGTCGCTCAGCCCCGGATTTTGCGTTTCTGCTCCCCGAGCTTACGCAGTGTCTGCTCCCGCCTTAGATTTTTGCAGGGGTTGCTCCCCTGAGACTTACCCCCTTTTTTGCTCCACTTGGGCTTACGAGTGTCTGCTCCAACCCCGAGACTTTCGCAGTGCTCTCCCGCCTGAGACTTACCAGGTTGCTCCAGCCTGAGACTTAGCGTGTCTGCTCCCGCGAGATTACGCAGTGTCGCCCAGCCCGAACTTCGCAGTGTTGCTCCACCTAATTACGCAGTGTCGCTCCCGCTGAATTACTTGTCGCTCCACCGAACTTACGCATGTTGCTCCACCTGAACTTACGCGTGTTGCTCCAGCCTGGACTTACGCAGTTTCTGTCCCGCCTGAGACTTACGCATGTCGCTCCACCTGGGCTTAGCATTCTGCCCGCCCGGGACTTTTGCATGTCTGCTCCAAAAAATTTTCCCCCTGAGATTTCGCATGTCTGCTCCAGCCTTTGGGCTTTCGCAGGGCTGCCCACCTGGACTTTCCAGGTTTTGCTCCAACCTGGACTTACGCATGTCCCGCCCCAAATGAGACTTACGAAGGTCTGTCCAGCCTGAGACTTACGCTTGTTGCTCCAGTGAGACTTAGAATTTTGCTCCACTGAGACTTACGCAGTGTCTGCTCCCGCCTGAGACTTACCATTTTGCTCCGCCTTGATTAGCATTTTCTCTCCAGCCTGAGACTTACGCGTGCTGCTCCGCCGAGACTTCGAGTGCGCCCAGCCTGGACTTAAGCTGTCTTCAGCCCGAGATTACGCAGTGTCGCTCCAGCTGGGGTTACGTTGCTGCTCAGCCTGGGGTTTCGCATTTTCTGCTCCCGCCGAGCTTAGCAGGGTTGCCCAGCTGAGACTTACGCATTTTCTGCTCCACCCGAAATTACGCTTTTCTGCTCCAGCCCCGGAAATTACGCATGTCTGCTCCCGCCTGAACTTACGCTTTTCTGCTCCACCCAGACTTTCGCAGGTCTGCTCCCCCTGAGATTACCGTGTCCCCGCTCCACCCGAGAAATTCGCAGTGTCTTTCTCCGCCTGAGACTTTGCGTGTTTGCTCCAGCCTGAGGCTTAGCGTGTTGTCCACCGAGCTTACCTTTTCGTCCAGCTGAGACTTTCGCAGGGGCTGTCCCGCCCGAGACTTTCGCGGTCTGCTCCATGGGGCTTACGCGTGTCTGCTCCAGCCCGAGGGCTTAGCTGTTGCTCCGCCCGGGGCTTACGCAGTGGGCGCTCCGCTGGACTTAGCAGTGCTCTCCGCCTGGGCTTACGCGTGTTGCTCCGCTGGACTTACGCATTTGGGCTCTCCCGCCGAGGTTAGCTGTCTGCTCACCTGAGCTTACCATTGTCTGCTCAGCCTGGGACTTACGCTTTTCTCCCAGCTAACTTACGCAGTGTCTGCCCAGCCCGAATTTGCATGTTCTCCAGCCCGAATTTTGCGTGTCTGCTCCAGCCTGAGACTTTTCGGTTCTTTTCCAGCCTGGAAATTGCCGGGTTTTTCCCCCAAAACACCGGGTTTTCCGGCCCCGAGACTACGCAGTGTCTTCCCCGCCTGGAAATTACGCAGTGTCGCTCCCGCCCGAGCTTACCGTGTTGCTCCAGCCCGGGCTTACGCTGTCTCTCCGCCCGAGACTTAGCTTGCTGCTCCAGCCCGAACTTACCAGTGTTCTCCAGCCCGAGAATTACCAGTGGTCCCAGCCTAGACTTACGCGTGTCTGCCCAGCTGAGGGGCTTACGCATTTTCTGCCCCCAGCCTGAGACTTCGATGTCTGCTCCGCCGGACTTTCGCAGTGCGCCCAGGGGACTTACGCGTGTCTGCTCCCCTGAGCTTACGCGTGCTGCTCCCGCCTGAGTTGCGGGGGTCTGCTCCAGCCCGAGACTTACGCAGTGTCTGCTCCAGCCTGAACTTACGCAGTGCTGCCCCCTGGGCTTTGCAGGTTTTTTCTCCAGCCCGGATTACCAGTGTCTGCCCACCTGAGACTTAGAAATGTTGCTCCAGCCGGACTTAGCATTTCTGCTCCAGCCTGGGGTTCCATGTCTGCTCCCGCCTGAGACTTACCAATGTCCCGCCCAGCCTGAGACTTTCGAGTGTCTGCTCCCCGCCCGAGACTTACGCAGTTTTTGCTCCCGCCTGGACTTACGCAGTGTCTGCTCCACCCGAGACCTTACGAGTGTTTTCCACCTGAGAAATTAGCATGTCGCTCCATGAGACTTACGCGTTTCTCCCCCTGGGGCTTACGCTGTTTTCCGCCGAGACTACGGGATTTTTCTCTCAGCCTGAGACTTTGCAGGGGTTTATGGTTCCTTGTTCCAGCTGGGAATTACCAGTGTCTGCTCCACTGGACTTACGCGTGCTGTCCAGCTTTTAACTTAGCGTGTCTGTCCAGCCGAGCTTTCGCAGTGTCTGCTCCAGCCTGAGCTTTCGCAAGGGCGCTCCCTGGACTTTGCAGTGTCTGCTCCGCCCGGGACTTACCCTGTCGCTCCAGCCGAGTTACCGTGTCTGCTCCCGCCCGGACTTACGCAGTGTCTGTCCAGCCCCGAGACTACGATGTCTGCTCCCCGAGATTACGCATTTTTTTTTCCCCTTTATTAAGGGGTCGTAAGAAATTTTATCCGCCATAAGACATAATGGATAAAATGTCAAGGGGGGAAGGGGGGGAAAATTATTAAAATCTTCTAAATTTTTTAAAGAAACAGTGTTTTAAATATTTTTTTTTTAAAATTTTTAAAAAATTTGACATTGTTATAGAAAAACTGTGCCCTTTTTTATTTATTGAAATATTGCAATTTTGTCGATTTTTTTTGATTTTTAGTAACTTTAAAGAGCGGTTTAATTAAAAATATTTTAAAAGATGACTTCAGAGAGCGAGTTTAATTAAATATTATAAGTAGACTTAAAGAGGAGTTTGATTAAATATTATAATAATATCACAGCAGCCCTCAGTGTTTATACTTTTCACGCGGCGTCCCTTAGCCGTTAAAATCTTTTACAGAAAACTTGACCTCCGCTTCTTGGATCAAACCTATTTTCTTTTCCCCCGCCAATCGCTCCATTCGGTTCAGGTCCCCTTCATAAAATTATAAATAAAGTAAATAATAAAATTATTTAGATGTTAATCAATACATTTAATGTTTCGAGAATTTTAAGGGCAGACATTGGAAAAATTTAAACACAGAAGCATTTAAAAGTAATTCCCTTTTTGACAATGTTTCGCCCAAATCAAAACAGATCTGTTTGTAGGTAAACACCCCGGCAAAGTTTGGCAACTTTATTCGGAAAAGTTGCCCAAAATGTTGCCTATTCTTACCAAACAACCCGGATTGTATACCCTTTTTATGTTCAGATCTGTTTGTGATTAATGAAGCCCCCTGTGTGGGCCCAAACGTTGTTAAAAAAGGATCACTTATAAAGCTTATTTTTATATTTCCTTTGTGCGGTTTTTTTATCATTTATACCAAGGCGAATTACAAAATTATGCACCATCTTTGAAAATCAAGTTGGGCATTTTTAAGATTTAAAGTTCCAAGAAGTTTATGGACAATTCGTCTTTTAAGAACGAAACAAATTTTTTGTGACAGTTTGTTTTTCTTGTTTATGCAGTCCTACAGGAAAAAAAGAAAAGGAAAGGAAGTTAAAAAAATATGAAGAAAAAAAAAATATTAAATGAAAACAGAGGGGTGGTTTGGTTAAAAAAATAAACAAGGGGGGAAGGTTTGGGGAACTAAAAAAGGGGTGATTTAAAACTTTGAAGAAAGGGGACTGCGGAAAAAGAGTAAAAAAAAAAATCAAAAAAAAAAGGAAAAAAAAAAAAGAAGAAGAATCCCAAAAGGGGGAACGAAATAATGAAGAATATTAAAAAAAAAAAAACAGAACAAAAGTAATAGGCAATAAAGGGGAAACAAACTGAGGAAAACCCCAAAAAAGGTTAAAAAAAATTTAAAATTTTTTTCAATTTACAAACCGGGCCCAAGGGGGTTTCTACCCTTCCGTTTTCTTTAATAAAACCCCAATTTTTGGGTTTCCCCCTGTTTGGCATTAAAAGGGGGGAACCCACTGTTGACCCTTGTTTAAAGACACTTAAAACCCGATGTTTTTACCCCTTCCCGTTTACTTTAACCAAAGGGGAAACCCCAATTTTTGCACCTTCTTTGAAATACAAGTGGAAAAAAACACCAGAAGTGGGGCCATTCCCGTTTGAAGACAATAAAACACAGGTGTTTTCCCCTTGTTGTGCGGGTTAACATGGAAACCAGCAGGGGTTGCAAACCCCGGGGAGGCCGAGAAAAAAAAAAGGTTTAAAATTTTGGGAAGAACCGGGAAAAAGAGTGGTTGCCCCTCCGGGTGAAGAAAAAGGGAACACGAGGGGTTTTGCTATTGGTGGAAGTAAAAAATAAAAAACCCAGTAGGGTTTTAAACCCCCCGGAGGGAAGTTAAAGAGAAAAAAAGGGGAGGTGAGAAAAGAGGAAAAACAGGTGGAAAAACCCTTCCGTTTGACAGTTACCAGTAGGAAACCGAGGGGCACCTTTTGGGTAAGACCAGTGGGGGAAAAGATTTGTATTTTTTAATTAACAAGGAAAACACCACATGTGTTGCTACCTTCGTGTTGCAGTTACAAGTAGGAACAAGTAGTGTGTTGCTATCCTTCGTGTGTGACAGTTACACAGTAGGAAACCAAGTGTGTTGCACCTTTCCGTGTTGACAGTTACCAAAAAGGAAACCAGCAGTGTTTGCAAACCCTTCCCCGTGTTGCATTTAACATGGGAACCCAGATGTGTTGCTACCTTTCCGTGTTGCATTTTCCGTGGACACAAGTGTGTTGCTACCTTCCGGTTGTACATTACACATGGAAACCAGAGTTTTTGACCCTTCCTTGGGGCCGTTCAAGTGGAAAACACCAGATGTGTTGCTACCCTTTGTGAAATTCAAGGAAACACCATTTTGGTTGCAACCCTTTCGTGTGTGACAGTTACACAGTGGAAACCCCAGAGTGTGTTGTGTTCTACTTAGTGATAGTTGCATAGTGGGAAACCCGCCAGAGTGCGTTCCTTCCCTACTGTTACTCACCTTTTTTGTAGTTGCACGGGTCGATTCAAGCTCCTAGCGGATAAAACATAGAGGAAATAAAAGCTAGCTATGTTTCCCGAAATAATCCATCAAAAAGGTTTTCATATATAAAGCTATGAAATGCGTTAACCTGAGCTTAAGAAAAAGGGGGAAAAACCCTGGGGAAAGAAAATAAGAGGGTGCACTGAATGAGGAGGTGGGTAAGCAAAGGGGGGAATAAAGGGGGGCAAGGGAAGGGGGGGGGGGAGGAGTCTCTCTCTCACTGACTCTCACTCCAATGGCGAAAACGATACCATTTATATAGGAGTCAAAGGGGAAAAGGGTTTGGGAGGGTTTCCTTTTTTGTTCTGGAGCGTTTGATGCGTTTTTCTTGCGGGTATGAACGGGAAACACATTGTCGCTAGTAGCCCACACATCCCTTTCCCTAAATAAATATTTACGAGCGTCAAATGCAACGGTATAAATGTAAGTGCTGTAAAAAAAAGTAAATAGACGCACAGATCAAAAACGTGTAAAGGGGGAAAAACGGAGTTTCGTCAATTTTCCAAGAGGACCAGTTTGGGTGAAAAACCAAGGTTTACAAAAACCCCCCATCGAGGGGGGTGGCCTGGTGCTGGGGAAGGGATCGTGACCCAAAAAATTTGGATCAAGCCTGATTGCCCCCATTCCCGGGGGCGCGCTGAGACCAACAAGTTTAATTTCTCTACGAAAAATAATAATAATAATAATAATAATAAAAATAATAATAATAATAAAATTATTATTGAGGCAGAAATATAAAGAAAAGAGGAACAGGTATAAAAAGGTATAGAAAAGGGCAAAGGTACGGGTTAATGAGGCAGAGATAACAACAAGAAGTCAATAATAATGGGTAGAAATTTCAAGGCAAAGGTAAAGGTATAAGAGGCAGAAAATCAAGGCAAAAAGAAGGGTAGGTTTAAAGGTAATTTAATCAAGGAAAGAGGTACAGGTATAATGAGGCGAGATTCAGGGCAGGTTTAAATGAGGTATCGGGTTAAGGGGAGTAATTTTTAAAAAAGCGAGTATCAAGGTATGATGTACAGGTAAAATTTAAGAGCGAGTATAAAGACAAACGTACAGATATCATGGGTAGGCTTTTAAAAGGCGTTGAAAACTGGAGACAGTGGAGACGAGGAACATTGTTCAACCTAAAAAAGATGTTCACCACTTGTAGTCTTGTTGAAACCAATGTTCAGTAAAGGATAGGGAAGAGGTACTGATACAAAGAGTCAGAAAAATAAGGGGAAGAGGGACTATCAAAGAGTGAAAATAAGGGGAAGAGGTATGATACAAAATAGCAAAATAAGGCAAGGGTACTGATACAAAGATAGCAAAAATAAGGCAAGAGGACTGATACAAAGGTCAGCAAAAATAAAGGGAAGAGGTACTGATACAAAGATAGCAAAATAAGGCAAGGTACGATACAAAGTTTTCAAAATAAAGGGAAAGGTACTGATACAAAAAGTTAGAAAAAAAGGCAAGGGTACTGAAAACAAAGAGTCCAAGAATAAAAGGCAAGAGGTACTGAACAAAGAGTCAGCAAAAATAAGGCAAGAGGTACTGATACAAGGCAGCAAGAAAAAGGCAAGAGTCTGATCAAAAGTCACAAGAAAAGGGAAAAAGGGGAGATACAAAAAGGGCAGCAAAAATAAGGCAGGTACTGAAAAAAGTCAGCAAGAAAAGGCAAGAGTACTGATACAAAGATTCAGCAAAATAAGGAAAAGGGACTGATAAAGAGTCGGCAAAATAAGGCAAGAGGTACTGATACAAAGAGTCGGCAAAATAAGGCAAGAGGTACTGATACAAAGAGTCAGCAAAATAAGGCAAGAGGTACTGATACAAAGAGTCCAAAATAAGGCAAGAGGTACTGATACAAAGAGTCAGCAAAATAAGGCAAGAGGTACTGATACAAAGAGTCAGCAAAAATAAGGCAAGAGGTACTGATACAAAGAGTCGGCAAAATAAGGCAAGAGGTACTGATACAAAGAGTCAGCAAAATAAGGCAAGAGGTACTTATACAAAAAGTCAGCAAAAAAAGGCAAAAGGTACTAAAAAAAAGATCAGGAAAAATAAGGCAAGAGGGACTGATAAAAGAGTCGCAAAAATAAGGCAAAAGGTACTGATCGAGTTAGCAAAAATAAGGCAAGGGTACTGTACAAAGAGTCAGCAAAAAGGCAAAGGGACTTTACAAAAAGGGCGGGAAAATAAGGCAAAGAGGTACTGATTTTAAAAAAGTCAGCAAGAATAAGGCAAAAGGACTGTACAAAAAGTCGGGAAAAATAAGGCAAGAGGGGAGATAAAAGAGTCAGCAAAAAAAGGCAAAGGACTGAAACAAAGAGTCACAAGAATAAGGAAGAGGGACTGATAAAAGTCAGCAAAAATAAGGCAAGAGGTACTATCAAAGAGTCAGCAAAATAAGGCAAGGGTATGATACAAAGAGTCGGGAAAAAAAGGCAAAAGGGACTGATACAAAGAGCACAAAAATAAGGCAAGAGGTACGATACAAAAGTCACAAAAATAAGCAAGAGGTACTGATACAAAGAGTCAGCAAAATAAGGCAAGAGGTACTGATACAAAGAGTCAGCAAAAATAAGGCAAGAGGTACTGATACAAAGAGTCAGCAAAAATAAGGCAAGAGGTACTGATACAAAGAGTCAGCAAAAATAAGGCAAGAGGTACTGATACAAAGTCAGCAAAAAATAAAGGGAAAAGGTACTGATACAAAAGTCACAAAAATAAGGAAGAGGTACGATACAAAGAGTCGCAAAAATAAAGGGAAGGGACGATAAAAAGTCAGCAAAAAAAAGGCAAAAGGTACTGATACAAAATTAGCAAAAAAAAGCAAAGGTACTGATAAAAGAGTCCAAAATAAGGCAAGAGGTACTGTACAAAGAGTCAGCAAAATAAGGCAAAAGGTACTGATACAAAAAGCAAAAAAAAGGCAAGAGGATATACAAAGAGTCGCAAAATAAGGCAAGAGGTACTGTCAAGGTCAGCAAAAAAAAGGAAGAGGTAATGATACAAGAGTCACAAAATAAGGCAAAGGTACATAAAAAAGCAAAAATAAGGCAAGAGGTACTGATACAAAGAGTTAGCAAAAAAAAAGGGAAGAGGTACTGATACAAAGAGTACAAAAAAAAGGCAAGAGGTATGATACAAAAAAATCACAAAATAAGGGAAGATACTATAAAAAAAGTTGCAAAATAAAGGGGGGAGGGACTTAAAAAAGTCCAAAAATGGGGGAAGAGGTAAATGATCAAAGAGAAAAAAAGGAAGAGGTACTGATCAAAGGTCAGCAAAAAAAAGGCAAAAAAAAAAAGGTACTGTACAAAGAGTCAGCAAAAAAAAGGCAAGAGGGATGATACAAAGAATAGCAAAATAAGGCAAGAGACTATACAAAGAGTCAGCAAAAAAAAGGCAAGAGGTACTGAACAAAAAGCAAAATAAGGGAAGAGGGACTGTAAAAGATCAGCAAAAATAAGGCAAAGGATGATACAAAAGTCAGCAAAAAATAAGGAAAAGGTTAAGAACAAAGAGAGCAAAAATAAGGAAGGGGATGAACAAAGAGTCACAAAAAATAAGGAAGAGGTACGATAAAAAAATCAGCAAAAAAAGCAAGAGGTACGATACAAGGGGGAAACAAGGAAAAACAAGAAAAATTTATACAAAGTTAAAGATGAAAAGTTCTGTTTTGAGTTTTGCAAAATAAGGGTTATTTCACATTTCCAGGCCCTTTTAAGTTTTGTTTTGGAAGAGTTTTCAGGTTTTTAAGGAATATAGCAGTCAGTATTTTTATACAAAGTTTTACCAAATGTAGGGTCTTCAAATCAAAAAAAGAAGAGTTTAGCAAAGGTAGAAATAAGCAAAGGTAACAGTCCACACCCCGAAAGACGTAAAATTTTTAGGGGTCGTCCCCAGCCGGAAAAAAAGAGTTTCGTCCCGAAAGGAAGACAGAAAGAGGAACTTAGGATGATTTCAGCCTTCCTGACCAAATTTTTCTTTTTTCCCACGTGGTCCACGGCCAAAACTGTCAAAATGTATTATTAAAATTTCAGCTTTTTTTAATTGTTTTCCAACCACGGAAAAATTGGGGTTGATGTTTTTTTCTTTCCCCGAAAAGTGTTTGGGGGCATCCAGCCTAAGATTTTTGTATAAACGTATAAAAAATCCGCTAAAGGGGTTTTCTTTCCAACATTCAGTTCGGCATGAAATACCAACTTACGGTACCCACAAAGCCTCAAAAAGTTCCCCCTTTTAAAAAATTTTAAAAAAATTTTTGAAAAATTGGCTCCCAAGACCCCCCCAACTCACAAAAAAAAAAATACTTTAAAATAGAAAGAAATTTAAATTTATGGACCCAAAAACTCCGTTAGTTCTTTTTTTCATTTTTCAAACCCTAAAACCCAAAAAAATTTGGGGGGGAAAAATTGAAAGGTACTAGCCCTCGGAAAGGTCCCTTTAAAACCCCAAACACCCCAAAAAAACCCCCTAAAATAAACCAATCAAACCCAGCCCCTCCCCTCCTATAAAAGGCCCCAAATCTTTTTAAAAACTACCCAATCCTAGCCTTCCCCATTACCCCACTCGGGGATGTTTCCACGCATCCACAACCCTTTTGAAAACCTGTTCTTTCCAGTACTTAACACTAGCTACAAAAAATGTTACATATTCTTTTTTATATTTTTTTTTGTCGGTAAAGCAAAAGGGAAAGGTTTAAACATGGTGAGGGTCTAAAAATATGGGGAAAAAACCCTCTTGGCAAATGTCAACAGAAATAAGGTTGTGTAGCAGATGAACATAAAGGTACATAACAAACCCTGCAAGGGGGGGGAGGGTTTTTACATACCATTTCCTTCAAAATTACCCTTTATTATTTAGTTTACAAAGTATATTTAAAAGGGAAAATAACACTGCAAATTCGTTCCCAGTGCTGAATGTTTTAAAATTTATAAGTAAAATACCAAATTTTAAACTTTAATTGCCAGAAAATGAAGTTTAATTTGCAAACTGTGACATGATTAACACCGATATAACGTGAGAAAACACTCAGTTTACAACGTTTACTTTCTTGCTTTTTAAGCAAAAATTCATGAATGTCCTAAAACTATAAGCTAATGTGTTAAACCGTATATTAAATCTAATACTTTAAGATAGTATGGATTCAGAGACAGGCTTTAGTTATCAGCAAATGAAAAATAAATTCTGAAATTTTGAGAGGCCTTTTGAGACTGTGAGACCCTAAGCTGTAGCTTGTTTAGCTTATGCCTAAATCCGGCCCTGGGTAAATAAGTAAAATTGGCAGCAAAGAATATTCGTCTGAGGAAGTGGAATGATGGAGGGTTATGTCTTCTTAATTTGATCATAAAAGTCAAATATCTCGGATGAAAAAACCGCACCTGTAATGACAGTCTTTCATTAATGGGATGCTGTTAATATCACAACAGAATTTGTGTGTGCTTTTCTGTTTACATAGAAAAACTACACGTAACTAGAATCGCCGCTCGTCGCCTGTCCATCCACCCAAACACCATCCCATTAAGACTCACTCACCTACCCACCCAAACAACCCCCCTACTCACTCCCCACACATTCACTCCCTCCGGCACAACTCCCCACCCAATCACCCCACCCACCCAATCACCGCCAGATTTCTTCACCCTGGCTTCACTCAACAATTATCGGTTCATAACCACTAATTTTATCATCAGTTGTTTAATTAAGAGTTCCACGCTGACGAGTGAGACGGGCAAGAAGTGACGAGACCTGCCCGACGAAGGGGCTCCTGACGGCTGCAAGACGCTGACGGAAGGGAAAAAAACAGGGACAGTTTGACGGGTCTCATGTTTGTGTGTTTGGCTGTGAGGGATGGGGTAGGAGGAAGGGACTTTTGCAGGGAGAAACCAGTGCAGGGAGAAGCCTGTGCACGGAGGAACCAGCACAGTAACGAACCTGTGCGGGGAAGACCTTGTGCAGGTGAGACATAACTGCATTTTCCAGACGGGTGACGCGTTTGTGCGTTATCTAGAACTTGGAAATACGCCTTGGATGAAGACACAGCTGTAAGCAGACACTTTTAGGTAAACAACACCTCTAGGTAGACTGCACCTGCAGACAAACCACTTCTGAGACAGACCACCCTTGCAGATTATTATTATTATTATTATTATTATTATTATTATTATTATTATTATTATTATTATTATGGGGAAGCGCTAAACCCGTAGGATTATACAGCGTCTGTGGGGGTGGGGGATGGAAGGTGTTCAGGGTTAATTCAGGGAACTGGAACACAGATTCAGTTCCCTAGATCATGAGCCCCTCACCAGCATCAAGGAACCTTCCTTGCCGGGCCACCCTTGCAGAGAGAGAGAGTGAAAGATGGCTGCAGGTGGAGTCACCCAAGGAGGTCAACTGGTGTCGCATGGTGTCAGGTATCAGGAGCTCTCTGGTCAGGGTCTCTGGTATAACCTCTTTCAGATGGGTGTCGTTATACCACTAAACGGCGCATGATCCAAGGAACTGGGCTAACCCTTCCCTTGGTGGTGATAATAGTACAAGTGGTGGTAGTGGCTAGGGTGATATTGTCAGTGGAGATAGAGGTTATAATTCTTAGGTGTAATGGTGGTGGTTGTGTTGGTGTGTGTAGTGGTTGTGTTAGTAGCGGTAGTGCTGAGGTGATACTGAAAGTGAATGTGACGATGATAGGGTTGAGGTGGGGTGGCAGTGGTGGTAGTTTAGATTGACGGTGGGACTAGGATTGATTGTTGATCGTTGTGTTAGTGGTGAGGATGGAGTAGTGGTTGCATTGACGGTAGTGGTTGTGGTGAGGGTGAAAGTGGCAGGGTAATGATAGTGGTAGGAGCAACAATAGTTTAGGTTGTGGTGGCGGTGGGTGGTAGTAATGGTAATAGCGGTGGTAGTGGCGGTGGTGGTGGGATGGGAGCACCAGCAGTGGTGGTGTGTTCGGACTGCGGAATAATCGCCATAATTACCACAGTTTATGGCGGCGGCAGGTGACCGTGCTCGGCTGGACCAACATCTTAAAGACAGTTCTTGTGGTTAATGGGACAATGAAACTCGTCTTGTTACCGGCATGTAATGTTAGAATGCTAAGGGGTGGATCACTGGATTCCACGCTATGTTGAGCTCTGTTACCGTACTTTTGAAGCTGCGGGGGTCCATTTCTTCTCATTTCGCCTGACAACATTTTGAAACTATATCCTCCGGAGATTTCCATTCTCCTTTCTGCTCATTTACCGGCATTTTAAAGCGGTTTCTGGGGATTTCACTCTCTTTTCTCCTCTTTGCCCGACATTCTGAAATCAGCTCTTATATTTTCTTCTCATTTACAGAAATTATGAAGTCGTGTCATAGGTAAGTTCCTCGCTCTTTTCTCTTCATTTACAGGAATTTCCAAGTCGTGTCCTGGAAGTGAGGGGTTTCCACGCTTTTCCCTGCTCATTTACCGACATTCTGAAGCTGCATTCTGGGGCTTGCATTCAATGCTGAGCTCAGTTATGACATTCTGAAGACGGTAACTGTTTCTTGTTTTGCTGGCGAGCTCGCTTGCAGGCTTTATGGAAGTAATCTCCTTGGGGTTTGCGCTCTTCTCGGCTCTGTTATAACATTTTCTGCTCAGTTACCGGTTTCTCACCAACCAATATGTTTGGGTGCCAAGTCTCAACCAACTAAGTCAAAACATACCAGGAGGAAGGAGTAGCACCTATAACTGTCTTCATATTTATACAAAAACAGGTCTCAAATAAAATATTATGGTCGTGGAGAACTTGTTAAGCCACTCAGATCTGAATAGTATTTGCATGCATTTTTAAGTTAATATGAACTGTTAATAATAAGAACTCAGCACTCACTCTGAATGCGTTTGCTCGGATTTTATCCTCTTTCCTGCAACACTGCAAGCTCCTGATGTGTTCAATGCAACATGAAAGACCTAGGGCTATCTTTCAACTCCCCAGCAGTTGTTTGTCATCTTGTATTGTTTGTTCGCGATTATTTTTGCGCGATTATATTTGTGCCGAATATGTAAAACTGGTCAATTAGCAGGAACTCATTTAAAATTAAGTCATTTCTAAAATTTTCTCCTATACGTTTAAAGATATATATTTTTCATTAATGTTGATGTAAAAAATTATAATTTTGCACTAAAAGGAACTTAGAAAACTTACCTAACCTTATTATAACAAGCACAATTTATTTTAGCCTAACCCAACTAAATATATTTTTTATTTGTTTACAATAATTTAATACTAAACAAACACAGTGAAATATATATTTTTCGTTAGGTTGAGAATGATTTTGGCTAAGTTTTTGCATACACAGATTTTCACTTGTCCTATATGGCAAGATGAACGTTGCTATTTAAGCCAAGATCGCAAGTTCTGCCTATTCGGCACGACATATATATATATATATATATATATATATATGTCGTGCAATAATTTCTCCAAAATCATTCTGAACCTAACGAAAAAAATATATTTCACTGTGTTTGTTTAGTATTAAATTACTGTAAACAAATCTAAAATATATTTAGTTGGGTTAGGCTAAAATAAATTGCTCTTGTTATAATAAGATTAGGTAAGTTTTCTAAGATTCTTTTGGTGCAAAATTAAAAATTTTTACATTAACATTAATGAAAAAAATATATCTTTAAACGTATAAGAGAAAAATTTTAGAAAGGACTTAATTTTAAATGAGTTCTTGCTAATTGACCAGTTTTACATATTCGGCACGACATATAATATATAATATATATATATATATATACTATATATATATATATATAAATATATATATGGAGACAAATGGTTTTTAATACTTGACGTGCTGTTGGAGTGTGAGCAAAGTAACATTTATGAAGGGATTCAGGGAAACCGGCAGGCCGGACTTGAGTCCTGGAGATGGGAAGTACAGTGCCTGCACTCTGAAGGAGGGGTGTTAATGTTGCAGTTTAAAAACTGTAGTGTAAAGCACCCTTCTGGCAAGACAGTGATGGAGTGAATGATGGTGAAAGTTTTTCTTTTTCGGGCCACCCTGCCTTGGTGGGAATCGGCCGGTGTGATAATAAAAATAAAAAAAAAAAAATATATATATATATAATATATATATATATATATATATATATATATAATATATATATATATATATATATATATAATGAGAAACCCACAGAGGTAGGGTGACCCAAAGAAGAAGAAACAGTTTCACAATCACTCCATTACTGTCCTGCCAGATGGGCGCTGATACCACAATTCTATACTGCAAATATCCCCCACACCTCCTTCAGTGTCGAGGCACTGTACCTGGCACCGCTATGGCTCCAAGTCCGGCTTACCGGTGTATGCAATTTTATGCTACTTTTGTTGATATATTTTCAATATTAATTTTCATCATCAGCATTTTATTACAATTATAACTGGTTGTTGTAAATGTAGCATAATCATTCAAGTATTTTTTAGACTTTTAGATTTTGTGTCTTTTGAATGCAAAACACTTTTCTGAGTCTGGTTGTGTTACCAGCAAGAGACACTTGCTTAACTCTAAGCTAACTTTGTCTAACAGAGAGTTAATGAGTTTTCGAAGAGTCAGCAATTAGCATTATTAAATTTATGAGAAAGTTCTAAACCCATATGACTCAGTAATCCGTAAAATATTGAATAAACACTCGGTGAATTTGTGCTGAGAATACTTTATTTAGTGTATATACACTGCAGCTCTGTGAATATACACTGAATGTAATACAACTTCCATAGTATATACAATAATCATACTCAGTGTTAAGATAAATAATGATTTATACTTCTTAACGACATATGAAATGTGAATTATGTATTATTTTATGTATATATATGAAACCATATGTATATATATGCCAGATGACTGTGTATATATATGCCAGATGACTGTGAAACAGAAACCTGTAACTGTTTTGCATGATGGTAGGATTGCTGGTGTCTTTTTCTGTCTCATAAACACGCTAGATAACAGGGATATCTTGCTACTCCAACTTACACTTTGGTCACACTTCACAGATATGCACATGCATATATATATACATACATCTAGGTTTTTCTCCTTTTTCTACATAGCTCTTGTTCTTCTTTATTTCTTCTATTGTCCATGGGGAAGTGGAAAAGAATCTTTCCTCCGTAAGCCATGCGTGTCGTATGAGGCGACTAAAATGCCGGGAGCAATGGGCTAGTAACCCCTTCTCCTACAGACATTTACTAAAAAAGAGAAGAAGAAAAACTTTATAAAACTGGGATGCTTAAATGTGCGTGGATGTAGTGCAGATGACAAGAAACAGATGATTGCTGATGTTATGAATGAAAAGAAGTTGGATGTCCTTGCCCTAAGCGAAACAAAGCTGAAGGGGGTAGGGGAGTTTCGGTGGGGGGAAATAAATGGGATTAAATCTGGATTATCTGAGAGAGTTAGAGCAAAGGAAGGGGTAGCAGTAATGTTGAATCATCAGTTATGGAAGGAGAAAAGAGAATATGAATGTGTAAATGCAAGAATTATGTGGATTAAAGTAAAGGTTGGATGCGAGAAGTGGGTCATAATAAGCGTGTATGCACCTGGAGAAGAGAGGAATGCAGAGGAGAGAGAGAGATTTTGGGAGATGTTAAGTGAATGTATAGGACCCTTTGAACCAAGTGAGAGAGTAATTGTGGTAGGGGACCTGAATGCTAAAGTAGGAGAAACTTTTAGAGAGGGTGTGGTAGCTAAGTTTGGGGTGCCAGGTGTAAATGATAATGGGAGCCCTTTGATTGAACTTTGTATAGAAAGGGGTTTAGTTATAGGTAATACATATTTTAAGAAAAAGAGGATAAATAAGTATACAAGATATGATGTAGGGCGAAATGACAGTAGTTTGTTGGATTATGTATTGGTAGATAAAAGACTGTTGAGTAGACTTCAGGATGTACATGTTTATAGAGGGGCTACAGATATATCAGATCACTTTCTAGTTGTAGCTACACTGAGAGTAAAAGGTAGATGGGATACAAGGAGAATAGAAGCATCAGGGAAGAGAGAGGTGAAGGTTTATAAACTAAAAGAGGAGGCAGTTAGGGAAAGATATAAACAGCTATTGGAGGATAGATGGGCTAATGAGAGCATAGGCAATGGGGTCGAAGAGGTATGAGGTAGGTTTAGAAATGTAGTGCTAGAGTGTTCAGCAGAAGTTTGTGGTTACAGGAAAGGTGGGTGCGGGAGGGAAGAGGAGCGATTGGTGGAATGATGTAAAGAGAGTAGTAAGGGAGAAAAAGTTAGCATATGAGAAGTTTTTACAAAGTAGAAGTGATGCAAGGAGGGAAGAGTATATGGAGAAAAAGAGAGAGGTTAAGAGAGTGGTGAAGCAATGTAAAAAGAGAGCAAATGAGAGAGTGGGTGAGATGTTATCAACAAATTTTGTTGAAAATAAGAAAAAGTTTTGGAATGAGATTAACAAGTTAAGGAAGCCTAGAGAACAAATGGATTTGACAGTTAAAAATAGGAGAGGAGAGTTATTAAATGGAGAGTTAGAGTATTGGGAAGATGGAGGAAATATTTTGAGGAATTGTTAAATGTTGATGAAGATAGGGAAGCTGTGATTTCGTGTATAGGGCAAGGAGGAATAACATCTTGTAGGAGTGAGGAAGAGCCAGTTGTGATTGTGGGGGAAGTTCGTGAGGCAGTAGGTAAAATGAAAGGGGTAAGGCAGCCGGGATTGATGGGATAAAGATAGAAATGTTAAAAGCAGGTGGGGATATAGTTTTGGAGTGGTTGGTGCAATTATTTAATAAATGTATGGAAGAGGGTAAGGTACCTAGGGATTGGCAGAGAGCATGCATAGTTCCTTGTATAAAGGAAAAGGGGACAAAAGAGAGTGCAAATATTATAGGGGGATAAGTCTGTTGAGTATACCTGTAAAGTGTATGGTAGAGTTATTATTGAAAGAATTAAGATTTAAGACTGAGAATAGGATAGCAGATGAACAAGGAGGCTTTAGGAAAGGTAGGAGGTGTGTGGACCAGGTGTTTACAGTGAAACATATAAGTGAACAGTATTTAGATAAGGCTAAAGAGGTCTTTGTGGCATTTATGGATTTGGAAAAGGCGTATGACAGGGTGGATAGGGGGGCAATGTGGCAGATGTTGCAGGTGTATGGTGTAGGAGGTAGGTTACTGAAAGCAGTGAAGAGTTTTTACGAGGATAGTGAGGCTCAAGTTAGAGTACATAGGAAAGAGGGAAATTATTTCCCAGTAAAAGTAGGCCTTAGACAAGGATGTGTGATGTCACCGTGGTTGTTTAATATATTTATAGATGGGGTTGTAAGAGAAGTAAATGCGAGGGTCTTGACGAGAGGCGTGGAGTTAAAAGATAAAGAATCACACATAAAGTGGGAGTTGTCACAGTTGCTCTTTGCTGATGACACTGTGCTCTTGGGAGATTCTGAATAGAAGTTGCAGAGATTGGTGGATGAAATTGGTAGGGTGTGCAAAAGAAGAAAATTAAAAGTGAATACAGGAAAGAGTAAGGTTATGAGGATAAAAATATTAGGTGATGAAAGATTGGATATCAGATTGGAGGGAGAGAGTATGGAGGAAGTGAATGTATTCAGATATTTGGGAGTGGACGTGTCAGCGGATGGGTCTATGAAGGATGAGGTGAATCATAGAATTGATGAGGGGAAAAGGGTGAGTGGTGCACTTAGGAGTCTGTGGAGACAAAGAACTTTGTCCTTGGAGGCAAAGAGGGGAATGTATGAGAGTATAGTTTTTACCAACACTCATATATGGGTGTGAAGCATGGGTGATGAATGTTGCAGCGAGGAGAAGGCTGGAGGCAGTGGAGATGTCATGTCTGAGGGCAATGTGTGGTGTGAATATAATGCAGAGAATTCGTAGTTTGGAAGTTAGGAGGAGGTGCGGGATTACCAAAACTGTTGTCCAGAGGGCTGAGGAAGGGTTGTTGAGGTGGTTCGGACATGTAGAGAGAATGGATCGAAACAGAATGACTTCAAGAGTGTATCAGTCTGTAGTGGAAGGAAGGCGGGGTAGGGGTCGGCCTAGGAAAGGTTGGAGGGAGGGGGTAAAGGAGGTTTTGTGTGCGAGGGGCTTGGACTTCCAGCAGGCGTGCGTGAGCGTGTTTGATAGGAGTGAATGGAGACAAATGGTTTTTAATACTTGACGTGCTGTTGGAGTGTGAGCAAAGTAACATTTATGAAGGGGTTCAGGGAAACCGGCAGGCCGGACTTGAGTCCTGGAGATGGGAAGTACAGTGCCTGCACTCTGACGGAGGGGTGTTAATGTTGCAGTTTAAAAACTGTAGTGTAAAGCACCCTTCTGGCAAGACAGTGATGGAGTGAATGATGGTGAAAGTTTTTCTTTTTCGGGCCACCCTGCCTTGGTGGGAATCGGCCAGTGTGATAATAAAAATAAAAAATATGCAACCATTTATTTGTAAAAACAATTTTAGTTTTCTTGAAACATGTTGAATTCTTATTAACAGCTGTTTAAATTAACTTTATCAAAACGCAAGCAAATACTCTTCAGACCTGAGTGACTTAACGAGTTCTTCATGACCAAAATATTTTTTTTATTTGAGATCAGTTTTTGTATAAATATGAGAGAAGTTATTCATGCTGCTCCTTTCCCCAGACATGTTTTGACTTAGCTGCTTGAGGCTTGGCACCCAAACATGTTGGTTGGTTAATGGAGTATAAAGCCTGTCGGCTACACTAAGCTCAAGGCTGCAGGTAACCATTGCACTCACGTTGTGAGTGGAATGGTTACCTGCAGCGTATTTACTTACAACGTGACTCACGAAATCGTAATGACACGGGTGAAAAGAACCCATACCACGGGTAGGGTTAGAACCCGCGATCAGAGAGTCATAATACTCCAGACCGACGCGATAGTCACTGGGCCAGCTAGTGACTAACGCGTCGGTCTGGAGTTTTATGATTCTGATCGCTGGTGCTAACCCCACCCGTGGTATGGTTTAATAACAACGTATATACACTGACAACAATACACTTCTTGGCGTATATATCCTGGCAAACATGTTGAGTTGTATTTTCTTTTCATATTCTTGGGGAAGAGCTGGTCACATAGGGGCCACTTGAGAAACAGTAATGATGAAATTGCAAAACAAACAGGAGGACGAAAGCATCGAACCCATAAGAACATAAGAAAGGAAGAACACTGCAGCAGGCCTGTTAGCCCATGACAAACCTGTCCCAAAACTAGCAAATCGGTGCGTTAACTACCGAGCCTAACTTGACACCTCGTCAACCTCCCTTGAAGGAAACATACCAGGAAGCTTTCGTAAAATACCCATACGAAAGAATCAATGGTTTAAAAAAGACACTTGAGCAAACACTGGGACATATTTATTAGAAAACGTTTCGTTCCTTGATCACTTCTAACAGCCGAGGACCGAAACGTTTTCTACTGAATTTGGTGTAGTGTTTGCTCACGTATTTTTTAAAACCACTTGTCTAAATAATTTACCAAGATTTATATCAACAGAATCAATATTAAAATAATGTAGAAACCTGGGTAATCGTATTTTTTAATCAAAACTGCTCATTAAATTTTATTTGAAGTACAAAATTTAGGAAGAATCTTTCTGTAAAATGGAAAAAAAAATTAATTAGTTTCAAGATATTAATGCATGACCGTAAATGGCCTGAGCTCCAGCTGAAGTGCTATGGGAAGTCAGGACTAAACAAAAATAATCAATTCAATTCAATTCAAAGTTTATTCTCTATAAGGATTACAATGCTGAGTTTACAGAATTTGGTTATTGTGTGGTTTACATGTAGTAAAATAATAATTACAGAGTGTACCACTAGAACACCTAGCATGGCTAGGCATTTCGGGCAGACTTAGATTAAATCTTAAGCTTAAAATATTACAAAATTATGAGGTAAGTTGGTATTATGGCTAAGTGACTAAATACTAGTTTGTGAGTTTAGCAATGTGAATGCTTTTGTTTTGGCACAATACATAGTTTCAGTATTGGAGTATCACAGGCCAACTTATGACAAGTTAAGATTCATTATTTTGAGATTGAGATTGATATTTCTGTTTATGGTCAAATGGGTGAGTGTAAGTGTGAACCACCAGGTGGTATTCGTGTAATTAGTTGGCAGGGTGTATCAGGGAGATAAGATGTTTTCTAATGGTAGTTTTGAAGGTGATGAATGTGTCTGCAGTTCTAGAGTTTTCAGGTAGGGTGTTCCAGATTTTAGGACCTTTGACATACATTGAATTTTTGTAAAGGTTTAGTCGGATACGGGGAATGTCGTAGAGATGTTTGTGTCCGGTGTTATGCCTGTGGGTTCTGTCACAACTATCAAGAAATCGTTTTAGGTCAAGGTTAATATTGGAATTTAAGGTCCTGTAGATGTAGATTGCACAGTAGTAAGTGTGGATGTACTGAACAGGGAGTAAGTTTAGATCTATGAAGAGTGGGGGGGGGTGTTGCGCGGGATGGGATTTAGTGATTATTCTTACTGTGGCTTTTTGTTGGGTTATTATTGGCTTTAGGTGTGTTGCTGCAGTTGATCCCCAAGCACAAATAGCATAGGTGAGGTATGGATAAATAAGTGAGTGGTATAGTGTGAGAAGGGCATTTTGCGGCACGTAGTATCGTATCTTGGAGAGGATCCCAACCGTTTTGGATACTTTTTTGATTATGTGTTGGATATGGGTGCTGAAATTCAGGTTGTTGTCGAGGTATAGGCCTAGGAATTTGCCCTCATTATGTCTGGCAATTAGAGTGTTGTCGATCTTAATGTTAATTTGCGCAACTCCTGCTCTGCTAGCAAACATAATGTAGTAGGTCTTGTCTGTGTTAAGCGTAAGTTTATTGGCTGTCATCCAAGTCGATATTTAGATCAGCTCCTCGTTAACAATGGTGTTGAGGGTGGCAAGATTAGGGTGAGAGATGACATAAGTCGTGTCTTCAGCAAAGAGAATGGGGTTCAGGTGTTGGGATACGTTTGGAAGATCATTGATGTATATGAGGAAGAGCATGGGACCAAGGACACTTCCCTGCGGAACTCCAGTATCAAGTGGCCGTGTTGTTGATGCTCTGTCTTTAATGGTGACATACTGATACCTATTAGTAAGGTAAGATTTGAAATATGCAAGCGCATGGCCTCTTATACCATAATGGTCAAGTTTGTGGAGTAGGATGCCGTGGTCTACTGTGTCAAAAGCTTTTCTTAGGTCAATAAAAATTCCTAGTGGATATTCCTTATTTTCCAATGCTGTGTAAAACAGATCTAGCATTTTTATGATTGCATCATTAGTGCTTTTATTTTTCCTGAATCTAAATTGGTAGGGGTTGAGTATGTTTTGTGCCGTTATAAATGAATATAGTCTCCTGTGCACGAGTTTCTCAAAGATTTTGGATAGCAATGGTAAGTTTGATATTGGCCTATAGTTGTTTAAATTTGTAGGGTCACCACCTTTATGTATTGGTGTAACCCTTGCCGTCTTGAGTAGTTTCGGGAAGGTGCTAGTTTCTAGTGACTTGTTAAAAAGTAAGCGACAGAGTCTGAACCTTTGGTAATACTGAAGGGACTGTATTCACTGGTTCAAAAACCCGTCAGCCACACGAGGGTTATTAATAAGACAGCACGTAACATATACATCACAGTGAAGACCGACGCATGTAGGTTAGGTTAGTTAAGATTCTTTAGGCAACGGGACAGGTGTTTGGAGACGCGGGTCTTAGTCGTGTGATGACCCACCATTGGATTAATTTTATTATAATAAAAACTAAGCACTAAACCCATCAGGGTTTTTGGTTATCTGACCGAGGCTTTTCGCTGGCTTACTAGTAATAATTATGACCATATACATATGTAGTTAAACGAACTGTTACTGGTACGACGTTTCGCTCTGAGATCAACACACAACCGTGTACACCTCTAGTGAAGTCTACTTTACCCCGAAAATGAGGATTAAAGTAAACTCGGTGCACTTATACAAAAGGATGTACACCTCAATATATATAACCCTGTAACAGTTATTATGACTTCTAATGAGAAATAGCAACATTTTACGGGACTACAAATTAGCATGGCTGGTTTCATGGTTCATTTTGTTTTAAACCTATCTATTATACCAGGCTTGTTTAAGTCAAGATAACTTTAATCCCTAAAATATGGTTAAATTACGTATATAGACTGAGATATAAATATTTCTAGGTGTGTATAATGTTATGCCATATGAGCTAAAAGGAACTGGGAACCTTCGCGAGAATAGCTTCGAATATTCAGCTGATCAGAACTAAGAGGGAAACGCTCGAAACTATTATTATTATTATTATTAGGGGGAAGCGTTTAAACCCGTAGGATTATACGCGTCTGTGGGGGGGGGGGGAGGGAAAGGTGTTCAGGGTTAATTCAAAAAACCCGGGGAAACAGATTCATTTCCCCTAGATTTGAGCCCCTCCCACATAAAGGGAAAACCTTCCTTGCCGGGCCCCCTTGCAGAGAGAGGGGGAAAAGGGTTTGGTTGCGGGTGGAGTCCCCAAGGGGGTCAACGGTGTGATGGTTTCGGTATCAGGAGCTCTTGGTCAGGGTCTCGGGTATAACCTCTTTAAAAGAGGGGGTGTCGTTATACCACAAAAGGGCGCTTTGATCCAAGGAACGGGGGCTAACCCATTCCCTTTTTTGGGGGATAAAAAGTACAAGTGGGGGTAGGGGGCAGGGTAAAATTTTGTCATTTGGGGGGAATAAAAGGGTATAATTTTAGGTGTAATGGGGGTGGTTGTTTTTGGTGTGTGTAGGGTTTTGTTTTAGTAGGGGGTAGTTGGCTGAGGGATACGAAAGTGAATGTGACGTTTATAGGGTTGAGGGGGGGTTTGGAAATGGTGGTATTTTTGTTTGAGGGTTGGGACTAGGATTGTTTGGGTTTGATCGTTGTGTTAGTGGTGAGGATGGAGTAGGGGTGCATTGACGGTAGTGGTTGTGGGGGGGGGTTTGAAAGTGGAGGGTAATGATGGGGGTTAGGACAAAAATTAGTTTAGGTTGTGGTGGCGGTGGGGGGGTAGTAATGGAATACCGGTGGTGTGGGGGTGGGGGTGGGTGGGAGCCCAGCAGTGGTGGTGTGTTCGGATTTGGGGGAAAAACGCCAAAATTTTCCACGTTTTTGGGGGGCGGCAGGTAAACCGTGCTGGGGGCTGGCCCAACTTTTTTTAAAGACAGTTTTGGGGTTAAGGGACAATAAAATCGTCTTTTTACCGGCATGTAATTTTTAGAATGAAAAGGGGGGTTTGGATACTGGTTTCCACGCAAAATTTTTGAGCTCTGTTACCGAAACTTTTGAACTTGCGGGGGTCCATTTTTTTCTCATTTCGCCTGACAACATTTTAAAAACTATATCCTCCGAAAATTTCCCATTCCCCTTTTCTGTTTCTTTTCCCGGGCTTTTTAAAAAGGGGGTTTCTGGGGTTTCACTCTTTTTCCCCTCTTTGCCCGCATTCTAAAATTTTCGCTCTTTTTTTTTCCCTTCCCCTTTTAAAGGAAATTTTTAATTTCGTGTCATAGGTAATTTTCCTCGCTTTTTTCTTTTCTTTTAAAGGGAAATTTCCAATTTGTGCCCCGGGGAAAGTGGGGGTTTTCCCAGCTTTTCCCCCGGGCCATTTCCGACTTTCTGCCCTGCTTTTTTGGGGGGGTTGCATTCAATGTTTGAGCTCAGTTTTGACTTTTGAAAGCGGAAATTGTTTCTTTTTTTTTGCTGGCGACCTTCCCCTTGCAGGCTTTAGGGAAAGTAATCCCCTTTGGGGGTTTGCGCTCTTCTCGGCCCCTGTTTAACTTTTTCTGCTCAGTTCCCGGTTTTTACCCCCCAAAATTTTTGGGGGTGCCAAGTCTAAACCAAACCTAAGTCAAAACATACCGGGAGGGGGAAAGGTAGAAACCTATAACTGTCTTCATTTTTATCCCAAAAACCGGGTCTAAAATTTAAAATATTATGGTCTTTTGGAGAACTTTTTAAAGCCACTCAGTTCTAAATTTGTATTTGCATGCATTTTTAAGTTAATAAAACCCTTTTAAATTTAAAAAAACTAAAGCATTTAAACTCTAAATTTTTTGCTGGGGATTTTATCCTTTTTTCCGCAACACTGCAAGCTCCCTGATGTGTTCATTGCAACATGAAAGACCTAGGGTATCTTTAATCTCCAA
Source organism: Cherax quadricarinatus (assembly GCF_026875155.1). Lineage (NCBI taxonomy): Eukaryota > Metazoa > Arthropoda > Malacostraca > Decapoda > Parastacidae > Cherax > Cherax quadricarinatus. Next base: position 13,172,843 of record NC_069482.1, read on the forward strand.
CAGTTTTTTGTCTTTCTTTATTGTTTGTTGGGCGTTTTATTTTTGCGCATTTTATATTTTTTTTAATATTTATATTAATAATATGTCGGCCGAATATTTTAAAACTGGTAAATTAGCAAGAACTCTTTTAAAATTAATTCATTTTTTAAAATTTTTCCTCCTATACGTTTAAAGATATATTTTTTTTCATTAATTTGATAAAAAAATTTTATAATTTTGCACAAAAAAGGAACTTAGAAAACTTCCAAACCTTTATTATAACAAGACAATTTTTTTACCAAACCCAACTAAAATTTTTTTTATTTGTTTACAATAATTTAATACTAAACAAACACAGTGAAATATTTTTTTTTTCGTTGGGTTTTGGGAATGATTTTTGGCCCAAATTTTTTTGCATACACAGATTTTCATTTGTCCTATAGGGCCAAGATAAAAACGTTTCTATTTAAGCCAAGTCGAATTTCGCCTATTCGGCACGACATATATATATATATTTTATATATATATTTTAAGTGGGTGAAAAATAATTTTCCTCCAAAATCATTAAACCAACAAAAAAAAAAAATATTCATGTGTTTTTTTAGTATTAAATTACTGTAAAAAAAATCTAAAATATTTTATTTGGGGTTTGGGCTAAAATAAATTGCTCTTGTTTAAAAAGATTGGGTTAATTTTTCTAAAGATTCTTTTGGGTGCAAAATTAAAAATTTTACATTAACTTTAAATAAAAAAAAATATATCTTTAAACTTTTTAAGAAAAAAAATTTTTAAAAAGGGAAATTTAAATTTTAAAATGAGTTTTTTGCTAAATTGCCATTTTTACAATTGGGCACGACATTTATATATAATAATATAATTTATATCTATATTAAAATATAAAAAATATATATATGGAGCAAATTTTTTTTAAAATACTTGAGTGCTTTTTGGAGTGTGAGAAAAGGGTATCATTTATGAAGGGTTTCAGGGAACCGGAAAAGGCCCGGGACTTGGGATTCCGGGGAGAGGGGAAATACGTGCCTCCCACTAAAGGGGGGGGGTTTAATGTTGCAGTTTAAAAATTTTTGGTAAAGCACCCTTCTGGCAAGCAGTGGGGGGATTTAATGAGGGGTGGAAATTTTTTTTTTTCGGGCCACCCTCCCTTTGGTTTGGGAAATTGGGCCGGTTTTTGGATAATAAAAAAAAAAAAAAAAAATATTTATATATTTATATATATTATAATATATATATAAAATATAATATATAAATATATATATATATATAAGGGAAAAAACCCAAAGGGGTTTAAGGGTAAACCCAAAAAGAAGAAAAACTTTTTTCACTTCACCCCCAATTACGGGTCCTGCCGAGGGGCGCGGATACCAAAAATTTTCCTATACTGAAAATTATCCCCCAAAACCCCTTCGTGTCGAGGCCGGGAACCGGGCACCGCAAAGGCAAAAAGCCCCGGTTACCGGTGTATGCAATTTTATGTACTTTTGTTAAATATTTTTTCAATTTTTAAATTTTTCATAACAGCTTTTTTTTTAAAATTTAATTTTTTGGTTGTTGAAATGTAGAATAATCATTCAAGTATTTTTTAGACTTTTTAAAATTTTTGTCTTTTAATGCAAAAACACTTTTCTGAGTCGGTTGTGTTTCCCAGCAAAGACACCTTGCTTAACTCTAAGCAAAAATTTTTTAAAACAGAGAGTTAAGGGTTTTTCCGAAGAGTCAGAAAATTAGCATTTTTAAAAAATTTTTGGGAAATTTTCCAAAACCCCAAAAGACTCAAAATTCCAAAAAATTTTATTAAATTTAAACACTCGGTGAATTTGTGCTGTAATATTTTTTTTAGTGTTTATACACTGCAGCTCTGTAAAATAAAAACTGAAGTAATAAAAACTTCCTTAGATATACAATAATCATACTCGTTTAAAGGATAAATAATGATTTTTTACCTTCTTAACGACATATGAAATGGAATTATGTATTTTTTTAAAGTTTTTATATAAAACCATATGTATTTTAAAAGCCGGGATGACTTGTTATATTTTTTCCCGATGACTTTGGAAACAAAAACCGGAAAACTGTTTTGCTTTGAGGGTAGGTTTGCGGGTGCCCTTTTTCTGTCTCATAAACACGCTAGATAACAGGGATTTTCTTGCTCCCCCAATTTTACATTTTGGTCACATTTCACAGATATGCTTTTTTTTGCATATATATATACATACATCAAAGGTTTTTCCCCCTTTTTTCTACATAGTCTTGTTCTTCTTTATTTTTTTCTATTGCCCGGGGGGAAGGGGAAAAAAGAATCTTTCCTCCGAAAGCCATGCGTGTCTTTAATGAGGCGACTAAAAGCCGGGAGCAATGGGTAGTCCCCCTTTCCCCTACAGAAAATTTACTAAAAAAGAAAGAAAAAAATTATTTAAAAAACGGGGATGCTTAAATTTGCTGGATGTATGCAGATGACAAAAACAGTTGTTGCTGATGTTATGAATGAAAAGAAGTTGGTTTGTCCTTGCCCAAAACGAAAAAAAAGTAAAGGGGGTGGGGAAATTTTGGGTTTGGGGGGAAATTTAAATGGGATTAAATCGGGGTTATCTGAGAGATTTAAAGGAAAAGGGAAAGGGTACAGTAATGTTGAATAATAAGTTAGGGAAGGAGAAAAGAGAAATGAATGTGAAAATCCCCGGGAATTTGTGGTTTAAAAGAAAAAGGGGGGAAAGGGGAGAAGGGGGTCAAAATTAAGCTTGTATCCCCTGAGAAGAGGGAATCAGAGGAGAGAGAGAGTTTTTGGGGAGAGGGTTAATGAATGTATGGGAAACCCTTTAAACCCCAAGTGAGAGAGTAATTGGGGTTTGGGGGGACCTAAAATCAAAAGTAGGAGAATTTTTTAGAGGGGGTTTGTGGAGCTAAGTTTTGGGGTCCCAGGGTTTTAAATGATAAGGGGAGCCCTTTGATTGAACTTTGTTTTAAAAAAGGGGTTTAAAGGTTATAGGTAATACATTTTTTTAAGAAAAAAGGGATAAATAAGTATACAAGAATATTTGGGCAAAAATGACAGTAGTTTTTTGGGGTTTATGTATTGGAAATTTAAAAACTTTTGGGTTTTAACTTCGGGATTTACAGGGTTTATAGGGGGGCACAAAATATATAAATTCACTTTCTATTGAAAGCTACATTTAGGGAAAAGGGGTAGATGGGATACAAGGAAATAAAGCATCGGGGAAAGGGGAGGTGAAGGTTTAAAAAACTAAAAGAGGAGGCAGTTAGGAAAAGAAAAAACGCTTTTGGGAGGTTTAGATGGGCAAATGAGAGATAGGCAATGGGGGTCCAAAGGGGGTATGGGGTTTGGGTTTAAAAAATTTTAGTGCTAGAGTGTTCAGCAAAAATTTTGTGGTTACAGGAAAGGGGTGCGGGGGGGAAGAGGAGCGATTGGGGGAATGATGTAAAGAGATTTTAAAAAGGGAAAAAATTAGCATATGAGAAGTTTTTACAAAAATAAAAAGGGGTGCAAGGAGGGAAAAAAAGTATTGGGGAAAAAGGGAGGTTAAGGATGGTGAACAATGTAAAAAGAGAGCAAATGAGAGGGGTGGGTGGATGGGTTTTCAAAAAATTTTTTTTGGGAAAAAAAGAAAAAGTTTTGGGAAAGAGATTAACAAGTTAAGGAAAACTTAAATTAACAAAAGGGTTTGGCAGTTAAAAAAAAGGGGAGGGGGAGTTATTAAAAGGGGGAAATTTTGGGTTTTGGGAAGATGGGTAAATTTTTTTGAGGAATTGTTTTAAAAAAATTTAAAGAAGATTGGGGGAAACTGTGATTTTTGTTTTATAGGGAAGGAGGGAAAAAACATCTTTTTAGGAAATGGGAAAGAAACAGTTGTGATTGTGGGGGGAAGTTCCTTTTGGGAGTAGGTAAAATGGGAAAGGGGGGGGAAGGCCCGCCGGGAAATTTATGGGGGTAAAGAATAAATGGTTTTTTAAAACAGGTGGGGATATTGTTTTGGAAAAGGTTTTGGGGCAATTAAATTTTTTTAAAAAAATTATGGAAAAAAGGGTAAGGTACCCAGGGGAAATTTGGGAGGGGAGATGCATTTGTTCCTTTTGTATAAAGGGAAAAGGGGACAAAAAGGGGGGAGTCAAATTTAAAAGGGGGATTTGTTGTTTATTAACCCGGGGGAAAGTTAAGGGGAAGTTATTTTTTGAAAGAAATTAAAAAGGGAAGGGCTGAAATTTTGGAAAACAGTTTTAAAAAGGAGGCTTTGGAAAGGTAGGAGGGGTGTGTGGACCAGGTGTTTTTCATTTAAACATTTAAGTGAAAAAAAGTAAATTTTGATAAGGCTAAAGAGGTTCTTTTTTGGCTTTTTTGGTTTGGAAAAAAAGGGGTTTTTGACAGGGTGGGGTAGGGGGGGGAAATGTGGCAAAAAGTTGCGGGTAAAGGTTGGGAGGAAAAAGGGGGGGGGTTTTCTGAAAGCAGTGGGAAAAGTTTTTTTTTGAGGGAAAGTGGGGCCCCCCCCCCCCCCCGTTAAATGGACATAGGGGAAAAAAGGGGAAAATTTTTTTCCCCCTTAAAAAGTAGGGCCTTTTAAAAAGGATTTTGGGGAATTTTCACCCTGGTTGTTTAATTTTTATTTAAAGATGGGGTTTTAAGAGGGGTTAAAAGCGAGGGCTTGACGAGAGCGGGAGTTAAAAGATAAAAAATAAAACATAAAGTTGGGGGAGTTTTTCACAGTTTTCTCTTTTCTGATGGGGCACCTGTGCTCTTGGGAGATTCTGAATGAAAATTGCCCGAGATTTGGTTTTGGGTGAAAATTTGGGAGGGGGTTTCAAAGAAGAAAAAATTTAAAAAAGAATAAGGAAAAAGTAAGGTTATGAGGAAAAAAAATTTTAGGTATGAAAGATTGGATATTTAGATTGGAGGGAGGGGGAGTAGGGGGGGAAGTTTGGGGGAATGGTTTTCAGTATTTGGGGGTGGAAAATTCAAAGGGGTGGGCTTTTGAAGGATGAGGGGGTCATAGAAAATTGGGTGGGGGGGGGGGAAAAGGGGTTTAGTGGTGCCCTTTGGAGTCGTGGAGACCCAAAAAATTTGTCCTTGGAGGGAAAAAAGGGGAATGTATGAGAGTATTGTTTTACCAAAAACTCAAAAAATGGGTTGTGGGAAAAATGGGGTGGTGGGAAAGTTGCAAACGAGGGAAGGCTGGAGGAGTGGAGATGTCTTTTCTGAGGGCAATGTTTTTGGGGGGTGAAAATAATTTCCCAAAAATTCGTAGTTGGAAAATTAGGGAGGAGGGGGGGGATTACCAAAACTGGGTTTTCCGAGGGTGAGGAAGGGGTTTTTGAGGGGGTGTTTGGAAATGTAAAAAGAGAAAAGGATGAAAAACCCCAAAAAGGGTTCAAGAGTGTAAAAAAACAGCAAATGGAAGGAAGGCCGGGGTTTGGGGTCGGGCCCAGGAAAAGGGTTTGGGGGGGAGGGGGTAAAAGGGGAAAAAGGGGTTTTTTGTGCGAGGGGCCTTGGGCCCTTCCCCAGGGGTGCGGGGAGGGGTGGGTTTATAGGAGTTTAAAGGAGACAAATGGGTTTTTTTTTTTTTTTGACGTTTCCCGTTGGAGTGGGGAGCAAATAAAAATTTTTAAGGGGTTCAAAGGGAAAAAACCCGGGGGCCGGGCTTGAGTCCTGGAGATGGGAAAATACAGTGCCCCGCACTTGACGGGAGGGGGGGGTTTAAAGTTGCGTTTAAAAACTGTAGTGTTAAAAAACCCCCCTTCTGGGCCCAAAACAGTGATGGGGGTGAAAAAGATGGTGAAGTTTTTCTTTTTCGGGCCACCCGGGCCCTTTGGGGGGAAACGGCCAGGGTTTTGATAAATAAAAATAAAAAAAAAATGCAAACCCTTTTTTTTGTAAAAAAAAAAAAATTTTAAATTTTCTTGAAAAAATGTTGCTTTTTTATTAACCGCTGTTTTTTTTAAAAATTTAACCCTTTAAACAAAAAGCAAGCAAAATTTTCTCTTCAGCCTTGACCCTTTAAAGAGTTTCCTTTTATTACCAAAAATTTTTTTTTTTAAGGGTAGTTTTTTTTTTAAAAAAATGAGAGGGAAATTATTCATTTTGCTCCTTTCCCCCGATTTTTTTGACTTGGGTTCTTGAGGGTTGGCCCCCCAAACATGTTGGGGTTTGGTTTAAAAGGGGGTATTAAAACCCCCTCGGGTTTAAATAAGCTCAAGGGTTTAAAGGGGGCCTTTGGGACTCACGTTGTGAAATTTGGAAAAGATTACCTGAAACGTTTTTTACTTCAACGGAATCACGAAAAACGTTTAAAGACACGGGTGAAAAAAAACCCTACCGGGTAGGGTTTGAACCCGCGATAAGAGGTTTTAAAAATACTCCAGACCACGCGATTGGGCAAATGGGCCAAACTGTGCCCAAACGCGGGCCCCGGTTTTTGGGGGGGTTTTGGTTCTGTTTGCTGGGGTTTGCAAATTTTTGGTTTAATAACCCCCGGGGTTTCCTGGCCTCCGTTCTTGGGGTAAAAAATTTGGCAAACCCTTTTTTGGTTTTTTTCTTTTTTTTCTGGGGAAGAGCTGGTCACAAGGGGCCCTTTTTTGGGAAAAATAATGAAAGAAAATTTTCAAAAAAACAGGGGACCCCAAAGCATCGAACCCCTTTGAACAAAAGAAAGGAAAGAAAATGACAGGCCTGTTTTTCCCCCCTGGGCAAAACCTGTCCCCAAAACTTTGGGAAATCGGTGCGTTAAAATCCGAGCCAAATTTTAAACCCGGGCAACCCCCTTGAGGCTTTTTTTTAAAATTTTTAAATACCCAATTTTTTTAAAAGTCAATTTTTTTTTTTGGGGAATTAGAAAAAAAGGGGCAAATTTTTTAGGGAAAAGTTTTGTGTTTTGGGGGGAAAAAATCTAAAGAGGGAAACCAACGCCCCCCCCTGGAAATTTGGGGGGTGGGTTTGGGGGGGCCCCCGTAAATTTTTAAAACCCCTTGTCAAATTATTTAAATTTTAATAAGGGGGTTTAAAATTTAAAAATTTGGGGGATAAAACCTGGGGGAATGATTTTTTCCAATGGTTTTTAAATTTTTTTGAATTTTCAAAATTTTAAGCCCCTTTCTGAAAAAGGGGAAAAAAAAAATTAATTGGGGGTTTTGATTTTAATTTCAAACCTTAAATGGTGGCTTTTGGGTTTAAAAATGGGTATTTTTTTGGGAAGGGTTTTTTAGCTTCTTTTTTTTTAATTTTTTTTTCTTCAAATTTTTTTTTTCTTTTTTTTATAAAGGTTCGGCTGGGGTTTTAAGGGGTTTGGAAAGGGGGGTTTCTGGGTATAAAATAATAAAACGCAAAAAGGGGTTAAACCCTAAACACCAACCCCCCAGGCATTTTTGGGCGCTTTATTTCCCCTTCCCCCAGAAATTTTTTTCAAAAATTTTGGTAATTGGTTTGGGTTCTGGGGGATTAAAATTTTTGGTATTTAGCCTGGGTAAGTTTTGGGTTTTGGGGCCCAAAAAAATTTCAGGGTTGGGAGGTTTAAGGCCCCAAATGGCAAGTTTCCTTTTTGGTCCCCCAGGGTTTAAAAAACCCCTTTTTGTCAAAAATTGGGGAAGGTGGGGGGAAACCGGGGTTGGGTTGGGGTTTTTGGGGAATTTTTTTGGCAAGGGGAGTTCATTGGGGGAAAGAGTTTTTAATGGGAAATTTTGGGGTGGTCTGCCCCCAAGGGGTTAGATTTTCCCGGGTAAAGGGTGTTTTGGATTTTAGGATTTGCCCTTGGGTTTTGGTTTAAAGGTTTGGAAATCGGATACGGGGAAATTTGTGGTGTTTGGGGCCGGTTAGGCCTGTGGGGATTGGACAAAAATGGGAAAGGGTTTAGAGGTTTTTAATATTGGGAAAATTTTTTTGGGGGCCCTGGAAGGGGAAGGTTGCCGTTTAAAGGGGGGATGGTTAACTGGCAGGGAGAAGGAGTCTAAAGTGAGTTTGGGGGGGGTTGGTTCCCGGGCCCGGGGGGGGTTTTTTGGGATTGCCCTTTCTTGCTTTTTGGGGGAAGGGCAGTGTGGTTGGCGGGGCAGGGGACCCCCGGGGACTGGGTGGGGGGTAATGGATAAAAAAGGGGGGGGGGGTATTGGGGGGAGGGGCAAATTTTTTGGGAACGGGGGGCCTAAATTTTGGGAAAGGGAATCCCAAAAAAAGTTTTGGGGGGGTAAAGAAGGGGGTTTGGGAAGGTGCCCAAATTTCAGGGGGGGCAAAAGTAAAATTTTTTCCCAGGGGGAAAAAATGGAATTTTTTGGGGGAATTTGGGGGGGTTGCGGGTCTTGGGGTTAGGGGCCCCAAAAAACCGGCTGTGGGGGGAAAATTGGGGGTTGGAAAATTTTTTCCCCGGGGGTTAACAAATTTTTGGGTTCCAAAGTCCCATATTTTGCCCGGGCCCCCCCTTTAACCAATGGGTTGGGGGGAAAAGTGTGGAGATGGACAAAGGCGGCCCCGGGAAAGGGGGGGGGGCCAGGTGTTGGGGTTTTCTTTGGGGGATTTTTTATTTGTGGTTTTTTTGGGGACTGGGCCAAAGGAAAAATTTCCCCGCGGGCCCCAGCCCCCCCCCCCCCCTGTTTTAAAAGCCTGCATAAGGTTTAATTTTTGGGTATAATTTAATAAGGGGAAGATTTGAAAATTGGGGAAGCGGGACCTTTTAATTTCGTTTTGGAGAGGGGGCCCGTTTTGGGTTTCTTTTTTTTGTGTTTTTTGGGGGAATTTAAAAATTTTGTGGGATATTCCTTAAATTTTTCCAATCTTGTAAAAGGCAATTTTATGTTGCATCCTTTGGTTTAAATTTTTCCCCGAAACTAAAAAAAATTTTGGGAGGGGGGTTTTTTTGGTTTTGGGTTTTTTGGTGCCGTTATTTTTAGAAAAAGTCTCCCTCAACAGGTTTCCTCGAAAGTTTGGGGGAGAATGGTAAGTTTGTATTCCTTAGGAAAATTTGGGCCCCCCCAGGTTTTGGGGAAAACCCTTTTTGGGGCTTGAGTATTGGGAAAGGTGGGAAAAAAATTCCCCAGGGAAATTGTTTTTAAAAATTGGCCCCGGTTGAACCCTTTTTAATCGGGGAAATGAATTTCCCTTTAAAAACCCCCCAAGATTTAAATTAAGCGGGAGGAACCTTTTACACCATTAAAAGGGAAGTTTTTGGAGGTTGGGTTAAACCCTTTTTGGCAAAGGGAAAGGTTTTTTTAAGGGTCTTTAAAAACCGTGGATAACCTTAAAAATTTTAATTTTTTAAAAACTAAACATTTTTTTCCCCTCATTAGGGTTTTTTTTTGGTTATTTGGAAGGGGGGTTTTTTGTGGCTTATATTATAATGTATATACATTGTAGTTTTAAAGAATTTGGGGTTTAAGGGTTTGTTTTTGGGCCCAATTTTAAAAAGTGGGGCACCTCCTTTTTTTTTTTTAACCCCTTTCCCCCGAAAATTTGGGGGGGATTTAAAGTTTCTGGGATTTTTAAAAAAGAAAACATTTTAAAATTTTAAACCCCGAAACTTTTATGGTTTTTAAAAAAAGAGAAAAGGGGGATTTTAAGGGCGACAAAATTACATTTGGCCGGTTGGGAGGTTAATTTGTTTTAAACCATTTTTTAAACCGGGCGTGTTTTAATCCCGGAATTTAATTTTTTTAAAAAAAAATAAGGATTAAAATAGGGGTTTTTTGGACTTTAGAAAAAACCTTTTCCCGGTTTGTTTTAAAGTTATCCCTTATGATTAAAAAGGAACTTTTGGGAAAACCTTTTGCCGAGAAAAAAGGTTTCCCCAAAATTAAACTATCAGAAAAAAAAGAGGGAAAAAACCGGGTCGAAACCTAAAGGGTTTTAACCCCAAATAATCCCCCGACTTTTTTGGGCCTTTTAAAGAGAAATATGCCTTTTGGGGGCTCCGTGGTTGGGTTTTTGGGCAAGGTTTTTTAAAAATCTAAAACCCGGGGTTGTTTTTAAAGAAACCCAAAAAAAAATTTAAAAAAAAGACAAAAATTAACGGGGAACCCCCCGGAAAACCTAACCCGAAAAAAAAAAGGCCGGGGGCCCCTTTGGGAAAAATTTTCACCGGAAAGCAAAACCAAAATTTTTTCCCTTTAAATGGGATAAAAATTTAAAAAAAACCCCGGGGAAATAAAACACCTGTTTTTGGGTTTCCCTTTTAGGTTTTTTTTCCTGTAATCACCCTTTTTTTTAAAAGGGGGGGGATAGTTTTTCGGGTACATCATGAGTTTTAAAGTCCCCCGAAAAAAATAAAAAGGGGGTTTGTGTTTTTTACTAAAGTTTTCCTTTTTAGGAAAAACCGTTCCACCAAGGGAGCGGGTCAAACCTTTTGTTGAAGGGTGTTGACGGGTTTTTAAATTTTTTAAATTTCCCCCAACCCCGTCCCGGAAATTTTTCAAAAAGGGAAACCCGGGCGCAAAGGGCCTTTTTCGGCCCGGGGGGAAAGGGGGGTAATACTAAAGATGGAAGGGGTAAACTCCAGTTTTTGAAACAAGACCGGAAAAATATTATATATATATTATTTTATAATATAATATTTTTTAATTTTTAATATATAAATTTTATATCGTGCCGAAAAAGGGGAAAACTGGGCAATTAGCATGAACCGTTTTTTTAAAATTAAGTCCCTTTTTAAATTTTAAATTTTTTTTTTTTTAAAAAAAATTTTCCTTTTTGGTAAAAAATTTAAAAATTTTGTAAACCAAAAGAATCTTAGAAAACTTCCTAAAAATTATAACCAAACGAAATTTTAAATTTTGCCTTAAACCACTTTTAAATATATTTTTAGAAAAAAGTTTTTCCCAAAAATTTTGAATTAAAAAACAAAAAGGGGATTTTTTTTCGTTTTGGGTTTAGAAAAGATTTTTGCGAAATTATTCCAAAACACAAAATTTTCAAATCCCTTTTCCCTGGCCCCCCCCCATTGTCAAGTCAAAACCCATGCCCAGTTTTTTTGGGAAAAATATTTTAATTTTTTTTTTTAAAATAAAATGACTTTCATTTTCACCCTTTTTCTTAAAATCTGAAAGTCACGGGACTTTTAAACATTTGTCCCCTGTCAATTTTTTCTTGAAAACTCTTTGAATTTTTTTTTCTGGTTTTCGTTAAACCCTTTCAAGGCCACGGGAGCGCGCTAGAAAAAAATCTAAAAAAAAGAAAGGGGGTCCTTTTAAGGTTTAAATTTGGGCGACTGAAATAAACTTTTTTCGCCCCCCCCCTTTACGGGGGCGGGGGGGGGAGGGGAAGCCTTTATGCAGGTTTAAGGGGCCTTGATTAGGAAATAATTTTTCCTCCCCCCCCTTTGGGTCGAAATGACTGCCTCCCACTCACCAAGGGCCGTTACCCCCCCAAGTTTTGCATTCTTGAAAAAAATTTAAAATTTACCCCTTAATCCTATAAACCCTTTTTAAATTCATTTTTTTCCCTCCACTTTGCAGTAAAAATTTTTCGATTAGGTTTAAAAAAAAGGTTGGGTTTTCCCTTCCCGAAAAAAAACGCTACACAGTTCTAAAACCCAAAAATTTTTTAAACCCCGCGAAATTTAAATCGGGGCCGAAACGCATAGAAATAATGGCGAGATTTTAACTTTTTAAAAACCCCTTTTTCAGTTTCCCGTCTGACTGGGTTTAGAAAAGTGAAATTTTCGTTTTGGAAAAAACGGTGGTAAAGGGGGAAAAACTTTAATTTAAAGTAGCCCTAGGGGGTCTTAATCCTAAGGGTTGTTTGAATTTTGAGGTTTTTACTGCCGCTCCTGGAATCAGTCCTGCTGTTTCTTTTCCCCCCTTTCCTGGGGGGCCCCCTTTCCCTTTTTTTGTACTTTTTAAAGGAAAACGTAATAATAATACTACCTTAGTTTTTTTAATTTCCCGTAATAAACAATTGAGCAACGGGTATTTTAATCTTTGGGGTAATTTTTCCCTTTTAAAAGCCAAATATGTTTACAACTTCGGTCTGCTAGCCCAAAAACAAACCCGGGTTTATCAGGTCTTCCCCTGGGGAGGGCCTGATTTGGGTTTTGGGTCAGGGAGAGGGGACCCACATAAAATTTTCTCTCCCCGGTTTTGCCCAAACAGTTCGAATTTCCCCGTCCCTCCTTTTTAATTTTTATTGGCAGTGTCGTTCATTTAAAAATTTATTGGGATTTTTTTAAATATAAAAGCTTGGGGGGCCCTAAGAAAGGGGATGTACCAACGCAGTTAAAGGTGTGTTGGGGTGAGGCCGATGGACCATTTTACGTGCTTGGCTTGAATGATTCGCTTTTTTTCATGTCCCGTCTCGGGGTTTTTTCCCGATGGTGGAAAACCCCGGGGGAAAAGTTATCCTTCGAAAAAGGTTTTTCACGGGGCGGGGTTCGACTTTTAAGTCCTTGTCCATAGTAATTTACCCGGCCCCGGATAGTTACGAGGTTTTGGGTTGCCCATTTTCAAGGGCCCCAAAATTGCCGGGGCCCCCCCATTTTCTCGTTTAAATTTATTTCGTTCTTTTCTTTATATTATATTTATATTTTTTATTTAATATATAAAATATATATTTTTATATAAATTTATATATATTTTATATAAAATAAAAATATAAATTTTTTAATTTGGTAAAAAATTTGGATATTGGCTTGAATAGAAAAGAAAAACTTTTTTGCGAAAAAAAGCAAATGAAAATTTGTTTTTGCAATTTAAATTTTGCCAAAAAAACAAATTTTGAACCAAAAAAAATAAAAATATATTTTTAAAAATTTTTAGTATATATATAAAAATTTATATTTATTTTTATATATATATATAATTTTTTTTTTTTGGGAATAAAAACGGGGGGGGTTCCCCCACCAAAGGGGCCAGGGTGGCCCCCAAAAAAAAGAAAAACTTTCCCCCCATCATTCACTCCCCTCACTGTCTTGCCAGAAGGGTGATTTAAAAAACCAGTTTTTTTTAACCCGAAAATTAACCACCCCCCTCCCTTCAGTGGCAGGGCACTGCACCTTCCCATCCCCCAGGACTCCTTTCCCCGGCCCTTTCCCGGTTTTTCCCCGAAAACCCCTTTATTTAAAAGTTTTCTTTTCTAAATCCCCCAAAAGCACCCTCAAGGGATTTTAAAAAAAATTTGGTCTCCATTCACCCCTAAACAAACACGCCAAGTGCCTGCTGGAAGGTCCCAACCCCCCCCGCCACAAAAAACCTACCCCCTCCCCTCCCAAAATTTCCTAGGCCCCCACCCCCTTACCCCGCCTTCCTTCTTTTACGGACTGTTAAATCCCTTTTAAGGGGTTTTTCTGTTTTCGCCCCCATTTTTTCCCATGTCCGAAAACCTCAAAAACCCCTTTTCCCCAGCCCTCTGGACAACAGTTTTTTGGGAATCCCGCACCTCCTCCCTAACTTCCAAAATACGAATTCCTTTTGCAATTTTATTCACAAACCAAAACCCTTGCCTCAGACTTTAATTTTCCACTGCCTCCAGCCTTCTCCCTCCCCCGCAAACTTCATCAACCCTTTCTTTTCCCCAAAACCCCTATAAGTGGGTTTGGTTTTTTAAAAAAAACTATAACCCCACTACATTTTCCCCCTTTGCCTCCCCAAAGGGCAAAAATTTTTTTTCCCACAGACTCCTTAAATGCACCAATTAACCCCTTTTCCCCTCCCTTTAATTCTATTTTCCCTCATCCCTTTTTTAGACCCCCTCCGTTGGTCCCGTCCACTCCCCAAATTTTTCTGAATACATTCCCTCCCCATACTCCTCCCCTCCCTTTTAATAACCAAAACTTTTTATCACCTAATCTTTTTTTTTCCCCCATTTTCCTTTCTCTTTCCTGTATTAAATTTCAAATTTTCTTTTTTTTGGGCACCCTTAAACCAAAAATTTATCCAAAAAAATCCCCTTGCAAAACTTTCCTTTAGAATCTCCCAACGCACAGTGTCATTTAGCAAAAAGAAAATGTTTACAAAATCCCCTTTTTTGTTAAATTTTTTAATTTTTTTAACTCCCCCGCCTCTTGCCAAAACCCTCGCAAATTTACTTCTTTAAACCCCCATCATTAAAAAAAAATTAAACAACCACCCCCGGGGAAAATCACCATCCTTGGGCTTTTAAAAACCCATTTTAATGGGGAAAAAATTTTTTCCCCCTTTCCTCTTCCTAACCTTTTTGCCTCAATATCCCCCGTTTTTAAAAACTCTTCCCTGCTTTTTAGTAACCCCACCTCCCCACACCATACATCCCCGAAAAATTGAAAACATTTTCCCCCCCAAACCCACCCGGGCAAAAACCTTTTTTCCCAATTTAAAAAATGCCATAAAAAACCCTTTAGCCTTATCTTTAAAAAATTTTTCACTTTTTTGGTTTCACTGGAAACACCGGTCCCCAACCCCCTCCTCCTTTTTCCCAAGGCCCCCCTTGTTTTGCATCCTTTTCTCCGTTTTACTCTTTTTTTCTTTCAATTTAATTTAATTACCAAAACACTTTGCCAGGGTTTTTACTAAAAAGGCTTTTTCCCCTATTTTTTTTGCACTCTCTTTATTCCCCCTTTTTCCCTTTTTACCCAAAAGGAACTAGGGAAAGCTCCTTTCCAAAACCCTTGGGGACCTTAAACCCTTCCCCCTTTTCTTTTTTAAATTTTTGCAATCCAACCCAAAAAATTTTTTCCCCACCGGGTTTTAACATTTCTTCTTTATCCCCTTTTAATCCCCCCGCTGCCTTACCCCCCTTCATTTTAAACCTTTCTTCCCCCAAAGAATTCCCCAAAACTCACAACTGGGTCTTCCCCCACTCCCAAAAGAGTTTTTTCCTTTTTCCTTTTTCACAAAAAAAACCAGCTTCCCCCTTTTTTCTTTAACATTTAACAATTCCTCCAAAATATTCCCCCCCATCTTCCCAAACCCCCTTAAATCTCCCTTTTAAAAAACTCTCCTCTCCATTTTTAACTGAAAAAATCCCCCTTTTTTTCCCAGGGTTTTCTTAACTTGTTAATCCCTCCAAAACTTTTTCTTTTTTTTCAACAAAAATTTTTTGATTTAAAATCTCACCCAAATCCCCAAATTTTTTTCCCTTTTTTACATTTTTCCCTTTAAACCCCCTCTTAAAACCCTCTCTTTTTTTCTCCAGTACTCCCCCTCCTTTCATCACTTTTTAATTTGTAAAAAATCCTTTTATATGCAACTTTTTCTCCCCCCTACCTTTTTAATCATCATTCCCCCAATCGCTCCTCTTTCCCTTTCCCCCCAAACCCTTTCCCCTTTAAAAACAAACTTCTGCTGAAAACTCTAAAAACTACATTTTTTTTAAAAAATCCCCCATAACCCTTTGACCCCATTGCCCCATTTTCTCCCATTAGCCCCATTATTCCCCCAATAGCGTTTTATCTTAAACCCAACTGCCTCCCCTTTTAGTTTTTTAAACCCTTACCTCTTCTTCCCCTGAAAGCTTTAAATTTTCCTTTTATCCCATCACCTTTTTTTCTCATGTTGCTTTCAACTAGAAAGTGATCTGATATATCGTGGCCCCTCTAAAAACTGTACATCCTGAATTTTATCAAAAAATCCTTTTTTCTACCCCAAAACATAAACCAAAAAACTTGCATTTCCCCCCCTACTCAAATTTTTGGGGATACTTTTTTATCCCCTTTTTTTTTTTAAAAATTTGTATACCTATAAACTAAAAACCCCCTTTCTATAAAAAAAGTTCAAACAAAGGGGTCCCCCCTTATCATTTAAACCTGGTACCCCAAAATTAATCCACCCCCCTCTAAAAGTTTCTCCTACTTTAGCATTCAGGGTCCCCCACCACAATTTTCTTCCCCATTGGTTTTTAAAAGGTCCTATACAATTTATTAACATCTCCAAAAAAACCTCTCTCTCTCCCTCTGCATTCCCTCTTCCCCGAGGGGGCTTTTAAATCCTTATACCCAAATTCTCGCATTTCCCAAACCCTTTTCTTTAAACCCCTAATTCTTTAATTTACAATTCATATTTCTTTTTTCCTTCCATAATGTACATTCAACATTAATGCTAACCCCTTTTCCTTTGCCCCTTTAATCTCTCAGGGTACTTTCCCGATTTTTAAACCCAAATTTAAATTTTCCCCCCACCGAAAAAACCCCCCAACCCCCCCCTTCACTTTGTTTCGCGAGGGCCAGGAAAATCCAAATTTTTTTTTATTTATAACATCCAAACAATTTATTGGGTTTTTGTCATCCGAAATTAAAATTCCCGCCATTTTTAAACATCCCAGTTTTATTAAAAATTTTTCTTCTTCTCTTTTTTAGTAAAAGGCTACGGAAAGGGGGGTTTTTAGCCCAAAAGCCCCGGGATTTTAGGGCGCCTCTTAAGGGCACGCATGGCTTACGGGGGGAAAAGATTCCTTTTCCCCCTTCCCCCTTTTGGGAAAAAAGAAGAAATTTTAAAAAAGGGCAAAAGTTTTTAGAAAAAGGGGAAAACATAGTGGGGGGGTGTATTTTTTTGCTTTGGGGGAAATGTACCCCGGGTAATGGGGGGAACCAAATTTGTTAGGGTGTTTTGAGACAGAAAAAAAAAAAGGAATTGGGGCTGAAAAAATTTTAAAAATTTTGTTTTTTCTTGGAATTTTTTGGGGTTTCCATTGGGGGGGTTTTGGGGGGTTTCCAATGGGGGGGGGGGGGGGGATTGAATAATAAAGTATTATTTTTGCTTTTGGGGGGTTTTTTTTTTTTGGGGTTTTTGTTTCGTTTTTTTTTTTTTGATTTTTTTTATTGTTTTTTAAAAAAAAATTTTTTATTTTTTTTTTTGGTTTTATTTTGGGGATTAATTATTTTAGTTTTTATCTTTTTTTTTTTAAATTTTGTTATTTTTTATTTGTAAATTTTTTTATTTTTATTGGTTTTTTTTTTTTTTTTTTTTTTGGGTGGTATGGGGTGTGGTGTTTTTAATTAAAATTAAATTTTTGGGGGTTTTTTTATGTTTTTGTTTTTTTTTTTATTTTTTTTTTTTTTTTTTTTTTGTTTTTTTTTTTTGTTGTTTTTAATTTTTATGGATTTTATATTTTTTTTTAATTTTTTTATTTTTTTTTTTTTTTTTTAGTTTTTTTATTCTTTTTTATTTTTTCTTTTTTTTAATTTTTTAATTTATTTTTTTCTTTTTGTAATTTTATTTTAATTTTTATTTAATTTTGGGGTTTTTTTTGTTTTTTTGGGGTTTTTTTTTTTTTTTTATTTTTTTTATATATGTATATTTTATATATTTATAATTTTTTATAATATAAAGTTATATATTTTATTTTTTTTATATTTTTAAGATTATTATATTATTTTAAATATATAAATATGTAAATTTTTATATATATATTTATATGTATATTATTTATATATTTTATTTTTTAAAATTTTTTTATTTTATATTATATGGATTTTAATGGTTTTTTATTTTATTTTATGTATTAATATATATTTTATTATTTAAAATTTTTTAAAAATTTTTATTATAGTATAAAATATATATGTATATAATATTTAATTTTATTATATATTATATATTTTATATTTTTTTTAATATAGATTTTATATTTTTTATATATATTTTATGTTTTTTAAAATATATATGTATTTAATTTTTATGTTTATTTATATTTATGTTTTTATAATTTTTTGTTATTTATATATATATTGTTATTTATAAAATATTATATTTTATTTAAAATGTTTATAATATATATTAAAATATATATATAATTTTTTATAATATATATATTTAATATATAAAATTTAGTTTTTATACCTTAATATATAATTAAAATTTAAAAATTTTTAAAAAAAAAAGGGGAAAAAAAAATTAAAATTTTAAAACCTTTTAAAAAAAAATAAAAATTTTTAAAAATTTTTTTTTTAAAAAAAAAAGGGGGAAAGGAAAAAAAAAAATTTTTAAAAAAAAGGGGGTTTTTTAAAAAAAAAATTTTAAAAAATTTAGGGTTTTTAAAAAATTTTTTTTTGGGGTTTTTTTTTGGGGGGGGGGGTTTTTTTAAAAAAATTTTTTTTCCCCTTTTTTTTTTCCCCCTTTTTTGGGGGGGTTTTGGGGGGGGCCCTTTTTTTTTGGGGAAAAAAAAAAATTTTGAAAAAATTTTTTTTTAAAAAATTTTTCAAAAATTTATTTTTTTTTGGGGAAAAAATTTTTTTAAAAAAAAAAATTTAAAATTTTTGGGGGGGAAAAAAAAATTTTTTTAAAAATTTTTAAAAAATTTTTTGGGGGGGAAAAAAAAAAAAAAGGGGGAAAAAAAGGTTTCCCAAAATTTTTTTTTTTTTTTTTTTTTTTTTTTGGGGAAAAAAAAAAAGGGGTTTTTTTATTTTAAAAAAAAAAAAAATTTTTTTTTTGGGGGGGGGCCCCCCCCCCAAAAAGGGGGGAAAAAATTTAAATTTTTGGGGGAATTTTAAAAAGGGCCTTTTTTTTTCCCCCCCCCCCCCCCCCCCCCCCCTTTTTGTTTTGGGGGGGGCCTTTTTTTTTACCCCAAACCCCTTTTTTTTTTTTTTTTTTGGCCCTTTTTGGGGGGGGTTTTTTTTTTTTTTAAATTTTGGGGGGTTTTTGGGGGGGTTTTTTTGGGCGGGGTTTTTTTTTTTGGGGGGGGGGGGGTTTTTTTTTTTTTGGGGAACCCCTTGGGGGGGTTTTTTGGGGGTTTTTGGGTTTAAATTGGGGGTTTTTAAAAAAGGGAAAAAAAATTAAAAAAAAGGGGAAAGAGGGAAAAAAAAAAGAAAAAGGAAAAAAAGGGGGGGGGGGGGAAAAAAATTTTTTTTGGTTTTAATTTGGGGGGGGGGGTTTTTTTGGGGTTTTTGGGGGGGGGGGGGGGGGTTTTTTTTTTTTTTTTTTTTTTTTTGGGGAAAAAATTTAAAGGGGCCCCAAAAGGGGTTTTGGGGGGTTTTTTTTTAAAAAAAAATTTTTTAAAAAGGGGGTTTTTGGGGGAAATTTAAAGGGGGGGGGGGGTTTTTTTTGGGGGGGGGGGGGGGGGGAAAAAAAAAAAATTTTTTTGGGGGGGGGTTTTGGGGGTTTTTAAAAAAAAAATTTTTTTTTAAAAAAAAAAAAATTTTTAATTTTAAAAAAAAAAAGGGGGGGGGTTTTTTGGGGGGGGGGGGGTTTTTTTTTTAAAAAATTTTTTTTGGGGGGGAAAAGGGGGTTTTTTGGGGGGGGGTTTCCCAAAAAGGGGGGGTTTTTTTTTAAAATTTTTTGGGGGGGGGGTTTTTTTTTTTTTTTGGGGGGGGGGGCCCCCCTTTTGGGGGCCCCTTCACCCCCTTTTTTTTTAAAAAATTTTTAAAAAAAATTTTTTTTTAAAAAAAAAGGGGGGTTTAAAAGGGGTTTGGCTTTTTTGGGGGGGGGGGGGGGGCCCCTTTTTTGGGGGTTTTAAAAAAAAAATTTGCCCTTTATTTTTTTAAAAAAAATTTTTTTTTTTTTGGGGTTTTTCCCCTTTTTTTTTTTTTCCCCCAAAATTTTTTTTAAAAGGGGTTTTAAAAAAATTTTTTTTTTTTTTTGGTTTTTTTTTTTGGGGGGTTTTTTTTTTTTGGTTTTTTGGGGGGGGGTTTTTTTTTTTTTAACCCCCCTTTTTCCCGAAAAAACCCCCTTAAAGTTAGTTTTATTTTTTAAGGGTATGGTATTTTTTAAGGGATAACTTGAGTATGCCTCTTCTGAATACCTTGGGTTAGGTTAGGTAAAGTTTGTCAGGAAATAGTGTTTCTTGACGCTGATCTTAAATGATGACCCGCCGTTGGAGCTTTTGGTCATCTGACTGAAGCCTTTCGTTGGCTTACCGGTCCACCCCTTCAAAAATTAAGATCATAGTTATAACCATTTAGTTCTTCTGAATACCTTCAATCATTTGGGTTTCAGCTGTGTAAGTTTAAGCTGTATGACTGGTGGTTTAGCGCATAGTTTTGATATGTAAGTTTAAAATTACCAGTCTCTGCAGTGACTGGAGAGTACATTTTTTGGTGAGCTTAAAGCTTTCGGTGCTCTTGTGTTTTTCCTCAAAGCTTCACCTTAACTTTGGGATGTACAGTGGACCCCCGGTTAACGAACTTTTTTCATTCCAGTAGTATGTTCAGGTGCCAGTACTGACCTAATTTGTTCCCATAAGGAATATTGTGAAGTAGATTAGTCCATTTCAGACCCCCAAACATACACGTACAAACGCACTTACATAAATACACTTACATAATTGGTCGCATTTGGAGGTGATCGTTAAGCGGGGGTCCACTATATTAGTGTTAATTTGTTAGTTTTATTAAAGAATTGGTTTCTTGCAGTAAGTGGCAATTGCCTCCATCAGTTTTCAACCTTAAACTCTGGTATTTCTTTTATTTTGAGGAAAGTTTGAAGTGATTTTAGGCTTTATAGGTACAAATTTCTATTTTTATTGAATGTTGGGAAAATTCAAATGGCAGTTATCTTGCGCTATGTAAATGACTCCGATCCGTTTTACTATCAGACATTTTCTGAAACTAGAGAACAGGATTAACAGAAAATCAAAATGAGCATTCGTCACCTCAGATGGACCCGATAGTTCTGGTTATGGAGTCTGGCTCAAGGGCAGAGGTGGGGTCTTGCCTTCTCGCCTTGCCTCTTAAACCTGTCGTTACTGGGTTCATACTTCGTGAACCCTACCATACTTATTCTTAAAGCTATGTATAGATTCTCTGTCGCTTCAACATCCAGCTATTTACACTTCCTAGCCGCTATTAAGATGAAATGCCTCCTTACACCCCAGTGATTTTTTTTCTTTTTTGGACTGTGACCTGTGGCGCTCAAAAGGTGCTTTGAGGGGCACATGAGGATAAATCCAGTTTCTTGTTCCTGCTTTGAAATGAACCTAAATGCCTTCCACTTACCAGGCAATACGACCCTTGTGGATTTAGTGCTTCCTCGATTAAAATAAATATATAGATGTACTCTCGTGTGCCAGTTTCCCGCCTCTAAAACAGGTATCCCTCTCCACCCTATCAATTCCTCCTCCTAATATGTACACCATTATCATTTCTTCCCTTTCCCTGTCCTTTAATATCTGGTTTTGTATCTTTAGTTTCCTCAAAGTTTAAACCCCTCATCTAGTTGCATACCTTTGTATTTTTTCAGCTATTTAATATGCTTCATCAGGTGTAGGTTCCGTACCGATGTTATATGCTCCAAGATAAGCCTGACATATGTCGTATAGTGTCGTGCATGACTGTGATTCCCGAAAGGAAATCTTAGAATTATCAGATGTGCATTAACTGCTCTGGTTATGAGACTGGAGTGTGCCTCAGGTAATATGCTTGGTTCAATGTTTACCCCCGGGTCCTTGGGAGATGTTCCCGTCAGTATGTTTATTTCTTTCCCAATATTCATAATTTTGTGTCTGGCACTTCTCTGACCTAACTTGGTTTATCTAGATCAATTTGTAGGCTACTCTTGTCTGTTTCTGAATTCATTCTCTTTGTTAGTTTCACATGTGTGAAATGAGATACATCAGATTTTCTCTTCTGGCATGAGGCCTGGTCACAGACCGGGCCGCGGGGGCGTTGACCCCCGGAACCCTCGCCAGGTATATCGTTTACATATACCAGAAATAGTAACAGTCCCAGTACCGATCTTTGTGGAACGCCACTTGTCACATTTGCTCATTATGATGCCTCTTCCCGGACAAACACTCGTTGTTTCCTTTGTTATTCTTTGATAAAGTGGTGATTTTTCTGTTACTTCTACCTACTCTAGTTTTTGTCCGAGTCTCCTGTGTGTCAAATGCTGCCTTGCAATCTAAGAATATGCGGTGTTGTGTGGGTGTGTGTGTGGGTGAGTGCGTGCGTGCGTTCGTGCTTGTGTGCGTGCGTACGTGACACACAGACCTGTATATCAGTGGATAGAGGGACTTTCCTGTTAATGTGGTACTAGAGAGCTCTCCTGTTTGAGCGACGGGCACTTCTGTTTGTTTAGGAATAAGGAACATGTTTGCGTAGGTGTGAGCAAGGAGCATTTCTGTTTCGTGTGTACGAGGTAGCTGGTTGTCTGAGTAAGGTACAAGGCTGTCCAGGTGTGAGTGAGATACATGGCTTTCCAAGTGTAAGTGAGGTACAATCCTGTTTGTCGGAACGAAGTTCTTGTTTATATCCGTAGTGTAACCAGCTGCTTTATCTTGTTTCTGCTGCTGCTGCTGCTGCTGTTGGCTATTGGATGCCTCGGAAGGAGTCGTCTTCAACTGCTGTAGTCGGAGAATGAATGGGAGCTCGCGTCTTCCCGAGTGTGTTCCGATAATTGGCAACAAGCAATGATAAAGAGAGCTTCCGAACGTCAGCATACATCCACCACGGTATATGCGGGCCGTATGTCAAGGAAGCAGCCAGAGAACACGCCGGAAACCCTCTCACTTGCATCCCTCGATCTCTCGGGAGAGATGCTGAGGTGGGGAGAGTGGAAGACTGGAGCAGAATTGTTTTACTTGCTGCCGCGGGTACAGACAATATAAAAAAGTGAGAGATCTCGCCTCCTTCGAACGTGTATCTCTCATGATACTGACAGAGTTGCCTCGCTCCATCCGCGTATCTCCGAGAGACACGGTGAGCCAACCTTCAACTGCGCATGCTCGCTTCCCCATCCCAACATTATTGACATTAATGTCTAGTTTTTCAGACTGCACAACGTGCTGTTCCTCAGCTTGTATTGTTCTGATGAGGATCCATGTATAATTCACGACAAAAATACAGCACATACAGCCAGCCCGAGGTAAAAACCCAAGCTATGAATAAGTCTTCATACTCTGTTTTAATTCTTTGCCTCCTAATGTTTATCTGCCTTGCTCAAAACTGTCAATATTTATCTTAGTGATTTCAAAAGAATGCATCTATTTGCCATTCTCTGTGTGCCCAAGTAATCTGAAAAATGATGGAATAGTTTTGAGAGGCTGGGATGAATATTAATGGCGTGTAGGAGCTGGATAATGCAGCATTTCTTCTACAAACATGACGGATATTCCATTTATTTACCTTCGTCCTACCTCTAATAATATTTTCACCGCTTGAGCTTGCCTCTCTCTCCAGAACTGAAGCCCACCAGGTAAAAATTATTAAACAATTATTATGTTACTTGGTGTTGGTCGTCTTGGTAGGTGGGAGGGAGTCAGGGAGGGCCGGATGTTGGTGGGAGGGAGGGCAGGGTGTTGGTGGGAGGGAGGGCAGGGTGTTGGTGGGAGGGAGGGCAGGGTGTTGGTGGGAGGGAGGGCAGGGTGTTGGTGGGAGGGAGGGCAGGGTGTTGGTGGGAGGAGTCAGGGTAGGGTGTTGGTGGTGGGAGTCAGGGTAGGGTGTTGGTGGGTTGGAGTCAGGGTAGGGTGTTGGTGGGTTGGAGTCAGGGTAGGGTGTTGGTGGGTTGGAGTCAGGGTAGGGTGTTGGTGGGTTGGAGTCAGGGTAGGGTGTTGGTGGGTTGGAGTCAGGGTAGGGTGTTGGTGGGTTGGAGTCAGGGTAGGGTGTTGGTGGGTTGGAGTCAGGGTAGGGTGTTGGTGGGTTGGAGTCAGGGTAGGGTGTTGGTGGGTTGGAGTCAGGGTAGGGTGTTGGTGGGTTGGAGTCAGGGTAGGGTGTTGGTGGGTTGGAGTCAGGGTAGGGTGTTGGTGGGTTGGGAGTCAGGGTAGGGTGTTGGTGGGTGGGAGTCAGGGTAGGGTGTTGGTGGGTGGGAGTCAGGGTGGGTGTGGTGGGTGGGAGTCAGGGCAGGGTGCTGGTGGGTGGGAGTCAGGGAGGGTGCTGGTGGGTGGGAGTCAGGGCAGGGTGTGGTGGGTGGGAGTCAGGGCAGGGTGTTGGTGGGTGGGAGTCAGGGCAGGGTGCTTGGTGGGTGGGAGTCAGGGCAGGGTGTTGGTGGGTGGGAGTCAGGGTAGGGGCTGTGGTGGTGGGAGTCAGGGCAGGGTGCTGGTGGGTGGAGTCAGGGCAGGGTGTTGGTGGGTGGGAGTCAGGGCAGGGTGTTGGTGGGTGGGAGTCAGGGCAGGGTGTTGGTGGGTGGGAGTCAGGGCAGGGTGTTGGTGGGTGGGAGTCAGGGCAGGGTGTTGGTGGGTGGGAGTCAGGGCAGGGTGTTGGTGGGGATCGGAGGGTGTGGTGGGTGGGAGTCAGGGCAGGGTGTTGGTGGGTGGGAGTCAGGGCAGGGTGTTGGTGGGTGGGAGTCAGGGCAGGGTGTTGGTGGGCGGGAGTCAGGGCAGGGTGTTGGTGGGCGGGAGTCAGGGCAGGGTGTTGGTGGGCGGGAGTCAGGGCAGGGTGTTGGTGGGCGGGAGTCAGGGCAGGGTGTTGGTGGGCGGGAGTCAGGGCAGGGGTTGGTGGGCGGGAGTCAGGGCAGGGTGTTGGTGGGTGGGAGTCAGGGCAGGGTGTTGGTGGGCGGGAGTCAGGGCAGGGTGTTGGTGGGCGGGAGTCAGGGCAGGGTGTTGGTGGGCGGGAGTCAGGGCAGGGTGTTGGTGGGCGGGAGTCAGGGAGGTGTGTGGTGGGAGGGGGTGAGTGAGGGAGTCAGGGCAGGGTGCTTGTTTGAGGGGGTGAGTGAGGGAGGGGGTGAGTGTGGGAGGGGGTGAGTGAGGGAGGGGGTGAGTGAGGGGAGGGGTGAGTCAGGGAGGGGGTGAGTCAGGGAGTGAGTCAGGGAGTGAGTCAGGGAGTGAGTCAGGGAGTGAGTCAGGGAGTGAGTCAGGAAGTGAGTCAGGTAGTGAGTGAATCAGGTAGTGAGTGAATCAGGTAGTGAGTGAATCAGGGAGTGAGTGAATCAGGGAGTGAATGAGTCAGGGAGTGAGTGAGGGAGAAAGAGACACTGACGGAGGTATTATTCTGCTGAGTTGCACCACAAAGAATTAATTAATGTTAACTCATCATAACCAGTTTAACAAGTTTTGATTGCTGGTGCCTCCTCCCCCCCCCCCTACCCTCATCACCCCCTCCCTCCCCCGTCCCCCCCTGCTAACAACAAATGTCAGACTAACTACCTAACTAGGGTAACAAACGCTGTTCGTCGCGGCCCCGCTGTCGTTAGCGGGGCCAATTATATATAATCTAATTAATTCAGTTTTGGAGAATTAACAAATTAGCTCACCCCCCCGAACAATGCAATTTGAGCCGTTGTATTTACTGCCCTCCGTAATCAAGATGGCTTGCGGGGGAGGGGTGCGCACCCAGGAAGAATGACCTTTATGTCTGGTAGGCAGTAAGGGTGACATTGATTCTGGCGTCGCGTCATGATGGGATATTAAACGTTATGACCTGAAAGAGAACCCACCTGAAGAACAATATCTGCGAGGACTGAAACTGTTGGTCGGAAGAACCCATGACGACGCGATACTGCGTACATGCTGCACGCACGCGCTTTACACACACACATGCACACGTACAGTAACACGAGTACACGCCTAAAAGCACGTACGAACAAGCACGCACGTGATTAAAATACGCGCACACATGCTCATTCATATCCTCTCACAAACTGACACAGAAACGCATCCTTGCGGCACTAGCAGATAATTTTCACCTCAGCACATATTACGAAACGAAGTGCAGAGGCATGCCACGAGACTAGTTCCTGAGACAAGAATGAATTGAGAGACGCTCAAGGAACTAACCCTAACGACATTAGAGGATAGACCAATCAGGGGAGACATAATGACATACAGAATACTCGGAGGATTTGATAGGCTGGACGGTGTAGTAGGTGCACTGGAGAATTTGTCCAACTGTAGAAGGAGGGTACATCCCCAGACTCGGTTCATTCATCACTGATGCCAGAACTTTCCACTGAACCACCAAGCACTTGTAACACAGAGATCACGACGTGTAGTTCCCCGAATGTAAATAAATGGTTTAGAAAACCTACAGGTTGATAAATGAAACACTTGTACAACATTCGGGTATCTTTTAGAGATGTATCAGATGTGAAAATTTAGATATCCGCAGATCCGAATGTGTATGAGAATGTCTCATTTTGCGGATGCGGATGCATATGCGGATATCTGTTTACAGTAAAATGCGGGTGCGGATGCATATGCGGATATCTGTTTACAGTAAAATGCGGGTGCGGATGTAAGAAATTGTGCGGATGTTTCGCGGATGCAGATGCGTTATCCGATATTCAGGAAAGGTTTCACTAGCCAGTGGCTTCTTCAGTCCAATGCAGAGAAAGATGAAGAGGAGTCCGAGGCAATTAATCTCCCAGGAATGCCAGAAGATACTCAGTCTGAAAATGGATAAGTTGGATGAGGAAGTTGAAACCGAGTGAATGCAGCTTAAAGAGTGGGTATGACAGGACTCGTAAGGTGAGAACAGAGTGACCGTTTGAACAGTTGAAAAGTTGGTGAACTTTAATGTAAAAGTTCAAGATTGCCGGACAGTGATCTGAGGTGTATCATTTGAATTATATCTGGTTTTACACGTTCAAAAACTGGTTATATCGCGCAATTTGATTTTACTTCAATTATTTTCCATGAATATATGTATTAATACGTTGCATGAGGATGTGCTGCGTCATGCCGCGAAATGTCGTATGAATGGCGTCGTCTACTCCGTAGAGTGTAAACATGCGAATTTTTATGTAATTATATTTAGCCAATTAAAAACATTAATATTTTTTTATAACGAATAAAATACACAATACCGTGACTGAAACAATACACTAATAACCCACACGTAAGTTTTTCTCCTATGTGCGGGTTACTTGTTTATTATTTTTTAAGTTAATCTTGCAAAAAAATATTAAATATTTAAATATATAAAAATAATGGTTTTTTAAAATGCTATGATCTGCTACGTGTCCTTTCATTAATTATACGAGTTTCCGTGTAATAAATTAGAAAATAAGCCTAGTGAAAAATAAAATATAGTTTAAGACACTTAACTCTGATAAATATTTTTCATTTCACAGTTCTACTTGATATTACCAGCCAATTATTACTGAGTGAGTGACTTGTATTATCCATAAACAAATAAACTGTACATAGGAGAATATAACTTACGACGACGTACAGGTCTCTCTTAGACCATTAACTAGTTACATAAGTGTGACTAGTTAATGTGTGTCTAGTAAATGGTCAAAGTCGGACCGAAACGTCGTCGTAAATTATATTCTCCTATGTGCGGGTTATTTTTGCATTGTTTCAGTCACGGTATTTGTGCCTTTTTGTTCTTGTATTATCATTGGTTATCGCACATAGAAATAAGCACATGGTGGTGATGGTACTTCCATTATTGAAGAAATTTGGATAACTGTAATACTGGGTTTTGATGCAATAGTTTGCGTGTTTCATCCTATTGGCTTAAAACCTTCAAACCTGTGAATTTGATAATGCATCTTCTGAACGGCTTCAAAATTAGTGTTTGTGTATTATGGGAAATTATTGTCCTGTAATATAACTACAGAATGCCACCTAAGTTCGGTTTAACTTTTTAAATCTGGTGTTTCTTAGTGGAAAGTCTGAGTTAATGACTTACGAAATAGTCATAACTCGATTGCAAATAAACCGCTGTACGGGTGGCTGGAACCCAGGGCAAGTAACTCACTTGCCCTGGGTTCTAACCCTACCCGTAGCGCGGTTTCTCTGAATTAATGTTGTGCTGTGTATGTAATAATTTACCATTTTATTATTAAAGAAATTTGGATATTAGGTTCCTTTTGATGATTTGTGAATATGCTTATTCCCTTCAGATCTTCAAACAAAATATTTAACTGCATAAGAAACTTGCGCAGCACTCTGTACTATTGAAAGGCTACCATATAGAGCGTTCGTTTTGGCACGCTTTACAGTGCTTCGAATTTGAGTAGATTTTACGTCCAACTGCAGAGTACAACCTCCAGATTTCCCAAAACATAGAAATCCTGGTCCCTCAGAGTAGAGAAATCCCGTCCTGGCTGGAATGGCCTAACATTCACATAGAAATTCCCACTAGTTAAACGGACAATGAGAATTTTCTCCATCTGAACTATAAATAAATATTGAAGTGTGAGGAAAGTAACATTTTGTTCGGGATTCAGGTAAACCGTTTAGCCGGACTTCAGTCCTGGAGGTAGCAAGTACAGTACTTGCACTCGGGAGGAGTGCAGATATATGTCGCAGTTTTTGTACTGTAGTATCGGCACGCCTCTGTCAAGACAGTGATGTAGCGAGTGATGATGAAAGTGTTTCTTGATTAAAACACATTAGCAACAATTGGATATCTTTATTGCTGAAATGTTTCGCCTACACAGTAGGCTTCATCAGTCAAATACAGAGGCAGCAGGTGTAGTGAAATGAAGATGATGTAATCATTTCATCAGCCTTGGAGAAATAGTATCGAGGTGGTCAGTCCCTCAGCCTTAGAAGAGTTCAGCTCCATGGTCTGCAACTATATTTACATATCTAAACTACTACACCTGCTGCCTCTGTATTTGACTGAAGAAGCCTACTGTGTAGGCGAAACATTGCAACAATAAAGATACCCATCTGTTGCCCATGTGTCTTAATAATCAACTTGTTGGTATTTTATACCATTATCAACATTGTGTTTCTTCTTTTTCGGGTCACCCTGCCTCGATGGGAAATGGCTGATGTGAGTAAAACGGAAGCCTGTAATTGTTTTACATGATGGTAGGACTGCTGGTGTCTTCTGTCTCATAAACATGCATGATTTCAGGTACGTCTTGCTACTTCTAGTTACACTTAGGTCACACTACATATGCGTATACAAGAATATATATACACACACACCTCTCTGGGTTTTCTTCTATTTTCTTGCTAGTTCTTGTTCCTGCTTATTTCCTCTCATCTCCATGGGGAAGTGGAACAGAATTCTTCCTCCGTAAGCCATGCGTGTTGTAAGAGGCGACTAAAACGCCGGGAGCAAGGGAAGGGGGGGTTACCCTTTCTTCTGTACATATTAAAATTTTTAAAAAGATAAACTTTCGTTTATCTTTTTTTTTCACCTGTTAGGTCACCCTGCCTCGGCGGGATATGGCTGGTTTATATATATATATATATATATATATATATATATATATATATATATATATATATATATATATATATATATGCAATAAGATCACAGTAAACAGGTGATTTCAGAATATGCAAAACAACCACTCTGAAAGAATAGAGAAATTCCAAGCGCTTTCGTGACTACTCACATTATCAAGGAACTAGATAATGTGAGTAGTCACGAAAGCGCTTGGAATTTCTCTATTCTTTCAGAGTGGTTGTTTTGCATATATTATTATATATATATATATATATATATATATATATATATATATATATATATATATATATATATATATATATTATATAATGTCGTGCCGAATAGGCAGAACTTGCGATCTTGGCTTAAATAGCAACGCTCATCTTGCCATATAGGACAAGTGAAAATTTGTGTATGCAATAATTTCGCCAAAATCATTCTGAACCTAACGAAAAAAATATATTTCACTCTGTTTGTTTAGTATTAAATTATTGTAAACAAATCTAAAATATATTTAGTTGGGTTAGGTTAAAATAAATTGTTCTTGTTATAATAAGGTTAGGTAAGTTTTCTAAGATTCTTTTGGTGCAAAATTAAATTTTTTTACATTATCATTAATGAAAAAAATGTATCTTTAAACGTATAAGAGAAAATTTTAGAAAGGACTTAATTTTAAATGAGTTCTTGCTAATTGACCAGTTTTACATATTCAGCACGAGATATACATATATATATATATATATATATATATATATATATATATATATATAATTATATAAAATATATATATATATATAATATATATATATATATATATATATATATATATATATACATATATAAATATATATATATATATATATATATATATATATATAATATATATATATATTATATATATATATATCCCTATTTTGTAAATGGAGTATCACATTCTCAATACCATATATAAAATTGATGTTAGATGCATTTGTAGCGTAAGGCTTCAGATACTTGTGAAGAAAGAGTTAGTGTGGAGCACGGAAGAGTATCGATGGATGCGGTGAATCTTACATGAGATGTGTATCATCACCGGCTGGTTGAAGAAAAAAAAATCGTGCTACTGTCGTAACTATCAAGGGGGGACCGTTTAGTTCTGCTTGGAGGGTAAATTTTATCAAGTTCTACACTAGAGCGAAACGTCTCGGTAAGAGATTGCTGATCTGCCACGTCAGTGTTATATATAGAATTGTTGGCAATATTGTTTAGAGCCGTCACAGGGCGTGTTGCCATAATCATAATTTATAATTCCAGTTTGGTAAATATGACCTGCGGTACAGCCAGACGCTCTCATTAAAATATCCGGTAATAAAACTGGCCTTTGACGTAAGTGAACAGATATCGTGGAACGTATTGCTACACAACAGTTATCGTTCTACACCTCAGGTAGACGCAATAGTTGTCGTAAACATCTCGCTGCAACGGTTACCGTATCGCCCATCATTACACATCAGCTATATATAGTCTTATCACATCTGAAAACAACAACACTCATCGTCTTAACGATCTCCACGAAGAAGCTGTCTAAAAGTCATCTCCACACCTAAGGTATCGTCTTCCACATCATAATCAACAACTAACGTCTTCCACATCTTCAACCACTATCGTTTTCCACATCAACGACAACTATTGTCTTCCATATCTTTAACAACAGCTAACTTCTTCCACATTTTCAACAGCTATTATCTTCCACATCTTCAACAGCTATTATCTTCCACATCTTCAACAGCTATTATCTTCCACATCTTCAACAGCTATTATCTTCCACATCTTCAACAGCTATCGTCTTACACATCTCTACACACCAACTATCGTCTTCAACATCTCCCCAGAACCACTTGATCGTTTTTTCTGGGTCTTGAGAAGACAGCCTTATCACAGATATATTTTAATGAGAAATGATGAACTGGTCCTAACACTGACCAGTTTACTGGAGTCAATCAGTAAGTCGTTCCTGTGATGTTCTCTTGGAGGGAAGTACAAAAAAAAGATATACAAACTGGCTTAGGGGCTTTGAAAGACAGGTTTTTGGTGAGATTGTGGGTGTGGGTGAGGATGAGGGGTGTGGGGTGTTGATATTGTGGGGGTGAGGGTGTCGGCCAGGGACAGGTTAAGGCGACGCCTTGAATGTAAAGTCGAAAACTTTAGGACTTTCGGTTCCATTCGCAGAGAAACCTAGGGGAAAAGTGTGTAATATACACTCAAAAAAACTGTTGCTTGCAAGCTGGCAGCACACGCGCGCGCACACCTGTAAATACGTCCCTTAGACTCGTACACATTCATTTCTCTCTCTCTCTCTCTCTCTCTCTCTCTCTCTCCTCTCTCTCTCCTCTCTCTCTCTCTCTTCTTTCTTTCTCTCTCTCTCTCTTCTTTCTCTCTCTCCCTTCTTCTCTCTTCTTTCTCTCTCTCTCTTCTCTTTCTCTCTCTCTCTCTCTCTCTCTTTCTCTCTCTCTCTCTCTCTCTCTCTTTCTCTCTCTCTCTTTCTCTCTCTCTCTCTTTCTCTCTCTCTCTCTTTCTCTCTCTCTCTTCTCTTCTCTCTCGTTTCTCTCTCCTCCTTTCTCTCTCTCTCTTTCTCTCTCTCTCTTTCTCTCTCTCTCTTTCTCTTTCTCTCCTCTTTCCTCTCTCTCTTCTCTCTCTCTCTTTCCCTCTCTTTTCTCTCTCTCTCTCTCTCTCTTTCTCTCTCTCTCTTTCTCTCTTCTCTCTCCTTTCCTCTCTCTCTCTTTCTCTCTCTCTCTCTCTCTTCTCTCTCTCTCTCTCTCTCTCTCTCTCTCTCTCTCTCTCTCTCTCTCTCTCTCTCCTCTCTCTCTCTCTCCTCCTCACACACACACACACACACACACACACACACACACAACTAACACACACCGAGCACATGTAAGGCGCACGTCAATCAGATAACTGCTGCAGCGTACGGGCGTCTGGCGAACCTAAGGATAGCGTTCCGATACTTCAGTAAGAAATCGTTCAAGACTCTGTACACTATGTACCTCAGGCCCGTACTGGAATATGCAACACCAGTTTCGAATCCACATCTGGTCAACCACATCAAGAAATTAGAGAAAGTGCAAAGGTTGGCAACAAGATTAGCCCCAGAGCTAAGGGGATTGCCCTACGAAGAAAGGTTAAGGGAAATTGGCCTGACGACGCTGGAGGGCAGGAGAGTCAGGGGAGACAGGATAACGACATATAAAATACTGCGCGGAATAGACAAGGTGGACAAAGACAGGATGTTTCAGAGAGGGGACACAGAAACAAGGGGTCACAATTGGAAGTTGAAGACTCGGATGAATCAAAGGGATGTTAGGAAGTATTTCGTCAGTCATAGAGTTGTCAGTGACGTATTGGAGGCGGAAACCATACATAGTTTTAAGACGAGGTTTGATAAACCTCATGGAACAGGGAGAGAGAGGACCTAGTAGGAATCGGTGAAAAGGCGGGGCCAGGAGCTATTACTCGACCCCTGCAACCACAAACAGGTGAGTACAAATAGATGAGTACACACGCACACACCTTGAACTCATAAGCACAGGCGTCATCAATTTTTTCAACGTTTACTCACTTGTCACAAATCTTCGATACTTTAAAGCTACTAGAGGTTTGCTTCCTATTACTTGCGGTGATTCCTTCCCACCTTATTCCGCCAGAGAGACGAAAAGGGTACAGGTAACTTAATTATTGCGGCACACACCTATCTATTACTCTACCAGAAGGCGACGAACCTATCTTTTTTTACAGATATTTTGGTCTCTCTCTCTCTCTCTCTCTCTCTCTCTCTCTCTCTCTCTCTCTCTCTCTCTCTCTCTCTCTCTCTCCACCCCCATGAAAAAAATCATGTCCTATTATCGTGTTTTCCTGGCGCAAATTGAAGGCTGTCGCCCGCACACTTGTAATCAATTCCAAGCGTTCACTGCGCTGTGTAAGCTTATCCGTCACGTCCATCCAGAGACAGAATGAAAGGAATTCGAATGTCCCCGTGTCATTTTTTTTATGTTCGTCCTGCTACCAGAGAGACACTAAGCGGCCGCGGGCAGTCAATACTATCCAGGTGGAGGGTCTTGGGGCTAGTCCTCACTACCTACTCATGCTTGTCACACACGATTTGTCCCTCTTAAATATTTACCTTCTCAAATACTGTGGTTTTTCTGTGGGGGAGGGGGAGAAGGTAGATAGGTGTTTGTGTAGTAGTAGGTACTAGTTGTCAAAGGCACTTGTCGACAGACACTTGGCCTGTGGTCCCTTTTTTTGTGTGGAGTGGTTGTATGCGGGGTGGTTGTATGCGGGGTGGTTGTATGTGGGGTGGTTGTATGTGGGGTGGTTGTGTGTCGGGTGGTGTGTGTGGGGTGTTGTGTGTGGGGTGGTTGTGTATGGGGTGGTTGTGTGTGGGGTGGTTGTGTGTGGAGTGGTTGTGTGTGGAGTGGTTGTGTTACCTGGATTACCTGGAGGTTATTCCGGGGATCAACGCCCCCGCGGCCCGGTCCACGACCAGGCCTCCCGATGGATCAAGGCCTGATCAACTAGGCTGTTACTGCTGGCCGCACGCAGTCCAACGTACGAGCCACAGCCCGGCTGATTCGGCACTGACTTTAGGTATCTGTCCAGCTCTCTCTTGAAGGCAGCCAGGGGTTTATTGGCAATTCCCCTAATGTTTGATGGGGGGCTGTTGAACAGTTTTGGGCCCCGGACACTTGTGGTGTTTTCCCTTAGTGTACCAATGGCGCCCCTACTTTTTATTGGGGGCATTTTGCATCGCCTGCCCAGTCTTTTACTTTCGTAGGGAGTGATTTCTGTGTGCAGATTTGGGACCATTCCTTCCAAGATTTTCCAAGTGTAGATTATGATATATCTCTCCCTCCTGCGTTCCAACGAGTACAAGTCAAGTGCTTCCAAGCGTTCCCAGTAGTTAAGGTGCTTGACAGAACTTATACGTGCAGTGGAGTGTGTGGAGTGGTTGTGTGTGGAGTGGTTGTGTGTGGAGTGGTTGTGTGTGGAGTGGTTGTGTGTGGAGTGGTTGTGTGTGGAGTGGTTGTGTGTGGAGTGGTTGTGTGTGGGGTGGTTGTGTGTGGGTGGTTGTGTGTGGGGTGGTTGTGTGTGGGGTGGTTGTGTGTGGGGTGGTTGTGTGTAGAGTGGTTGTGTATGTGTGTTATGTGGTGCAGTTGTGTGTGGAGTGGTTGTGTGTGTGTATATATGTGGAGTAGCTGGGTGTGTGTATATGTGGAGTAGCTGGGTGTGTGTATATGTGGAGTAGCTGGTGTGTAGAGTGGCTGGGTGTGTGGAGTGGCTGGGTGTGTGGAGTGGCTGGGTGTGTGGAGTGGCTGGGTGTGTGAGTGGCTGGGTGTGTGGAGTGGCTGGGTGTGTGAGTGGCTGGGTGTGTGGAGTGGCTGGGTGTGTGGAGTGGCTGGGTGTGTAGAGTGGCTGGGTGTGTGGAGTGGCTGGGTGTGTGGAGTGGCTGGGTGTGTGGAGTGGCTGGTGTGTAGAGTGGCTGGGTGTGTAGAGTGGCTGGGTGTGTAGAGTGGCTGGGTGTGTGGAGTGGCTGGGTGTGTGGAGTGGCTGGGTGTGTAGAGTGGATGCGTGTGTGGAGTGGCTGGGTGTGTAGAGTGGCTGGGTGTGTGGAGTGGCTGGGTGTGTGGAGTGGCGGGGTGTGTAGAGTGGCTGGGTGTGTGGAGTGGCTGGGTGTGTAGAGTGGATGCGTGTGTGGAGTGGCTGGGTGTGTAGAGTGGCTGGGTGTGTAGAGTGGCTGGGTGTGTAGAGTGGCTGGGTGTGTAGAGTGGCTGGGTGTGTGGAGTGGCTGGGTGTGTAGAGTGGCTGGGTGTGGAGTGGCTGGGTGTGTAGAGTGGATGCGTGTGTGGAGTGGCTGGGTGTGTAGAGTGGCTGGGTGTGTAGAGTGGCTGGGTGTGTAGAGTGGATGCGTGTGTGGAGTGGCTGGGTGTGTAGAGTGGCTGGGTGTGTGGAGTGGCTGGGTGTGTGGAGTGGCTGGGTGTGTGGAGTGGCTGGGTGTGGAGTGGCTGGGTGTGTAGAGTGGCTGGGTGTGTGGAGTGGCTGGGTGTGTAGAGTGGCTGGGTGTGTGGAGTGGCTGGGTGTGTAGAGTGGATGCGTGTGTGGAGTGGATGCATGTGTGTGAGAGGTTTTGTGTGTGTATGGGGTTGTGTGTGTGGTTGTGTGTGTGTGTTCTCACCTAATTGTGGTTGCAGGGGTCGAGACTCAGCGCCTGGCCCCACTGAGCGCTACTAGGTCCTCTCCCTGCTCCTTGAGCTTTATCATTCCTCGTCTTAAAGTTATGTATGGTTCCTGCCTCCATTACATCACTCGCCAGACTGTTCAACTTCCTGACAACTCTATGACTGAAGTAATACTTCGTAACATCCCTTTGACTCATCTGAGTCTTCAACTTCCAAGTGTGACCCCTTGTTTCTGTGTCCCCTCTCTGGAACATCCTGTCTCTGTCCACCTTGTCTATTTCACACAGTATTTTGTATATCGTTAACATGTCTCCCCTAACCTTCCCGTCCTCTAGTGTCGTCAGGCCGATTTCCCTTAACCTTTCTTCGTAGGACATTCCCCTTAGCTCTGAAACTAACCTTGTCGCAAATCTTTGCACATTCTCTAATCTCTTGACGTGTTCGACCTGGTGTGGGTTCGAAACTGGCGCTGCATACTCCAGTATGGGCCTGACGTACACGGTGTACAATGTCTTGAACGATTCCTTACTTAGGTATCGGAACGCTAATCTCAGGTTTTCCAGGCGCCCATATGCATAAGTTATCTGGTTGATATATGTTTCCGGAGACGAGCTCGGTGTTATACTCACCCCAAGATCTTTCTCCTTGAGTGAGGTTTGCAGTCTTTGTCTACCTAGCTTATACTCTGTCTGCGATCTTCTTTGCCCTTCCCCGATCTTCATGACTTTGCATTTGGCGGGGTTAAATTCGAGAAGTCAGTTGCTGGACCAGGTGTCCAGCCTGTCCAGGCTGTGTGGGGTTGTGTGTGTGTATGTATGTATGTATGTATGTGAGAGAGAGAGAGAGAGAGAGAGAGAGAGAGAGAGAGAGAGAGAGAGAGAGAGAGAGAGAGCGAGCAAGAGGCGATGGCATTATATATTTATATTAAGTACAGGTGTTCTTTTCTTAGTGTTATGTTTATGTACGTGTTTGTTAGTGTTGTTACAGCTCCTACGGCGTTTTTTTATATATTGATTTCCTCCAATCGTCTTAGTTGTCGTTTTTCCATCATCTGTTTATCTTCAAAAATAGTGTTGTATTTATGTAACTTTATTTGTATCGTTGTATTTGCTTCGTTGTTGCATTTTCGTCGTTGCTGAGTTTACGTGACTCCTATTGCATTTGTGTCGTTCTCGTTTTTGCATGTTAATGTATTTTCGTCAGATTTTCTTTGCGTCGATGCGTTTGCGCCGTTGTTGCTGTATTACAACCAGTCTATTTCACATATATTTAATATTCTAAATTTATTTTTTTAATGTTACATATTTTTACATTAAACTGTTATGATTATTATCAATTGTAAATTTTTTTTAAAAATACTATTACATTCTTCACATTTAATTACATTATGATTATCATCTATTGTATTTTATTTTTTTATTTTTCGTAAAATATTTGTGGTATAGAAAAAAAAGTTTATTTAACCTCGATGTTAGAAAGAGGCATTTCTCAAGTTTTGACTTTTGTTTTTGTCTATAGAACACACATACTTTTGTTTGTCAGTTCTCACACCTTGAATGATAAACGTTCAGATGTGAACGTTGCCAGTGTTTTCAAGGCGTTCGAAGAGTGACACACGTTCAGATGTGAACGTTGCCTGTCTTTACCAGACGATTGCAAAAGTAATGAACATTCACACATGAACGCTGCCTACATTTTCAGAACGGGAGATAGAAACGTTCACATGCGAACGTCGCCAGACGTATCGCAAACGATCTCTCTTAATTTCATTGAAGATAAAATATAAATGTTTTTTTTACAAGCTTGTGTAACCCAGCCTTAACCAAACTAACTTAAACTAAGTTGACGTAACTTAAACAAAATACGATTTAGTAAAAACCTGAAGAATTAATACCTTGGCTACGAGTAATCAGAAAACATTTATGCTTCTCTTTATTACTATTGTTGATGTTGTTGTTTTGTTTGATAATTATTTTTATTTATCAGTATTATTATTAACCCCTACGGATTTTAGCGCTTCCACGTGATAGAAGGTGTTTATTCAAGAGAGAAATTACATTTCTTCTTATTTTAGGAAATCTTTGTTTTTATTGGGAAGCGTTTAACCCGTAAGTGTCTCACAGCACCTGGGGAATAAAAGTAATTTTGATCCGAGGAAAAAGAGGGGGAAGAGCTCTAGTTCCTTGGATGAAGAGTCCCTTCACCTATGTGAAGGTATCCCTCATGATGGGTTCAAGGAATTGAGTGTGATTGATCTTTTTATCTGAAGGAACTTGTGGTGTCCAAAGCTTTATAACTCAGTGCTACCATCACCACTATTACTGTCACCATCACCACTATTACTGTCACCATCACCAATCACCACTATTACTGTCACCATCACCACTATTACTGTCACCATCACCACTATTACTGCCACTCACCAATCACACTATTACTGTCACCATCACCACTATTACTGCCACCATCACCACTATTACTGCCACCATCACCACTATTACTGTCACCATCACCACTATTACTGTCACCATCACCACTATTACTGTCACCATCACCACTATTACTGTCACCATCACCACTATTACTGTCACCATCACTATTACTGTCCACCATCACCACTATTACTGCCACCATCACCACTATTACTGTCACCATCACCACTATTACTGTCACCATTCCCCCACTATTACTGCCACCATCACCACTATTACGTCACCATCACCACTATTACTGTCACCATCACTATTACTGCACCATCACCACTATTACTTCCCGCACCATCACACTATACTGCCACCTCACCACATTACTGTCACCATCACACTATTACTCACAATCACCACTATTACTGTCACCATCACCACTATTACTGCACCATCACCATATAACTTACCCACCACAATTACTGCCACATCACCACTATTACTGCCACCATTACCACCACCTATTACTGCACCATCACACTATTACTGCCACATCACCATATTACTGCCACCATCACTATTACTGCCCATCACCACTATTACTGCACCATCACCACTATCTATCCCATCCACCATCACCACTATTACTGCCACCACACTATTACTGCACCATCACCACTATTACTGCCACCATCACCACTTTACTGCACCATCACCACTATTACTGCCACCATCACTATTACTGCCATCACCACTATTACTGCCACATCACACTATTACTGCCACCATACCACTATTACTGCCACATCACCACTATTACTGCCACCATCACCACTATTACTGCCACCATCACCACTATTACTGCCACCATCACCACTATTACTGCCACCATCACCACTATTACTGTCACCATCACCACTATTACTGCACCATCACCACTATTACTCCACCATCACACTATTACTGCCACCATCACACTATTACTGCACCATCACCACTATTACTGCCACCATCACCACTATTACTGCCACCATCACCACTATTACTGCCACCATCACCACTATTACTGCCACCATCACCACTATTACTGCCACCATCACCACTATTACTGCCACCATCACCACTATTACTGTCACCATCACCACTATTACTGTCACCATCACCACTATTACTGTCACCATCACTATTACTGTCACCATCACCACTATTACTGCCACCATCACCACTATTACTGCACCATCACCACTATTACTGCACCATCACCTATTACTGCACCATCACCACTATTACTGCACCATCACCACTATTACTGCACCATCACACTATTACTGCCACCATCACCACTATTACTGCCACCATCACCACTATTACTGCCATCATCACCACTATTACTGCCACCATCACTATTACTGCCACCATCACCACTATTACTGTCACCATCACTATTACTGTCACCATCACCACTATTACTGCCACCATCACCACTATTACTGCCACCATCACTATTACTGCCACCATCACCACTATTACTGCCACCATCACCACTACTGCCATCATATTACTGCCACCATCACTATTACTGCCACCATCACCACTATTACTGCCACCATCACCACTATTACTGCCACCATCACCACTATTACTGCCACCATCACCACTATTACTGCCACCATCCCCTATTACTCACCTCACCACTATTACTGCACCATCACCACTATTACTGCCACCATCACCACTATTACTGCCACCATCACCACTATTACTGCCACCATCACCACTATTACTGCCACCATCACCACTATTACTGCCACCATCACCACTATTACTGCCACCATCCACTATTACTGCCACCATCACCACTATTACTGCCACCATCACACTATTACTGCCACCATCACCACTATTACTGCCACCATCACCACTATTACTGCACCATCACCACTATTACTGCCACCATCAACCACTATTACTGCAACCATCACCAACTATTACTGCCACATCACTATTACTGCCACATCACCACTATTACTGCCACCATCACCACTATTACTGCCACCATCACCACTATTACTGCCACCATCACCACTATTACTTCCACCTCACACTATTACTGCCACCATCACACTGTTACTGCCACCATCATCCACTATTACTGCCACCATCAACTATTACTGCCCATCACCACTATTACTGCCACCATCACCACTCTATTACTGCCACCATCACCACTATTACTGCCACCATCACCACTATTACTGCCACCATCACACTATTACTGCCACCATCACCACTATACTGCCACCATCACCACATTACTGCCACCATCACCACATACTGCCACATCACCATATTACTGCCACCATCACCACTATTACAGCCACCATCACCCTATTACTGCCACCATCACCACTATTACTGCCACTCACATTACGCCACCTCACCACTATTACTGCCACCATCACCACTATTACGCCACCATCACCACTATTACGCCACCACACTATTACTGCCACCATCACCACTATTACTACCATCACCACTATTACTGCCACCATCACCACTATTACTGCCACATCACCCTATTACTGCACCTCACCACTATTACTGCCACCATCACCACTATTACTGCCACCATCACCACTATACTGCACCATCACTATTACTGCCACCATCACCACTATTACTGCCACCATCACCACTTACTGCCACCCCCAATCCACCACTATTACTGCCACCTCACCACTATTACTGCCACCATCACCACTATACTGCCACCATCATCACTGTTACTGCACTCATCACTATTTACTGCCACCATCACCACTATTACGCCCCATCACCACTATTACTGCCACCACACTACTTTACTGCCACCATCACCACTATTACTGCCACCAACACTATTACTGCCACCATCACCACTATTACTCCACCATCACCACTATTACTGCCACCATCACCATTTACTGCACCATCACCACTATACTGCCTCCCACTATTACTGACACATCACCACTATTACTGCCACCATCACCACTATTACTGCCACCATCACCACTATTACGCCACATCACCACTATTACTGCCATCACCATATTACTGCCACCATCACCACTATTACTACCACCATCACCACTATTACTGCCACCTCACCACTTTACTGCCACCATCACCACTATTACTCCCCATCACACTATACTGCCCCATCACTATATTATCCATACCACCACTATTACTGCCACCATACCCACTATTACTGCCACCATTCACCGCTATTACTGCACCATCAACCACTATTACTGCCACCATCACCCACTATTACTGCCACCATCACCCACTATTACTGCCACCATCACCACTATTACTGCCACCATCACCATATTACTGCCACCATCACACTATTACTGCCACCATCACCACTATTACTGCAATCAACTATTACTACCCATCACCACTATTACTGCACCACACCACTATTACTGCCACCATCACCACTATTACTGCACCATCACCACTATTACTGCACCATCACACTATTACTACCACATCCCACTATTACTGCCACCATCACCACTATTACTGCCACCATCACCACTATTACACCACTATCACCAATGCTACTCACTCATCACTATTACTGCCACCATCACCACTATATGCACATCACCACTATTACTGCCACCATTACCATCCATATTACTGCCACCATTACCACATATTACTGCCACCATTACCACCGCTATTACTGCCACCATCACCAACACTATTACTGCCACCATCACCACTATTACTGTTACTGCCACCATCACCATCACTATTACTGCCACCATCACTATTACTGCCACCATCACTATTACTGTCACCATCACCACTATTACTGCCACCATCACCACTATTACTACCACCATCACCACTACTACTGCCACCATCACAATTACTACCACTATCACCACCATTGCTACCACTATCACCACCGTTACTGCCACCATCACCACCATTACTACCATCCCCATTACTGCAACCTATCACACCATTACTACCACCACCATACTACACACCATACTACCACCACCACCACCATACTACCACACCACCATACTACCACCACCATACTACACCACACCACCCATACTACCACCACTACCACCATCATACTACCCACCACCATCATACTACCACCACCACCATCATACTACCACCACCACCATCATACTACCACCACCACCATCATACTCCACCACCACCATCATACTACCACCACCACCATCATACTACCACCACCACCATCATACTACCACCACCACCATCATACTACCACCACCACCATCATACTACTACCACCACCATCATACTACCACCACCATCATACTACAACCACCACCATACTACCACCACCTACATTACTAAGACTACCACCATTACTACTACCACTACCAGCGCCTCCTGCCCTCACCCCCCCCCACCACTGTAT
This sequence comes from Cherax quadricarinatus, assembly GCF_026875155.1. Lineage (NCBI taxonomy): Eukaryota > Metazoa > Arthropoda > Malacostraca > Decapoda > Parastacidae > Cherax > Cherax quadricarinatus. The sequence continues at coordinate 13,214,841 of NC_069482.1, forward strand.
CTTAGCTTTCTCATCAAGGTTGACACTGGTTTTGTGTTGGTGACGCATGCATGGACTGAGTGTGACGCCAGCACACCACTGCTTGTCAACACTACACATCTTCCCTGGTTGACTTCGCTACCAACACTACCAACCACGAGTTCTTTTACTGCTATCTTTCTTCTCCCCTCCTCTATTTTCCCCCTTTCTCTTCCCATCCTCTGGTACTATTTCTTTTCTGTTCCCTGCAGTATCCCCTCTCCCATGTTAATATCTCCTCCCATCGTCTCATCCCCGTCTTTTACTCGTAAATTTTCCTCTTTGGTATTCCTTTCTCCTCTCTTTTTTCTCCACATTTGCAACAATAACTTGTTCTTTTCCACACAGAAGACACATCTCTCCTATTCACTCACCTTTTTATCCCAGGCAATTCCTTTTCCTCCTTCCACTTTCCTCGTCTCTCTCTCCTCTCCTTCCTCCTGTCCTCCACACCTGCCGTCCTTGTAAAAATATCGTCAGGTGTGGTATCACTACTGTGGCTGCGCTTCCTCAAATCACTAAGTAAAATAAACAACATATATACAACAATACAAACAGTAGTATAAGAAATAAGATGAGCTAAGATTACTTGCAAGTCTAGGTAATATAGATATTATTGCTATAACAGAGACCTGGTTCAACTTGAAAGATAGAGAAATGCCTTCTGAATGCAACATACAGGGATATAAATTATTCTATGCTGAGAGGGTCAACAGGAAGGGTAGTGGAGTGGCAATGTATGTCAGAGATCATTAAAATTGTTGTGTTAGACAAGATGTAAGATTAGAAACATCGGACACAGAATCTGCTTGGCTACAGTTTCTCGAGGGTCGCGAAAAAATAATTTTGGGTGTGATTTATAAGCCCCCAAACCTTGATAAGGAGTGCAGTAGGCTGCTATGGGACGAAATTCATATGGCATCTATACGTGAAAATGTTGTGTTAATGGGAGATTTTAACTTCAGACAAATTGATTGGAACAATGTGACAGGAAATCTTGAGTCTAGTGACTTTCTTGATACGGTTCATGACTGCTTTTTAAAATTTGTGACAGAACCAACTAAAGGAAACAATCTGCTTGACTTGGTTCTTGCCAACAAAGAACCACTAGTTAATAATCTTGAGGTTAGTGATGAGTAGGGCAAAGCGATCACAAATCATTTAGTTTCAGTATATCATGGAATTAACCAGACAACTGCAATCAAGTTGCTGTCCCAGATTTCCGTTTGGGCGATTTCATGGGTATGAGAAATTACCTGGGTGGGTTAACTTGGGATGACCTTATTATGTGTCTGGTAGGTAGGGTTGGTTGCCAATATGATTTATTTCAGAGCATAGTGCTGGCTGTCCAGACGACTTTTGTCCCGAGTAGGGAAATTAGATCTAACAAAAATGATCCCAAATGGATAAACAATAGATTAAAACATCTCATTGGTCAAGAGAGAGGCATATATAGGCGTATCAAAAGAGGGGTAGGGCAGTTAAGAAACCAATATATTCAGTTAAAGAGAGAAATAAAAAAGGAATAAGAAAAGCAAAGGGGGATTATGAGGCTAAAGCCACAAGGGATTCGAAGACTAACCCAAAAGGGTTCTTTCAGGTATACAGAAGTAATATTAGTTACAAGATATGCCCACTTAAGAGTAACTCAGGCCAGATCACTGATAGTGATAAGGAAATGTGTGAACTTTTCACTACATACTTCCTCTCAGTTTTTACTGAAGAAGATACTAGCGAAATTCCAGAAATAATAAATTATGTAGAACAGGAGGATAAACTAATCACAATTAGGTTAACTAGTGACATGGTCCTCAGACAAATAGGGAAATTAGAACCTGACAAATCCCCAGGCCCTGATGAACTGTTGGCAAGGGTTTTAAAGGAATGTAAAGAGGAACTTAGCATACCTTTGGCTAATCTTTTCAATATATCACTACAAACTGGCATAGTGCCAGACAAGCGGAAATGGCAAATGTAATACCTATTTACTAGGCAGGTGACAGGTCCTTAGCTTCGAACTATAGACCAATAAGCCTTACCTCCACAGTTGGTAAATTTATGGAATCAATAATTGCCGAAGCAATTCGTAGCCATCTTGAAAGGCATAAATTGATTAATGAATCTCAGCACGGTTTTGCAAAGGGGTGTTCCTGTCGTACGAATTAGCTATCTTTCTTCACTAAGGTATTTGAGGAGGTAGATCGTGGTATTGATTATGATATTGTGTATATGAGCTTTAGTAAGGCTTTCGATGGAGTTCCACATCAGAGGCTGTTGAGAAAACTTAAAGCACACGGAATAGGAGAAATTTTTTTCCTGAGTAGAGGCATGGTTGACAAATAGGCAGCAGAGAGTTTGCATAAATGGGGAGAAATCAGAATGGGGGCACGTCACAAGCGGTGTTCCACAGGGGGCAATGTTGGGCCCCTTGTTGCTCACAATAGCAACATAAGCAAATTTGCTGATGACACCAAAATAGGCCGTCCAGTTCATTCTAATGAGGACATTAAAGCACTCCAGGATGATTTGAATAGACTGATGCAATGGTCGGAGAAGATGCAGTCTAATATAGACAAATTGAAAGTTCTAAATGTTGGACAGGAAAATAACCATGCCACATATAACTAAATAATGTAGATCTTAATATTACGGATTGCTAAAAGGATTTAGGAGTTCTGGTTAGCAGTAATCTGAAACCAAGACAGCAGTGCATAAGTGTTCGCAATAAAGCTAACAGAATCCTTGGCTTCATAGCAAGAAGTATAAACAATAAAGTCCTCAGGTTGTTCTTCAACTCTATATATCATTTAGATTATGCTGCGCAGTTTTTGACACTGTATTACAGAATGGATATAAATGCACTGGAAAACGTACAAAGGAGGATAACATAGTTGATCCCATGTATCAGAAATCTTCCCTATGAGGATAGACTGAGGCGCTGAATCTGCACTCTCTAGAAAGGCGTAGAATTAGTGGGGATATGATTGAGGTGTATAAATGGAAAACAGGAATTAATAAAGGGGATGTAAATAGCGTGCTAAAAATATCTAACATAGACAGGACTCGCAGCAATGGTTTTAATTGGAAAAATTCAGATTCAGGAAGGATATAGGAAAGCACTGGTTTGGTAATGGTTGTGGATCAGTGGAACAAACTCCCGATTACCGCCATAGAAGCTAAGACGTTGTGTAATTTTAAAAATAGGCTGGATAAATACATGAGTGGGTGTGGGAGGTTGAGAGTTGAACCTGACTAGCTTGCGCTACAAGGTCGGATGCCGTGCTTCTCCCTTAAGTGACGTGACTAACCTGACTAGATCAAGGCATTGGCTTAAGCCGGTGGGAGAACTGAACCTGCCTCGCATAGGCCAGTAGGCCCGTTGCGGTGTTCCTTCTTTCTTATGTTCTTATGTTCTTATTCTGATGAAGAATTAGACGTCTTTGCAACATTTTGGAATCTTTATTGTGGACACGTTGCCCCAGTAAGTAGCCTCTTTATCCGGTACAGAGATCTCTGTACCGGATTAAGGAAGCCCCTTGTTGGTTCAACTTTTCAACATTAAAGATTCCCAAACATTGCCAGTGTCGAATTCTTCAATTTGTCTGTTTTCTAATCCATTTACATCATAACATGTTTTGCATTATTGGCTGAGGAGGACCAGTATAAAATAAGGCAAGTTAAGCTTGCATTGGTTTCAAGACAATGGGACATTATGAAGCAGCTTTTTTTCAGGAATTGCTCAATGAAGTTGCGATTTAATTTCCATTAGGGCCCTTAATAGCAGCAGTGTTAATAAACTCGCTGAAGGTTACAATAGCGACCCAATCAACAGCTTACTGAGGATATTGTGAACACCCTGAACATTAAAGGTGGCACGTTAAACAACACAATATACGTTTCAGTGCATTTTATTACGAAGACATTTCGTCCATCACGCACTTTATAATCCCCTGATAGACGAAACGTTTCTCCCTAAAATGCCATAAACGGCATATTATCTTAACATATTTGTGAGTGTATAATACTAATGATATGCAAAATTTGCAGTAAAAATGGTGAGAAGACCTTGGTGCACCGTCCACTAGGTTAGGTAAGGTTTGTGAGGAAACAGAACAAGCGTTTCCTTATGGGGTCTTAGTCACATGGTGACTTGGCAGCTGGAGCTTTAAAAATTATGGTTACAATTACAATCATTAGATTAAATACTTCAAGAGTAAAGTACTTTGATCTAGCCTCGCTCATCCAACACGGGCCACTGGTAATTTTTCTCAGGTGCTCACTGAATTCAACTCCAAGACAGAATTACACAAAAGTCACTTTACCTTTTGACTCTTATATACAAAATTTATCCGTATCTTTTTTTTTATTACTTTTTCTCAGTTTTCCACCAGCCTACTTAAAAAAAAAAAATTTTTTTTTTCTTCCCTCTCGAGTTCGTTATTAGATTTAAAATCTGTCACCTGTGCGTCATCAGTCGGGGATAATTTTCATCATTAGTGTAGGGAATAAAGTAAACTTTAACTGTATATATATTAAGTTGTTTACCCATCACATTTACTGCTGCTACTCAGTGCATATACATAACATACAGAGTGCATACACAACAGCTTCTGGGGAGGGGAAGGAATGACGTTTCTCTAGGTCTGTCATGCTGCAATTGCAAACGCAACTGTAGGAGCAATGCAGTGGAGAGAATGAAATTCACGAGAGGCTAAGCAGGTGTCATGATACAGTTTCATGACTGATGCAGTTCACAACTAACCCACAGTTCCGTGTCTGGAACAATTCTCACACTGGAGATAAATCTTCAAACGATGTTTCGGTTCATCCTGAACCGAAACGTCGTTTAGGGCAGCAACTTTATCTTAAGATTAAGGTTCATTTTGTTGGTTGTTATTTGCAGACTTATACAGCAATGATACTTTTAAAAAGCCTAGCATACATATAATTATCTTTAAGGCGAAAATGTACATAAACCAGAGGCAATTAATAAATTTAATTGACATTAAATGAAATGAACTAAATTTAGGTTGAATTTAGATGGGTTGGACAGGATTAAGCTATATTATAATATGTAAATTTTATCAGTGCTAGGCACGGTTGATAGATTCCTTTTGTTGCAGATTTAAATAGTTGCATAATACGTTTTTCACGTGATTATATCCCTCAATAAATAGGAAAATAATATATACAAAATCAGTTTGTTTAACCTCGTTGGATGGAGTTGAAATAACTTGTTGCATATAAATACGAAAACTGCTTAGTTTTTACAGGGACAACGGAAGGTGTGTATTTCTAGGTGCATATCGAGTTGAATCACTATGGGATTAAAGGTGTTATTCTGATGTTACTATGCTGGTGAATATCGACCTTAACGATAACGTGCAGTCCGCAGGCCTGTACCAATTCCGAGGAAGTCGACTCTGCAAAATGTTCAGTAAACTGAAATCGCTGCGTTTATCTCGAAAGTTGTCCACAAACCACTCTTAAGATCAAGTTAGGGAAGTTACGTAGCGTGACTAGAGTGTACAAACGGAAGATGGAACCCTCAGAACTTGTGGAGTAGAATTACTACTACTTATACTACTACTTATACTACTACTTATACTACTACTACTTATACTACTACTACTTATACTACTCCTACTACTTATACTACTACTACTACTTATACTGCTACTACTACTTAAACTGCTACTACTTATACTACTACTAATACTACTACTAATACTATTACTAATACTACTACTAATACTACTACTACTTACACTACTACTAATACTACTACTAATCTACTAATACTACTACTACTAATCTACTAATACTACTACTAATCTACTAATACTACTACTACTAATACTACTAATACTACTATACACTATACTACTATTTATACTACTATACTGCTACGACTTACACTACTACTACTGTACTACTGCTACTACTAATAATTTGGAATTGATCTGTATTTAAAAATAGAAGTAATAAAATATACAAATATGGGAAGACGTGCAGTAGCTATTGTTGTACCGTTTTGTTTCTCTTCAAGGGTGAGACTCTCTTGCCACCCAGCTGCACCTCGTGAGGAGGGGCAGGCCATATGGGGAGGTGCTCAGGAGGCTGGTTGAGAGGCTGATCTTGTTCCCAAGAAAGCAAAGTCTTTTATGGGGCTGCAGCAAGTGGACGGCAACACCCGTCATTGTTTGATAATGATAATTGAGCAGTGCGCCAGCGATTACACTAACCTGAATGACGCATCAACGGTAGAAAGTGATGCAGCAACGGGCCAGGTGACTCAGCAGCGGGCCAGGTGACTCAGCAGCGGACCAGGTTACGCAGCAGCGGGCCAGGTTACGCAGCAACGGGCCAGGTGAAGAAACAGGTCACTAAGAGACTGTCAGTAGGCATGTTCACTAGTGACTGGTCACTATTACTCCACTGAAGATCATAGTGATTAGGACTAATATCCGCCTGACAAGGTGTGATAGCGACAGCACTGACACTCCCTCATCCAGTATTTTCATTGTCACTCGAGTATAAGTCATACAGTGCTCTTAGATGTGGAGGAGGAGCATGAAGTGTATATTACACTTCTCACGCTCCCAACAAAAGAATTACGCTTGAAGGAAGGCTTGGCGCTTCTTTTTGATTATAATAATAAAATTGAAGGAAGGCAACAATGATGGTATCCTCTTCGTTAGGAAAAAGATGCGGTGTTTACCGTTGAAGCGGCTGGTTTATTGTACATTCCATTTCCATTCTGAGCTCGGTAGCGAGAGACCATATGGATGCACAATAGGCCTAGAAACAGGGCTCTGAAGCGATGAACATTTTTAGGATATTTGCTCGAAATTTCTGGCATTTTATTTGATCATATCTTGGTTATTATACTGTACTGATCTCAGTATTCCTCAGTAGTTGCGAAATCAAGCACATACTGTTAATATAAATTACTATAAGACTAGCAACACATTTAACATTTCGTTGGGTTTTCCCGAAGGGATAACTTTAAAGTATTTGACAGAATATTGTTTTCCTCTTCTTGGTTTTCGTTTATAAATGGAAAATGCCTGATGCCAGCAGCTTTAAAGTTTGTGTCATTTTACTGTAATTTGGGAAAGGTTCAGGCAACTGTTGGCATTTACGGGTGTCTTTTGGTCAATTTTATATAGACCATTCCTAATTTTGCTCTCCTTAAGATTACTTGAGAATGCCTCTACTGACTGGCTTCAAACCTCGACACTGATGTATCCTATTTACATGAAGTTGTAATTGTTATTGAAGTTTATAGGTACCCATATACCCTTTTTATTTTTAAATTGTATAGTATATTTTCCGTTAAATATTGAGCATGCCTCTTACGAATGGCTTCAGTCTTTAACGATGTATCTTATAGATAATACATCACTATTATCACTACGATCGCATTTGTCAAATATGATCATAGACGTGAGTTTTGGTTTCGTCGAAATCTTTCTTAATCATGTCATGATGTAGCAGGTGTGACAAGTATGATCTTCCCGTTAGAAATTCAAGTTGATTTCGGTTTATGTACAACATACTCTTCCATAAAACTAGTAATCTGGCAGCTCGTCAACGTTTTAGACTTTCATGATGTATATGCTAGATTTTTTTTTTTTTGGGGGGGGGGAGTGGGTGGGGGGGGGGGGGGGTTCATAGCTTTAGTGCCATACTTGTGCAGAGGGACTGTCAGGTTTCCTGGAAGCCTCTGGGATTTCACCCATATCTTAGCTTTATCCAAGGAATACCGATTGCTCAGGTACGTGATATTTCACTCTTGACAGTTCCGTTAATCAGGTCCAGAGTTCCACGAGTCGGGTGAACTTGCTTGTAACAGATGAAATAAAAATGTGTGTGTGTGTGTGTGTGTTAGAGAAAAAAATCCACCCCTTGGTGTACGTACATCGAGAAAGATGCATTGCTAGGTGCATAAACATTGAGAAATATGCACATCTGTCTATATACAGTACGTCGAGAAAACATGCACCTCAGGTGCACACAATGTGAATCAGTTTCTTTATCGAAACGGGGTTTTACCGTTCTTGGTTTCATTGATTAATTCTCAGTCCGAACGCGAGTTGAAAACTCTTAAATTGATCTCAGTAAAAATTAGCGGATGTAAGTTTAAAATATGGGAAGTAGATGCATAAATATTACACGAGAATTTCAGGACAAAATTATGATCACCAACGAAGAGATTGTACAGCGAAGAAACTAATAAAATGATATTAAGGCAAAAATGGTAACCCATGACTGAAGAAGTTTGGTTTCCAAGCGAAATGTTTTCTCCAAGGTTTTCATACCGCCATTGCGTCTGTTTATCATTAACAATGAATCACGAAATCGTGATTAACGCACTGGCCTGTGAATTTTAGAACTTGTCATGGTTTCCATCCCCACCTTTTTAGTGATTTAATATCAGGGAAATTTGTAAGCTAACTGACGTGAGAATATAAGATGATGATCACACGCAGTAGGTAGGTTCTGTACTAGATGAAGTGTATTTGGTGCGGAGGAATGCAGATGTCACTGTTAGCTGTGAAGCAAGGCAGCTGTAAGGTGTGCAGGTTTATCATATGTGGTGAGGTGAAAATTAGTAATTGAAGTGGCAGTAGTGTCTGCTGTTCTACAGATAAATAGCTTTCCATTTAAGCCAGAAATAGTTTTATCAATATTTACGAAAATTATTTTTAAAGTCAATATTTCATTTACTTTTACTATCCCCAAAATTGTGAAAAGCAGTAAAATAAACCAATCTACGCTGTCAACATAACATTCGCAAATCGATGGGTCAAAAATTTGGTTGCTGAAGAAACATGCTCAGTATCAAGTCTAAATATTCAGACGAAATAGAAAGAATTTAAGACATGTAGCCTCAAGTCTGTATTTTATAAAACTAAGACTTAAACACTACAATAGGCTTTTTGGTCCGTGTTAGGAAAGTCTCACAACCAACCACTCCCTCTCATGCACCGGTTTAACTCTTGTAAAGATATTTTGTGAACAAAAAAGACACGGTTTACATTACAAATTTATAGGTAATATTTTCTAGGTAATGTTTCCATGTGAAACTATTGGGATAAAAAGAACAAAAAAGTTACCTTTAAAGCCTATACATAGAAGGGTAAATAACGTTCAAAATTAATATCAGCCATTTAATTAAAATACTTGTGAAAAATTACCATATGGCTAATTCATCAACAAATGCATTTCATCCGCGTGTTTTCAGTAATTCATTGACCATAAAAAAAAACGAAAATATATAGCCTAGTGACTGAGAATACAAATATGTGCAGCGAATACCTTCCTCTGTTAATGTTGAAATATGCTTTGATCCGAAGAAGAAATATTTTTATGATGGAAATAAATTTGCATATCAAAGTCGAAATTAATTAATGCGGAGACGATGGTGCCATCCATCGTATGTATGGTAGGATGGTGCCAGCTATCGTATTTATGGTTCATGGGCGTGGTTTCATCTATCGTTTGTACGGTAGATGAGGGTAGTTGATTGAATGGTTCTATCGTATTTATTGTAGATGAGGATGGTGCCAGCTATCAAATGTGTAGTTGATGACATGTGCTGTCTACCATATGGATGGGAGATATGTAGTACCATTTATTGTACGCATGGTAGATGAGGGTGGTTCTATCTTTCATATATATGGTGAAAAATGATGGTGACATCTACCATGTGTAGTAGATGGCAGTGATGCCAATCATGACTGGTGCTGTCACACGAGAGAGAGAGAGAGAGTTTAGACAGACAGACACAGACTGACAGACACAGAGACAGAAAGAGAGACAGCAAGCATCATGTTCACTCTACGATAGAATTTCAACATTAAGTTATCAGTCAGCAACAATGAAAGCGTTAGTCAGAAGCTGACAGTAACAAAATGTTTCTCATTAAGCACATTAGTGAAAACTATTGGTTGAAATGGACAAAGTTATCTGATATAAACTTTGGTATTGGCAAAACAGTAAAAAACACTCGCCAACAATCACTTCACTGAAGGCACTTGTAACGAACTGCCATTATCCTAAAGTGTTAGGAGCGGTCACTAGTCAAAATGGTTTATCTCACACCAGTAACGACAGTAATGTTTCTCTCTCTCTCTCTCTCTCTCTCTCTCTCTCTCTCTCTCTCTCTCTCTCTCTCTCTCTCTCTCTCTCTCTCTCACACACACACACACACACACACACACACACACACACACACACACACACACACACACACACACACACACACACACACACACACAGTATGCAGCACAAGTTTGGAATCCACACCTAGCCAAGCACGTAAGGAAACTAGAGAAAGTGCAAAGGTTTGCAACTAGACTGGTCCCGGAGCTAAGGGGTTATGTCCTACGAGGACAAGTTGAGAGAAATCGAACTGACGACACTGGAGAACAGGAGAGATAGGGGGGATATGATAACGACATATAAAATACTGAGAGGAATCGATAAGGTGGACAGAGACAGGATGTTCCAGAGATGGGACGCAGCGACAAGAGGTCACAGTTAGAAGCTGAAGACTCAGATGAATCACAGGAATACTAGGAAGTATTTCTTCAGCCACAGAGTTGTCGAGAAGTGGAATAGTCTGGGCAGTGATGTAGTGGAGGCAGGATCCATACATAGCTTTAAGAAGAGGTATGATAAAGCTCAAGGAGCAGGAAGAGTGAACTAGTAGTGGCCAGCGAAGAGGTGGGGCCAGGAGCTGTGAATCGACCCCTGCAACCACAACTAGGTGAGTACACACACACACACACACGGGGGGCCAGGAGCTGAGTCTCGACCCCTGCAACCACAATTAGGTGAGTACACACACACACACACACACACAACACACACACACACACAACACCACACACACACAAACCATCTGTATGATTGAAGTACAGTATTGTATCATTGTATTTGGTGTTCCATTGGTGTCTGAATGAAGACATGTGCAAAGTCTGATGCTACCTACATACCCTGTGAGCGACTTGACCTCCAGTTAAGGCAGTCGTTTTCTCAGGAATTTCCCGACGTGCATTTCTGCACGCTTGAAATTTCATGAGGGTAATTTTATTATTTATTCTCCGTTAGATTATCGCATTTCCGCATAACAAAATTCCGTCAAGATCCCTGGTGTATTATAAAATTTTCGAGAGTGCATTTTTGCACACATGATAAGAAATGTGGGGGATTGGTTGGTGTAAGAGGTTCTGAAATCAACTGTACACTTTGTACACAGTAGACTCTAAACTGTATACTCTGTACACCACACTGTACTTCGCATACTCTACTCTCTCTACACAGTGCACTCAACACTACACCGTGTACTCTACACTTTGTATACCGTACACTCTACACACTATACCTTGCACTCCATACTCTGTATACTTTGCACTCAATACTCTGTAAAATGTGCGCCCTACACTTTTTATATTGTGCACTCTACACCGCGCTTCGCATAATCTACACTGTACACCGTGCACTCAACACTACACCGTGTACCCTACGCTCTGTATACTGTGCACTCAACACTGTACACCACTTACTCTACACTCGGTACACCGTGTACTCTACACTCTGTGTGCTTTACACTTCATACACAGTTACCAGGATAGACGAAGGACCGACACACAAAACATAAACGACGAATGTTGCAAAAAAAATAAATTGTAACTAAACATTTCCTCACACGACTGAAGTTTTTCCTGTTGAAACTATCACGAAAATTTTAATATATAAAAACCAAAAACCAATGCGGCAGTGACAAATCTGTCACACACTGCAAATCAACTGCGCTCAAGAAAAATATTTTGAGTGGGCAGTCAAAAAAAAAGGAGGGCTAGTTTGAATCTACCTGTGAGAGTTTAATATTGTAAGTCAGGGATGTGATGAATGTTTACAAAATTGACACACGAAAACGTAATAATACGATTGCAAACAAACCACGGAACGGGTGGGGTTTGAGCCCATGGCGAGTGAGTTTTAGGATTCACTCGCCATGGGTTCAAATCCACCCTTTCCGTTTACTTATTTAACTTGAAGCTGTACGTAACTGACCTGTTGTACCTCGACAGTTGCATTACAGGTGGCCTAATCTACCACCTCTGCGCAACACCTGGACTAATCTACCACCACATTGCGTAACAGTTTGCCTAATGTACCCTAAGCCAAATCATGAATCCCAGTAGATAAGGTTGGAAAAGTGACGGAAAGATAGTGGAGGCCTCTTAGAGAAGAGAAACCGAGAGGGAGGAGCAGGGATGGAAGGTAAGAATGAGAGGCAGATTAACAAAAGTAGAAATTGCCATGAAAGGGAGTGTCCTGCTGTGTGTTTGTCGTATCATTCAGATAGTGAGTGACTTCTAGGCACAACAATCATGCCTGAGATGTGTGGCTGTAGGAACACTGGAAACACCTCACCGGTCTTTAGTGATGCACATTTTCAGTGATTGTCCGTGTTTTTTTGCCTTTTCGCTTGCTTTGTTTTTGCGTGATTACTGGGTTACCTGCAGAGATGTCTGTGACACTTTAGGCGATTAATATATTACTACTTTGGGTTTTTAACATGTGAAATATATTATGTTGTTTTTTCCTACTAATATTTTACGTTGAGGATTGTTAGCTTGTAGATGAATGTTAATAATTTTTTGAAGATATGTTGGATGCCTCTGTCAGGTCCATGGCTTCAGGTATCCATCCCTGTTTGACGGATTTTTACCCTTCACTAGTATTCCCTGCGTGAAAGATTGAACAAGAAACGATGGTCGTAGCAGTCCAACCATACTTGAAGTAGCAGGCCACTCTCGCAGGAGTGACATATTTCAACGTTTACTGGTTACTTTTCTGCCACTTTGCCAAACGTAACGTGGTAGAATTTTTTAATTGATAATGGTGAAATGTACGCTTGCTTTATGTAATACAACACAGTCTAAGCTAAGGTGAAATGAAAAAAAAATCAGTACGTTTACAGAAAGCGTTAGTAAAGTGACGCTGGGAACCTAGGAAGAAAACTAATGTAACATAATGAGGATTGATCGCCAGTAGGTACGAGGTTCATTCACATCATTAAAGTAGCGGTGGACTTTCACGTGATGGTTAGAGGTTTTACACCTCATGACTCACGGAATCATAATGACACGATTGCAAACAAGCCTAACCGCGGGTTCAAGCCCCGCCCGTGAATTACCAGAAGCTCAAGTGGTGGACCATCACTAACACCAGCGTCAGGAAACATTTGCTCCGTTTCCTGACGAATCTCGCCTAACTTAGAGTATAAAGTCATTCTAAATTTAAGAACCAGTTACTCATTAGCTCCGTACAGTCACATTCAACGTGCCATAGATTTCTCCCCTTCCAGTCAGTGCTCAGTCTGAACACAACCAGTAACTTACAATTAATTTGAACGCTGCAAATCGTTGCCCGGTATAATACACACATTTGTCATTTTGACAAAGTGTGTTGGCAAATAATGTGTTTAAACGGTAGTGAAAATATATATCCTGTTTGTAAAGTGGTAAAAAAAATGTATTTTAATCGAGCAAGAGCAAATTAAATATTGGTGTGGACAGTAGTAAAAGTCTGTCATCAATGAGCGTCACTGGAAAACATTTACCGGTGGTGAATAAAAATAAAAACGCTGTCAATGTTAACAATAATATAAATGTTTGTCAGTAGTAAAGAACAATACAAGCGTTTATGTTACCGGCAATAATAATAAAAAAAATGTTAGTTGATTGTAAGCGGAAATAAAACCCTTTGTCGTGGGCGCACAACAAAATAAATATTTTTTTGCCGTAATAAAGGAATTTTCAGCAGTAGCAAATTAGTGTGGACAGTAGTTAAAAAGTTCCTTAATGAATGACAAAAAATGTTTACCAGCGATTAGCAATAATGAAAATGTTTTCTGGCAATGAGCAATAATAACGTTTGTTGGTGACTAAACTTTTATAAGTGGTGAATAATAACGTTTATAAGTGGTGAATGATAACGTTTATAAGTGGTGAATACTAACGTTTATAAGTGGTGAATACTAACGTTTATAAGTGGTGAATACTAACGTTTATAAGTGGTGAATACTTACGTTTATAAGTGGTGAATAGTAACGTTTATAAGTGGTGAATAGTAACGTTTATAAGTGGTGAATACTAACGTTTATAAGTGGTGATTACTAACGTTTATAAGTGGTGAATACTAACGTTTATAAGTGGTGAATACTAACGTTTATAAGTGGTGAATACTAACGTTTATAAGTGGTGAATATTAACGTTTATAAGTGGTAAATACTAACGTTTATAAGTGGTGAATACTAACGTTTATAAGTGGTGAATAATAACGTTTATAAGTGGTGAATAATAACGTTTATAAGTGAATAATAAAGTTTGCAAATGAATAATGACGTTTGTAAGTGGCCAATAAAAACGTTTGTAGGTGAACAATAAAAACGTTCTCCGTGATGAACAAAACATTATCGATGACAAACGTTTAAAAGAAACGTCCCCTTGGTATTAAGCATACAAACGTTTACAAAGGGCTTCGTAATAAAAACGTTTAGCAAAGATAACTAATCGAAACGTCGAGATGAGAAAATGTTTTTCATTAGTAAAAACTTTTCGCCTATGGCTAATAGCAACAATATACGTTTATTGGAGAAGAGAATAAAAATTACTAGTTGAAGCCAATAATCTAAACGCAGGATAAATGTGGTTAATGGTGGAAACGTTTGTTGACAGAAACGTTAAGTAAAGCGGCGGGGTAAAATGAACCGTAAACCAGGAAATGTTATTTCACATTCACAGATCCGTGTGTTGAGAAATTAGTGTAAATAGTTATCAGAATTCCATTATCCTGAGAGAGTTTACCACATATTGATATTAACAGAAGCGCTGATTGACGGTGAACGGCAGTGGAAGAGAGAACTTTATTACCGTATTTCCGGCATATAAGGCGCACGAGTATACAAGACGTATAAGACAATGTTTCCAAGCGGATGTAACGTAACGTTAGTAAACAACTGCTACAATATAACCCAAAGCTTACTCTTGACCTTGAGCATACAAGGCGCAGGGTAATTTTCCAAGACTTTTTTGTGGGAAAAAAAGCGCGCCTTAAAAGTCGTCTGAGGAATATTTAAATACCTAAAACAGGGTTGAAAGTAAACTCCCAGTGTATATACGCTGGAAGATGCATACCTCTCTGTTTATATCCTCGTGCGAATTAACTAGATCTGAGAGTAAGTATACGATTTTAAATCAATATAAATTTATTTTAGCAAACTGTAAAATTTTTTATTATTTTACATCTTACAATGAATCAGTGAAGATGAAAATATAGACCTGTTACTAAGAAATATTACTTGTTATTGCTTAATTTAATAGGATAAAAATATTGATGTTGAAAGTGGTATAAATACAGACAAGTTGATGAGTAGGACATTTGTGGAACAGGTGAGGTTGCACATAGTTTTATTATAAATACTGACATTATAGTGTATTTACTTAACACTAGGTGACTAAGACGATGAAATGGTCTTGTGCAGTCCCAGGTACCTGTCACTGAAGCAGGCAGCCCCAGGTATCTGTCACTGAAGCAGGCAGCCCCAGGTATCTGTCACTGAAGCAGGCAGCCCCAGGTATCTGTCACTGAAGCAGGCAGCCCCAGGTATCTGTCACTGAAGCAGGCAGCCCCAGGTATCTGTCACTGAAGCAGGCAGCCCCAGGTATCTGTCACTGAAGCAGCAGCCCCAGGTATCTGTCACTGAAGCAGGCAGCCCCAGGTATCTGTCACTGAAGCAGGCAGCCCCAGGTATCTGTCACTGAAGCAGGCAGCCCCAGGTATCTGTCACTAAAGCAGGCAGCCCCAGGTATCTGTCACTGAAGCAGCCAGCGCCAGGTATCTGTCACTAAAGCAGGCAGCCCCAGGTATCTGTCACTGAAGCAGGCAGCCCCAGGTATCTGTCACTGAAGCAGGCAGCCCCAGGTATCTGTCACTGAAGCAGCCAGCGCCAGGTATCTGTCACTAAAGCAGCAGCCCAGGTATCTGTCACTGAAGCAGGCAGCCCCAGGTATCTGTCACTGAAGCAGCCAGCGCCAGGTATCTGTCACTAAAGCAGGCAGCCCCAGGTATCTGTCACTGAAGCAGGCAGCCCCAGGTATCTGTCACTGAAGCAGCCAGCGCCAGGTATCTGTCACTAAAGCAGGCAGCCCCAGGTATCTGTCACTGAAGCAGGCAGCCCCAGGTATCTGTCACTGAAGCAGCCAGCGCCAGGTATCTGTCACTAAAGCAGGCAGCCCAGGTACTGTCACTGAAGCAGGCAGCCAGGTATCTGTCACTGAAGCAGCCAGCGCCAGGTATCTGTCACTAAAGCAGGCAGCCCCAGGTATCTGTCACTAAAGCAGGCAGCCCCAGGTATCTGTCACTAAAGCAGGCAGCCCCAGGTATCTGTCACTGAAGCAGCCAGCCCCAGGTATCTTTCACTAAAGCAGGCAGCCCCAGGTATCTGTCACTAAAGCAGGCAGCCTCAGGTACCTGCCACTGAAGCAGGCTTGTTACCAAACCATAGACTATATACTGGTGCACATTAAAACTTTCATAGGTTTGCAGTTCCTCTCCAATGAGGGCGAGATAATACGTTTAAATCACGAGTTTATCCCAATTATCAATACATAATGAGTTATAAGTAGGAGGTGAAGCTAAAGTGAAGGAGGGTAGTATGAGAGGGAGGAGAGGGCGAGAAGGAGCATCCACGAGTCAGTTTGCATCATTCTCCTGAGAGTAAGTTTAACCAACTTGACGCCTGGCGACTCGTCATGAGCCAGGAGGAATGTCAGCGACTGGCGGCACAAAAACTCGCACACGGAAATGGGATCACGTTATTAGATGTCGTTAGCGAGACTGTTGAAGTGAATTATTTACGACTTATGTTAAATGCTAAACTCGCGTGGGCTATTCAGCGCCAGGAGCGGAGGAGGCTTGATCTTCCATTCCCTAAGATTGAGAGAAACGTGTTACCCCTCTCCTGTAACTCTTACTTAACTCCTGTGAAGTTTACAGGGTAGGCATTATCAAGCGAGTTTTTTTTTCATTTAGGAACAAGCATGATGAACGTGGATCAGCTTATTCCTCTTCCCGTCAACTACTGGACCGAACACAACTGATTATGGATAATTAAGATAAACAACACGAGTCGTTGTCAGATATAATACTCATAGTTTTGCCAAAGTATATTCCCAAATCTACTTAAAAGTTAATGAAAATACATAGTAATATAAATTGTCTGAACACAGTATACTACTCGAAAAGAAAGGTAATATTGTGAAAATATTAGCAAAATCTCCAACATCTCAAAAGCAACTAATGAGACGTTTATTACAGCTACATTTCGCTCTCCAGGAGTTTTATCACGAGAATACACACACAATGCATATAAAGGAGTATAGTGAGGTGTGGGGTAACTGGGCTAATGTTCAAATAACCTGCTGGTAGGAGACTGAAACTTATGACGACGTTTCGGTCCATCTTAAACCACTGGCTAGTCAGAAACACGAAGGGAAAGGATCCAGAATGTATACGAGAAGGGGAGCGGGGGTCGGGGGACGGGGTCAGGGGACGGGGTCGGAGGACGGGGTTGGGGGACGGGGTCAGGTGACGGGGTCAGGGGACGGAAGTGGTAGAACAAGAGTGAGAAATATTATATTAGCAGTGGTAGTAATTAGTAGTAGTAGTAGAGGTGGCAATATAACTATTTTTCCCTAGACGGGCTAAGTCAAGAAGAGAGAACATGAGCAGTGCATTAGGCCTACTGTGCATGCTTGTGGTGGCAGACATAGTACAGCAAATTGATTACCACTGACAATAATACTGAAGAGGCTGTTATAAGGACGGCTTATACACAAGAACCGAACTAAAGGAATGAACTTAAGGAAAAATATAACTACAGTAGGCCTACTGTCCATAGTGGTAATAGGCCTATTGTAGTTCTGTCTTTTCTTGACTTAACTCTGCCTTCTGCACCTTAACATGTTCCATGGTCTCTTTATATACTTTGTGCCCTTTATTGCGACTACATTTCGCTCCTGAAGAACGAAACGGCCGTAATAAATGTCTCATTAGTTGCTCTTGTCCTTTTACCTAACAAATTAAATACTGATGTGGACAGTAGTAAAATTTTTGGCAGTGTTGAATAACAGTAAATACTTTACGTCACTGGAAAGCATCAATAAAAATGTATCAGTGGTAAAGAATAAATAAACGTTTGACTGTTAATAAAGCTTTTAAGCAGTGAGTAAAAATAATAAAAAAAAAAGTATTGTTGGTGAGCAACAACGAAACCTTTTATCGAGGGCATGAAATAAAAAAAAAAGTTATTCTGGGGTGAACAATATCACTAACGTTCGTCAGTGGAAGGAAATAATGTAAACATTGATTCAGTGTTCCTAATGATGGTTGGAGCTTTAACGAAGCTGCAGTGTCAAAAAAAAAAAATAACATTTTAATATTACAAAAGCAATTTTGTCTGTATAGAAATTAGTGCAAATAGTTACCAGTATTTCAGATTTTATAAAAAGTTGAACCACACACACTGACATCAGCAAAAGCGCTTGTCTACACTGAACGGCAGTAGAAGTAAAAACTTAACCATTGACAGTAGTAATGTTTGTAAAGTAAAAGGACACAAGTGCAACTAATGTGACATTTTATTATCATAATAAAATGTCACATTAGTTGCACTTGTGTCCTTTTACTTTACATATTGTCGGTAATTCTACCAACTTTATTACAGTAGTAATGTTCTCCAAGCGGACTGCTTACACACACAGCAAGACCTTAAGTAAAAGGAACATGTACAGTAATGAAAAAAGAAGGTACAAAATAGTGATTCGTGTGTAAGAACGTAGAACTTTACACACAACAATACTTCATATTAAATACTTCCTGCTGTTGTAGAGCCAAAGTGATTATGTTCTTGCGTACTCGTACCTGTTTTTGGAATATATGAAGTATCTTCACTCTGGCTGCGTGTTGCAGATGTAACACCCACTCACCATGTGTGTAGATCTTAATACTACTGATTGCGAAAAGGATTTAGGAGTTCTGGTTAGCAGTAATCTGAAACCAAGACAACAGTGCATTAGTGTTCGTAATAAAGCTAACGGAATTCTTGGCTTCATATCAAGAAGTATAAATAATAGAAGTCCTCAGGTTGTTCTCCAGTTCTATATATCCTTGGTTAGGCCTCATTTAGATTATGCTGCGCAATTCTGGTCACCGTATTACAGAATGGATATAAACGCTCTGGAAAACGTACAGAGGAGGATGACAAAGTTGATCCCTTGTATCAGAAATCTTCCCTATGAGGATAGACTGAAGGGCCCTGAATCTGCACTCTCAAGAAAGACGTAGAATTAGGGGGGATATGATTGAGGTGTATAAATGGAAAACAGGAATAAATAAAGGGGATGTAAATAGCGTGCTGAAAATATCCAGCCAAAGAGGACTCGCAGCAATGGTTTCAAGTTGGAAAAGTTCAGATTCAGGAAGGGCATAGGGAAGCACTGGTTTGGTAATAGAGTTGTGGATGAGTGGAAGAAGCTAAGCTAAGAACTTGCGTAGTTTTAAAAATAGGTTGGATTAATACATGAGTGGGTGTGGGTGGGTGTGAGTTAGACCTGGCTAGCTTGGGCTACTAGGTCTGGTGCCGTGCTCCTTAAGTGGAAATGACCTGACTAGGTGGTCATTGTTCTAGGCCGGGGGGTGGCATGGACCTGCTTCGCACGGGTCAGTAGGCCTGTTGCGGTGTTCCTTCTTTCTTATGTTCTTATGTACTTATAATATTACATATACTGTAAATATGTAACAGGAAAAGGCTGAGTAGACGAACCATATACTGAGGATACTGCTGTAGCATAAAACATATTCGTGTCAGGAACAACGTACAAAACAAAGCACATTTCTGTCAGAAACCACCTGTTGTGAACAACGTACAGCACAAAGCAAATTCGTGTGAGGAACAACGTACAACACCACACACATTCGTGCCAAGAACAACGTACAACACAAAGCCTATTCGTGTCAGCAACAACGTGCAACACCCTCCGTATTATTTATGCTTCACGTATAAATAAATGATACACAGCGGTTAGATAAAGTTAAGTTACCGATAAAAGAATCGACTTAAAATTTTATTTTAAAGGTTGATGAGCACGAGAGGAAGGGAGAGAAAGAGAGAGAGAGAGAGAGAGAGAGAGAGAGGAGAGAGAGAGAGAGAGAGAGAGAGAGGGAGAGAAGAGAGGAGAGAGGAGAGAGAGAGAGAGAGAGAGAGAGAGAGAGAGAGAGGGAGGGAGGGAGGAGGGAGGGGGAAGCACGAGTGGGAAGAGAGCACGAAAGAAGGCATAGAGAGGGAGGAGTGCACGAGAGGGAGGGAGGAAGGGGAAAGCGAGTGGAAGGAATTTGAGCTCGAGAGGGAGGAATAAAAGCTCGATAAGGAGGAATAAAGCTCGAAAGGGAGTTCCCGGCTTTGGGCAACATGACGACCCATCAAGACCTAGTGGGATCGTCCACAACGACTCGCTGCACAAAACCTCGCTCTCGGGAAAGGATCACATTCTATGTTGTAGATGTCAAAGCTTGTGTTTTACTCTGTAATTTTTTTCACGCGACGCAGGATTACCCCCGTGTTCATACTAAACACCACTGCAGTATCAGATATGGGTGTATTAGCTCACTCAGGTCAATGGTTACCATATCGTGGGCCAGTAGCCCTTCTGCAGTGCTCCTTCTTTCTTATGTTCTTATGTGTCTACTAGGTTCAGTTGGTTTAACTATTTAAGAGTTTTTTTTTATCAGGTTAATGTTCAGATTGAACATAATGAGTAACTGATAGTTAATAAGAACGCTGCAAATCTTTGCAAATCTTTGTCTTGTGTAATACGCAAATTTAGCAATTTGACGAAGTGTCTTCATAAATGTTTACACGTTAATGAAATTATCTATTAGATTTGTCTAAAATAGTATTTTAATCGAACAAGATCAAATTAATTACGTGTATGGATAATGGTAAAAAAAAATCAATGACCAACACTAAAAAAGCATTTACGGTAGTGAATAATGATGAAAATGTCTGTCGATGGTCAACATTAAAAAATAAATGTTTCAGAGGCGAACAATGTTATAAGTGTCAGTAGTAAAAAAATAAAGTTTCTAAGTTAGGAGCAATAATAATAATAATAATAATAATAATAATAATAATAATAATGTTGATTTTGAGCAACAATTAAAGTTTTATAGGTCGATGTAAGCAAGTATACTATAACATTTGTCAGGGAAGCCAGTAAGTTAAAAGAAGGTTAAACGTGGCTACTAATGGAAAAAGTTTCTTTTTTTTTTTAGTAGCAACCTTAAGTGATGCTGTTGGGTCAAAATAGGTATAAACGAAAAGTTGTTTTCCCATAAAAAATCCGGGTGTTGAGAAATGAGTTTAAACGAGCTGTTTTTCCATAAACAAATCCATGTGTTGAGAGATTAAACTAGTTACTGTTTTCTCATTAACAAATCAGTGTATTGAGAAATTAGTTTCACGTTGTTGTTTTTCCATAAACAGCTCCATATGTTGAGAAATTAGTTTAAACATGAATTTGTTATCGCATTAAGAAATCCATGTGTTGTGAAGTTAGTTTAAACGGTGAAGTGCAGTGGTAGGTGAAACTGTTTCTACTGATCCCCTTCAACTGAAGGACTGTTGATCCAAGGAATTAGATCTACCCTTACCCTTTCTTGGATCAAGGCTGATTACAATGCCCGAAACCTATATCGGCTCTACGGTTTTAGGGTTTCCCTTTGAATATAATAGTGTTACCAACAGTAAAGTTCTTCAAGCATGCTGGTGTAAAGACTTCCCTCCCCCCATCCTCTGAGAGAGAGAGAGAGAGAGAGAGAGAGAGAGGATGAGAGAAAAAAGAGGATGAGAAGAAGGAACAAGAGGGAGGTGAGAACGCGTTCTTTAGAAAAAAAACAACCGAAACGTCGTTCTCTCTCTCTCTCTCTCTCTCTCTCTCTCTCTCTCTCTCTCTCTCCTCTCTCTCTCTCTCTCTCTCTCTCTCTCTCTCTCTCTCATCTCTCACTCTCTCTCTCTCTCTCTCTCTCCCTCCCTCCCTATGTGCTGGTTATTTGTGTATTGTTCCATTGACGGTATTGCGCGTTCTTCTCAGTGGTTAATTTCCAGCATCATACAAGCAGGATGTTTAACCAAAGTTGACGCCTGGCAACCCTTCAAGAACCAGCAGGAATGTCTACAGCGATTCACTGCACAAAAACTTACACATGGAAACGGGCACATGATTGTTGCTATGACTTGATTTATTACTGTCTACAATTTATTTTGAGTATATGTGAAAGTGGGTGGCATTTAAACATTAACAACAACTTGCAAACGTAAAAACTGGGTGAATATCAAACTGTTTAACACATCTAACTAACCTCTCTGAACACGTCAGTGTTCACAGCTTAGAAAAGTGTTCTAGATTAACAAAAGTATATGCAAAGTCACCGTGTTCAACTGCGCTTTGTAAGCCACAGTGTTCAAAATAAACACAATTAGCAACTTATAAACAGCAGGAACGATGAAAATCGCTGTTCCTGAATTATAAACATATTTATATTTTTGACGAAGAGAAAAAGCGCATGATGTGTTTAAACGATAGCGAAAATATATATTGTGTTTGTGGATGGGTAAAAAAAAAAGCTTTATTCGAACAAGAGCAAATTAAATATTAGCGAGGACAGGAGTAAAACTTAGTCATCAGTGAGCGCCTGCGACACACGTTTTCAGTACTGGGTAATAATAAACGTTTGCATTTAGTGTGAATAAGAAAAACATTTTACATTGTTTGAGAATTAAAAAAACGTTTGAAACTCGCAGATACAAAGAAAAAAACGTTTCGTTAGTATTGGGAAATAACTAAAACGTTTGCCAGTACACGTTGACAGAATCATTTATCTGTTATGGAAGGAAAAATTAATTAACGGTTTTGGCAAAGGTAGAAACGTTTGCCAGTTTAACCATTAATTATAATATTGTGAGAGATGATAAAAAGAGGAAAAAATCCTATCAAAAAAAAAAAAAAAAAGCGTGTGAGTGAACATGAGGATTTTTTTTCTGTAACTCGTTATACTAAAAGTATGTTAGAAACTCTCATTAGCAAGAACATTTGTCAGTAATGAACGTCAGTGAAAGATAACGTTTACTCGTAAAGGAAACAGTAAAGTCGGTGGCAAGGTAGTAAAGAAAATGATTGTTTAATGGCCAAAAATTCAACAAAATTAAATAGTGACAATCATGGAAGGTGAAAACTTGCTTTAAAAGTGTGTGTGTGTGTGTGTGTGTGTGTGTGTGTGTGTGTGTGTGTGTGTGTGTGTGTGTGTGTGTGGTGTGCTGATTTGGGGTGTAGGCGTGTGCTTGTCTGTGTGTGTGTGTGTGTGTGTGTGTGTGTGTGTGTGTGTGTGTGTGTGTGTGTGTGTGCTAGTGTGTGTGTGTGCTAGTGTGTGTGCACTTAAATATTTTTTTGCTGCAGGGGGTCGAATCTCGCTGGTGGACTCCTTTTCTCCATCTGAGTAAACAGACCAGCAGTGTAATTTGTTTAATGTTTTCGTATGATTAAATTAGTTTCTTGACTCACGAAATCGTAATGCCGATGACGTCACATTGAGGAGAGATACCCACTACTTCAAGATACCCCTTATGCCCAGATATTCCTCACTCCCATATATCCCCCACACCCGGATGTCCCCCACGCCCAGATGCCCTCATGCCCAGATATCCCATCCCTCCTTGCCACACAAATAAATCTCCACCCACATAAATATTCCTCCGCCCCCATAAATATTCCTCCACCCACACAAACACTCCTCCACCCACACAAACACTCCTCCACCCACACAAACACTCCTCCACCCACGCGAAGGCATTAACCCTTCAAGACTGTTCTGCCTTCTGCTCTATTCTAAGACAAAGTAGACATGTTGAGTCGACAAGAACCATTTTACTCCTAGCAATAAGAACATTGCTCCACACCTGCCAGCCTTCGCTAACGATGGAAAACCAATATAGGTTTGCCGACCTGTGTCAATGGTGGACTTCCATGTCAACATGTTAAAAACCACAACAGCAGTGACATCTAATATCAGACACTCCAAATCACAACAACATCTGGTGCATTCAAACTATGTAATGTGTATATGGGATGTGCAGGGGCATAGCCAGTCAACTCGGGCTCCGAAAATAAGTGTACGACATTTATAGGTTGCAGAATATAAATAAATAAAAATGAAAACAGTTGTCGAATCTGCATTGCTGATCACATCACTTAAATCAGTGTTTTAATATGAGAGATTTAAATAAAATATTTAGGAAATAATTCTTTCGGTATAAAATAGTATTTAGGAAATAATTCTTTCGGTATATAATTGTGACACGAAAATTTGGACACAACAGAAGATCTGAAATCTGTAACACGTGAAATCACAGTAAAACAGCAACAACGTATTACTAAACTGTTTTATGTAAATAAAACTTGAATACACTACAGCTATTATTCAAAAAGAATTCTTCCATTCTTCGGGGTTTACGGCTAGCAAACAAATCAGTAATGCCATTAAAATTAAGTTTTCCTGCTAAACGAACTTCAATTGTCCAAGCATTTAAACTGTATAGTCGACTCCACACAGTTGATCCCTGAACAGTTTTTTTACTCTTCCCAGAGTGCTGAAAGAACGTTCTACCTCTGCATCCGTAAATGGAAAAGTGTAAAATATTATCAGTGCAATGCATTC
Organism: Cherax quadricarinatus; assembly: GCF_026875155.1. NCBI lineage: Eukaryota > Metazoa > Arthropoda > Malacostraca > Decapoda > Parastacidae > Cherax > Cherax quadricarinatus. Next base: position 13,239,711 of record NC_069482.1, read on the forward strand.
ATTTGGAAATATATACTTATGATTAAATTATATACAGTTTATGTAACTGAAAGTGTGGTAAATGTCCTAGATTTTGTGAATGAAAACATTCTAAACGATGTAAATAATTAGATCTTCGGACACATGTATGCTGCATTTGCACAAATTTGCAGCTTTTTCCGTTATATCATCGACATTCGTTATATTATGTTTCCATAAAACATTGAAATTTATCTCCAGCTCTCATACTGCTTCAAGTCGCCTCGTCATCTTTCCAATATAGCACTTCAGAAGAACATAAACATTAGTCTTCATTTCACTTTTTGAATTCGCTCCTGCTATTTCCTTGCTATTTCCACAAGGGCCGGTTATAAACGATTTATCTGATCTGGTCAACACTTTTGCCGAGGGCTTCTGTTTCGTGCGTCGGAACTAAAGTCCTGAATAGGCCAAGAGACTTCAGGAGACTTCCTCTAGCAAATGTGAAAAACCCAGGAGTATGTGATCTGTTCGGGATGGGAGAATTAGTGTCTGTTTTGTAGGCGTCCCCCCATTGCTCCGGGAGAGGAGGGTGTAACATATAATCCTTATGATTAGTTTACCCGAAATGCATTGCATAATTAGTTTTTGTGCCTGCCAATGTTTTATTACATGTAAACTACAGTATTTGTACCGCATACAGAAATAAAAACTGTATTGAACTATGACACGTTGCAGTACCTCCGTTCATCAACGTTTTTATTAAAAGTATTCACTTTTATTTGCACAAGTGGAGCACTTCACCAACGCAGTGTAACATTTTGGCTATCTCGATGCCTGGCCTGGACTCCAGGGAAGCCGCAAACTGATCTCTCAGACTAGCTGGTATCTGCAAATTGTTGGAAAGTTTGAATGTTCATCTCGTCTGGAATTTAGAGCTGAAAGACTACAGTCTCAACGACAGATCTTTGGTTCGGCTGGCTTTTGGTATTAAGGTAGAGTTTTGCCAAATGTCTTCATATCTTGATCATTTTAACTCGAAGAAAGTCTATGACAAAACGTGAATGTTTGGCGTTCTTCGTCGTTTACAGAGACTGGGACTTGAGCCGTCTGTTTGAGTTTCTCCAAAAAATTCTAACAGATCGTTCAGAGTGAAAGTTGGTCAGTACTACTCGAGGGAAATTACCCTAGAAAAGGGGGAGTCCTGCATGGCGGTATTCTGAGCATCACATGTTTTATTATAGTCATGGATGGTATCAAGGCCTCCTTGCATGTGGACTATTCTGCAGTGTGCTGCAGGAGTTTACTGGGGTGGCCTGTCACCAGCTTCAGGTGGAAATCGATAACCTCGTGGAGTGGGTTGCTACTAATTGTATTAAGAATTAGATGTATTTAGCTCTCTCCATGATTCGAGAAAGATACAGCAGTATTGCATTACCTTAGTGCAGAGTGCGGCATAAGTTTAGAATACAATTAAGATCAGCACTGAATATTTGAGAGACTGTGAATATTCCAATTCCTTCAGTAATTATCACCTTTACCTGCTGACTCGACCATCATCAGTAATTACCACCCTCAACAGTAGCAGCAACAGCAGGAGCAGGAGCAGCAGCAGCAGCAGCAGGAGTGACAGCATTAGCAGAAGCAACAGCAACACCCAAAATCAGCAAAAGCAACAGCAACACCCAAAATCAGCAAAAGCAACAGCAACACCCAAAGCAACAGCTCCAGCATATCCCAAACATTATATTTCACGCCGCCTCATTATTCCCATTATGCCTGACGCCGACGATCAATGGCCGTCACGTTAATGAAGTGTCATTTTAAAATCTCTGCCTTGCTGAGCACAGTAAACGCCGCTACGCCGGATCACGTCCATAAAATATGTAGCTGAGGAACTATCCCATCAGAGGATGAAAGAGGAGGGCTAGCGGGGCTTAGAGGTGAGTGTGGAGGCTAGGAATGACGGGATGGGAACGGAAAGGATGTTAGATACTCAATGAAACGGTAATCACTCATCAATATTTTGGCCAATAAAATTAATAAATTTCTCCCTTTCTTCAGAAGCACTCTTAAAAACTCGTCAAAAATTAATGATAAATATTCTGATCAGTATACTGTACTGTATATATCGCAGTTATATACAGTATTCTAAGCCATTTTTCTTTCTCCTCAAACTAGGTAATATGCAGTATTCTAATCCATTTTTCTTTCTCCTCAAACTAGGCATCGCTCTTTCTCTCTTCCTAAGCCCCTCCCTTTTCCTAATTAAATTCAGCAGTTCATTGTGTCTGATGCAGGTGGATACCGTATCCTAAGTAAGTTAGTTTTTTCTCCTTATATTGTCCCTCATTCTTTCTACCTTAGCCCCTATCTCTTACTAAGTATTTCTCTCTCACTTAACTTGTATGTCTTCATCAACCTTTTTTCTCTCTAGCTTTCTCTCTCTCTCTCTCTCTCCTCCAGTCTCTCTCTCTCTCTCTCTCTCTCTCTCTCTCTCTCTCTCTCTCTCTCTCTCTCTCTCTCTCTCTCTCTCTCTCTCTCTCTCTCTCTCTCCAGTCTCTCTCCCTCAACGTAACACATGTCGTAGATCAGTCTGTGTAGGTCAAGCAATGTCAGGGTAGTTGAATCACGTTCAGGGTAAGTCAAAGAAAGTCAAGCAGGATCGTGTAGGTTAATAAGCAATGACTACGTAAATAAAGCAATGTTTAATTTTCATCACTAAATTATTTCTAGAGTGTAAGTAAAAACACGTATTCGCAGATACACGGATCATGGCACCGATTAAATCTGTGGCCACGAGTGATTTCTTCAGTCCTGGATAAGCCACTCGTGAATAAACGTTACCTTAATAAATGTCTTGAACTTGTGGAGAAATTTTCTCCAGGAGGGGGGTATTAGCCCCTTCAGCCCTTTCAGCCCCCTGAGGGACTCAGCCCTCCAGAGGGGCTGATAGCCTTGCTTCATGATCAAGAGAGGCTGTTAGTCCCTCTACAGGGCTGAGTCCCTCAGGGGGGCTGAAAGGGCTGAAGGGGCTAATACCCCCCTCCTGGAAAAAATTCTCCACAGAACTACTCACGTGTCAGTAACAACACCATACCTCCTCTCCAGTTTGTTTCTGGTGTTAACAAGATAGTATACAGATTAGCACTAATATACCTCTAGAGAAGGGAGGATATTTTGATACTGGTAAAACGGTCTTGATCTACTAAATTTGAGCTTCCTCCCTTGGATCATACCTGATTACCTGGCACTTAATCAGGTGCTGTATGACTCCTGTCTGTTTAGCCTTTCCCATGAATATCGTAATAATTATCTGGGATAATATAGGTCAAAGGTGAAGATCGTGATGGATCATTGACCCGGACAAAGTTCCACTTAATGTTTACTAGGCTTCATATGTTCGCGGTGTTGAGCAGATGCACGCACATTGCCTCACACGCAGTGTGTGTGTGTGTGTATGTGTGGTGTGTGTGTGTGTGTGTGTGTGTGTGTGTGTGTGTATGGGATGGGATCTTCAAATAACTAATTATCATCTTCCTTAATATTACATTATCTCTGCTTATACGAGACTGGTTCCTCAAGGGGGATTCCTTGGCGCCGGTGAGGATGGGGGTGCGTGGTTCTTGGTCCGTGGAATTAGAGCTGACTTTCCAACCTGTGGATCAAACCTGATTACCTCCCATTCTTCTAGATGCTATTGGACATCTACTGCTCATATTGATTATTTTCACTCTTAAATAATTATTTTTAATACTATTTCCGCGAGAAATTACATTTAAACTTAAAATAATACAATTTCAGTCCTTTGCGATCCCCATAAAAATAATGGTAATAACTCTGCCGTTCTTTGAGCTTAATGTCAATTAAAAAATAAAGAATGAAATCGAAAAAAATAACTCATGTATTTGTAATTGCAAGCCACTCACATTTCTGAACTCCATTACTTTAGAAATGGCAAGAAAAAAGTTCAAGCGGGTTTTTTTTTCTCCTCAAAAATGTGATAAAGTGAATTCGCAATGAATTCAAAAATCACTCGAGCCAATAATTGTGTCTCGGTGCATTAAGATTATTCAGAAAATGTTATAATAATTTAGGGGAAGGTTAGGGAGTCACTGAATCTTGTTTTTGATATTACTGTCTGTGCTATTATTACTGTTACTATCTCTCTACTGCTATGACTATTGCTGCTTCTGCTATCTCTCTACCACCATTACTGCTGCTTATACTGCTATCTACAGCTATTACTACTTGTGACACTATTTATTGCTATTACTATTGCTGATACTACTATCCCCTGCTGCTTTTACCATTGCTGCTGCTGCTACTGCTGCTATTAATATTGTTGCTGACACTCGTGCTGTCCCTCTACTTCTGTTACTATCCCTCACCCCTTTTACTGCTAATAATATTACTGCTACTGTTACTACTACTACTACTACAACTCTAGTGCTATTGATATTGCTGCTGCTATTACTGCTATAATTCTACTTTATTACTGTTGTCATCCTTTTACTGACTTTTTTATGCTATGTCAGCAATCAATACTATACTACTTTTCACATCACTATAAATACTGCTAGCAGTGCAACCACTGTTGTCATCACTATTACCGCTATCACTATTACTTTTGTTATCTACACGCAGTATTTCTGTTTTTTCGTTTGGATATTTCAGGTATTCCTCCCATTAATTTAGTATCGGTTGACAAGTGTAATTAAGTAGACCGAAAATATTCCCGTATGTATGTATATATATATAATATATATATATATATATATATATATATATATATATATATATATATATATATATATATATATATATATTTATATATATATTTATATTATATATATATATATATATATATATATATATATATATTTATATATATATTTTATTTAATATATTTATATATATATTTATATATTATTTATATATATATATATATATATATATATATATATATATATATATATATATATATATTATATATATATATATAAAATATATAAATATGTCGTGCCGAATAGGCAGAACTTGCGATCTTGGCTTAAATAGCAACGCTCATCTTGCCATATAGGACAAGTGAAAATTTGTGTATGCAATAATTTCACCAATATCATAATGAACCTAACGAAAAAAATGTATTTCACTGTGTTTGTTTAGTATTGAATTATTGTAAACAAACCTAAAATATATTTAGTTCGGTTAGGCTAAAATAAATTGTTCTTGTTATAATAAGGTTAGGCTAAAATAAATTGAGCTTGTTATAATAAAGTTAGGCAAGTTTTCTAAGTTCCTTTTGGTGCAAAATTATAATTTTTTACATCAACATTAATGAAAAAGATATATTTTTAAACGTATAAGAGAAAATTTTAGAAAGGACTTAATTTTCAATGAGCTGTTTGCTAATTGACCAGTTTTACATATTCGGCAGGAGACGCGCGCGCGCGCGCACACACACACAATACACACAATATAATATATATATATATATATATATATATATATATATATATATATATATATATATATATATATATATATATATATATATATATATATATAATATAAATTTCATTTTTGTTGCTAGCAGAAAAAAAAGATTAAAAATGGTATCAGCTGCATTAGCTTTCGTATATGATGATGTTACAGGAAACGTAAGTATCTGATGACAAATTAGATGTTGATGCTCGTTAATGAGATTTATAAGAGCGTCTGAGTGGGGAAAAATGATTTTGTGAGAGGTCTTAGTGTTGCTGATGTGAGATTCTAGAAATATTAGAATTATAGATTTATTATGATTATAGAATTTTATGATTATACTATTCTTATGATTATATTTCTTTTGGTAATAGAAAGTAACACTTTATAATTACATATATGATTTAGCAGTTATAAATGTATGTTTACAGACTTTATATATTGGTAAAATAATTATGATAATAATAATGTCTATATAATTTGCATCTAATACGATATTTTTGAGCATGAGCGACTGAAAACATATGACTTTTAATGATATAAAAACCTTGTAACTTTTCCAGTAGTTTTTTTTTTTTAAGAAACCTGATGTTATATACTAATTTATTAAACTCTGACAAACACGTTGCGTTTGGTTAGTCTTACGTGGTTCAATAAATACAAATAACCTTTGTTTTTGTTGGCTAGCTAGAAATGTTACCTTCGGCCTTTTAGATAATAGATCTCTTCATGGTTCCAAAGATCATCGCGGACCGGTCTTAGACCAGGTGTTTCAAATTGGTAAGAAATATTACAATAAATTGGCAAGGAAATATTACGAGAATACCATCACTAGATAGCGAACTGTATTCTGATTATTGCACAAGTTGTATCATTTGGCTGCCATTTTTCACGTTCTTGTTAGAGAAAAGACAGCAGGCCTGCCAGAGTGCAAAACGTTTAAGTGGCTTCCATTTTTGCAATCAAATGATTATATTTGTATTAAAAAATATGACCCTTCAAGGGTGAAGGGTTATTGATCCATGGAATTGAAGCTATTCTCCCCTTGAAGGGTAAATTCTTGAAAGCTGGTGAGTTCTTGATTTACGGAACTGGAGCTGTCTATCTCTTCAGATCAAACTTGCTTGCTTTCAGTTCCATAGAAGTTGTGCGACTTCTACGGGTTTAGAGATTGCCCATGAAACAAAAATAAAAGGAAAAATAGTGTGTCAGTCTTAAAGTTTTACTAACAAAAAAAAAATCCATTGAAAACCACGAAAATTACTAAAACAAACATGAGTTTTTGCTTGGCCATTAGGCTTGGGTTGGGACCGGGACGCGGGGGCGCTGACCGGGAATATCGTTAAGAAAACCTTCCGCTATGTGATTTGCTGAAAGTATCTGGTGATCCCAATGAAAAAAAATATCAGAGTATTGTTTAATGTACAATTGGAAAAAAATTACAACATTGATTTTTGGTACTTGTAAATATTATTATTACTCTTGTGGATATATAATTTTTTAAATATATAATTGAAGACTTGGGATTTGTCTTGTGTGATGAACTCAATCACAACTGTTGAATAAATCAGTTAAATGTAGGTGTATGTTGACATGATTACAATTAAATGATGCGCACCTTCCAAATAAACACAGTGAACACTAAGAGACGGTATTTACTAAACTTGTACTGGAGCGAGAATAAGAGAAATGAAATATTCAGCTTTAATTTTCAACATGCCCTGAAATCATTTCACCTGAGAAAGAATGATAAATTTAGTGGAATTATTTATGTTGATATTTTCGCTCCCTGTTAATAACACTGTGTACCTGGCAAGTTCCTGGAGGGTTCGACAATGACTTTTAATAATTAACGCCCGAGTCTGCGCAGATAACGTTCTACAACATAACTAAAACCAAAATAAATATTTTCCTGTGTACTGTAATCAGATTGTCTTTAAAGGTCCTTTGAAATCATTTTTTCCTTGCGTTATGATATATAAACGTATAAAAACGGATACTTAGCCTCAATGAAATTGAGAGAGGCAACCAAGATGTGTTTGGCAGCACAGTGTTCGGGAAAGTCAAGATAACGTTCAGATCTGTATGCATATCTGGTGTGAGGACGGATTGCATGGTGACACATCATTAGTTTCCATTATCTGGAAGGTATTCAGCTCAGCAACAACGTGTATACATGTCCAGTTCCCACTGGTGTGCCAATAGTAACAGCCTGGTTGATCAGGCCCTGATCCACTGTGAAGCCCGTTTGTGGATCGGGCATCGGGAGCGTTGATCCCCATGAACATCTCGATGCTCTTACCTTCGCATTTTTTTCTGGGTATGAACTACTACTGTGCCTCCCTGTAACTCCCTACTAGGTTCTTCATTTTAACTGATGTCTTTCTTTCCATTTCTCTTTTTTAGTTGTACTACATCATTGAATTCTTTCATTCTTGCATAATCTCTCTTTCTGAAATTTGGTTTCTCTTTCTCTGCTTGTAATACTTGTTTCCATCTTGTCCAGGGAATTTGAAACTCAGTACTGTATGATCGCTAGCACCCTGAGGCCTCTCATAGTCGATTTCACTTATATTAGGTATGTTTAAGGTGAGTGTAAGATCCAGTGTTGCTGGTTCATCCCATGCTGTATATCTTTGTTTTAACTTTAACATACAGGAATGTTAGCTTTTCTATCACCACCTATATCATATTAGTCCTTCACGCTTCAGGTCCTTGCGGGCTCCAGTCTTCCCAGCCTGTTTTAGTGTGTTTGAAATCTCAGAAGATTGGTAGCCAAGATTTAATCATATGGACTCCTCTTATCATTCTGCTATTGGGTTAAAAATTGCTTAGTTTGTCTTCATATTAGTATCTTGGTTCCCAGCTGTTTGGTAGTGGTCTGTATATTGTTACTATTACCAATATCTAGGGTACCCCCTTTTTTTTTACTGCTCATCTTCTCTAAACTCCATTGGTTTATGATAGTGATGCCATTTCTTCCCTTCCCCAGTGTACTTGATGCTGATTGGGAATATTGCATCTGTTATCTCACGTGGGTTCGTTTCCGTGAGAGCTATTAGGTTGATGAACTAGACACTTGTACAGTACTTGTATATCTATATTGTGGAAATGTTTCGCCAGCCAATGGCTTCCTTAGTCAAATACAGAGAAGAATGGTTGAAGATTAGGTGTTTGAGCTAATCATTCCCTCAGCCTGGAGTCGATGTGATCAGTCACGAGGACTCCTGTTACACGAGGACAGGAGAAAAAGTGCATGGAAGCTTATATATATATATATATATATATTATATATATATATATATATATATATATATATATATATATAAGTAGTAGGTTGGTAGACAGCAACCACCCAGGGAAGTATTACCGTCCTGCCAGATGACTGTGAAACAGAAACCTGTAACTGTTTTGCATGATGGTAGGATTGCTGGTTTCTTTTTCTGTCTCATAAACACGCTAGATAACAGGGATATCTTGCTACTCCTACTTACACTTTGGTCACACTTCACAGACACACACATGCATATATATATACATACATCTAGGTTTTTCTCCTTTTTCTAAATAGCTCTTGTTCTTCTTTATTTCTTCTATTGTCCATGGGGAAGTGGAAAAGAATCTTTCCTCCGTAAGCCATGCGTGTCGTATGAGGCGACTAAAATGCCGGGAGCAATGGGCTAGTAACCTCTTCTCCTGTAGACATTTACTAAAAAAGAGAAGAAGAAAAACTTTATAAAACTGGGATGCTTGAATGTGCGTGGATGTAGTGCGGATGACAAGAAACAGATGATTGCTGATGTTATGAATGAAAAGAAGTTGGATGTCCTGGCCCTAAGCGAAACAAAGCTGAAGGGGGTAGGGAAGTTTCGGTGGGGGGAAATAAATGAGATTAAATCTGGAGTATCTGAGAGAGAGAGAGCAAAGGAAGGGGTTGCAGTAATGTTGAAGGATCAGTTATGGAAGGAGAAAAGAGAATATGAATGTGTAAATTCAAGAATTATGTGGATTAAAGTAAAGGTTGGATGCGAAAATTGGGGCATAATAAGCGTGTATGCACCTGGAGAAGAGAGGAATGCAGAGGAGAGAGAGAGATTTTGGGAGATGTTAAGTGAGAGAGTAATTGTGGTAGGGGACCTGAATGCTAAAGTAGGAGAAACTTTTAGAGAGGGTGTGGTAGGTAAGTTTGGGGTGCCAGGTGTAAATGATAATGGGAGCCCTTTGATTAAACTTTGTATAGAAAGGGGTTTAGTTATAGGTAATACCAATTTTAAGAAAAAGAGGATAAATAAGTATACAAGATATGATGTAGGGCGAAATGACAGTAGTTTGTTGGATTATGTATTGGTAGATAAAAGACTGTTGAGTAGACTTCAGGATGTACATGTTTATAGAGGGGCCACAGATATATCAGATCACTTTCTAGTTGTAGCTACACTGAGAGTAAAAGGTAGATGGGATACAAGGAGAATAGAAGCATCAGGGGAGAGAGAGGTAAAGGTTTATAAACTAAAAGAGGAGGCAGTTAGGGTAAGATATAAACAGCTATTGGAGGATAGATGGGCTAATGAGAGCATAGGCAATGGGGTCGAAGAGGTATGGGGTAGGTTTAAAAATGTAGTGTTAGAGTGTTCAGCAGAATTTTGTGGTTACAGGAAAGTGGGTGCGGGAGAGAAGATGAGCAATTAGTGGAATGATGATGTAAAGAGAGTAGTAAGGGAGTAAAAGTTAGCATATGAGAAGTTTTTACAAAGTAGAAGTGATGCAAGGAGGGAAGAGTATATGGAGAAAAAGAGAGAGGTTAAGAGAGTGGTGAAGCAATGTAAAAAGAGAGCAAATGAGAGAGTGGGTGAGATGTTATCAACAAATTTTGTTGAAAATAAGAAAAAGTTTTGGAGTGAGATTAACAAGTTAAGAAAGCCTAGAGAACAAATGGATTTGTCAGTTAAAAATAGGAGAGGAGAGTTATTAAATGGAGAGTTAGAGGTATTGGGAAGATGGAGGGAATATTTTGAGGAATTGTTAAATGTTGATGAAGATAGGGAAGCTGTGATTTCGTGTATAGGGCAAGGAGGAATAACATCTTGGAGTGAGGAAGAGCCAGTTGTGAGTGTGGGGGAAGTTCGTGAGGCAGTAGGTAAAATGAAAGGGGTTAAGGCAGCCGGGATTGATGGGATAAAGATAGAAATGTTAAAAGCAGGTGGGGATATAGTTTTGGAGTGGTTGGTGCAATTATTTAATAAATGTATGGAAGAGGGTAAGGTACCTAGGGATTGGCAGAGAGCATGAATAGTTCCTTTGTATAAAGGCAAAGGGGATAAAATAGAGTGCAAAAATTATAGGGGGATAAGTCTGTTGAGTATACCTGGTAAAGTGTATGGTAGAGTTATTATTGAAAGAATTAAGAGTAAGACGGAGAATAGGATAGCAGATGAACAAGGAGGCTTTAGGAAAGGTAGGGGGTGTGTGGACCAGGTGTTTACAGTGAAACATATAAGTGAACAGTATTTAGATAAGGCTAAAGAGGTCTTTGTGGCATTTATGGATTTGGAAAAGGCGTATGACAGGGTGGATAGGGGGGCAATGTGGCAGATGTTGCAGGTGTATGGTGTAGGAGGTAGGTTACTGAAAGCAGTGAAGAGTTTTTACGAGGACAGTGAGGCTCAAGTTAGAGTATGTAGGAAAGAGGGAAATTATTTCCCAGTAAAAGTAGGCCTTAGACAAGGATGTGTGATGTCACCGTGGTTGTTTAATATATTTATAGATGGGGTTGTAAGAGAAGTAAATGCGAGGGTCTTGGCAAGAGGCGTGGAGTTAAAAGATAAAGAATCACACACAAAGTGGGAGTTGTCACAGTTGCTCTTTGCTGATGACACTGTGCTCTTGGGTGATTATGAAGAGAAGTAGTAGAGATTGGTGGATGAATTTGGTAGGGTGTGCAAAAGAAGAAAATTAAAAGTGAATACAGGAAAGAGTAAGGTTATGAGGATAACGAAAAGATTAGGTGATGAAAGACTGGATATCAGATTGGAGGGAGAGAGTATAGAGGAGGTGAATGTATTCAGATATTTGGGAATAGACGTGTCAGTGGATGGGTCTATGAAAGATGAGGTGAATCATAGAATTGATGAGGGGAAAAGGGTGAGTGGTGCATTTAGGAGTCTGTGGAGACAAAGAACTTTGTCCTCGGAGGCAAAGAGGGGAATGTATGAGAGTATAGTTTTACCAACGCTCTTATATGGGTGTGAAGCATGGGTGATGAATGTTGCAGCGAGGAGAAGGCTGAAGACAGTGGAGATGTCATGTCTGAGGGCAATGTGTGGTGTGAATATAATGCAGAGAATTCGTAGTTTGGAAGTTAGGAGGAGGTGCGGGATTACCAAAACTGTTGTCCAGAGGGCTGAGGAAGGATTGTAGAGGTGGTTCGGACATGTAGAGAGAATGGAGCGAAACAGATTGACTTCAAGAGTGTATCAGTCTGTAGTGGAAGGAAGGCGGGGTAGGGGTCGGCCTAGGAAAGGTTGGAGGGAGGGAGTAAAGGAGGTTTTGTGTTCGAGGGGCTTGGACTTCCAGTAGGCATGCGTGAGCGTGTTTGATAGGAGTGAATTGAGACAAATGGTTTTTAATACTTGACGTGCTGTTGGAGTGTGAGCAAAGTAACATTTATAAAGGGGTTCAGGGAAACCGGCAGGCCGGACTTGAGTCCTGGAGATGGGAAGTACAGTGCGTGCACTCTGAAGGAGGGGTGTTAATGTTGCAGTTTAAAAACTGTAGTGTAAAGCACCCTTCTGGCAAGACAGTGATGAAGTGAATGATGGTGAAAGTTTTTCTTTTTCGGGCCACCCTGCCTTGGTGGGAATCGGCCAGTGTGATAATATATATTTTTATTATTTTTTATTATCACACTGGCCGATTCCCACCAAGGCAGGGTGGCCCGAAAATTGCACGGCACTCTAACCCAAAGGACCACCCAATCCTACAAAGATCACGCATCCAACAGAGCTAGGTGTTGTACCGTGATCCGAGGATATGCAATGGTGTAGGTGCCTCAGAGCTAATTTCATTCTGCTCCCCGTTAGGTGTACTAGCCTCCACAAGCAGTATATATCGTATTGTAACCATGAACGAGTGGTATTTAATCAATAACGACACTGCGACTAGCCGAATGCTTAAACCGATGTTATTGTTATTGATTAAATACCACACATATGTATAAATCAGGGCATTTATTAGCGGAAACGTTTCGCTAAGTGTGGCTTCTTCAGTGACGAAACGTTTCCTGTAATAAATGTCCTGAACTGTACATAAGTGCCATTTTCCACATGCTTTCTCTTGACTCACGAAATGGTAATGGCACGATTGCAAACAAACCATACCACGGGCTGCCGCTTCGATCTGGAGTTTTACGACTCACTAACCGCGAGTTCAAACTCCGCCCGTGGTATGGTCATTTTATGCTTTTTCTTATACGTGAAAAAGTTCCAGTTGAGCTAAACGTGTCATCTACTTGTTAGGCTCATTGGTTTTCTCAGTGGCGTCGCTAGGGTTGGTATCACCCGGGGCGGAGTCTTTGGTGTCATAAGAACATAAGAACATAAGAATGTAGGAACACTGCAGAAGGCCTACTGGCCCATACGAGGCAGGTCCTTATCAAAACGACATCTACCTAAAGCTACACAAGAAATAACTCCCGTACCCCATGACACCAATCAAACCCAGCCCCTCCCATTCATATATTTGTCCAGTCTCTTCTTAAGCTACTCAAGGTCCTAGCCTCTGTCACCCGCTTGAAATTCAAGGGCGGGGGGATGGGGGGAGTAAACTCCAGTTATGTCACTACTGCATGACCAGTGACTAATGTTCAGCAACGAGAACGTTTAAGGGACATAAACCAAACAGAAGAATACTTCTCAGCTTTGTTAATGGTAATCGTAGTAATATTGAAGAAATATAAACTCCTATACCACTTTGAGTACAGGCAACAGATCCTACATTTATTCATCTTCAACGATGCAAAAAAAAAATGAAGAAAAACATTGCAATATCAGAGAAACACTAGTCCGATTTGACCTTGAGAACAGGTAACATCTCAATGAATCAGATCTTATATTTCCTTGCCTTCAATCCTGCAAAATCATTTATCACATCATCGAAATCAATGATTTTTCTCTTACGTTGCTGCAGCACTGTTTTGTGCATTAGTGTCGCCTTTCGAGGCTCTATGGTGTCACCCCCTAAATGGTGTCACCCGGGGGACAGACCCCCCTTCACGACCCCCCCCCTCCCTTACGACGCCACTGGCTTTTCTGTCTATATTTACCCAACAGAAGGAATAAATGAAAAATCTTTGAAGAATGAGTGATCCTTCTCACCTTGACTAGCAAAAACAGTTCATTCTGTCTCTGATACACTCTCCGAAATTCAAACTACAACATGTAGCCAAAATGGTATTTTATACCAATTACCTTCATAACGTAAGAATGGAGGAACACAGCAGCAGACCTACTGGCCAATACAAGGCAAATCCTTATCAGAACCATCCATATATTTGTCCAGCTTTTTTCCCAGAGCTATCCAAGACGAGCATTTTCATAAGAACCTAGGAAGGAAAGAACAATGCAGTAGGCCTACTGGCCCATGCTAGGCAGGTCCAAGTCATCTACGCATCAAATTAACGCTAACCTTGTGCTCCTCCATACTACCAACCACCATCAACATTGCCTCTATTCACTACTGCTCCATTTAAAACTCTACACATTTACCTAGAATCTGAGCCACACGGTGAATAATTCAAGAGACAGAAACTCGGCCACCTTTTGTCTCTCAGCATCTCTCGCTTCATCTCTTTTGCCATTAAAATTAATAATGAGGCGTCGTTGGGTGTGGTAGCAGAGCGGTGCATCAATAAGAGAGTCAGTGTGGTGTTAGGACAACGTTAAGCAGCTTCTAAACAACCAAGCGCTCAGCATGAATTCTTGATAGCGTCTAACTCCCCTATGAGCACCACCCGCTGACTTCCTGCTGAACAAACGGGTTTGTGATGCTGCGGCTTGCGAGGGTGAGAGGGTGGGTCAGTATGGGCGTCGATAGGCGATTTAAGTGTATGCTAAGGTGCTCAGTAGTTACCAGCTGTGAAAAGCACCTATCGATAGACACTTGACTTGTTTATCGTGTGTGGGGGTGTGTTAAGTATCAGCTGTTAAGGGCTCTTACATGGGTCGGTGTGGGAGTGGATGGGGGACTGTTTTGGAGTGGGAGTGAGTTTGTTCGGTGGAAGGATTGATACGAGTGTGTAAGATGCAGTAGGGATGGAAATGCGTGGGAAAAGGGATTTTGCGGGAAAGGAGGAGTGTGAGTAAAAAAAGAGAGGACGGGGTTAGCGAAAGAGCAAGAAGTAGGGATAGGATGGGAATGAAAAACTAAATAGAAGGAAGAGGAGAGGAGAGTGATAATTTCAGATTTGTAGAGAGATGAAGAAGAGCAGGATTCTGAGAGGGAGGAAGAATGGGGGCCATGAGTAGAGGGAGTGCAGGAGAGAGGGTCATAGTCAAGGAAGAGTAGAGTCTTGTGAAGATAGAGTAAGGAAGGTAGTATTTTTTGCTTTCACAAATTCAGATGAGCCAACAGTGTGCTGCTGTTCTATTCCATAAGACAGTTACACAGTGAATTCAATAGCTAAGTATGTTTCTCCGTTATATTCCATCACACGAGATTGGTCGCGTACCAAGTGTTCAAATATGTTGGCTACAGCTATAAGACTTCAGTAGGGCAATGAGGATATTACCATGGGAGGGAAATAAACCTTTAAGCATCATTAATTTCATTTGGAAGTGCAGTCGCTGAGGTTTGATTACTGGTAGTGTACTGTATATACTGTCCATAAGACAAATTGTATACTGATAGAAGCTCACAGCTACTTTGCTTGACATTATCATTCAACAATCACAGAAAATACCCAAAACTCACCACGATATTATCATATTATTATCAAGAGATGAAAAGCTGTAAGCCTTCTCCCTGAAAGCTGGCTGCCTTGGATCAAAGTCTAGCGCAAGCTGGACTCCAAGGTATTGGTCCAGTGTGGGTAGATTGGTAAAGCACTGCGTACCTTGTTCCAAGGTTCGTAGGTTCGAGTCTCCTTCAGCCAGAGATCAGTGTTAGTATATATACATTATATATATATATATATATAATATTATATAATATATATATATATATATATATATATATATGTCGTGCCGAATATGTAAAACTGGTCAATTAGCAAGAACTCATATAAAATTAAGTCCTTTCTGAAATTTTCTCTTATGCGTTTAAAGATATATTTTTTTTCATTAATGTTCATGTAAAAATTTATAATTTTGCACCAAAAGAATCTTAGAAAACTTACCTAACCTTATTATAACAAGAACAATTTATTTTAGCCTAACCCAACTAAATATATTTTAAATTTGTTTACAATAATTTAATACAAAACAAACACAGTGAAATATATTTTTTTCGCTAAGTTCAGAATGATTTTGGCGAAATTATTGCATACACAAATTTTCGCTTGTCCTATATGGCAAGATTAGCGCTGCTATTTAAGCCAAGATAGCAAGTTCTGCCTATTCGGCACGACATTATATATATATATATTATTCTATTATGCTCCTTTATTTGCACTTACATTCACTTACATTCAACATACATTGAGTTGGATTCCGTTTTTCTTGAAATCAATATTTTCTATCCTTATCAGCTGTCTCCTACTAAGGTAGAGCCAAAGAAAACATGTTCACCAATACTAATTTAATATCTATCCTGAGCCCACCACTCTGCTTATTTTTAAACATTATTTCTACTTTTCAGAAGCAAGAGACCCAGCAACAGTGGTGAGTGTTAAATCTAAATTTGTTATTTACATCTGGACCAAATAACGTGAGAAGTATGTTGGTAGAATTACCGACAAGTTGTGGCAACGTTTCGCTTTCCAGGAGCTTTGTCAAGCTGTTAAGGCTTTACGAAGCTCTTGGAGAGCGAAAAGTTTACGTGTCTGGCAAATAGTGAGAAGCCAACAGTGCACTAGGTGTTGTACCGAGGCATCTAGGGGGATGGGAGGTAAGAGGTGAGAGAACGCAGGCTACATTTGCTGGGTCCTGAACATTGCAACTACCTCGCCACGACATTCAGTGTGAAATGATGGGTAGAGGGAAGAGAAAGACTAACAAATGGTAGTTCATTTTCTAGAGTGGCTGTATGAATAATAAAGAAGTTAGAATGAGAAGTTGGCATAGCGCCTCTTGTGAACTAATTGTAGGCAGTGGGGAGCATAGACGATTTCTATGTACAGAGATGATCTTGAGGTAGAAGCGTCCAGTTGCAGAAACGCTATTGCTCTAATGAAGGAGTTTTTTTTAAAGTGATATGGCAAGAGCCATGAGCAGTGCTCTGTAGCGAAGTGAGAATTCAACAGTAAAATGCGAGTTGCCAAGGTAAGTGAAAAAGAAAAACTGCCCTGCAGTGTTCTACAATATACAGTATTAAAGAGAAAACTTTTATGGATAACTTGGCCATAGTTACAATGTGAAAAAATGTTGCTGAACCGCTAATTTAGTGATTTTAATTCGGACTCGGCTGTGTGAGTATTTACAAAAATTACGTGATCCAAGTGGGCTTCATGGTCCCACTTTGTAAGGACCAGTGAATTTTAAAATCAGCTTGTTCATGCCGACTTCTTGACTATTATTTATTATCATTATTTACTTCATTACGCTATTATACTTATAGCTAGTGTTCTGAGAATTCATAGACTAATAGGTAGTTTATTTAATATTCTCTCTATATAGAAATTGAGTAGTGTTACATGACTTATTTACATCAAGATTATTAATTTATAACTAAACTTTGGCGGAGAAAACAGTTTCGTATGGAAGGCAGTTATCACATTCGTGAAGTTCAAAATCTTCCAAGGTACTATTAAGAGGGAAATTTAACATGAACTGTTCAACTGCTTCTTATGTATACTAACTGCCAGACCAACTGTCACCTGACAACGTGGGGTCACCGGCGCTTACTTGATCTTGTATAGGTAAAAATTCAACATGATTGCATAACATAATCTCTGAAACGTAGTTTGAAAAAGAGATTACAGGGCTAGTATGACGTTCAGTAAGTTTGTATTTTGAAGCTTTAGTGTCAGTATCGACTTTTTTTTTTTAACAGGAATTTGTATTAGTTCACAATGTATGGGAAAATTCTCAAGAGAAGAAAATTTTCCCAAGCCATTTCCCAAGTTTTTTTTTGTCGTCTAATATTTAAGAATTGTATTAGAGCATATGCACACTTGTGCACATACTTTCATATTTCTCTTTATCCATCTTTGGCAAGAGTGAAATATATCTGACCTACCTGATATTGCAGTCTTTACTCGAATTAGCAACATCTAACACATAATGAATCATTTTCAGGGCTTCTTGTACCAAGGACTTAAGAATCACCAAATGGTGAAAGACTTCACCAAACTGCACTCGTATCAATACTTGGCATAAAAAAAAATATAAATGCGTTATACAATGCGGAACATTATAGAATATGTTGCTTTTTTATTCTTTGAGTTTTTTTTATGGTATGCTGATTGAGAAAATAAGCCTAGTTTTTCTTAGCATTAATAACTGCATCAATGATTATCAGTCAATTATGTCTTCGCATCAAAGATTTATAATAAAAGAAATGCTATTTATGTATGCATATACTGAATTGTGGAATCATAATGAAAATAATCATAATATATATATAATGAAATTCTAAATCACGAAACAACACTTTATCACACTAATTGCTACAAAGGACAATCAGTAAGGATATTCATGTTAAAAATAGTAACCTTCAAAATTTCCTTTTATATTCATTGGGTTCCTCTTGAATCAAACCCATTATGGCTTCATCCCACCTTCCCTGATATCATTTTCTGTGGTTTGAATGTCCTTATGAAAACATTCAGTATTCTTCAATTGTAGTTTAAGGGACATTCTGCGCTCTGATCTTCTGTACTGTTCAATCAAATCTTCAACCAGCTCTTCGTAGTTTTAATTATTGTTGTTAAACAGTACCACATGCACTACAAACAGATTCCTAAATGCTTGACCTAGCGTTGTGTTTCAGTAACAACCATTTCGCCATCTCCCTTATTTACCATCATCCGCCTAGAATGTGACCTAAATACGTCTATAAGTAGATATGTAGCAACTAGTACCCAGTAAATGCCACTGAGACGGGATGTCAGAACTTATACATATGCATTGGTTACACTCAGGTTCCTGACCAAGATATTTAGTTCTTGCTGATTAGTGAAATGTGGGGATTTAACTGAGCATGCGTCGTCCAGCGCATCATTGTCGCCCATTTCAAATGATGCAGCCTCAACTTATGAACTAAAAATTCGTTAGTTATGCGTGACACCGAGGCAAAAGAATATTTAGATAAAAAAAAATTTTCTTGCAGATTTACCCTTTCTGTGTGTCGATATCTCTAATGTTCAAAGGTAATAATTATTGTGGTGTTTGTCAGCTTCAAACTCGAGGAAATGATACAAGAGCCAATGTGACGTCATGATTTGTCATGCTCACCAATAGGCATTCCAGACTAAGCATCACATACAGTGCAAAACTTGAGCTGTGTAGGATCAATGCAGAATCGGCTACGTATCTTGGCAAACTAAATTTCTTATAATTGTCATATTTTACCTGGGGAAACAAATGGCCTTCATATGTCTTATGGTTCTATTTAAAATTGATTATGGGTATCAACAGATATCTCCCAACTTGAAAGTTGTTCATCGTCACGGATTACATCTGTCTGAGGCCTTTCACCAATCACCAGTCGAAAGTCTGTGTGTAGAGAGAAGACTATCAAGATACTCATTGTCTCCATTATCTGGTTTGCTTTCATTATCACGGTCTAACCACCTACAGAATAATAAACGTCAGTGATGCTGCGGCTTTCAATCACCGTACTTCTTTATTAAATCCTATTAATCTTTGCCTTCATACTCGACCTGCTTGTTTCAATCTGTCCTCCTTTTCTGTTCACTCCGTTGATTTTCTTTTTCTGTTTTACACTGGGGGATACCGATTATTCGAATATGTTCCTTCTTCCTTTTCCAGTCTTGTATCTCTGCTGTGGGCATATGCTCCTCTTTTTTACTTGATAATTTTGCTTACACTTATATGCTACTGCTGTGTAAATTGGTGATTAAATCCTGTAATGGTATATAATATGCAACAGTTCTTCTGGATAGTATGTTGCATGGACACATAGTAGATATGGCTAATGTTTTCATCGCAGAGTTATACTCTCTACTCTCCTTATCTTACAGCGTCTTCATTCATTTTAGTCTAACTCTCAATGTTCATTGCAGGTTTAACAGTGCTTCAACTCCTCGCATATCATCCTGTGCATTAAGTGTTGGCCGTGTCACATTTTCAGCAAGTATAATGATTTTTTTACCTTGAACAGTCTCCCGTCGTTCTGGCATCAAGAGCAATGAACTTTCAGACTCTTCAGCATGTTTCGCACCCCAGGATCTATTCATTTATTACAGGGATGTCCTCTATTTAGACTTATTTTTCCAGTTTGGTCTTCGAGAATCAGGGATCGACGGCAACATCATTGACTGCTCTTAATCATATTGCAGCTGAGTTCATATTGAACTTATTTTCATGACTGTCATGTCTAGGAAAGACCTCTCATGCGTGCATGTTGACCACACGAAACTCTCACATGGCCATCATATGGAGAGGTGCCCATCACTCTTTCGTAAAGCTTGTCGGTGCCATTTGGTGGTAAAATATTGATTCGTGTCATATATTAGAGGACGCGTAGAATTCATTTTTCGGCGTATTTTTCTTGTTTAGGCGTTCTCACTTTGCCTACTGTCCTCCCAGAAAGTCTCTTTCAACGCAGATATCCTTGTTAGCTAGGCGACAGTTCCCCCGCAGCCTCATGGCTCTTCATGTCCCATATAGATTTGATGCCCTTCATGAATATAATCATTTCTGAAATCTGAAATCTGGAAATATTAATGTAGATAACCATTTTTCTTAAGAAGTTTTATCAAGTAAAAGAAAAATAACATGATTTAGCTGAGTTTATTGCAAACCATGATCTATAAATAAATCTATTTGTTTACTCTGCACATAAGTGGGTACGGAAGTGCAAATGAGTTTGTACTTTCTCTAAGGGAAAGTGGTGGCTAATGAGAGTTCAGAATCATTGATATGCTTTTCAGAATGATGACTCACAAGAATTATTCAGAACTTTTAGTATACTAGGAATTTTGTCAGGAAATCTGTGACTACTATTTCATCTTCGGTCTAAAATTTAAATTAGTGAGAATTTTCAGTGCTACTGATGATGCAGGTGCGAGGACGTAGGTGTATCAGGTCAGCAAGTATACCGATGACTTTGTTAGGTAAAGGGATACATGTGCAACTAATGTGACACTTTATTGTGGCAACGTTTCGCTCTTCAGGAGTTTTTGAAGCCGTTACCCTTTTGCCCAAGCTCCTGGAGAGCGGAACGTTGCCGTAATAAAATGTCAAATTAGTTGCACCTGTGTACTTCTACCTAACATATGTCTGTAATTCTACCATTATTACTACTTATGAAACTACGGTACGGATGAAGTTTGAACCCATGTCGAGTAGCGAGTCGTAAAACCCATAATAATATCTTTATTTCTACAAGTACATGTACAAGGTAAACAGGTCTAGTTGACATCAGTGACATATTATTATATACAAACCGCTTGTTGTGCAGAGCATTTCGGGCAAATTAGGTCAGTTTTTTTCCCAGGATGCAACCCACACCAGTCGACTAACACCCAGGTACCCATTTTATACTGATGGGTGAATATGGACAACAGGTGTCTTACGGAAAACGTCCAAATGTTTCCAGCCGTACCGGAGGTTCGAACTTCGGACCTCAGTGTGTGAGCTGATTGCGTTAGCGATGGAGCTTTGTATAGTCTGGGAACTTGTCGGCTTGTTGTATTGTCTGTGGAACAGTTATAGGCATGGAATGAATAGCATTACTGTAGTAAAAAATTGATGTCTTCTTAACTCTAGGCTGAAGAAAAAGAAATTCTCTGGTGTAATATTGACTGAAATGAAAGGCTACCGTACAGATTATATGTTAGAAACCAGGGCATAAGTTGGCTTGTAGCCGGGGCATAGCCAAACGCTGTGAGAAGAAAGGGCAGGTTAGGTTAAGTGAGGTTTGTCAGGAAACAGGACAAGTGTATCCTGACGCTGGTCTGGATCGCAACTAACGTTTGGTTAATAGCAAGGCTTACAGTATAATGAAGGCACAAGCGCTGTGCTCCCAGGTAAGTGCTGAGATGCTATTGCGAGTGTCCCAAGTTAGGAAAGAGCAGTGAAAAGCTAAGTTCAACATACTCATCTAATTGTGGTTGCAGGAGTAGTCACAGCTAGCCCCGCCTCTTCACTGGCCGCTACTGGGTCATTCTTTATGCTCCATGAGCTTTATCATACTTCTTCTTAAAGCTATGCATGGATCCTGCCTCCAGTACACCACTTCGCAAACTATTACATTTCCTGACTACTCTGTGACTGAATAAATACTTCCTAACATCCTTGTGATTCATCTGAGTCTTCAACTTCCAACTGTGACCCCTTGTTGCTGTGTCCCATCTCTGGAACATTTTGTCTCTGTCCACCTTGTCGATTCCTCTCAGTATTTCATATGTCGTTATCATATCCCCCCTCTCTTTCCTGTCTTCCAGTGTCGCCAGGTCAGGTGTGTGTGTGTGTGTGTGTGTGTGTGTGTGTGTGTGTGAGTGAGTGAGAGAGACAGACCTGCCAAAGGCTCTATCAATAAAACTGCCTGAGAGAAAGAAAGAGAGACCGAGAACTCTGGTGTAAATAATGTAAACACATTCACACGAATAATTCAAATGGATTCACCTTATATACTACCGAAATATTTCTTCACACACACACGGTGTGGAAACCAATTGTGACGAGCTTTAAATCAGCTTGCCTCGTTGTTATTAATGAGCTCCCGACCCATGGTCCTGAGTGAACAGCTACTAAGAAGGCTAACAAAACCCGAATAAACAGCTAAGGAAAGCTAACATAACCTCAGTGAGAAGCTAGAAAAACCTAAAATTACCCTCGTGAGCAGCTAATGAAAGCTAATATTACTCAAACAGCAAATGGAAGCTAACATAAGTCCAGAGATTAGCGAGGGAAAGCTAACACGATTAAGGTGAACAGCTGGAGAAAGCAAACGTGATAAAAGTGAGCATCTGGAAAAAGGTACCACAACCCAAGTGAACACCTCAAAAGAGCTTACTCGATTTAAGTGAGCATCAAGAGAAAGTTAACTTGACACAGCAGCAAAGACCAGAACAATATCTAAACTGATGGCTAACCACTTAGGACAGAAAGTGAGGGAAGGAGAAGGATGTTAATTGCCAAAAAAATATGAAAGACAAGTATGCGGAGAGCTGGACGTAAGGGCCAAGGAGGTTCTCACAGGAATCAGGAGAGAAGGCAAGATGAGGGGAAGGAAGGGGTGAACAATATGAATTAGTTGAAATTATTGAGTGAATAATTTGAGGAAATTACTTCCACGCAAGCAATTTAACCAGAGAAAGCATTAATAAGGGTGTTGCGAAAGGGAGTAGAGGAGCTGTACAGTCACATAACAAGGATTTACCAATAGTCATTAGAAAAGAGGCAACTATCAGGTAGGTTAAAGCTGGCTAATACGAATCTAGTATTCAACAGAGAAATAGAGAGTTGTGTTCCACAGACCAGTATCATTCACGAGTATACTGGCCATACAGCTTGGACAAATTGGGAAAATAATTGCGGAAAATCTGGAAATGGTTTTACACGCTGGAGACGGATGGCTGATGTGCAGTAAAACGAAAATTCAGTCCTATTAATCTTTTATGTTCTAAGAAAGAGTACCGGAACTAAAGAAGGAAAAAAACAGCTGTGTAGACTGCATCTTCCGAGACTAAAAAAAAAAAAGTCGACACTGCCCTACAGGAGGGTCATACATAAGAAACTGAGAAAGTGAATGCAGGAATTTCTCGAGCGTAGAAGGCAAAGCATGATAGTACGAGAGCTAACGAATGACTTCTCCTTTGATTCAGTGTACCTTTATTGTTCCTGATATATGTAAATAACCTGCAAGTGTATGAAGTAATTCTAAAGAGAAAGGTAACGATTCGAGTTGACAAAAAGTAAATACAAAGTGACTTGGAAAGGCTGCAAACATGCACAGGACTATAATTTCTGATGCTAAGAAATGAGAATAGGGAGGGAGTGAGAAGACCGAACACTGGGACGAGGCTATACAGACAAGTTTAAATGAGAAAGACCTGGGAACACACATCAGACTAAGTAGATCACTGGGAAAACGTACAGACTATTAAAGATCGATTACACAGGCAAAGTTATCTGAAGAACTGCTTTCAGGAACGTACTTTCTCACGCACGAACTCCATGCTGATCCTGCATATTTTGAGTACAGTGTAGCGAAGGATTCTTTTATTGAGGTTCATAAACGTAGTTATAAGTTATTCTAATCTCTCTGTTTATATACGCCCATTGCGCTATTTTCGGTGTAATAATTACTCCAAGATCCTTTTTATTTGCTTTCTATAACTTCTTCCTCCCAGTTTATATACAACACTTAATTCGGTTTTCCTTCACCAGCTTTGATTTGCATTAATTTATTATTTATCTGGCTGAAACTGTAGTAACCATGTGTTTGATCGCTCCTGCAATCCAAGTTTTCTTGGATTGCAGTGTTTATACTTTCTAATTAGTTTCACGTCATCAACAAACAATAATACATTGAAAATGATTTCTCATGACAGATTACTTGGGTATATTAATAAAAACAATGGTCCTAATACCAATCCTTGGGGGACACCACTGGTTACTCTCACCCATTCCGACGTTTCCTCCTTAAGTGTCACTGTCTTCTGTGCGTTGATTCGTACTGAGCCATATGAGTACTCTTCCCTTCAACTCTACCTGCTGTTTCAGCAGGCAGAGTTGTAGGACGGCTGTTCCAGCCGTCCCACAAAAAATGCAGTCGACCTATCCTTGTATCTCTTGCTTAATTTGTTTATTCTGTCATAGAACTTCGTTACGATCGTACGAAAAGATTTCCCTAAATATTTGCTTGTTTTCTGCATTTAAATTCCTTCTCTCCAGATGCATCAACTACCTCTTTCTGATTAGCTTTTCCAAAACTTTGGAAATTATACACGTCAGTGATACTCCTCTGTAACATTTACAAACAATGGAACCATCCATAAATAATCTGTAAACTGATAAATGAGGTTCAAAAGGTGTAAAATGCTAGAATAGTGTTCAAAAGTATTGGTAGCGCATATTAATGTGCTACAAATACTGAAAACGTTTATAGAAAGCCAAATTGTTGGAACAAGGTTAAATAGGAGTGTAGCATGTACTACAGCCACTGGGAAAATTAAATACATGTAAATGAAAATAATGTGTATAAAGTGTTCAGTGTGTTCTTCAACCACTGTAAGCATTAAACAAGTTTATATGAAAAGCTTACCACGGAAGAAACGACACAATGAGCATAGATCTTCCATTGTAACAACAAATGGGTAATCATATTTATGTATTCCCGCATAAACACACTAGCGTACACACAAACAAACACGTCGACTAAATGTCTAACGATCACTACACACTACACATTGCTTGTTCAGAGAAACACAAGTGTACAGATAAACATTTATCTCCGGCCATTTACAAGATACACGATGATCCAGGCATTGGGGGAACCCGGGCCTCGACACACGGTAAAATCAACAACTCACGAACACCTGAATAAACGATGCGGTATTGGTCGCATATTTCAGAAATTTATAGAGATATTCAAAGCTGATAACAAGCAAAGTCATACTAATGCTGCGTGCACACGCAACCATGCAAGTTGCAAACAGCGAGCCCACAGCCTGAATTATTTGTTGATATAATGCTGTGAAACAAACATTACCTTGCTAGCTGAGAAACTCGTGTACCGAGAATGACAGAAACACAATGGAAAATGATATGCATGACGCTGGTTATTATTTTAGTGGGTGAACATTGGGAAGAAAAAGAGGAATATATCAACGTTGAACAAATGTGAACCAGGAGAAAAAGTTGAAATTTGATAATGTATTTTATTATATTTCGTGGGATATTAAACCCGTGTGGGATACTGAATACAGGGAGTGATGGAGGTAAGAAACTGAACTCGTGTTGGTTATTCAGTGCAAGGAGTGATGGAGGCTCGAACCACCGTCAGCTAACCATGGCCAGTCTGACCAATCAGGCTGTTTATGATCGTTTATTCAAAATTGAGAAATGAGGGAAAAATATCCTCGTGACCAAGAAACATGCTGTGAGACAGCCAGCGAGTGTAGACTGATGGGAATCAATTCTAGTCTTTGCGTGAATGAAAGTGTGTAAATAATACATGGGTGCGTGGTGAAAGATGTATATGATGTAGGAAGATTTGAGAGAATATTCATTGAATAGATCAGATGAGTATTTGATGTGACCCGAAGACGAAGAGTGCAGATTTTTTTTTATTTTAAATTTTTTTAAACTAGATACATCAGTAACGTGAAGCCATATAGAGGGAATATAAAACTAGGTCTGTTTTCCTGTCGTATTCCATCACGTAGGATTGATTACAAAGTGTTGAAAACCGTCAGGCCGATGTATAAGAGAAAATTTTAGAAAGGACTTAATTTTAAGAGTCTGAATGACCGTTATCACACTACTTGGACAAATAATAAATCTTAATTCTGGGGAATAGTTTTGGTTGGAAGACTGTCGATGTAAATAATGTTAAAAACGAACAATGAAATATAACAATCGTATATGTGTCTTTATTGACTACGTTTCGCCCACAGTGGGCTTTTTCAAGTCACAAACAGTTTGTTTGTGACTTGAAAAGCCCACTGTGTGGGCGAAACGTAGTCAATAAAGGATCAAATTATACTGCATTTGTGTTTATATTTCCAAGGACCTGTCGAGTTGGGCCAGCAGGCCTGCTGCAGTGTTCTCTTTTTTATGAGTCGCGCATGAGGTGTTGCTTTGTGTGGGATGTGATGGTGCTACCGTCCTGCCAAGCGAGTGTGAACCGGAAACCTGTAATTGTTTTACAGTGAGACTTGCGTAATGAGTAAATAGAATCATCAAAACTTATTTCTTGGGTAGCATTGAAAATTGGGTTGGGCCAAATATTTTGCTAATGGGAAGGATTGTAAAGGGCCTGCCTAGTATGGGCCAACAGTGGAAATAAATATATAAAATACCGACACAATGGAAATATAAACACATACGCAGTATAAAGGATCACATTATACTGCATATGTGTTTACATTTCCAAGGGCCAACAGGCCTGCTGCAGTGTTCCTCCTTATGTTCTTATGATGGCACGGTTGCTATTAGCCTTGTTTGCTAATAGCCTTAAACCGTAGGTTGATATTTTCACCATATTTCTTGCATGAATACTCAGCTGGCGACGAACTAGTAATCACCAACTGGGCCCAAGCAAGACCTAAAATTCCTTAACGAACTCGATATTCTTCTCGATGCAACTCTATCAGTTCTCATTCTGCATTCTCCCAGGATTGCTATACTATTAAATTTCTTTGCCTCTGATTACCGAGAGTCTTGGCAATCCTACATCACATTCCTGGAAACTGCATATTCTAGCAGACCGAATTTACTCAAAAATGTCACTTTTTTTCCGGACGGTTATGTGAATGTATTTTCGACTTCATTTAGACTTCACTCTAAATTTGAGTATGACAACTAGTCTTATTCCACAGCATCTATAACTATAGCTAATCTTAGTGAACCTGATGTCATTTATAATACAGATTCTATTACTAGTCCACTGTGGTATCGCCGAGACCATTTTTGCCTCCACGAGCTCTATGGTCCCGTGTTATGTTGACTTAATATTGACTTAAGTTAACAGTTTCAGTCGTTCTTTCAGTGTCCCTTTTAAGCCTCTGGTAGATTCCTTCAGTTTTCCTCCATTATGTCCACCCTCTCTATTATTTTTCTCTCTTGTCTTGGGAATTCGCAATGATTGGAAACTGCTCTTTTATTACCGAGTCTACCCTATCGTTCCCAATGTGCTCCTGTGGCATACGGCGAGTGTGTTATTTGACGTGTTCTACACGTAACCACAATCCTAAATACACTCAATAATTATTGAGTGTATTCAGGATTGTGATAACCATATTTAAGCTTCGTAGTGTTTTGCCTTTGTCGATGAGCTTAACATTCACACACTGTGCAACTGCCAGTTGTGATAGAGGTCTGCCAGTTTAGGTAAGGAGGAGAGCTCCATGGTAGGCTACCTTGCATTTAGGGGTCGCGTTGGAGTTTCACCTTTTAACAAGCCTGGGGATAGTTAACACCATGCTAGAATCTGTCCTCTGTATGTGTTTCTAAAACCTGTAGTTGGTGAGTTACACTTATGTCAAAACCCACGCGTATTGTCTTCATTAAACCCACCGTATATAGTGTAAATACTTGTAAATACATTTAGGGGTGGGAATATACGGTTATCTGGTGTATATTCCTCGTTTTCTTGATTGCTCTTTGGACCGTGCTTATGATGGCATCTTGTACAACTGGGTACAACAGGCTTTTTTCAAGTTCCTGTGTTATTGTAGATGAATGGTTCAAAGCTGCCCCTCCACTTGTAAAGTCTGCCTTTCCGTTCTCGAGGTCTTTCAGTGCTGCTCTGGACCTGTCCTATATTTTCCTTGAAAATTTTCTCTCATGCTCAGTTGTGTACACCAATGACTCCAAATCCTCCGTTGGAGTTGGATAGACTGAAAGATGTTAAATTTTAACTCTATCTTTCCCTTCACCTGCATCTTTACATCAACTTCATATGTATCTTCACTTTCACCTATATTTTTGCATCACCTTCATCTGCATCTTTGCAGTTGAAGATGACGTAAGGTTTCATAAAAAATATACATTGGCATCATTTATATGCAAAAATAACATAAGAGTAAAGTGGACAAGTAGTAATTTCGAAAACACTTTTTTTCAATAAGAGGGAAGTATTATATATTGTTTCTCCCAGAGAGAAGTTGTGGGTGCTAAAAGAAGTCTAAATAAATAGTTTAGAAACGTTTCGCCAGCCAATGGCGTCTTCGGTCCAGTGAAGAGAAACGGTGGAATATGAGGGCACTTTTATAAAGACTGACTGAACACACCGACTCGAGGCTGTGGGACTGATTACCTCACACTTATCATCTACGATTTCTCTGCACTGGGCTAAAGAAGCTATTAGCTGGCAAAACGTTTCCAGACTAAAGATATCCAAGTGTTGCACAAGTGTCTTATTTAGCTAGATAACGTATTTGCTAAAGGGCCAGTGTGGATAAAGTGTTGTATAATAAGCGTTTATCATCTCTAGAAGAGAAGCTGAAGTTGCCAAAATATACTGATCTCAGTATTAACATGTACGTCTTTTTAATAACATACAAATAAAATGTTACTTTCGTCACGGATGACTTCATAAGAACGATCGTAAACTACAAACGCTCAAAAAAACAAAGGTTGTAGATCATGGTATACGATGCTATAACGTGTGTCGTATCCCTATAATCAATCAGTAAAGTGAAGTGTTAATTTGTGTCGCAAGCAACAACGGGAAAGAAGCATAGCGTGCATGTAGCAACTGGTGGCTGAGAGCACATCAGTACAGCAGCGAATGTTGAACAGAAGCACAGCTGGAAAGTGAACAGGTTACACCGGAAGGGGAACAACTGGAAAATATCTTGGGAACAGAAGTTCAATAGTAGGAGTAGATATTTGAAGAGGAAAGAATATAACGGGAAAGGCAACTGAGTAGAATTATGCATATAGTGTCCCCTCCCACATACTCTTCCTTCCTCTATCATTTTCCTTATATCCTCCTCCTTCCTGTATCCTCTTCCTTCCTGTATCCTCTTCCTTCCTGTATCCTCTCTTCCTGTATCCTCTTCCTTCCTGTATCCTCTTCCTGTATCCTCTTCCTTCCTGTATCCTCTTCCTGTATCCTCTTCCTTCCTGTATCCTCTTCCTGTATCCTCTTCCTTCCTGTATCCTCTTCCTTCCTGTATCCTCTTCCTTCCTGTATCCTCTTCCTTCCTGTATCCTCTTCCTTCCTGTTTCCTCTTCCTTCCTGTTTCCTCTTCCTGTATCCTCTTCCTTCCTGTATCCTCTTCCTTCCTGTATCCTCTTCCTTCCTGTATCCTCTCCCTTCCGATACCCTCTCCCAATACCTTTTCCCCTTTTAATTCCCTCCTCTCTCCCCTCCTATACCCTTTCCCCTTCTAAAACCATCTCCCCTCCCATACCCTTTCCTCTTGTAA
The DNA here is from genome assembly GCF_026875155.1 of Cherax quadricarinatus. Lineage (NCBI taxonomy): Eukaryota > Metazoa > Arthropoda > Malacostraca > Decapoda > Parastacidae > Cherax > Cherax quadricarinatus. The sequence goes on from NC_069482.1 coordinate 13,269,598, forward strand.
TACCCTCTCCCCTCCCATACCCTTTCTTCTAAAACCCTCTCCCTTCCCATACCCTTTTTCTTTCTAATAGCCTCTCCCCTCCCATACCCTTTTCCCTTCTAATAGCCTCTCCCCTCCCATACCCTTTCCCCTTCTAATACCCTCTCCCCTCCCCAACCCTCTCTTCCATAACCCTCACACAGAAACCTTTCCTTCAGTACGATGATTAAACCTCACCTCACACGCCATCTGAACACTGTGAACCTCGAGAAACATTCATTTATTGAGTGTTGCTTCCAAACTCAGGATACTCATCGATCCTATTTATATTTTTTTACCCTCTATTCTCAAAGGTCTCGTGTGGCTCACGTTTGACTATGTAAAAATTATATAAAAAAGCTGCCTTTCGTGTCAAATTATTATTGCGGCTGTACGCCGTATGTTGCTGATCAATATTCAAGCAATAAAACTTGAATAAATACACAGTTATGGCAACTAAAATGAGTTTTATGAGCGAGAAACCTAGTTTATCACAACACAATGTAGAACCAAGTAGCATTTGTGTAATGGATTGTAGCGGAATATCAGAGGGTTGGAAACCCAGTTTTGTCCGTCAAAGTACATTTTTTCACGGCTTTATTCAAATAACATTAGCCTGTCAATGCTTTCGAAAACCTTGTTAGCATTTCCTCAGGGATCAAACGGATGGAGTTGCTCAGCGCTCATGGAAATCTGGTTAAGGCAGATGTGTCGAACCACTTAAACGATAACTCTGAACAACTTTCCTTGTGATTAAGTCGCTAAGAAAGTAATAAGTTCAGTATCTTACACGGTTAGCTGTCTTGTAATTATAGCTATTTGACGCAATCAGTTTTACACAGTAATTGACACAATCGTTATTTGATGCAACCAATGACTATAAAATCACAGATTAACTTTGAAAATCCTATATGGCGCATGAAATAATGTATTTTGATCTAATATATATATATATATATATATATATATATATATATATATATATATATATATATATAATATATATTATATATAAATATATATATATATATATATATATATATATATATATATTAAAATAATATCACACACACACACATGCTTGTATAACGACATCAGTTTTCCATACAGAGATCGGAAGAAAAGGATATAATAAAACAGTCACTCTCCCTCGCTCTCTAGCTGGTGTTCTTGATGAACACAGTCCTCATGTTTCCTCTCGAAGTATAAGTAGTCTGTTACCATCCCTTTTTTTTTTTTTAGCCCAATTCACTTAAAAGTCACTTATCGTCATTTACACCTGGTACTCCAAGTTTTCCTTGACACTTTCCACACCAGTGCCTCTCACGTTAACATTAAGATCTCACGAAACAGTCTCTCACTTAGTTCAAAAATTTGTAAACATAAAATGCCTGTCAGGCTTTTTCTGTTGCTTTTACACTCCTCCTTTGCTTTAAGCCATGTAAATCTTCAAATTTAACAATTAAACCGTTTTTTTCCACAACTGATTATCATTACCTCCGTTTTATTTACATTTCATTTTATTATAAACACCAGAATTTATTCTTTCAATTTCTTCCCATGCGACTTTTCCCCCTTGTAACTTTCTTTCACTAATGTCTTGGACATCCACCATTCTTTCATTCACGAAACTAGAATTCAAGAACTCGGCTGAACTGCTAAAGTTCGAAAGCAGGGAATCGCGAACTTTTGTTTGTTCTTCGCTCGTGACTGGTTCCTGCTGCGCCCCTTCTTCATATCTTGCACGTTTTCTGACCGCAGTCGTGTTTCAGGATAACGTTTAAGTCATATCCTCTCCATGCCTGTTAATGTAAACAGAGTTTACCACAGTGTGAACGTAACACAGAGTAAACATAGGTAATGCATCTTCTACTGAAGCACTTAGTGACGCATTGATAATGGTTCTTTGTAGCCTCGTTATGGTAGTCCTTGTAGTTCTTTGTGAAGCCCTGACACCGGATCTTTGTATCATATGATATATTTGTATTCATATAAAATCTTTGTTCATAAATAGTAGTGGTAGTAGTTACCATGTAAAGAACTTTGCATCAAAAAATGATAGAGACTCACCTCTGTTGTTGACCTCTCTACTCATTTCACTGGTAGCACTATGATCGTCATTCAGAACAATAAAACGCCTTCACTAGTTTAAGGTCACAAGCTCTTCCGAGACTTCATACTGTCTGTGTGACGTCTGTAGCCGCTGACAGACCTGAGTTCCAGGGTCATGCTCCTTCAACCCTAGTTGATTGTCCGTTTTTTTTATTTAGTAAAAGATGCGTACACCGCTTTGCACAGAAGTATTATAGACTAAAGTACTGCATGTTTCATGTGGCATACAATCTGGGAGTTGTGCCTAACAGCTACTGAACTGAAGCACTGGACTACAGTGTCCAGGCCACCGCTCCTGTAACCACAAGATGGTTGTATTTTTTTATATACATAAATGTAATATTTAATAAATATATTATTGATAAATATATATTATATCATTATATATTAAATATAGTTATATATATATATGAATAACTATATACATATATATCTTATACAAATATTATATATATATATATATATATATAATATAATATATATATATATATATATATATATATATATATATATATATATATATATATATATATATAATGTCGTGCCGAATAGGCAGAACTTGCGATCTTGGCTTAAATATCAACGCTCATCTTGCCATATAGGACAAGAGAAAATTTGTGTATGCAATAATTTCGCCAAAATCGTTCTGAACCTATGGAAAAAAAATATTTCAATGTGTTTGTTTAGTATTAAATTATTGTAAAAAAATCTAAAATATATATAGTTGGGTTAGGCTAAAATAAATTGTTCTTGTTATAATAACGTTAGTTAAGTTTACTAAGATTCTTTTGGTGCAAAATTAAAAATTTTTACATTAACATTAATGAAAAAAATGTATCTTTAAATGTATAAGATTTTTTTTAGAAAGGACTTAATTTTAAATGAGTTCTTGCTAATTGACCAGTTTTACATATTCGGCACGACATATATATTCTAGGTAGTAGGTTGGTAAACAGCAACCGCCCAGGGAGGTACTACCGTCCTGCCAAGTGAGTGTAAAACGAAAGCCTGTAATTGTTTTAAATGATGGTAGGATTGCTGGTGTCCTTTTTTCTGTCTCATAAACATGCAAGATTTCAGGTACGTCTTGCTACTTCTACTTACATTTAGGTCACACTACACATACATGTACAAGCATATATAATATACACGCCCCTCTGGGTTTTCTTCTACCTTCTTTCTAGTTCTTGTTCTTGTTTATTTCCTCTTATCTCCATGGGGAAGTGGAACAGAATTCTTCCTCCGTAAGCCATGCGTGTTGTAAGAGGCGACTAAAATGCCGGGAGCAAGGGGCTAGTAACCCCTTCTCCTGTATAAATTACTAAATTTATAAAGAGAAACTTTTGTTTTTCTTTTTGGGCCACCCTGCCTTGGTGGGATACGGCCGGTTTGTTGAAATATATATATATATATATATATATATATATATATATATATATATATATAAATTAATGTGCCGAATAGGTAAAACTAACGAGTTTGACCTAGGTAGTAGGTTGGTAGACAGCAACCGCCCAGGGAGGTACTACCGTCCTGCCAAGTGAGTGTAAAACGAAAGCCTGTAATTGTTTTACATGATGGTAGGATTGCTGGTGTCCTTTTTTCTGTCTCATGAACATGCAAGATTTCAGGTACGTCTTGCTACTTCTACTTACACTTAGGTCACACTACACATACATGTACAAGCACATATATACACACCCCTCTGGGTTTTCTTCTATTTTCTTTCTAGTTCTTATTCTTGTTTATTTCCTCTTATCTCCATGGGGAAGTGGAACAGAATTCTTCCTCCGTAAGTTATGCGTGTTGTAAGAGGCGACTAAAATGCCGGGAGCAAGGGGCTAGTAACCTCTTCTCCTGTATATATTACTAAATGTAAAAGGAGAAACTTTCGTTTTTCCTTTTGGGCCACCCCGCCTCGGTTGGATACGGCCGGTGTGTTGAAAGAAGAAGAAAGATATATATATATATATATATATATATATATATATATATAAATTAATGTGCCGAATAGGTAAAACTAACGAGTTTGACCTAAATAGCTTGCCAAATAAGGCAAGCAAAAATTTGTGCATGCAATAATTTCGCAAAAATCATTCTGAACGTAACGAGAAATAGAAAATTTCATTTTGTTTATTATTAAATTATTGTAAACTTATCTAAAATATATTTAGTTGGGTTAGTCTTAATTAAATTGCGCTTGTTATAATAAGGTTAGGTAAGTTTTCTAACGTTCTTTTGGTACAAAATTATCAATAAATAAAAAAGAAATGTATCTTTAAACGTATAAGAGAAAATTTTAGAAAGGACTTAATTTTAAATTATTTTTTACTAATTGACCAATTTTACCTATTCGGTACGACATATATATATATATAATATATATATATATATATATATATATATATATATATATATATATATATATATATATATATATATTTATTATATAATATATATATAATATAATATATATATATATATATATATATATATATATATATATATATATATATATATTTACATATATGTGTACAGATACTTCATAATTATTAAATCTTTTACTGTGATTATCGCTCATCCAAGATTCACAGTCAGTTATCAGCCATAATGTTCATCATAATCATTATCATCATTGTTACTATTATTTGGAGCTGGGCAAGACAGAGGTAAGCTTGTCGTGGCCGTTACCCCATAAACAGGCAGTTTTCCCCTTGTTCCCAGGACCAGAGCATCAGGTGGGTGGCTGGCAATATCCGCCTCTAGGGACAGGCGACACAGAGGTGAATATGTCAACGGGGAACATTGGCGTGTGGGAAAATTTCACTTTCATAACCACGGGTTGCACGTTGTACAAGATTTTTTTACCCCTTCATATTAGAGGTTAGATAGCGCGCCTCGGTGCACCAGCACACACTGCAGGTGTGCACTCGACACATCAGCTGTGTGATTATGTGTCGTAATGACAACACTAGAAGGGTAAACGCAGTTTGTATGTAAGGAAGATAACGCCGCACATGTAGAATGATACGAGCTCACACATTGTTGTTGACAGTAAACAGGAACGACGTAGATGAGGGAATTCATGGCATCATAAGCAAGTTTGCCGATGACATCGACAATGGCCGTTAAAATTCTGATGAAGACACTTAAGAACTACATGATTTGTGTAGGTTGATGATATGGTCGGAGACGAGTTAGATGTAGTTTCATGCGGACAAAAATAAGATGCTAATCCCGGATAAAAAAAATGGAACGTACAAACTAAAAGTAAATCCTAATCAAACTGACTGCGAGAAAGACTTAGGAGCTCTGGTTAGCAACAGTCTCAAGTCAAGACAACAGTGCATAAATATTTGCAATGAAGCTAATAGAATTTTTGTCTTCAAATCAAAAAGTATAGATAGAAGTTCTAAGGTTATACTTCAAACGTATATATCATTTAGAATATGTTGCTCGTTTCTGGACCCCATATTACAGAACAGATTTAAATGCACTGGAAAACATAGAGAATATCAGCGAAGTTACTCCTGTATCAAAAGTCTTTGCTGCGACTCACGAAATCGTAATGACACGATTGCACACAAACCACGGTACAGGCAGGGAGTTTTGAGTTTTCGACTCGCTAGCCGCGAATTCAAACCCCGCCGTACCGTGGTTTCTATGCTGCGACGATAGAACGGAGGCACTGAATTTGCTATAGGTAAAAGAGTAAAATTAAGGGAGATAACGACTCTAGTGCAGAAATGGCTAACAAGTATAAATAAAAAGGGCATAAATAACGTGCTGAAATTATTTCACTATGTAAGAATTATACAAGAATGGTATACAGTACCGACAAGATGAAGAATTAAACACACGTGCAACATCTGGGTATCTTTATTTGTGGACTACGATGCTCTTCACCATCTCCAAGGCTAAGGGACTGATTAAGAACATAATGGAGGAGCACTGCAGAAGGCCTACTAGCCCATACAAGGCAAGTCCTTATGAAATCCACCACTACCCAAAGCTACCCAAGAATTTACTCCCGTACCATCGACACCAGTCACACCCAGCCCCTCCCTCCCACTCGTATATTTGTCCAATCTCTTTTTAAAGTTACCAAAGGTCCTAGCCTTTGGTAACTTTAAAGGCTGTTTAATTACTGTTTGAAAACCAGTAATTACCCATGTCCTTCCGAAACCTAAATTTACCAACTTAAATCCGTTATTTCTCGTTCTTACCTGATTCGATATCCTCAGTCTTTGTATACAGTTTTGTAGTCGTTCCAATATGTCCTTGAATTTGCATTGATAATGCTTCTATATGGCGAAACGTCTACAAATAAAGATACCCAGATGTTGCACATATATCTAATATGAAAGGATTTGCAACAATGAATTCAACTTAGACAAATCTAGATTTGGAAAAGAAATAGAAAGTACTAGTTTAGCAATAGAATTATAGAGGAGTAAAAGAAACTCTTAAGTATCGTGTATGAGGAAGAGTACCTGAGTGAATGTGGGTGGGAGTGAGTTGAACCTGTCTGGCATGGACCAACAGACCTGAATGTTTGTTCTTGTACCATTACCATAGCTATCATACCCCCACATATTGTCGGTATACTTACCATTGTATTACCACACTCCCATATAGTGTTGCTACAGTAACAACTAGCTCACATGTTGTTCCAGTCACCACTAGCTCACATGTTGTTCCAGTCACCACTAGCCCACATGTTGTTGCTCCAGTCACCACTAGCCCACATGTTGTTGCTCCAGTCACCACTAGCCCACATGTAGTTGCTCCAGTCACCACTAGCCCACATGTAGTTGCTCCAGTCACCACTAGCCCACATGTTGTTGCTCCAGTCACCACTAGCCCACATGTTGTTGCTCCAGTCACCACTAGCCCACATGTAGTTGCTCCAGTCACCACTAGCCCACAAGTTGTGGCTTCAGTCACCACTAGTCTACCTGTTGCTCCAGTCACCACTAGCTCACAAGTTGCTCCAGTCACCACTGGCCCACATGTTGTTGCTCCAGTCACACTGGCCCACATGTTGTTGCTCTAGTCACACTGGCCCACATGTTGTTGCTCTAGTCACACTGGCCCACATGTTGTTGCTCCAGTCACCACTAGCCCACATGTTGCTCCAGTCACCACTAGCCCACATGTTGTTGCTCCAGTCACTACTAGCCCACATGTTGCTCCAGTCACCACTAGCCCACATGTTGCTCCAGTCACCACTAACTCACATGTTGTTGTTGCTCCAGCCACCATTAACCCACATGTTGCTCCAGTCACACTGGCCCACATGTTGTTGCTCCAGTCACCACTAGCCCACATGCTGCTCCAGTCACCACTAGCCCACATGTTGCTCCAGTCACCACTAACCCACATGTTGCTCCAGTCACCACTAACTCACATATTGTTGTTGCTCCAGCCACCATTAACCCACATGTTGCTCCAGTCACCACTAGCCCATATGTTGTTGCTCCAGTCACCACTAGCCCACTTGTTGCTCCAGTCACCACTAGCTCACAAGTTGCTCCAGTCACCACTAACCCACATGTTGTTGCTCCAGTCACCACTAGCCCACATGTTGTTGCTCCAGTCACCACTAACCAACATGTTCTTGCTCCAGTCAGCACTAACCAACATGTTCTTGCTCCAGTCAGCACTAACCCACATGTTGTTGCTCCAGCCACCATTAACCCACATGTTGATCCAGTCACCACTAGCCCATATGTTGTTGCTCCAGTCACCACTAGCCCATATGTTGTTGCTCCAGTCACCACTAGCTCACATGTTGTTGCTCCAGTCACCACTAGCTCAGATGTTGTTGCTCCAGTCACCACTAGCCCACATGTTGTTGCTCCAGTCACCACTAACCCATATGTTGTTGCTCCAGTCACCACTAACTCACATGTTGCTCCAGTCACCACTAGCCCACATGTTGTTGCTCCAGTCACTAGCCCACTTGTTGCTCCAGTCACCACTAACCCACATGTTGTTGCTCCAGTCACCACTAGCCCACATGTTGCTCCAGTCACCACTAGCCCACATGTTGTTGCTCCAGTCACCACTAGCCCACATGTTGCTCCAGTCACCACTAGCCCACATGTTGTTGCTCCAGTCACCACTAACCCATATGTTGTTGCTCCAGTCACCACTAACTCACATGTTGCTCCAGTCACCACTAGCCGACATGTTGTTGCTCCAGTCACTAGCCCACTTGTTGATCCAGTCACCACTAACCCACATGTTGTTGCTCCAGTCACCACTAGCCCACACGATGTTGCTACAGTCACCACTAGCTCACATGTTATATAAATGATTCACTAGGTCAGAAGACAAGTCAGGTGAACCGGTGAAGTGAGAAGACAAGTCAGGTGAAGAGGTTAAGGAAAATCATGACACGGGTAAAGAGAGAATGATAATACAGGTCAGGTAAATAGAAAGTGAGAAGAGAGGTCAAGTAAAGAGCAAGTCAGAAGATAGGCCAAATAAAGAGAAAATGAGAATACAGGTCAGGTAAAGAGAAAGTCAGAAGACAGGTCAAGTAGCTAGAAAACGAGAACACAGGTCAGGTAAAGAGAATGTCAGAAGACAGGTCAAGTAGCTAGAAAACGAGAACACAGGTCAGGTAAAGAGAATGTCATAAGACAGGTCAAGTAGCTAGAAAGTGAGAACACAGGTCAGGTAAAGAGAGTCAGAAAAGAGGTCAAGTAAAGAGGGAGGAAAAAGAAGACGGATCAGGAGAAGTTTCCTCACCAGAGTTTAGGATGCTTGTGAACTACCACTTTAAGTCTGTTAGATAAATTTCACCAGTATCTTAGAGAGTATCACACCTGAAGAACATATGAATTGAAACAAGCAGAACAGTAGGCCTATGGGCTCATGCTAGACCATCCCGTAAGTTGGTCCTTATCACCTTTGTTTCTACGGTCTTCCTATTGTCACGTCAACTGACTCTCACAACACGCGTGAATCGACCCTGTCTGCCCCTTGACCTCCTCCTGCCTTCACTTTCGATACAGGTGTTTACCAAGTTTTTCTTCACTCACAACTTTGTTATGGACCGAGAGGACCCAAACATCGTCCGGTTTTTCATATCAAATATGATTGCTTCAAATGGATTTATCTCCCTGTGGAAGTGGAGAAGAATCCTTCCTCCATAAGCCATGCGTGTCGTAAGAGGCGACTAAAATACAGGGAGTAATAGGCTAGTAACCTCTTCTCCTGTATAAACTGCTAAGTGTAAAAAGAAGATAAAATTTTTTTCTTCGTTTTCGGGTCACCTTCCAGCGGTGGAAGACGACCGATGTATTAAAAAAAATGTTTATACTTTGTGTGATCCTTTTATCCACAAAATGCGTTGTTGGAGACCCAAGTGCAGATTATCATGAATCAATCGGATAAATAACATTGTATTATATAGAATTTCAAGTTTAAGCTGTGTAAAGAAGCACAGCAACAACTGAGCTTCATCATCATACGGAAAATTGATCTTTCGTTAGCTGGGTCAGATGGTCGTGTTTCCCATGCTATTGCATTACTACTTGTCGGGCTAACTTGTGTAATTCAGTGCTTCATATGCATTATTTTCTTGTTAAATGTCAGTCAGTTTCTATTTGGGTAAATGTACCATTATGTATAAAATAACGCACAATTGCACATTTTACTAATTCGCGAGGTGTAAATGATGGCCTTCTGTTTTCAGTTTAATCTGTAATTTACTGGTATTTGCAGGATTTTTTCACAGTTGGCATTTGCGGCATGCATATAGCAACAGTGTCATAAAATGATATAATTGGTCTGTGTTAAACGCTACCAAAGTATTTGTGTATGTGTGTGTGTGTATATGCATACCTAGGTAAGTACTAACGTACTCAACTAACTGTGCCTGCGGGGAATGAGCTCCAGCTCCTGGTCCCGACTTCTGCGTTTGTTACTTGTAGCTCCTCCAGCTTTAGGCTGCCATATCTTATGAATCCTTTTATCTAGTTATCCTTCTGTGTGCTTCTTAACGTATTCTGTTTATTACCATCACACTATACGAGTACTTTTGTATATTACACTGACTGACTTTAATTTCTAGTTTCCAATTTTCTTCCATCGTTTTGTTTTCTTCTATCTCAAATAGTTTGTCCTTCTTTACTCTGCTTATATTTCATTGTAAAAAATAATTCTCAATATTCATTTATTTTATGATTGATGAGATGAAGGTTCGGTAATGAGGCCAAGTTTGTCGTGATCTGGATGCCTCTGTGTTCAGATTCTTAAACAATGCACTGACGGCATCTGTAAAGCAGATGCCGCCAGTGTTAGTCTGTGACTGTTTACCTCGGGCGAAGCTGATGTGATGTTTGCCACGAGGTCCATATCTCTTCTCGATTATATTAATCTCAACTTCTTGATCACATCCTCATAATGCTCCCATTAAGGAGGTTGAATTTCAGTAGCCACATGTTAGACTATTCCTGTACCGGAACATGTTTTCCTAGTGCAGTTCACTTCCTTATTTTCTTAATTCGTTTTGCGTCATCTGTAAACATTGTCGTGTGCATCATTTCACAGAGCAGATCATGTATATATTTTAGAAACAGTATAGATGCAAGAATTGAGCTTTGTGGTACTCCATTTGTTGCCTCTCTCTCTACCTTGACCCCTTCACTCTCCCCCTGACTCCACTTTGTATGTTCGCGTGCTTTTGTAATGTGCTTTTTAGCATTTGCAGGGGTAGTTGAATTTCGGCTTCCCTTTGTTTGGCATTACCCAGTTCCAATCCTGAGTCTCGTCATATTTATTCTCGATTCTTTGTATTATGCTTGTCTTCACCGGTGACTTATTGCATTCCAGTTCCTTACACAATTATGTTGCAATGTTTTATAACGTCCATACGGCTTGTTTATGTCCCTTTGTTACTGGTCCTCGCATTTCAAACCATCTCTTCCGAGGTCATTGAGCTCAGTGCATTCCTCTCTTCTATAGCTTCACTTTCTCTGTTTTGCGACTAGTAACGTTGCAAACCTCTATACCTCTAAGTTTTGCGAATGAGTCATCAGATTAAAATTCCATGCCGGCATTGCAAACTACAAAACTGGTCTGATAGATGTTGTCAATGACATCTTAATATTCTGTTCAGATATCCGAATTTTTTTTCAGGGGATTTCCAGCCATTGCATATGTTACTGAAGTTATCATGTAGAGGTGTTCCTTCGTCTGTCTCCACAATCGATTTTTGTAAGATATCCTTAGTAAATTATACTATATTCACGGTCTTTCCTCCTGTTCCCCATTTTGAACGATCTTTCAATTTTATTTTTAGGATTAAACTCGAATTTCGATTTTTTTCGACTAGTCTTGAAATCTGTGTAATATTCCTTGCAGTTCACCTCTATTTAGATATGAACATGTTTCTCTCATCAGATTTACATCATTCGCATGTAAGGACATACACAACTCCCTCTCTGGCAGATCTTTCACATAAATTAGAAACAGTTGTGGTCCTAATACTTATCCTTAAGGCAACCCACTTGATACCGTCTCTCATTCTGACAACTTTTTTTGTGGCAGCCCATTTTGCAGTTAGAACATGCACTTTCTGACCATGTAACAGTTGCAACAAAAATTAATATTTATTCTCGGTTAGGTTAACGTGCGGTAAACTATATTTAAATCAGACCAGCAAATTAGATAAATGAAACTGATGGCATACGTCTGAAAACGCCATGCAGGTGGTTCCAGTTTAAAGAGTGTGTTTCCTCCTGAACACTGAAATAATTGGAGGATGTGTTGTTGATATAGTCACCCTTGGCATTCTGTCATTGAGGTATTCTTTAATCCATTGGAACACAATTCCTGTCAACTTCACATGCTCTTTCAGTTTGTATATCAAAAGCGTTGTTGCAATATAAGAATATTTCATTCTCTCTCTCTCTCTCTCTCTCTCTCTCTCTCTCTCTCTCTCTCTCTCTCTCTCTCTCTCTCTCTCTCTCTCTCTCTCTCTCTCCCCTCCTTCTTTCTCTCTGATTCTCAGTCCATGCTGTGTTTTTCGATGACTTTCTCTCTAAGGGTGTCAACACAGTCTTTCTGTTGAAGAGAGACGCGTGCAATACCTAGATATCTTCATCGGCAATAAAGACACCCGAGTGTTGCATAGGTGTCTTCTTTAACTTGTCGGTATTGTATATCACAATAATATGCTACGAATCTTTCTCTACGATCCTTTCCAACTTTCAGCACAAATCTTCTGTACAATTCTCAAGCGTGTCAACGCATTCTTCCTGTACAATCTTCCCATACAACGCAATATTCCTATACCTCAAGTGTGTCAACACAATCTTTCATTACAATCCTCTAGTGTCAACACAATCATCCTGACAATCCTCTCCAAATGCTACAATACAATATGTCAATTCCTCTAGTCCTCTTCTGAATATGTCATGTAATACTGGCCTCTAGTGGATATATTTTTACACGTGTACGTTTATATGCGCACATGTTCAGATGCATGTAGTGTACGTTCATGAGCTTGTATTGCACGTGTGCGTTTATACACATGTATTCTTGAGCCTGTACGTCTGTACATGCATACCAATGTTTTCATGCATGTATGTGTATGTCACACAGACAGACACAGACACGCAGACAGACACACACACAGACACAGACACACACAGACATACAGACATAGACACACACATATACAGACACAGACATACACACAGACATACACACACACACACACACACCACACACACACACACACACACACACACACACACACACACACACACACACACACACACACAGACATACCCACAGACACACACACACACACACACACACAAACACACACACATGCACACACACACAGACATACACACACACACACACACAGACATACACACACACACACACACAGACATACACAAAACACACACACACACAGACATACACACACACACACACACAGACCATACACACACACACACACACACACAGACATACACACACACACACACACACACACAGACATACATACACACACACACACACACACACACACACACACACATGCACACACACAGTCGTTAGAGCCAGAAATGAATATGCACAGATAAGAAGGGAGGCCCAAAGACAATATGAAAATGACATAGCAGCGAAAACCAAATCTGACCCGAAACTGTTGTACAGCCACATCAGGAGGAAAACAACAGTCAAGGACCAGGTAATCAGGCTAAGGAAGGAAGGAGGAGAGACAACAGGAAATGACCGGGAAGTATGTGAAGAACTCAACAAGAGATTCAAAAGTGTTCACAGAGGAGACAGAAGGGACTCCAGAAAGACGGAGAGGTGGGGCACACCACCAAGTGCTGGACACAGTGCACACAACCGAGGAAGAAGTGAAGTAGGCTTCTGATGAGCTAGATACCTCAAAGGCAATGGGCCAGATAACATCTCCCCATGGGTATTGAGAGAGGGAGCAGAGGCGCTATGTGTACCCCTAACAACAATATCAATAATCTATCGAAACAGGGAGATTGCCTGAGGCATGGAAGACAGCAAATGTAGTCCCAATCTTTAAAAAAGGAGACAGACATGAAGCATTAAACTACAGACCAGTGTCACTGACATGTATAGTATGCAAAATCATGGAGAAGATTATCAGGAGAAGAGTGGTGGAACACCTAGAAAGGAATGATCTCATCACAGCAGCCAGCATGGTTTCAGGGACGGGAAATCCTGTGTCACAAACCTACTGGAGTTCTATGACATGGTGACAGCAGTAAGACAAGAGAGAGGAGGGGTGGGTGGATTGCATTTTCTTGGACTGCAAGAAGGCGTTTGACACAGTTCCACACAAGAGATTGGTGCAAAAACTGGAGGACCAAGCAGGGATAACAGGGAAGGCACTACAATGGATCAGGGAATACTTGTCAGGAAGACAGCACGAGTCATGGTACGTGGCGAGGTGTCAGAGTGGGCACCTGTGACCAGCGGGGTCCCGCAGGGGTCAGTCCTAGGACCAGTGCTGTTTCTGGTATTTGTGAACGACATGACGGAAGGAATGACTCTGAGGTTGTCCCTGTTTGCAGATGACGTGAAGTTGATGAGAAGAAACACTCGATCGAAGACCAGGCAGAACTACAAAGGGATCTGGACAGGCTGCAGAACTGGTCCAGCAATTGGCTCCTGGAGTTCAATCCCACCAAGTGCAAAGTCATGAAGATTGGGGAAGGGCAAAGAAGGCCGCAAACGGAGTACAGTCTAGGGGGTCAGAGACTACAAACCTCACTCAAGGAAAAAGATCTTGGGTGAGTATAACACCAGGCACATCTCCTGAAGCGCACATCAACCAAATAACGCTGCAGCATATGGGCGCCTAGCAAACCTCAGAAAGCTTCCGCATCTTTAAAAAGGAAAC
>NC_069482.1:13284645-13302145 GCF_026875155.1 Cherax quadricarinatus
TCCTAAAGTCTCTAAAACAGCTTTTTCTCCAATACTTAATCAAAAAAAAATACTGTCATTTCCCCCTCTATATCTTGTATACTTATTTTTTCCTCTTTTTCTTAAATATGTATTCCCTTTAAAACAAAACCCCCTTTCTATACAAAGTTCAAAAAAGGGGGCCCCCTTTTTATCATTTACACCGGGCCCCCCAAACTTCCCTACCACCCCCTCTCTAAAGTTTCTCTATTTTAGCATTTAGGTCCCTACCACAATTACTCTCTCACTTGGTTCAAAGGCTCCTATACATTCACTTAACATCCCCCCAAATTCTCTCTCTCTCCTCTGCTTCTCTCTTCTCCAGGTGCATACACGCTTATTATGACCAATTTCTCGCACCCAACTTTCTTTAATCCACATATTCTTGAATTTACACATTCATATTCTCTTTTCTCCTTCCATAACTGATCATTTAACATTACTGCTACCCTTCCTTTGCTCTAACTCTCTCAGATACTCTAGATTTAATCCCATTTATTTCCCCCACCGAAATCCCCTACCCCCTTCAGCTTTGTTTCGCTTAGGGCCAGGACATCCAACTTCTTTTCATTATAACTCAGCAATCATCTGTTTCTTGTCATCCCACTACACCCACGCACATTCAAGCATCCAGTTTTATAAAGTTTTTCTTCTCTTTTTTAGTAAATGTCTACAGGAGAAAGGGGTTACTAGCCCATTGCTCCGGCATTTTAGTCGCCTCTACGACACGCATGGCTTACGGAGGAAAGATTTTTTCCACTTCCCCATGGACAATAGAAGAAATAAAAAAGAACAAGAGCTATTTAGAAAAAGGAGAAAAAACTTGATGTATGTATATTATATATGCATGTGCGTGTCTGTGAAGCGTGACCAAAGTGTAAGTAGGAGTAGCAAGTATCCCTGTTATCTAGCGTGTTTATGAGACAGAAAAGACACCAGCAACCCTACCATCATGCAAAACAGTTACAGGTTTTTGTTTCACAGTTCATTGGCAGGACGGTAGTACTTCCCTGGGTGGTTGCTGTCTACAAACCTACTACCTACTATATATATATATATTTATATTATATATATATTTTATATATATATATATATATATATATTGTATATATATATATATATATATATATATAACTTATGTTTTTGTATACAATATAAATCAATTCTGTTATTTACATACACTGTAGTTAAAAATCAAATTGTTTTAGACAACTCCTGTTTTAGTGATGTGACTCCATAATTAATATCCCTATTCCAGATGTGTTTTTCTTACTTTTAAATTTTCGGTGTTTAATTACCATTTGTAGCTCAAAAATGTTTTATTATCCTATGCATTTACCAACTCATATCGACTTCACTGAAATAGCAACAAGATAACCAGAAGACAGGAACGAGATAACGAAGAGATGAGAATCAGGAGGTAGGAATCAGTAAATAGGAACAAAGTGTTTCCAATTGCCTGGAACTTCAGTGACTATCTGTTGGTGTTTGCCGTTTCATCGAGCCCCCCTCAACGTCACCCACAAGACACTTTTAAGTGATTACAACCCAAATTAAAAAAAGCAGAGGGTTGGTCTGGGTTCAAAAGCCAGCAGCGGTTTCCCAACCCAACCCCTCTCTGTTTGGGGCGGGGGCGTGAGCCTATAAATGAAAAAAAAAAAAACAGCGAAACTAAAAATAAAATCCCTTTCTAACTCTTTATTCTGCATTTTATTTTTAAAAATGCAATTGTCCTTAGTTGGCTTATTTTTCCCTAACTTTCTGTTTTAAAAGGAAAATAATGTCCCATCGTTTCCAGGTTTTCTAGGAAAAAAACATTCCACATATCCCGGGATTACCCAAAATTTCATGGAGCCTGGGATTTGTGGTGCCTGTTTGGGTCCTTTTTTGCAAATGACAAGTTTTCGCTCTTTTTCTTATAAGGCAGCAAGTTTGTCAGGATCTTGGGTTCGAAAGGGAAAGAAAGTCAATTGACTTAAAAAATATATTAAAAAGTAAGGAAAAACCAATTAAAATGGGGGTTTAGGAATTTAAAGGGGGTGGCATGAGGTGGAAGTAGGGTGTGGCAGGGGGTGGAAGGGGTGCTGGCAGGGAGAGGGAGGTAAGGGGTGTGGGGGGGAGAGTGGGGAAGGGGGTGTGGCGGGAGAGTGGGGTAAGGGGTGTGGCGGAGAGTGGGGTAAGGGGGCTGGCGGGGGAGTGTGTAGAAAGGGGGGTGGGGGGAGAGTGGGGGTAAGGGGTGCTGGGGGGAGTGGAGGTAAGGGGTGGTGGCAGGGAGAGTGGAGGCAAGGGGGGTGATTGGCATTTACAAAACGAGGAGTATTATGTTTCACAAAGCTGATTGTTGTTCAGGGTCTGGTTTTTTTTGAAATCTTGTCCGAATTTTTTCGACCCTAGTCTTAGTGGTTTGCCCTAGTTTTCAGTGGCTTGATCCTTGTCTTCAGGGGTTTGATCCTTGTCTTCGGGCTTGTCCTTGTTTCAGTGGTGCACCCTTGTCTTCAGCGACGGGAAACCCTTTGTCTTCAGGACTGGAACCTTGTTTCGGGAAAGGGAAAACCTTGTCTTCAGGACGGAACCTTGTCTTCAGCGCTGGAACCTTGTCTTCAGCGACTGGAACCTTGTCTTCAGCGGCTGGAACCTTGTCTTCAGGGGGATGGAACCTTGTCTTCTTTGCCCTGAGATTGTTCACGGGATCTTCTTAAAATAGAAAATTTTCTTCACACAGTAGTCTTCTTCACACAGTAGAATTTTGTTCCACATAGACTTCACCAGTGAGTTTGTTCCACAGTGAATCTTGTTCACACAGTAAAATCTTGTTCACACAGTAAAATCTTGTTCACATTAGGTCTTTGTTCAACGTAGAATCTTGTTCACACAGTAGAGTTTCTTCACACAGTAAAAATCTTTTTAAAACCAGTGAGTTTTGTTCACACGTAGAATTTTGTTCCCAGAGTCTTTTTTCACACAGTAAGGCTTGTTCACACGTAGAATCTTGTCCACACAGAGAGTCTTTTTCACACGTAGAATCTTGTTCACACAGAGAATTTGTTCACACAGTAGAATCTTGTTCCAAGTAGGTTTGTTCACACGTGAGTTTGTTCCAAGTAGGTTTTGTTCACAGTAGAGTCTTTTTCCCAAACAGAGAGTCTTGTTCACACAGTAAAATTTTGTTCACACAGTAGGTGTTTTCACACATTTGAGTGTTGTTCACCACAGCTTTCACAGTAGAGCCTTTTACACAGGTCTTTTCACACGGAGTCTTGTTCACACTTTTGAGCGATGTTAACACTTTAAAATTTGTTCACACAGTGGGAGTCTTGTTAAACCAGTGCTTTTTCAACAGTAGAGTTTTGTTCATAAGTAGAGTCTTGTTCCACAGTAGAGTCTTGTTCACAAGTGGTTTGTTCACCAGTAGAGCCTTGTTTCGTAGAGTCTTGTTCACCAGTAGAGTCTTGTTCCCCGTAGAGTTTGTTCAACAGTAGAGTCTTTTTATCAGTAGAGTCTTGTTTCATTTTAAGTCTCGTTCCACAGTCTTGTTATTCGTGTCTTTTTACTAGTAGAGTTTTGTTCACTAAGTAGTTTTATTCAAAAGGGAGAGTCTTGTTCACTAAGTAGTGTTGTTCACACACTTTCTTCAGTTTATATAACTTCTAGCAAAATCACACCGTAAGTGAAAATAAAACTTTGTATGGCATTTAAAAGGGAAAAATGAAAAAAAAATTTTTAAAAAACTCTCAACCTGACAAAAAATTTTTGAAAAAATATCAGTTGTTAGCAGAAAAAAAAATTATAAACGATTGCTTTATTTTTCAACTTTTTATTAAAAAAATGGTTGGAAAAAAAACTTGGGTTCACCTCAAAAGATTGTGGAGGGGATGAAGGGAGGTAGGTAGGTAGAAAAAAGGTAGGTAGGAAAATAGGTGGTAGGAGAGTAGGTGGTAGGTAGGCAGATAAGTAGGCAGGTAGGTAGGTAGGTAGGTGGTAACTTGGTCGATCCTGACAGTAAAGGATGTGTGTGAAAATTTTAATATTACTTCCTCTCGTTTTCACCCCGGAAAAAACTTGCGATATTCCTGAAAAATGGATTATGTAGAACGGATAATAAATATACGATTGCGGTAACTAGTGAAAGGTCCTCAGAAAATAGAGAAACTAAAAAACCCAACAATCCCCAGATCTGTGAATTGTTTGCAAGGGGGTTAAGGAAAGTAAAAAGGAACTTAGCATACCTTTTGGAATCTTTTTAAAAATCACTCAAAAATGGTTAGTGCCTGTAAGTAGAAAAAAGGAAAAAGAATACCCTATTTAAAGGGAGGTGACAGGTCCTTGCCTTCGAATATAGACAAAAAGCCTTCCCCCCATAGTGGGAAAATTATGGAAAACAATAAAGCCGAAGCAAACGAGCCATCTTGATGGGTAGATTGTTAATGAACCTCAACCGGTTTTACAAAGGGGGCGTTCCTGTCTTTCGAATTTACTAACTTTTTTCACTAAAGGGGTTTTAGGAGGGAGATCATGGTAATGAATATGATTTGTTTATGGCATCAGTAAGCTTTCGATAGAGTTCCACACCAGAGGCTTTGGGGGAAAAATTAAGGGGAAAAGGGGGAATAGGAGGAGAAATTTTTTCCCCGGGGAGGGCTGGCATATAGGCAGAGAGAGTTGCTAAATGGGGGAAATCGAATGGGGGCACTCACAAGCGTGTTCCTCAGGGGTAGTGTTGGGCCCCTTTTTGTTTAAATTTACTAAACGACATAGATGAGGGGAAAAAATACGTATAAAAAATTTGCTGATGACACCAAAATAGGCCGTCCCTTCATTCTAAACGAGGCATAGGCACTCCCGGATGATTTGAAAAGATGATGCAATGGTCGGGGAAGTGGGAGATGCGTTTAAAAATTTACAAATTTCCCAAAATTCTAAATGTTGGCAGTTAATAACCATCCACACCCCATGTTAGTAGGCCTGTTGCAGTGTTCCTTCTTTTTGTTCTTATGTAAGTAGGTAGGTAGATAGGTAGGTAAGTGGTAGGTAGGTGTAAGTAGGCAGTTGGTAGGGAAATGGCGGTGGTAGGTAAGTAGGCAGGGAGGTGGTAAATAGGAGGTAGGTAGGTAAATAGGCGGTAGGTGGTTAAATAGGAGGTAGGTAGGGGAGGTAGGTAGGCAGGTAGGTAGTAAGTAGGGAGGTTGGTTGGCAGGAGGTAGTAAGCAGGCGGTAGGTAGATAAGTGGCAGGTAGATAGATAAGTAGGCAGGTAGGTAGGTAAGTAGGCAGGTAGGGGAGGTAGTAGGCAGGTTAAATAGGTAGTAGTGTTAAAAACCTTTAGAGGGGAGGACCGAGTTTAGTCGGGCCGAGGATGGTTTTTGCGTTTTTTACTCCCACTCCCCGCGTCTGGGTTCCATTCTCTATTCTGACCAATCACAAGCTTCCCTGGTCGCTCCCGTAAAGGAGATGGCATCTCCTTTTTTTCCCCCATTGGTTGAGAGGCAAAAATGCAAAACACTTCTAGTTGGCGTCGCCCGACTCGTGTTTGTTTTTTGGTGTCCTCAATCTCTTGCTTTACCCTCTCAATGTTGGTAAGTATGATTTGTGTGTTAGTGATAAATGAATAGTTTAGCTATATTTGGATTTGGCCCCTAAGCGAAACAAAGTAAAAGGGGGGTGGAGGTTTCGGTGGGGGGAAATAAAGGGGATTAAATTGGGGTTCTGAGAGATTGGGAAAAAAGGAAGGGGTGCGTAATTTAAAATGATCAGTTATGGAAGGAGAAAAGAAAATTGAATTGTAATTCAAAAATTTATGTGGTTTAAAAAGTAAAGGTTTGATGCGAAAAGTGGGTCTTAAAAAACGTGTATGCACCTGGGGGGGAAGAGAGGAATGCGAGGAGAAGAGATATTTTGGGAAAATTTAAGTGAATGTATAGGGCCTTTAACCCAAATGAGAGAGTAATTGTGGGAGGGACCTGAATTTTTAAAGCGGGAAAACTTTTAGAGAGGGTGTGGTAGGTAATTTGGGGGGGGCCAGGATAAATGATAAGGGAGCCCTTTGATTTTAACTTTGTATAGAAAAAGGGGTTTTTTTGTTATAGGTAATAAATTTTAAAAAAAAAGAGGATAAATAAGTATCACGATATGATGTAGGGCGAAATGACAGTAGTTTGTTGGATTATGTATTGGGAGATAAAAGACTGTTTAGTAAACTTCAGGATGTACATGTTTATAGAGGGGCCCAGATATATAGATCACTTTCTAGTTGTAGCTCACTGAGATAAAAGGTAGATGGGATACAAGGAGAATAGAAGCTCAGGGAAAGGGAGAGGGTGAATTTTATAAACAAAAAGAGGAGGCAGTTAGGGAAGATATAAACAGCTATTGGGGGATAGATGGGTAAGAGGATAGGCAATGGGGCAAAGAGGTTGGGGTAGGTTTAAAATGTAGTGTTGAGTGTTCAGCAGAAGTTTTTGGTTAAGGAAAGTGGGGGGAGGAGGGAAGAGGAGCGATTTGGGGGAATGATGAGTAAAGAGAGTGTAAAGGGGGAAAAGTGCATATGAGAAGTTTTTCAAAGTAGAAATGATGCAAGGAGGGAAGAGATATGGAGAAAAAGAGAGAGGTTAAGGAGGTGGTGAAGCAATGTAAAAAGAGAGCAAATGAGAGAGTGGGTGAGTGTTATCAACAAATTTTGTTGAAAATAAGAAAAAGTTTTGGAGTGGATTAACAAGTTAAGAAAGCCTAGAGAACAAATGGATTTGTCAGTTAAAAATAGGAGAGGAGAGTTATTAAATGGAGAGTTAGAGGTATTGGGAAGATGGAGGGAATATTTTGAGGAATTGTTAAATGTTGATGAAGATAGGGAAGCTGTGATTTCGTTTTATAGGGCAAGGGGAGGAATAACATTTGTAGGAGTGAGGAAGAGCCAGTTGTGAGTGTGGGGGAAGTTCGTGAGGCAGTAGGTAAAATGAAAGGGGTAAGGCAGCCGGGATTGATGGGATAAAGATAGAAATGTTAAAAGCAGGTGGGGATATAGTTTTGGAGTGGTTGGTGCAATTATTTAATTAAATGTATGGAAGAGGGTAAGGTACCTAGTGATTGGCAGAGAGCATTTCATAGTTCCTTTGTATAAAGGCAAAGGGGATTAAAGAGAGTGCAAAAATTATAGGGGGATAAGTCTGTTGAGTGTACCTGGTAAAGTGTATGGTAGAGTTTTTAATTGAAAGAATTAGAGTAAGACGGAGAATAGGATAGCGATGAAAAAGGAGGCTTTAGGAAAGGGGGGGGTGTGTGGAACCAGGTGTTTACAGTGAAAAAATATAAGTGAAACAGTATTTAGATAAGGCTACTAAAGAGGTCTTTGTGGCATTTATGGATTTGGAAAAAAGGGGTATGACAGGGTGGATAGGGGGCAATGTGGCGATGTTGCAAGTGTATGGGTAGGAGGTAGGTTACTGAAAGCATGAAGAGTTTTTACGAGGATAGTGAGGCTCAAGTTAGAGTATGTAGGAAAAGGGAATTTTTTTTCCCAGTAAAAGTAGGGCCTTGACAAGGAAAGTGTGATGTCACCGTGGTTGTTTAATATATTTATAGATGGGGCTGTAAGAAAGTAAATGCGAGGGTCTTGGCAAGAGGCGTGGAGTTAAAAGATTTAAAAAATCACACACAAAGTGGGAGTTGTCACAGCTGCTCTTTGCTGATGACACTGTGCTCTTGGGAGATTCTGAAGAGAAGCTGCAGAGATTGGGGATGAATTTGGTTAGGGTGTGCAAAGAAGAAAATTAAAGGTGAATACAGGAAAGAGTAAGGTTATGAGGATAACAAAAAGATTAGGTGATGAAAGATTGAATATCAGATTGGAGGGAGAGAGTATGGAGGGGGTTTGGGGAACGTATTCAGATATTTGGGAGTGGACGTGTCAGCGGATGGGTCTATGAAAGATGAGGTGAATCATAAAATTTGATGAGGAAAAAGAGTGAGTGGTGCACTTAGGAGTCTGTGGAGACAAAGAACTTTGTCCTTGGAGGCAAAGAGGGGAATGTATGAGAGTATAGTTTTACCAACGCTCTTATATGGGTGTGAGAAGCGTGGGTGATGAATGTTGCAGCGAGGAGAAGGCTGGAGGCAGTGGAGATGTCATGTCTGAGGGCAATGTGTGGTGTGAATATAATGCAGAGAATTCGTAGTTTGGAAGTTAGGAGGAGGTGCGGGATTACCAAAACTGTTGTCCAGAGGGCTGAGGAAGGGTTGTTGAGGTGGTTCGGACATGTAGAGAGAAAGGAGCGAAACAGAATGACTTCAAGAGTGTATCAGTCTGTAGTGGAAGGAAGGCGGGGTAGGGGTCGGCCTAGGAAGGGTTGGAGGGAGGGGGTAAAGGAGGTTTGTGTGCGAGGGGCTTGGACTTCCTGCAGGCATGCGTGAGCGTGTTTGATAGGAGTGAATGGAGACAAATGGTTTTTAATACTTGACGTGCTGTTGGATGTGAGCAAAGTAACTTTTATGAGGGATTCGGGAAAAACCCGCAGGCCGGCTTGAGTCCGGGAGATGGGAATACAGGCCTGCACTTAAAGGAGGGGGGGAAATGTTGAGTTTAAAAAACTTAGTGTAAAGCACCCTTCTGGAAAGACAGTGAGGGAGTGAATGCTGGTAAAAGTTTTTCTTTTTCGGGCCCCCTGCCTTGGTGGAATCGACCGTGTGATAAAAAAAAAATATATTATATATATATATATTATATAATATATATTATATATTTTAAAATTATATATATAATACATAAAGACGTTGTGTGCATAATAAGAGTGCCCCATGCAAATGAAAAAAAGTGCAACAAAAGAGGACGAGAAAACACTCGTCCCTCCCCGTTTAGGGATGTTTTCAAGTTTCAGTAATAAATATCTCCATAAAATTTTGGTAGTGTATTTGAATTCGAAGGATCTGGGTGTTCAAAACGTTTTTATTGTCCTTCCAGATAAATCAAAATTTTCCATTGTGAGTCCCCCAAGGATAAGTAAAATTTGTCTGTGTTTGGGACAAAAAATGACTCAGATAAAGACCCGTGACCTGGAATTGGGGGGACACTGGTGATAAATACTTCCCAAGTGCAGAGGTGTAAAAACAGATGAGGGGGAAGTTGCCACCAACCAAAAAAGGGAAAATTGAACAAGAAGATATTTGTTACATGCAATTTATTACAGCAAAAAAATAACATGTAATCCTCATTTTCCTGTGCCAAATGCAAAGTAAATCTATGCTCAGAAGGAAGAAATTTTTTCAAAAAGTTTCTTTGCAAAAATTAGTGATGTAAAATGATTGTTCTTTCTCAGGGAACTGGGAATATTTCATTGTAAGCTGTATCCCATTGCAATGTGTCATTGTTGATAAGTAGTTCCGATTTTTTTTTTTTAATTTTTACAAATTGTTCAGAAAAAATTTCCTTTTATGTTTTTTTATGTCTACTTGTATAAAAATTTTTTTTTTAACAGTTGCAACCTTGAAAATTTTTAAAATTGTTATACCTTAAGGGGCGGGGACCGGTTTACTCGGGCTTCCATGTTGCAGTTGCTCGACACATAACTTTTACAACCCCATTTTTTGGGCCCTCATTGACCTTACATCGAGCGGCTCTATCCCCTCATATGAAATCACTTTCATTTGCTTTTTGGGTCTGCCTTGCCCTCTGAAGGGTTAATGCAATTTTGTCGTTTAAACACGGGCCCTGTTATGGTATGTGTGTGTACTCCCCTGATGGGGTTGCGGGATCGAGATGCTCTTCCTGCTCCATGAGTTTTGATCATGCCTCATTGTGTGTGTGTGTTGGTGTGTGTGTGTGTTGTGTGTGTGGTGTGTGGTGTGTGTGTGTGTGAGTGTGAGTATTTTGTGTGTGTGTATGTGTGTGTGTGTACTCAGTTGTGGTTGGGGGGTGTTTTAGCTGGGGTGTTTTGTGTGGGTGTGTGTGTGTGGTGTGTGTGTGGTGTGTGGGTGTGTGTGTGTGTTGTGTGTGTGTTGTGTGTGTGTGTGTGTTGTGTTTGTGGTGTGTTGTGTGTGTGTGTGTGTGTGTGTGTGTGGTTTACAGCAAATTTCTGATTCACGATATTAGGTTGGGTTAATTCCCCCCTATCAATAAAACTTAACCTAAAATATACGACAGTTCCAGTAAATGAAGTAAAAGAAAAAGGAATAATTTCGGCATGCGAGCAGAAAAACCGAACCCCCCAAAGGGTGTCAAGTAATCCCAAAATATAATCACTGTTTCAGGGTCGTTAAACAGTCGTCAAGTTATGTTTACAACTTTGAAAGCTGCCGGGTATTAAGACGAGGGGCTGTCCCTAGGGTCATCCCTATATTGAAGCTAGGGTCAATTTCTTAGTCCGGGCCCCCATATTTACCGGGTCACGGACGAATTCCTAATTTGCTTCGTGGACTCAATGTTTATTAAAGTTCGTTGCATTCTTTCCGTCTTTAACTTGTTTTTTCCGAACTCAAGCTATCAGATCTTTCTTCATAAATCACGTCCTAAGGTGCAAGGAAATTTTCTTTTGAACCCTTTGGGACTGTCTTGTAAATTGGCGTGAGGGGTGGGTTTTATGATGTGTTTTTGTGGGCTGGGTTGGTTGTAGTTGAGATGGTGAAGGTGTTATAAGTGTGATTGCTGTGGTGGTGAAAAGGGTTTTTTAGTGTGATGTTTCTGGGTGGTGGGGGTGTTATAAAGTGTGATGTGCTGTGGTGAAGGTGTTTAAAAGTGTGATGTGCTGTGGGGTGAAGGTGTTAAATAGTGTGAGTGCTGAAGGTGTTATAATGTGATGTGTGTGGTGGGGAAGGTGTTATTAGTGTGATGTGCATTGGGGGAAGGGGTTTTAAAGTGTGATGTGCGTGGTGGTGAAGGTGTTATAATGTGTGACTGCTGTGGTGGTGAAGATGTTTTAATAGTGTGTGGCTGTGGTGGGGAAGGTGTTATAATAGCGTAATGTGCTGTGGAGGTTGTTTTTAATATGTGATGTGCTGTGGTTTAAAGGGGTTATAGTGTGATGTGCTGTGGCGGGTGAAGGTGTTTAATAGTGTGATGTCTGTGGTTGGGGAAGGTGTTTTTAAAAAATGTGATGTGCTGTGGTGGGAAAATGTTATATAGTGTGATGTGCTGTGGTGATGAAGGGGTTTTAAAAGTGTGATGTGCGTGATGGTGAAGGTGTTTAATAGTGTGATGTGCTGTGGTGGTGAAAGGGGTTTAAAAGTGTATGTGCTGTGGTGGTGAAGGTGTTTAAAAGTGTGTGTGCTGTGGGGTGAGGTGTTATAATAGTGTGATGTGCAAAAGGGGTTATAATGTGATGGCTGTGGTGGGAGGGTTATAAAGTGTGTGTGCGTGTGAAGGGGTTTTAAAAAGGGATGTCTGGTGGGGGTTTTTGGGGGGTGTGGTTTTGGGGTGGGTGTTTTAGTGGGGGTGGGGAAGGGATTGGCGGGGGGTGGAGGGGTTTTTTAAAATGGTGTTGGCGGGGGTGGGGGGAAAACGAATGTGCGTGGGAAGGGGGAAAAGGGGGGGCTGGGGGGAAGGGGTGTTGTGCGGTGGGAAGGGTTTTTGGGGGTGCTGTGGGGGGGGAAGGGTTAAATTGGGGGGGTGCTGTGGGGGAAGGGGAAAAAGGGGGGGTTTCGTGGTGGTGGGTGTTTTGGTGGGCGGGGGGTTGGGGGGTGTTATAAAAGGGGTGTGTCTGGGGGGTGGGTGTTTTGGGAGGTTTGTGGGGGTTTAAAGCGAAGGCGTGGGAGGGGGTTTAAAGGTGTTTTGCGGGTGGGGAAAAGTGGGGGGCGGGGAAAGGGTTTTTGTGGGTGGGCGGGAAGGGGGGTTTTAAAAGGGATGTTTGGGGGGGAGGGAAAGGGGGGGCTTGGGGTGGGGTTTAAAGGTTTGGGGGGGGAAGGGTTAAAAGGGTGTCTGTGGTGGGAAGGGAAATGGGGTTCGGGGGGGGTGTTTAAATAGGGAGGCGGGTGGGAAAATGTTTTTGGGTGGCGGGGGGAAAGGGTTATAAAGGGAGTGCTTTTGGGGGGGAAAAGGTGTGGGGCTGTGGGGGTTGAAGGTGATTAGGGATGGCTTGGTGGGGGGTGTTTTGTTGTGGTGGGTGGGAAGGGAAAAGGGTTCGGGGGAAGGGGTTTAAAGTGGAGGCGGGGGGAAGGGTTTTGGGGGAGGCTGTGGTGGTGGGTGGGAAAAAAATTGGGTGGCGGGGGGGGGTTTAAAAGTTGTGTGGGGGTGGGGAAGGGAGGGGTGGGGGGGGGTGTTTTGTGGGGTTGGGGGAAGGGGGTTCGGGGGTGGTGGGGTTTTTGGGGGTGGTGGGGAAGGTTAAAAGGGGGGGGCGTGGGGGAAGGTGCAAAGGGGGATTGGGGTGTGGGGGGGGTGTTTTTGGGGGCCCCGGGAAGGGTTAAGGGGGGTGTGTGGGTGGGAAAGGGGTTTTGGGGTTGGGGGGTGGGGGTTTTTGTGGGGGGCGTGGGGGGTGGGGAAAAGGTGGTTCGAAAGGGATTGGGGGTGGTGGGGGTGAAAAAGTGATGGCTGTAATGGGGGGGTGGGTGCGGGGTGGGAAGGGTTTTGTTGGGGTCTGGGGGTGGGGGGTTTTGGGATTCTTGGGGGGGTGTTTTTAGTGTTGTTGGGGGGGAAGGGTTTTTTAAAAAAGTGTTTTTGGGGGGGTGGGGAAGGGGGGGCGTTTGGGGGGGGCGGTTTTGTGGAGGCGGGGAAAGGGTTATTGTGGAGTCTTTGGGGGGGTTTTTTTGTGGTGGCCCCGGGGGGCAAAATTTTGGGTTGCTTGGGGGGGTGTTTAATGTGGAGGGGGGAAAGGGGTTAAGGTGGTTTCTGTGGGGGGGAAGGGAATGTTGGATTGGGGGAAGGTTGTTATTTGTGGGTGGGAAGGTGAATTTTGGGTTCAGGGGAAGGGGTTTTGGGATGGCGGGGGGGGAAAGGGAAAAGTGGGGGCTGGGGGTGGGAAGGGAATAGGGATGGCGGGTGGGAAGGTGTTTTTGGGGTGGTGCGTGGGGTGAAGGAGTTATAATAGTGTGATTGCCTGTGGGGGGGGTGGGGAAGGGGGTTAAATTGGTTATGTGCTTGTTGGGGGAAGGGGTGTTATAAAGGTTATGTGCTGTGGGGGTGAAAGGCGTTATAAATAGTGTGATGTGCTGTGGTGGTGAAGGGGCTTATAATAGTGTGTGTGCTGTGAAGGTGTTATAAAGTGGATGGCTGTGGTGGTGGGGTGTTATAAATTTGATGGTGTCGGGTGGTGGTGGGTGTTAAAATAGTGTGATGCTGGGTGGTGAAGGTGTTTAATAGTTTTGGGGGATGTTGTGGGGGTGGTGGTGTTTTTAAATTAGGTGTGTGCTGGGGGTGAAGGTGTTAAAAAGTGTTTGTGCTGTGGTGAAGGTGTTTAATATTTTAATAAATGTGTGGTGGTGAAGGGGCGTTATAATAGTGTGATGTGCTTGGTGGTGAAGGCGGGGGTTTAATAGTGTGATGTGCTGTGAAGGGTTATAATAGTGTGTGTGGGTGGGGTGGGGTGGGTTTATTTGTGTTTGTCGTGGGGTGAAAAGGGGTTTTAATAGTGTTATTGCTGTGGGTGGTGAAAAGGTGTTATAATTTGTGTGATGTGTTTTTCTTTAAAAGGTGTTTTTAAAAAGTTATTTCTGTGGTGGTGAAGGGTTTTTTAAAAAAGTGTGATGTTGTTGTGGTGGGTTATAATTGTGTATGTGTTGGTAAAAGGGGTTAAATAGTGTGATGTGCTGTGGTGGGTTGTTTTAATATGTGATGTCTGTGGTGGTGAAGGTGTTTTAATTTTATGTGATGTGTTTTGGTAAAAGGGGTTTTAATGTGGATGTTTTGTGGGGAAAAGGGGTTATAAGATGGGGGGGATGTGTGTAGTGGTGAAAGGTTTATAATATGTGATGTGCTGTGGTGGTGAAGGTGTTATAATGATGTGATGTGCTGTTGTGGTGAGGTTTTATAATGATGGATGTGCTGTGGGGGTGAAGGGGTTATAATGGGATGTGCTTTGGGGGTGAAGGTGTTTTATAATAGTGTGAGTGCTGTGGGGGTGAAGGTGTTATATGGATTCTGTGGGAGGTGTTATAATAGTGTGTGTGCTGGGGTGGTGAAGGGTTTTTAAATGATGTTTATGTGCGTGGTGGTGAAGGTGTTATAAGATGTGAGTGCTGTGGTGGTGAAGGGATAATATTGATGTGCTTGGTGGGGAAAAGGTGTTTAATTTTTGTGATTTGGGCTGTGGTGAAGGTGTTACAAAAGTGTGATTGGTGCGGGGGTAAAAGGTGTTATAATTTGGGGGGATGTGCTGCGGGGGTAAAGGGGGTTATAATGATTATGTGCTTGGTGGTGAAGGTGTTTTTAAAAGTGTGATGTCTGTGGGGTGAAGTGTTTTTAGTGTGATGTGTGTGGTGAAGGGGTTATAAAAGTGTGATGTGTGTGGTGGTGAAGGTGTTAAAAGTGTATGTGCTGTGGTTTTTGGGTTGTTTTAATGATGTGTTGTGTGGTTTAAGGTGTTATAGTGTGTGTGCGTGGTGGTGAAGGGGTTTAAGATGTATGTTCGGGTGGTGAAAGGGGTTTTAGTTTTGATGTGCTGTGATGAAGGTGTTTTTAAAAGTTGATGGCTGTGGTGGTGAAGGTTTATAATGTGTATGTGCTGCGGTGGTGAAGGTGTTATAAAAGTGTGATGTGCTGTGGTGGTGAAGGTGTTATAATAGTGTGATGTGCTGTGGTGGTGAAGGTGTTATAATAGTGTGATGTGCTGTGGTGGTGAAGGTGTTATAATAGTGTGATGTGCTGTGGTGGTGAAGGTGTTATAATAGTGTGATGTGCTGTGGTGGTGAAAAATAGAAAGTTTAGCGGGGGTGATTATTTTTTTGTTTTGCTAAACTGAATGTAATGTTTTTTTATACCATATTCTATACGATAGTTACATAGTGGGAACAAATGCTACCATGCCTGTCATATTCCATCGCATAGGATGGATCACATAGTGTTGAAATCTGTCAACCTGAGCCGAGAGCCTTCAGTAGGGCAATGAGACTGCCAAATATTCCAGCAAGGGTTCATTGTACGAAGCTTCAAAAAATTAGTTCCAGCAGAAATGGAGTTACTACCACTTGGGAACTGCCATCTCTCAGGATGGTGCATCCCATACACAGGAGAAATTGAATTTTAATGAAGCTAACTTTCATCTCAGAGCAAAAGGGGGGCGGATGAAAAAATATAGTAGCAAAAGGAAACTGTAAAGGAACCCAGAGAAATTTGGATAACACAAAAACATCTATACGAACATAATATATATTTTCAATTTCCTAGAAAAAATTTTTACAAGTTTGCGACAACTAGCCGAGCATCCTAAACTCACTTCACTTAATTTAAGAACGCCCCCAATGAATGCGGCCCAACATAAAAAAATTAAAATATAATTATTATATAAATATATATTATTATAATAATAAATATGCAAAACCCTGCCCCAATAGGGGAGAACTTGCGATCTTGGCTTAAATAGCAAAGCTCATCTTGCCATATAGGACAAGCGAAAAAAATTTTGATCAATAATTTTCGACAAAAAAATTGAACCCAACGAAAAAAATATATTTCCTAGTTAGTTTGTATTAAATTTTTTGTAAATAAATCTAAAATTATTTAGTTGGGGTTAGGCTTAAAAATTTAAATTTTTCATCTTTTAATAAGGTTAGTAATTTTTTAAAATTTTTTGGAGCAAAATAAAAAATTGTTACATTAACGTTAATGAAAAAAATATATCTTTAAACGTATAAGAGAAAATTATAAAAAGGACTTAATTTTAAATGAGTTCTTGCTAATTGACCAGTTTTACATATTCGGCACGACATTATATTATACATTTTTTTTTCAACAAGTCGGCCGTCTCCCACCGAGGCAGGATGACCCAAAAAAGAAAGAAAATCCCCAAAAAGAAAATACTTTCATCATTCAACACTTTCACCACACTCACACATTATCACTGTTTTTGCAGAGGTGCTCAGAACACAACAGTTTAGAAGCTATACTATAAAGATACACAACATATCCCTCCAAACTGCCAATACCCCAAACCCCCCCTTTAAAGTGCAGGCATTGTACTTTCCATTTCCAGGACTCAAGTCCGACTATAAAAAATAACCGGTTTCCATGAATCCCTTCACAAAATTATTACCCTGCTCACACTCCAACAGTCGTCAGGTCCCAAGTTCATTCGTCTCCATTCACTCCTATCTAACACACTCACGCACGCTTGCTGGAAGTCCAAGCCCCTCGCCCACAAAACCTCCTTTACCCCCTCTTTTCCAACCCTTTCGAGGACGACCCCTACCCCGCCCTTTCCCTTTCCCTTATAGATTTATATTTCTTTCCATGTCATTCTACTTTGATCCATTCTCTCTAAATGACCAAACCCACCTCAACAACCCCTCTTCTGCCCTTGACTAATATTTTTATTAACTCCACACCTTCTCCTAATTTCCACACTCCGAATATTCTGCATAATATTTACACCACACATTACCCTTAGACAGGGCATCTCCACTGCCTCCAACCCTCTCCTCGCTGCTTGCATTTACCACCCAAGCTTCAATCCATATAAAAAGTGTTGGTACTACTATACTTTCATACATTCCCTTCTTTGCCTCCTGATAACGTTTTTTGACTCCACATATACCTCAAAGCACCACTCACCTTTTTTTCCCTCATCAATTCTATGATTAAACCCCATCCTTCACAAATCTATCCGCCGACACGTCGACTCCCAAGTATTGAAAACATTCACTTCTTTCCATACTCTCCTCCCCAATTTGATATCTAATTTTTCTTATCTAAATCATTTGATACCCTTTATCACCTTACTCTTTTCTATGTTCACTTCAACTTTCTACCTTTACACACATTCCCCAAACTCATCCACAAACCCTTTGCAATTTTTCTTTAGAATCTCCCATAAGAACAGTATCTCAGCAAAAAGTAACTGTGTCAATTCCTTTTTGGAATTTGATTCAGCATAATTTAATCCCACCCCATCTATAAATATATTAAACAATCATGGTGACATTACACATCCCTCTCTAAGACCTACTTTTACCGGGAAGTATTCTCCCTCTCTTCTACACACCCTAACCTAAAGCGTCACTACCCATAAAAACTTTTAACAGCATTTAGTCACTTACCACCAAATTCCATATACTTGCACATCTGCCGCATTGCTCCTCTATCCACTCTATCATATGCCTTTTCTAAATCCATAAATGCAATAAAAACTTCCCTACCTTTATCTAAATACTGTTCACATATATGCTTCAATGTAAACACTTGATCTACACATCCCCTAAACCCCCTCTGAAGCCTCCCTGCTCATCCGCAATCCTACATTCTGTCTTACCTCTAATTCTTTCAATTATAACCCCACCGTATCTTTTCCTGGTATACTCAGTAAACTTATTCCCCTATTTAATTTTTACAAACATAAGAACAAAAAGAACATAAG
>NC_069482.1:13308924-13348924 GCF_026875155.1 Cherax quadricarinatus
GTCGGCGGATGAATTTATGAAGGATGAGGTTAATCATAGAATTGATGAGGGAAAAAAGGTGAGTGGTGCGTTGAGGTATATGTGGAGTAAAAAAACGCTATCTATGGAGGCAAAGAAGGGAATATGTGAAAGTATAGTAGTACCAACACTCTTATATGGATGTGAAGCTTGGGTGGTAAGTGCAGCAGCGAGGAGACGGTTGGAGGCAGTGGAGATGTCCTGTCTAAGGGCAATGTGTGGTGTAAATATTATGCAGAAAATTCGGAGTGTGGAAATTAGGAGAACGTGTGGAGTTAATAAAAATATTAGTCAGAGGGCAGAAGAGGGGTTGTTGAGGTGGTTTGGTCATTTAGAGAGAATGGATCAAAGTAGAATGACATGGAAAGCATATAAATCTATAGGGGAAGGAAGGAGGTGTAGGGGTCGTCCTCGAAAGGGTTGGAAAGAGGGGGTAAAGGAGGTTTTATGGGCGAGGGGCTTGGACTTCCAGCAAGCGTGCATGAGCGTGTTAGATAGGAGTGAATGGAGACGAATGATACTTGGGACCTGACGATCTGTTGGAGTGTGAGCAGGGTAATATTTAGTGAAGGGATTCAGGGAAACCGGTTATTTTCATATAGTCGGACTTGAGTCCTGGAAATGGGAAGTACAATGCCTGCACTTTAAAGGAGGGGTTTGGGATATTGGCAGTTTGGAGGGATATGTTGTGTATCTTCATACGTATATGCTTCTAAACTGTTGTATTCTGAGCACCTCTGCAAAAGCAGTGATAATGTGTGGGTGTGGTGAAAGTGTTGAATGATGATGAAAGTATTTTCTTTTTTGGGGATTTTCTTTCTTTTTTGGGTCCCCTGCCTCGGTGGGAGACGGCCGACTTGTTGAAATATATAATATATATATTTTATATATATAAAATATATATATATATATATATATATATATATATATATATATATATATAT
Organism: Cherax quadricarinatus; assembly: GCF_026875155.1. NCBI lineage: Eukaryota > Metazoa > Arthropoda > Malacostraca > Decapoda > Parastacidae > Cherax > Cherax quadricarinatus. The sequence goes on from NC_069482.1 coordinate 13,309,887, forward strand.
ATGCAAAACAACCACTCTGAAAGAATAGAGAAATTCCAACCGCTTTCGTGACTACTCACATTATCAAGGAACTATGAAAGTGAAGCATCCAAGGAAGCTATATAAGGGGTCTGGCCAACACCTCACTATCAGATCCCACAACGGTTAAACACGTGACACGCGGCGAGCCAACTTGGATAGGTCCTTTGCACAACTCACCCCCAAGCTATTCTACCCAAGAAAATTTAAAAATTATTTGTCCAGTGTATTATTAAATTCTTCCCAAATTCTATTAATTATAAATGGATCTAATTTATATAAACCAAAGGAAATATTCATATTATTGTCATATATATATATATATATATATATATATTAATATATATATATATATATATATATATATATATATATAATGGTAGATCCAGCACCAGGTTGTAACATCAATAATTATACCAGGTTTTATGATCCCAGGTCTTGTGGTCTCAGGTTTACAGGTCCCAGGTTTTGTGGTTCCAAGTATAGAGCTGAACAAGTATACATGGAACAAAATATCAGAGTGCGATTTAAAGAATGGTGGATCTATTACTTGAGTGTAACTAGAAGAATAGTGGTGTCAGTATCTAGAGTAGTTGGAGAGGGGGTTGCGGCTGCGAGGGTGGTGGTGGCTGTGGCAGTGGTGGTGGTGGTGGTGGTGGTGGTGGTGGGGACGAGAGTTGCATAATGTAGCAGTAACAAAGTCCCTGCAGGCATTCAGCCAATACTGTGTTCTTGCATTTTAATCATCGATAAAATGTTAACACCGCATGCCAGCTCTGAAAATGAATATGCATCATATTCGAGCATCTGCATATATCGAGGATTGTTAGCGTCTGTAGCCACGGCGACGCGCTCTAAATTGTTTAGAAATTAAGTTGATAACAAAGAAAATTCGATATTCTCGAACGGGGTATTAACAGTGAAGCCTTTGATGGGAAGGGATAGGTGAAACTCAGGTGAGAATGTGGGTGACAGTAGGTGGGCTCAGGTGAGAATGGGGGTGAAAGTAGGTGGGCTCAGGTGAGAATGCGGGGTGAAAGTAGGTGGACTCAGGTGAGAATGGGGGTGAAAGTATGTGGGCTCAGGTGAGAATGCGGGGTGAAAGTAGGTGGACTCAGATGAGAATGAGGGTGACAGTAGGTGGGCTCAGGTGAGAATGGGGGTGAAAGTATTTGGGCTCAGGTGAGAATGAGCGTGAAAGTAGAAGTCAGATGATGCTGGGTGCAATAAAGACACAGATATATTATAATACGTTAATTTATTTGCCAATCTAAGTGATTAGTTAGAACGTCGACTTGAAGGGTTATAGGTAAATCCGACTAAAAGTCGACTTTCTTTCACAACTAACCCTTAAATATGGAATTGTAACTACACACTGTTGTGATCTGGAAGGATTTATTAATGATCTAGGATGCACCGAATTGCTTCCTAGATCCAATTTCTAGCTGTTTTGTGAGGTGGACTCGTGTGGCGTATAGTCGACAACACTCTCGACCTCATTGTCAATAACACTATCGACATCATTGTCGACAACTTTGTCGACAATATTGAAGGACTAAACTTCAAATGAGTAAAGGTTTCGCTCGATAATGAGCCTTATGTGCATTCTTCATTAGTAGGGAACTGCGCTACCCATCGTCTACCTGGAGGTTACTCAGGGGGGTCAATGTCCCCGTGGGCCGATGGATCAGAACCTGATTAACCAGGCTGTTACTGCTGACCACACGCAGTCCTACATACAAACCACAACCCGGCATATCGAACACTGAGTTTAGGTATCTGTCCAGTTCCGTCTTGAAGACAGCCAGGAGTCTATTAGTACTCCTGTTTATGATGGGATACTGCTGAATAGTCGTGGGCCTCGGACACTTATTGTAATGGTGCAATGTTTGCTTTCAAGGTGTTAAGTAATTAAGTAATATGAAATAATGAGAATAATTTTCTTGTTGAGTACATGTTAAGTAGTGTATATATATATATATATATATATATATATATATATATATATATATATATATATATATATATATATATATATATATATGCAATAAGATCACAGTAAACAGGTGATTTCAGAATATGCAAAACAACCACTCTGAAAGAATAGAGAAATTCCAAGCGCTTTCGTGACTACTCACATTAGTTCCTTGATAATGTGAGTAATCACGAAAGCGCTTGGAATTTCTCTATTCTTTCAGAGTTGTTGTTTTGCATATATATATATATATATTATATATATATATATATATATATATATATATATATATATATACAGTGGGACCCTCGACCAGCGATGGCATCGATTAACGATAAATCTGACTAGCGATACATTTTATCGCAAAAATTTTGCCTCGATTAGCGCAAAAAAACTCGACCAACACTATTCCTTCCGTCTGAGACGCGTCCACTTCTGGCCAGTGTTTACAAGCCAGCAGCCACCGCGGTCGCTTCCAAGCATACAATCGGAACATTTCATATTATCACAGCCTTTTTAGTGATTGCACCTGCAAAATAAGTCACCATGGGCCCCAAGAAAGCTTCTAGTGCCAACTCTACAGCAAAAAGGGTGAGAATTACTATGGATATGAAGAAAGAGATCATTGCTAAGTATGAAAGTGGAGTGCATGTCTCCGAGCTGACCAGGCTGTACACAAAACCCCAATCAACCATCGCTACTATTGTGGCCAAGAAAACGGCAATCAAGGAAGCTGTTCTTGCCAAAGGTGCAACTATGTTTTCGAAACTAAGATCGCAAGTGATAGAAGATGTTGAGAGACTGTTATTGGTATGGATAAACGAAAAACAGATAGCAGGAGATAGCATCTCTCAAGCGATCATATGTGAAAAGGCTAGGAAGTTGCATGACGATTTGATTAGAAAAATGCCAGCAAAATAGTGGTGATGTGAGTGAATTTTAAGGCCAGCAAAGGTTGGTTTGAGAGATTTAAGAACGTAGTGGCATACATAGTGTGATAAGGCATGGTGAGGCTGCCAGTTTGGACCAAAAAGCAGCTGAAAAATATGTGCAGGAATTCAAGGAGTACATAGACAGTGAAGGACTGAAACCTGAACAAGTGTTTAATGGTGACAACTGACAATGTTGTAAAAACACGTTAGGAATGTCATAAAGGAACGGGAGGTACAGGCCTCTATGGGCAGATATGTTGTGCGACAGAGGTCCAGTGACTCTCAAGCTGGTCCTAGTGGCATTAAAAGAAGGGAAGTAACCCCGAAAAAGGACTTCCCACCTCAAGTCCTAATGGAAGGGGTTCCCCTTCTAAACACTAAGACCATCAACACACTCCCCTCTTCCCATCCCATCAATCATCACCAGATCTTCAATAAAGGTAAGTGTCATGTAACTGTGCATGTCTTCTTCAGTTTGTGTGTATTAAAATTAATATTTCATGTGTTAAATTTTTTTCAATACTTTTGGGTGTCTTGCACGGATTAATTTGATTTCCATTATTTCTTATGGGGAAAATTAACTTGACTAACGATTATTTTGACTAACGATGAGCTCTCAGGAACGGATTAATAGCGTTAGTCGAGGGTCCACCAAGAAACAAATGGTTCTGAATCATTTAACAAACTGCGGCAGGCCAGGATTCGACCCCACAACACATTGTCCCGACGCCTCAAGAGGCCGCACAACGTACATGTCACCTTACCATCTGAGCCATCGGTCCTACAAACATGAGGCTAGCGAACTAGGCTTGTTTCATGTTGTGAAGACTCTCGTGGCAGTTGTATGCTCAAGGATTAATTTCGGCTTTCTCCTGCTTGAATATCCGCCTCCTTGAGCAACTTTAATGACATCTTGCATCTCAACCTAAGGCCTATTTTTAAAATAATTCCCCTCCAGCATGCCCTAACATGTGCTGATTTTATTAACCTACCATATATTCCATACTTTTGCCACATCTGCCAACATCTGCATCTTCATAAACTAAGAAAAACGCTGTTGAGAGTGGTGACTGCATAACACCTGCAAGAGTTCAAATTTGCGATATCCTAATAATTTCTTAGTAATTCTTTCATTTCTTTTTTCTATTGGTCTCCACCACTCGTCCAACTTTTTATTTCACGCCCATGTACTTTATCTTCCGCAAATCATTTATTCATTGTAAAATAATATATAAGTTGGAGGTCTCTCTTACCAGTCATTTCACTTCATTTCACCAGTCGTCTCTTCACTCGACTTGAACCATGCAACTATGCTGAAGACACAAATATGGCAATTATTAAGGTACACTATACCTCTACGACTTCCTAATGACCACTTTGTGTGACTTTACGTGATTGTTATACATCACTACCGTACGTGATTGTTATAGTTATACAGCAATGTAGGTGATTGCTGTGGTTTATTCCTGATCAAGCTTCCTTCCAACAATTACTCATACATCGCACTGTCATCTTTAGCTGATTTACTTCCCCTTCTTTTTGACCCACTGATACCCCACTAAATAATGATCAGATGAATCAGTTGCTCCCCTTAAATCACATATATCCCAAGCCTTTCTTATAAAACTTTTACCCACTAACACATTATCTAACACACTACTCTTATCATATTTTTTTTGGTACCTCGTACACTTCTTAATCTTGATAAATATTTTCCCTTTTATCAATTCCCAGTCTAACCGTAATTAAATTTAGGGGTCCATTATTGTAAATTTCCTCTGGTCCCCCAGACTTTCTTGTTACATCTTTCGCTACACTTTCTCCCACTTCATTAAACTCTTACTAAAGAGAGATTCTCTCGATCATTATATAATCATTTAGTATACATGTATATACCTCTAAGATTCCTTTTACAGTTCTCTCACATCCTAGTAAATTACTACTTAATTCTGCTTTATACAGTTGGTAATTTAAAAATTTGTATCTTTTTTTTTCGTAGGTGAATTGTAATTTTCCATTACTGCAAATTTATTTATCATCACTACTGTCATCACTACCACGTCACCGTCATCGATACCACATCGCCGTCATCGATACCACATCATCGTCATCGATACCACACCATCGTCATCAATACCACACCATCGTCATCGATACCACACCATCGTCATCGATACCACACCATCGTCATCGATACCACATCATCGTCATCGATACCACATCGCCATCATCGATACCACATCGCCATCATCGATACCACATCGCCGTCGATACCACGTCACCGTCATCGATACCACATCATCGTCATCGATACCACATCGCCGTCATCGATACCACATCGCCGTCATCACTACCACATCACCGTCATCACTACCACATAACCGTCATCACTACCACATCACCGTCATCACTACCACATCACCGTCATCGATACCACATCACCCTGCTATCAACGTGATAGTATTACCCTTAATCCATCCACCACACAACCACTACAGAACCACCACACCATCGCCCCACCACATATCTACTACCACTATTAGTAGCACACCATCACCCACCCTCGCAACCACACCACCCTCAACACCACCCGCCTCCACCGCCACCCACCCAACATAACATGAGATCTGACTAATAAATCCGCTAGCCCAGCGGTCTACCACTTGCTAGTGTAATATGGTAAGAACCATATATCCAGCCGCCACTAATAATGTAAGGGTTATACTGTCTTTGGAGTCAGGGTATTATTGAGACTTTTTCTCTCTCTACGATAACTTAGAGAAAGATAATAAATATATATATATATATATATATATTTATATATATATATATATATATATATTATTATATATATATATATATATATAATATATATATATATATATATATATTATATATATATATATAGGGAGGTACCACCTCTAGAACTGTTATAGGGACCCTCATCCTCAAAAGAAAAGAATAAACTTGCTTCAGGGAAAACTCAAGGTTCTCCCTGAAGCTGTTTTGAGAATTTTCTCCTACCACCTCTTATATTTTATGTATATTTTATTTAAAGACAAAATACATTGACAAAACATTCACAAAAATAAAATAGAAAGTAAAACAACATAGGTGACTCAGAGCTACATCTCGAATACTTCGTCCAGCTCCCCGGCGGTGGGCTACGTGCCCAGAATGCTGCAGGCATTTCCTCTCTGGATTGCAACACTGAGTCTCTGAAAGAGGAAGCTGGTCGCCCTGTGGTCCTTGGTTTCTATGATGAGCTTTTCACCCAGCTCTATTAGGAACTTTAGAGCACACTTGCCCCATGCTCCAAGGGTCTCCGACCCTATTGGGATGAAGTTATAGCAAGGGGGAAGGTCTTCATATTTGCGGATCTTCTGGGTCTCCCTGTGGCTGGCAGCTCCACCCCTTCCACTACGGAGTATGGCAAGTAGGTGTCTGCCAATGTGGCGGCACATGTGTAGTCCCAGGCAATCTGCTTTCCATCCTTCCAAGGCAGCATAGTGGCTCCATCAGGACGCTTTTGACTTCCGTCAGACCTCTGCACTTGGGGTTCCCGTTGAGCTGGGCAACGGGCTGTGGCGAGGCTTCTCTTTATGATGTCATTGACCTCCTCATGCCTGGCATACTTCCCTTCTGCTGTGTGACACACAAGACCATGAAGTCCGAATTGATCAGCTGTCGCCCTGCCGTAAATACACCTATGTTCGGTGAGGATGGGGGCGGCTAGGCGAAGAGCAACACCAATCCGAATGGCTTGTGGGTCTAGTCGAGTGCCCAAGGAGGAATTGGGAACAGCTAACAGGAAATCTCCTGAGTGTGGTGCCTTCACTGCCAGGAGACGAGCTTTGTCCTTTCCTGAGGCATTGGAGAGCATTGTGTTGGCGATTTTTTCCATGATCGGTTTGTCCCAGTGGGACTGTTTGTGTTCTTTGGGAGGACCTGGTCTACTGGAGGAATCTGTAAGTGTGTCCCACCGAATCGCTGCTTGAGTAAACCTGGGGTCTTGAGCTCCTACCACGTCTCTCAAGTGTTCGGGAACAATCTTCTTGACTAATGCACTGGAAGCCAAACACGAAGACAGAAAAGCAGGTAAAGCAACATGCGTTGCTTTGCGCACCCCTATACCTCCCAGTCGCACTGGGAGGGTTGCCTGATCCCATTGCTGATCCTCTAGTGACAGGTTCAGTGCCTTCTTATATATATATATATATATATATATATATATATATATATATATATATATATATATATATATATATATATATATATATATATATATATATGAACACACTGGCCGTTTCCCACGAAGGTAGGGTGGCCCGAAAAAGGAAAACGTTCTTCATCAATCCCACATTTATAAAACTGCAATATTAACACCCCTTCTTCAGAGTACAGACACTGTACTTTCCATCTCCAGGACTCAAGTCTGGCCTACCGGTTTCCCTGAATCCCTTCATAAATGTTACCTTGCTCACACTTCAACAGCACGTGAAGTCCTAAAAACTATTTGTCTCCATTCGCTCCTATCTAACACGCTCGCGCATGCTTGTTGGAAGTCCAAGCCCCTTGCACATCAAACATCCTTTACTCCCTCCAACCTTTCCTATTTCGACCCCTACCCTACCATCCCTCCACTACAGATTTATACACTCTCGACGTCATTCTATTTCGTTCCAACTTCTCTACATGTCCGAACCACCTCAATAACTCCTCCTCAGCCCCCAGGATAATAGTTTTGGTAATCCCGCACCTCCTCCTAATCTCCAAACTACAGATTCTCTGCATTATATTCACGCCACACATTTTCCTCAGACACGACATCTCCACTGCCTCCAGCCTTCTCCTTGTTGCAACATTTACCACCCATGCTTCACACCCATGTAAGAGCGTTGGTATAACTATACCCTCATACATTCCTGTTTTTATTTCTATGGATAAAGTTCTTCGTCTCCACAAATTCCTCAATGCACCACTCGCCTTTTTCCCCTCGTCAAAAATATGAGTCACCTCAACTTTCATAGACTCATCTGCTGACACGTCCATTCCCAAATATCTAGAAACATTCACATCCTCCATTCTCTGATATCCAATCTCTCGTTACCTACTTTTTTTTTTGTTATCCTCATCACCTTACTCTTTCGCATATTCACTTTTAATTTCCCTTTTGTACATACCCTACCAAACTCATCCACCAACCTCTGCAACTTCTCTTCAGAATCTCCTAAAAGCACAGTGTCATCAGCAAAGAGAGAGAGAGAGAGAGAGAGAGAGAGAGAGAGAGAGAGAGAGAGAGAGAAAGACACAGACAGACAGACAGACAGAGAGAGAGAGACATGGGCACATCTAAGTAAAATGGAAAGACATGCTAGAGGAGCTAGAAGTCCACACAAAGGCTATCTGCTGAGATCTAACTACTACCACCTAAATTAGAGATTACCGTATGTTCCTTAGGAGTATGAGTTAATGAAAGTAAAGAGAGAGGGATAAAGAAGAGGGATGGTTGAGGAGACATAACCAAATTCTCTCTCTCTCTCTCTCTCTCTCTCTCTCTCTCTCTCTCTCTCTCTCTCTCTCTCTCTCTCTCTCTCTCTCTCTCTCTCTCTCTCTCTCTCTCTCTCTCTGCAGGCTTGTGCAGTCTTTAAGAGTGTCACAATACTCCCCAACAGCTAGTCAATACCTCATGCAATGTGAATTTGGCCATTAATCAATGGAAAGAGATCGAGGACGTACAGAAAAGATGACGAGAAAGTAAAAGATACAAGAGAAATACTTCACTGAGGCAAAATGGGAAGAGGTGTAATAGTTTATGAGAGAGAGAAGAAGAAGAAGAAGAAGAAGAAGAAAAAGAAGAAGAAGAAGAAGAAGAAGAAAGAGAGACAGACATAGATACAGACCCCTACATACACACAGAGGAGCTAAGAATCGACCCCTACAAACCACAAATAGGTGATAAATATATAATATATATATATATATATATATAATATATATATATATATATATATAATATAATATATAAAATATATATATATAAAAAAACAACACACAACAATACACAATGATAGGCACGTTAAAAATTAGAGTTTAAAAGTTTGCAGCAAGACTAGTCCAGCTAGAGATGTCCTACAAGGAGAGGTTAAAGGGAAATCGACCCTGACAGCACAAGAGGACAGAGGGAGAGGAAGACATGATAACGACATATAAAATACTGAGAGAATGACAAGGTAGACAGGGAACAAGGTTCTTAGAGATAGACACGGACTAATTCCTAATATCCCTGTGATTCATCTGAGACTGAGAGTGATGTAGTGGAGGTAGTATCCATTTATAGCTTCATAGAAGGATAATGATAAAGCTCATGGTGCATGAGGAGAGGAGAGTAGCTACCAGTGAAAGAGGCGGAGCCAGGAGCTTTGAATCGACCCCTGCAACCACAATTAGGTGAGTTCGCGCGCGCGCGTGCACACACACACACACACACACACACACACACACACACACACACACACACACACACACACACACACACACACACACACACACACACACACACAAGCTCTCGGAGTTACTTTAACCTGAGGACTTGTGGCAGGAGTGAGCAGGAAGCCGTCGAGAGAGTGAACAAGATGAAATATAGAGACAGGTGCAGGGCCAATCAGCCAGCTTGTTCGATGCAAAATTGAATAAGTAACATTTTTATTTAGGGTGCGTGTTTTTACGCCTCTCTTGTACCTGAGTTATTGGTGTGTAGCTACACACACACACACACACACACTTCACACCAACACACACCTCACACACCTTCACACACTCACACACCTCACACACCTCACACACCTCACACACCTCACACACCTTCACACACCTCACACACCTTCACACACCTCACACACCTTCACACACCTTCACACACCTTCACACACCTCACTTTCACACTCCTCACACACTGCACTCATGCACACACTCAGGCATCTCTACAAAGAGTTACCATATATGGCATACGAGGATGTCAGGCGTATCCTGGAGTATGCACCACCAGCATAGAGTCCCCCTTCTTCCTCACCTAATAATGCATGTCAAGAAGCTAGTGAAAGTGCAGTGGTTTGCAACATGGCTAATCCCAAAGCTTAGGTGAATGAGCTATCAGGATAGACAAAAAAAGCTAAACCTGACGACACTGGAAAATTAAAGTACCTATGGGAGACATGGCAACGATATACAGAATACATAAAAGACCAGATAGCAAGACAAAGACAGACAGAGTTTTTCGAGATGCAACAAACAGGTTCACAGAGGCACAGTTGGAGTTTAAGAAAGACGGATATGCCAGTAAATACTCCTTCAGTCTCAGGATGATCAGGGAGAGAAACAATCTGAAGAAAGAAATGGTATGCAATAATGTCGCAAAAATCATATTTCATTGTGTTTGTTTATTATTAAATTATTGTAGACTTAGCTAAAATAGTATGTTTAGCTGGATTAGGCTAAATTAAATTGCGCTTTATATAATAAGGCTAAGTTTTCTGAGGTTCTTTTGGTACAAAATTATTAATTTTTACATTAAAACAAATTAAAAAATATATACATATCTTTAAACGTATAATAGAAAATTTTTAGAAAGGACTTAAAATAAGCTCTCGCCGACTGACCAATTTTACCTATTCGGCAGGAAATATATAGGAATATAGGAAAGAGTAAGGTGATAAAAGAATTAGGTAACGAAAGATTGGTTATCAGATTGGAGGAGGAGAGTATGGAGGAGGTGAATGTATTCATACATTTCGGAGTGGACGTGTCAGCAGACGAGTCGACGAAAGATGACGTGAATCATAGACAAGGTGAGTGGTGCACTGAGGAGTGTGTGAAGACAAAGGACTTTGTTCATGGATGCAAATAAGAGAATGTATAAGAGTATAGTTATACCAATGCTTTTATATGGGTGTGAAGCATGGGTTGTAAATGTTGCAACAAGGAGAAGGCTGGAGGCAGTGGAGATGTCGTGTCTGAGGGCAATGTGTGGTGTGAATATAATGCAGAGAATACGTAGTTTGGAAATTAGGAGGAGGTGCGGAATTACCAAAACTATTATCCAGAAGGCTGAGGAGGGGTTGAGGTGGTTCGAACATGTAGAGAAGATGGAACAAAATAGAATGACTTCGAGAGTGTATAAATTTGTAGTAGAGGGAAGGGGGGGTAGGGATGGGCCAGGAAAGGTTTGGAGGGAGGGGAGTAAAGGTTTCGGTACGAGGGGTTGGACTTCCAGCAAGCTTGTGAGCGTTTTTAAGTAGGAGGAATGGGACAAATAGTTTTTAGGACTTGACGTGGTTCGAGGTGGCAAGGGTAACTTTATAAAGGAATTCAGGGAAAAGGCGGGCCAGATTTGAGCCCTGGAGTGGGAAAGTACAGTGTCTGCACTCTGAAAGTGGGGTTTTTAAATGTTGAGTTTTTATAACTCGGGAATTTATGAAGACGTTTTCCTTTTTCGGGCCACCCAACCTTCGGGGGGAAAGGCAATTGTTAAAAAAGGAAAATAATTAAAATTTAAAAATTTATATATATTTTATTAAATTATTTTAATTTTTATATATTTTAAATATATTTATATTATATTTTATTTTTTTAATATATATTTTATTTATATCAAATTTTTTATTTTTTATTTATAATATATATATATATTTATTATATATTATGATGGAGGGGAGAGGACTTCAAAAAAAATTTTAAAAAAAATAAAAAAAAAATTTGGAGTGATTTTTAAAAAGTTAAGAAAGCCTAGGGAAATTTTGGATTTGAGTTAAAAAACCCGAGTAGGGGAGTTAGTGATGGGGGTGGAGGGTATTGGGTGAGGGGGGAATTTTTGGGAATTTTTAAATGTGGGGAAAAAAGGGGGCGGCAGTAATTTCATGCATGGTCAGGGAGGATACCATCTTTTAGGAGTGAATAAAAAGCAGAAAGTAGTGTGGGGAGGTACGTGAGGCCATTACGTAGAATGAAAGGGGGGGTTTTAAACGCTGGGAAATGTGGGATCATGACGAAATGTTAAAAGCAGGGGGGGATTAGTGTTGGAGTGGTTGGGACTTTGTTTAATAATGTATGAAAAAGGGGGAAAGGGACCTAGGGTTTGGGGGAGGAGTATAATCCCCTTTTTATAAGGGAAGGGGACAAAAGAGTTGTAAAAAATTTTTAAAAGGAAATAAGTTTACTGAGTATCCGGAAAAAGTTCGGTTTTTGGGTTTTAAATTTAAGAAATTTGAGGGAAGACGAATGTAGGGTTGGGATGAGCAGGGGGGCTTCAGGGGGAAAGGGGGTGTGTAGATCAAGTGTTTCATTGAAGCAATTTTTGTGAACGTATTTAGTTTAAAAATAGGGAAGTTTTTATTGCATTTTTTGGATTTAGAAAGGCATATGATAGAGTGGGATAGAGGGAGCAATGCGGCAGTGTTGCAAGTATATGGAATAGGTGGTAAGTGACTAAATGCTGTTAAGGAAGTTTTTATGAGGATAGTGAGGTCAGGTTAGGGTGTGTAGAGAGAGGGAGATCCTTCCCGGTTAAAAAGTAGGTCTTAAAGGAGGGGAGGATGTGTAATGTCACCATGGTTGTATAATATATTATAGATGGGGTTGCAAAAAGAAAGTAAATGCTAGGGTGTTCGGGGAGGGGAGGGATAATTATGGGGAATTCAAATTCAAAAATGGGAATTGGCCACAGTTACTTTTTGCTGATGATTACTGTGGCTTAAAGGACATTCTTAAAGAAAAATTGCACAGGTTTAGTCGGCATGAGTTTGGGAATGAGTGGGTAAAGGTAGAACGTGAACGTGACCATCGAAAAGAGTAAGGTGATGAGGGTATCAAATGATATAGAAGCGGAAAAATTAGATATCAAAATTGGGGAGGAGAGTATGGGGAAGAACGTGAATGTTTTTCAGGATTACTTGGAGTCGACGTGTCGGCGGATAGATTTATGAAGGATGAGGTTAACATAGAATTGATGAGGGGAAAAAAGGGTGGCGTGGTGCGTTGAGGTCTATGGTGGAGTCAAAAACAACGTTATTATGGAGGGCAAAGAAGGGAATGTATGAAAGTACTAGTGGTACAACCATCCTTATAAGGGGATTGAAGCTTGGGTGGTAACTGCAGCAGCGAGGAGGACGGTTGGAGGCATTGGAGATGTCCCTGTCTAAGGGTAAAGTGGTATAATAATATGCAGAAACAACGGAGTGTGGAAATAGGCTGAGTGGAGTACAAACACACTTAGTCAGCGTCCTCCTCTTTTAATATCTTATTAAATTTACAAAATCTTCCATCACCCTATCCATCCATTCCCCTCACAACCCAAACCTTGCCTTCCTTTTTTACTTAATAAACACGCTCTCAGCCTTAATTTCTCTATTTTTCACCACCTTCTTAAATATTTTATTTCAATTACCAACCATCCATCCCCCCCCCCCTATACCCCCTCCCTACCCCCCCTACTCGTTTCAATACTATCCCCCCCTCCCCCCACCACTATCCATCACCCGACCCCCACCCCTCAGCAACATGGGCCCCAGCCTACGTTGAGAGTGCGCAGGTCATCATCGTGCGGCTAACATGGACCCCGGTTATTAGAACCTCGACGCCTTGGCGACCATGCCCAGGCCGACGCAACTGCCCCCTCATGCACCTCAATCAACCTCCAGCCAGGGGCCCCACAGGCGACTCACTACGCGCCCACGCTTCCTTCCGACGCGGATCTGTTGTGTACTCTTCATCCGTCTATGCTTCTAAACTGTTGTGTTCTGAAGCACCTTCTCGCTGCCAAAACAGTGATAATGTGTGCGTGGTGGTGAAAGATCAAAAAATGTAGAAAGATGAAAGTATTTTCTTCTGGGATTTTTCTTTCTTTTTGGGTCATCCTGCCCTCAGGTGGGAGCGGCCCGACTTGTTGAAACCAAAATGTATTATATATGTCGTGCGATATGATACTAACTGGTAATTAGCAAGAACTCATTACTATTAAGTCCTTTTTTAAAATTTCTCTTATACGTTAAAGATATATTTTTTTCCTTAACGTTATGCTAACAATTTTATTTTGCTCCAAAAGCATCTTAAAACTGACTAACCTTATTATAAGATGAAATATATTTTAGCCCTACCCATAAATATATTTTAGATTTATTTACACTAATTTAATACTAAACTAACGTAGTGCCAAATATATTTTTCCTTAGGTTCAGATGATTTTGCGAAATTATTGGCTTACCAAATTTTCGCTTCGTTCTATTTGGGCAGGCTGAGCGTTGCTATTTAAGCTACGATCCAAGTTCTGCCTATTCGCACGCGTGCATTATATATTTATATATATTATTAAATATATATATGGTATATACTATATATATATATAATATATATATATATATAATACTATATCTATATATATAATTGTTTGTGTTTCCCATTTCACTCGTTCCTGTTACGCGCGGGGGGGGGGCTGGATTCCTTCTGCCTTGCTATCTATTTTCATCCGACCTTGCTCTGAGATGACGTGGAGCTTCATTAAATTCAATTTCTCCTGTGTATGGATGCACCATCCTGAGAGATGGCATTTCCAAGTGGTTAGTAACTCCATTTCTGCTGGAACGTTAACATTTTGAAGCTTCCGTAGAGATGAACCTTGCTGAATTTTGGCAGTCTCATTGCCCTACTGGAAGGCTCACGGCTCAGGTTGACAGATTTCAACACTATGTGATCCCATCCTATGCGAAGGATATGCAGCTTGGTAGCATATGTTCCCACTATGTAACTATCGTCTAGAATTTGGCTATTCATAAGCTATTACATTCAGTTTAGCTAACAAACATAATCACCCACCGTCTCAATCATATTCTATCTCGACCACAGCACACTCAACTAGTTAGACCACCTTCACCCTCACAGCCATCACATATTATACACCCTTCACACGCAGCACAAATCACTACCTTATTAACACCTTCACCACCACAGCACGCCTCACACTATTATAACACTTCACCACCACAGAACCTCCCACTATTATAACCCTTCACCACAGCAGCCATACACACTATAAAACACATTCACCATCACACGCAACATGGACACTATTATACACCTTCAATCACAGCACATCATAACTATAACCCCTTCACCACCACAGCACATCACATCATTATAACACCTCACCACCACAGCACATCACACTATTATAACACCTTCACCACCAGCACATCACACTATTATACGCCTTCACCACCACCGCACATCACACTACTTTACAACTTCACCACAGCACATCACACTATTATAACAACCGTCACCACAGCACATCACACTATTATCACACCTCCCACCACAGCCACATCACACTATTATACACTTCACCCCAGCACATCACCACTATTATACCCTTCACCACCGCAGCACATCACACCCATTATCACACCTTTAACCACCACCGACATCACACTATTATAACACCTTCACCACCCGCCAGCCCACATCACACTATTATAACCCCCTTCACACCACAGCACATCACACTATTATAAAGCACCTTCACACACCGCCACATCACTACTCTTATAAAACACCTTCACTCGACGGCGCCAGCCCTATCAGACTCCTCATTATAACACGCCCCTACATCCCCCACAGCCACAACACACTATTATAACACCTTCACACAGCCATCCACACTATTATAACACCTTCACCCAAAGCACCATCACACTATTATAACACTTCACCCCCACCGACATCCCAACTATTATAACACCTTCCACCGCACCACAGCCAAATCACATTATAAGACCTTTACCGCACCGCAGCACATCACATCCTTATAACACCTTCACCACCACAGCACATCACCTATTATAAACACCTTCACCACCACAGCACATCACACCAGTTATAACACCTTCACCACCACAGCACATCCACACTATTATAAACACCTTCACCACACAAGCACATCACACTTAACACCTTCACCACCAGCACATCACACTATTATAACACCTTCACCACACAGCACCTCACATTATAAACCTTCACCACCACAGGCACATCACACTATTATAACACTTCTACCACCACAGACATCTCATCGCATTCTTAACACCTTCCAGCCACAGCACATCACATATTATAACACCTTCACCACAGCACATCACACTATTATTACACCTTCACCACAGACATCAGCACTATTATAACACCTTCACCACCGCAAATCACACTTTTATAAACACTCACCACCACAGCACATCACAGCCAATTATTAACACCTTCACCACCAAAGCAATCACACTTACTATCAACACCTTCACACCACAGAACGATCACATCATTATAACACCTCACCACCACAGCACATCACACTGTATTATAACACCTTCACAGCACATCACCTATTATAACGCCTTCCCACCCACCGCACATAATTTATCACGCTTCACCACACATGCAATCACACTACTTTATACACACTTCACCCCCACAGACATACACTATTTAAACACCTGCACCCCCACAGCACAATCACACTATTAGAACACCTTCCACCACCACAGCACATCACACTATAGTATAACACCTTCACCACAGCACCTCCACATATTATAACCCATTCACCACACCCACATCACACTATTATAACACTGTCACCCCCACAGCACATCACACTATTATAGCCCCTTCATCCCCACAGCACATCCCACTATTATAACACCCGTCACCACAGCACATCACATCTAACACTTCACCACATCACATCACACTATTATAGAATCTCCACCACTACAGCCCACATCACATCATTATAACACCTTCATCCACCGCAGCACACTCACACTATTTTAACACCTTCCATCCACCAGCATCATCACATATTATAACACCTTCACTCTACGCAGCACACTCACATCTATTATACCCTTCACACAGCACATCACACTATTATAACACATTCCACCCTCCACAGCCACACTCAACTATTATAACACCTTCACCACAGCAATCACACTATTATAAACACCTTCACCACACGCCACATCACACTATTATTAACACCTAACCCACAGCACATACACTTATAACACCTTCCCACCCACAGCCCCACATCACACTATTATAACAACTTCACCACAGCACAACACACTATTCTAACACCTTCACCACAAACATCACACTATTATAACACCTCACCCCCACAGCCACATCACACTATTATAGCACTTCACCCCACGCACATCACACTATTATACCACTTCACCACAGCACATCCCACATCATAACACCTTGCACCACATCACCTCACACTATTATAGCATCTTCACCACTACAGCACATCACAGCATTATAACACCTCCCCACAGCCGCACATCCACTATTATAACCTTCACACCACAGCACATCACACTACTTATAACCCCTTCACCACCGCAGACATCACACTATTATACACCTTCACCACAGCCACATACACACTATTATAACTCCCTCACCCCCACAGCACATCACACTATTATAACACCTCACCACCACAGACAGTCCCACTATTATTAAAACTTAAACACAGACATCAACTATTATAACACCTTCACCACGACAGCACATCACACTATAACACCTTCACACACCTACAGCACATCACACTTTTTATCACACCTTCACCACAGCACATCACACTATTATACACCACATCACACCACCGTCACCTCACACTATTATAACACCTTCACCAACCACCGCAATCACATTATACACCTTCAGCACATACACTATTATAAACACTTTCCCCACCACAGCACATCCACTTTAATAACACTTTCACCACCACAGCACATTCACACGTATTTATAACACCTTCACCACGCCATCTATCCTATTTATACACCTTCAGCAAATCACACTATTATAAACCGTCACCACACAGCACATCTCACTATATAAACACCTTCAACACAGCACATTCACACATTCATCAACACCTCACCCACCACAGACATCACACTATTCTAAGCACCTTCACCACCACCAGCACATCACATCTATATGAACACTTCACTATCTCAACTACAACCATACCCTCCCCTTACCCACCACCCATCACCCCCATCCCCTCACGCATTACTAAAGACGCAGGTGCCAAGTTCACAGAAAAGGTCATCTTGCCCTTTTGGACGTGGATTTACAAAACGAGAGAAGATCTGATCGCTTGAGCTTCGCGAGAGAAACAAGTTAAAGACGGGAAATGATGCAACGAACTTTCATCACATTGAGTTCCACGACGCCTAGGAGATTAGTGAATTAGTCCGTGACCAGAGTAAAATATGTGGACCAGGAGCTAAGACTGACCCAGCCTTCACATATAGTGATGACCACTAGCACAGGCCCTCGTTCAACCCTCCATAACCAGAGCAGCATTTCACTGTTGCTTAGACAGTCAACTGACGGACTGTTAAACGGACCCTGAAACCGAGATATATGTCTGGGAATATCTTGCGCACCATGGAGGTGCGTTTTCTGCTGCATGCCAGAAATTATTACCTGTTATATTTTGTACTTCATTTCCTGGCACTGTCGTATATAATAGGAGAAGTTTTATTGATGGGATATCTAACCCAACCAAAATATGTGAATCGAGGTACTTTGCTGTCAAACCCCCACACCACCCACACACACACACACAGCCAGGAGCTATAAATCGACCCCTGCAACCACAATTGAGTACACACACAACACACACACACACACACACACACACCACACACACACACACACACACACACACACACACACACACACACACAGACACACACACACACACACACACACACATGAGGCATGATCAAGCTCATGGAGCAGGAAGAGCTGAGTCTCGATCCCTGCAACCACATCTAGGTGAGTACACACACATACCATAACAGGCCAAGTGTTAATCGACAATTGCCTTAACCCTCCAGAGGGCAAGGCAGACCAAAATGCGAATATGAAAGTGATTTCATATGAGGGGATAGAGCCGCTCGATGTAAGGTCAATGAGGCCATATAAATGGAGTTGTAAAAGTTATGTGTCGAGCAACTGCAGACATGGTAAGCCCGAGTAAACTCGGTCCTGCCCGTTAAGGGTATAACAATTTAAAATGTTGCAAGGTTGCAACTGTTAAAAAAAAATTTATTATACAAGTAGACAATATAAAAAACATAAATGGAACTTGTTTCTGAACAATTTGTAAGCATTAAAAAAATAGAAACAGGAACTACTTATCAACAATGACACATTGCAATGGGATACAACTTACAAATGAAATATTCCTGAGTTCCCTGAGAAAGAACAATCATTTTACATCACTAATTTCTGCAATGAAACTTTATGAAACAATTTCTATCCTTCTTGATGCATAGATTTACTTCGCATGTGATACAGGAAAATGAGGATGTGACATGATTATTCTTTTTGCTGTAATACTTGCATGTAAGCAAGTATCTTCTTCTTGTTCAATTTATGCTTTTTGGTTGGTGGCATAGCTTCCTCCTCATCTGTTGACACCTCTGCATCTCGTGGCAAGTATTCATCACCAGTGTCCACCAATTCCAGGTCATCTGGGTCTTGATCTGAGTCAATTTCGTCCCAAACACAGACAAATTTTGACTTATCCTTGGAGGACTCACAATGGAACAATTTCTGATTGATCTGGAAGGACAATAAAAACGTTCTGTACACACCCAGATCATTACTGAATTCATATACACACTACCAAATTTTATGGAGATATTTATATACTGAAACTTGAAAACATCACCTAAACGGGCAGGGACGAGTGTACTCGGTCCTCTTTTGTTGCACTTTTTTCATTTGCATGGTGCACTCTTATTATGCTACACAACGTCTTTATATATATATATATCAAAATATAGCTAAACTATTCATTTATGCACTAGACACACAAATCAGTACTTACCAACATTGTAGAGGGTGAAATGCAAGAGTATATGAGGAGCACTCGACAACAAACACGAGTCTGGGCGACGCCAAGCTAGAAGTGTTTGCATTTTGCTCTCTCAACCAATGGGAAGCAAGGAGATGCCATCTCCTTTAGCTGGAGCGACTCAGGGAAGGCTTGTGATTGGTCAGAAATAGAGAATGGGAACCCAGATGCGCTGGGGGAGTAGGAGTACACGCGCAAAAACCATGCTCTCAGGACCGACTAAACTCGGTCCTGCCCTCTAAAGGTTATTAACAGCTACTACCTACTTACCTGCCTACTTACCTACCTACCTGCCTACTTATCTACCTACCTGCCTACTTATCTACCTACCTGCCTACCTACCTGCCTACTTATCTACCTACCTGCCTACCTACCTGCCTACTTATCTACCTACCTGCCTACCTACCTGCCTACTTATCTACCTACCTGCCTACCTACCTGCCTACCTACCTGCCTACTTACCTACCTACCTGCCTACTTACCTACCTACCTGCCTACTTACCTACCTACCTGCCTACTTACCTACCTACCTGCCTACTTACCTACCTAACTGCCTACTTACCTACCTACCTACCTACCTATCTACCTACCTACCTACCTACCTACCTACTTACCTACCTACTTACCTACCTATCTACCTACCTACTTACATAAGAACATAAAGAAGGAACACTGCAACAGGCCTACTGACACATGCGGAGCAGGTCCGTGACCCCCCCCCGGATTAGCCTATGACTCACCCCCCCCCCCCGGATTAGCTCAATGGCTCACCCCCCAGATTAGCGAAATGGCCCACCCAGTCTGGTCACCTCTACTCAAGGATGGAGCATGGCACCAGACCCAGCAGCACAAGCTAGTCAGGTCCATGTATTTATCTAATCTATTTTTAAAACTACACAACGTTTTAGCCTGAATAACTGTACTCGGGAGTTTGTTCCACTCATCCACGACTCTATTACCAAACCAGTGCTTTCCTATATCCTTCCTGAATCTGATTTTTTCCAACTTGAAACCATTGCTGCGAGCCCTGTCTTGGCTGGAAATTTTCAGCACGCTATTTACATCCCCTTTATTTATTCCTGTTTTCCATTTATACACCTCGATTATATCCCCCCTAATTCTACGCCTTTCGAGAGAGTGCAGATTCAGGGCCCTTAGTCTATCCTCATAGAGAAGATTTCTGATACATGGGATCATCTTTGTCACCCTCCTCTGTACGCTTTCCAGAGCATTTATATCCATTCTGTAATACGGTGACCAGAACTGAGCAGCATACTCTAAATGAGGCCTAACCAAGGATATATAGAGTTGAAGAACAACCTGAGGACTTCTGTTATTTATACTTTTAGATATGAAGCCAAGAATTTTGTTAGCTTTATTGCTAACACTAATGCACTGTTGTCTTGGTTTTAGATTACTGCTAACCAGAACTCCTAAATCCTTTTCGCAATCAGTAGTATTAAGATATACATTATTTAGTTTATATGTGGCATGGTTATTTAACTGTCCAACATTTAGAACTTTGCAATTGTCAATATTAAACTGCATCTGCCACTTCTCCGACCATTGCATCAGTCTATTCAAATCATCCTGGAGTGCTCTAGTGTCCTCGTTAGAATGAATTGGACGGCCTATTTTTGTGTCATCAGCAAATTTACTTATGTCGCTATTTATTCCCTCATCTATGTCGTTTATGTAAATTGTGAACAACAACGGGCCCAACACTTATCCCTGAGGAACATCGCTTGTGACGTGCCCCCATTCTGATTTCTTCCCATTTATGCAAACTCTCTGCTGCCTATTTGCCATGCCTCTACCCGGGAAAAAATTTCTCCTCCTATTCCGTGTGTCTTAAGTTTCCTCAATAGCCTCTGGTGTGGAACTCTATCGAAAGGCTTACTGATGTCCATATACACAATATCATATTCATTACCATGATCTACCTCCTCAAACACCTTAGTGAAAAAAAAGTTAGTAAATTCGTAAGACAGGAACGCCCCTTTGTAAAACCGTGTTGAGATTCATTAATCAATCTGTGCCTTTCAAGATGGCTACGAATTGCTTCGGCAATTATTGATTTCATAGATTTTCCCACTATGGAGGTAAGGCTTATTGGTCTATAGTTCGAAGCCTAGGACCTGTCACCTGCCTTGTAAATAGGTATTACATTTGCCATTTTCCACTTATCAGGCACTATACCAGTTTGTAGTGATATGTTAAAAAGATTAGCCAAAGGTATGCTAAGTTCCTCTTTACATTCCTTTAACACCCTTGCAAACAGTTCATCAGGATCTGGGGATTTGTTAGGTTTTAGTTTCTCTATTTGTCTGAGGACCATGTCACTAGTTACCGCAATCGTATAGTTTATTATCCTGTTCTACATAATCCATTATTTCAGGAATATCGCTAGTATTTTCCTGGGTGAAAACTGAGAGAATTTCACACATATCCTTGTCACTGTCAGTGATCTGACCAGAGTTACTCACCTACCTACCTACTTATCTGCCTACCTACTTTCCTACCTACCTACCTACTTTCCTACCTACCTACCTACATACTTTCCTACCTACCTACCTACCTTCATTCCCCTCCACACATCTGTCTGAGGTGAACCCAAGTTGTTTATCAGCATACCATTTTTTCTGAGTAAAAAGTTGAAAAATAAAGCTATATGCGTTCAGTAATTTTTTTTTCTGCTAACATATTCTGATATTTTGTCAAGAACATTTTTAGTCAGGTTGAGAGTTTAGCATATTTTCTTTCATTTCCTTCTATAATGTCCATACAGTATGTGTTATTTACACTTTACTGGGTGTGATTTTGCTAGAAGTTATATGAAACTGAAGAAGAGTGTGTGAACAAGACTCTACTTAGTGAACAAGACTCTACTTAGTGAACAAGACTCTACTTAGTGAACAAGACTACTGAGTGAACAAGACTACTGAATGAACAAGACTCTACTGTGTGAACGAGACTCTACTGTATGAACAAGACTCTACTGAGTGAACAAGACTCTACTGTGTGAACAAGGCTCTACTGTGTGAACAAGACTGTGTGAACAAGACTCTACTGTGTGAACAAGGCTCTACTGTGTGAAGAAGACTACTGTGTGAAGAAGAATTTACTATTTGAAGAAGAGTCTCCTGTGAACAATACTCGAGGTCAAAGAAGACAAGGTTCCAGTCGCTGAAGACAAGGTTCCAGTCGCTGAAGACAAGGTTCCAGTCGCTGAAGACAAGGTTCCAGTCGCTGAAGACAAGGTTCCAGTCGCTGAAGACAAGGTTCCAGTCGCTGAAGACAAGGTTCCAGTCGCTGAAAACAAGGTTCCAGTCGCTGAAGACAAGGATCAAGCCACTGAAGACAAGGATCAAGCCACTGAAGACAAGGATCAAACCACTGAAGACAAGGATGAAGCCACTGAAGACTAGGATCAAGCCACTGAAGACTAGGATCGAAAAAATTCGGACAAGATTGCAAACAAAAACTCAGACGCTCTGAACAACAATCAGCTTAGTGTAAACAGTAATACTCTCCTCGTTTTGTAAGATGCCAATCACCCCTTGCCTCCACTCTCCCTGCCAGCACCCCTTACCTCCACTCTCCAGCACCCCTTACTATCACACTCCCTGCCAGCACCCCTTACCTCCACTCTCCCTGCCAGCACCCCTTACCTCCACTCTCCCTGCCAGCACCCCTTCCACCTTCCCTGCCAGCACCCTTACTTCCACTCTCATGCCATCCCCTTAACTTCCTAAATCCACATTCTAAGTTGGTTTTCCTTACATTTATATATATATGTTTTAAGTCAATTGACATTTCTTTCCTTGCGGAACTCAGCAATGATCTCTGAGCAAACTTGCGTCGCCTTTATGAAGAAACTAGAGCGTATAACTTGTCATTTGCAACAAAGGCACCAATCAGGCACCACAAATCCCAGGCTCCATGAATTATGGGTAATCCAGTGGATATGTGGAATGTTTATTCCTAGAAAACCTGGAAACGATGGCTACATTATTCCTGTTGACAACAGAAAGTTAGGAAATATAAGCCAACTAAGGACAATTGCATTTTGAAAAATATAATATGGCAGAATAAGATGAGTTATGAAAGGGATTTTATTTTTAGTTTCTGCTGTTTTTGTTTTTCATTTATAGTGCTCACGCCCTCTGCCCAAACAGAGAGGTTGGTCTGGGTTGGAAGCCGCTGCTGGCTTCGAACCCAGACCAACCTCTCTGCTTCTTTAAGTGGATTGTAATGCATCTTAAATGTGTCTCTGTGGGTGACGTTGAGGTGGACTCGATGAAACGGCAAACACCACACAGATAGTCACTGAAGTTCCAGGCAATTGGAAACACTTTGTTCCTATTTACTGATTCCTACCTCCTGATTCCCATCTCTTCGTTATCTCGTTCCTGTCTTCTGGTTATCTTGTTGCTATTTCAGTGAAGTCGATATGAGTTGGTAAATGCATAGAGATAATAAAACATTTGTGAGCTACAAATGGTAATTAAACACCGACAGTTAAGTAAGAACAACACATCTGGTAATAGGGATATTAATTATGGAGTCACATCACTCAACAGGAGTTGTCTGAACAATTTGATTTTTTAGCTACAGTGTATGTAAATAACAGAATTGATGTTATATTGTATACAAATACATAAGTTATATATATATATGTCGTGCCGAATAGGCAGAACTTGCGATCTTGGCTTAAATAGCAACGCTCATCTTGCCATATAAGACAAGCGAAAATTTGTGTATGCAATAATTTCGCCAAAATCATTCTGAACCTAACGAAAAAAATATATTTCACTGTTTGTTTAGTATTAAATTATTATAAACAAATCTAAAATATATTCAGTTGGGTTAGGCCAAAGTAAGTTGTTCTTGTTATAATAAGGTTAAGTAAGTTTTCTAAGATTCTTTTGGTGCAAAATTAAAAATTTTTACATTAACATTAATGAAAAAAATATATCTTTAAACGTATAAAAGAAAATTTCAGAAAATACTTAATTTTAAATGAGTTCTTGCTAATTGACCAGTTTACATATTCGGCACGACATATATATATATGTATATATATATATATATATATATTATATATATATATAATATATATATATATAATAAAATATATATATATATATTTAATAAAACTTTCTCTGTAAATTACATTTAAAAGGGAAAATTTAGCAAAATTTTTTAATTTTATTTGAAACGGAATATTTTTAACCTTTTCGGCCGTCCCTCACCAAGGGTAGCAAAAGAGAAAGGAACACATTTCCCCACAATTTATTCAATAGTTTTCTTACAGAAGTGTCCTGATATAATATTTTAGCAGAGATCACCCCAGGACGCAGCTCAGACGAAAATTCATACCACGAGCTATTAAATCTCTACATCAAATTCACTTTAAACTTGCAAAAATTAGAGCCTACAAGACTAGAAAATACGCTGGATCTCATCTTCACTATCAACGACGATGTGATACAACATAACAGAGGTACGAACATGTATGCACAGGTCTCATGGCCAGCAAAATGTGAGCAATTACGAGGGTGTTTTCACAAAATTCGACTTCAATAACAAAAACATACAATGGGAACAAGTCAACCATGTCCTAAATGAAACAAGTTGGGAAGATATCCTAAGCAACACGGATCCGAACCTTTGCTTAGAAAAAATTAAATCAGTGGCTCTTGAAATCTGCTCAAGGCACATTCCATTAAGAAAAAGAAAGAGAAGATGTGAACTGGAGAGAGAGACGCTCCCTATACAGACGAGAGCGAAGAGTCGCAGAGCTGCTGAGAGGGTAGAGGATAAAATACAGATGTAGAAGATAAACAAAATACAGATGTATACACAGACTTTGCGAAAGCCTTCGACAAGTGTGACCATGGTGCAACACCACACAAAATGCGTGATAAAGTAATAACAGGAAAAGTTGGTAGATGAATCTACAACTTCCTGACAAATAGAGCACAAAGAGTAATAGTAAACAGAATAAAGTTCGAGGAAGTACAGTGAAATGCTCTGTTCCATAAGGCACAGCACTCCCATCCTATTCTTCATCCTCATATCTGATATAGACAGAGATGTAAGCCATAGCTCCGTGTCTTCCTTTGTAAATGACACCCGAATTGCCATGACAATGTCCTCCATTGAAGACACCGCAAGACTCCGAGCGGAAATCAACCAAATCTTCAAATGGGCCACTCAAAACAATATAAAGTTCAAGGAAGAGAAATTTCAACTTCTCAGATATGGAAAACTTGAGGAAATTAAAACTGTATCAGGGTATACAATAAATTCTAACCATACAGCAGAGCGAAAAAATAATGTGAAGGACATGGGAGTGACAATGTCAGAGGATCTCACCTTCCAAGACCACAACAATGTATCTACCGCATCTGTTAGAAAAATGATAGGATGGATAATGAGAATCTTCAAAACTAGGAACGCCAAGCCATTCTCTTCAACTCGCTTCTTCTCTCTAGGCTGGAATACTGCTGTACACTAACTTCCCCCATCAAGACAGGCGAAATGCTGACCTGGTGAGTGTACTAAGAACTTTCACGGCACACAGAAGTACAATAAAGCATCTAAATTGCTGGGAACGGTTAAAGTCCCTTAATTTGTATTCCCTGGAACGCAGGCGAGAAAGATACATGAAAATATACAGTTGGAAAGCCCTAGAGGGATTGGTACCAAACTTGAACACGAAAATCGCTTCCTATGAAAGCAAAATACTCGGCAGGAGATGCAGCATTCCCCCAATGAAAAGCACAGGCGCCACGAGTACAATGAGAGATAAATTAGACACATGTGCAACTCTTGGGTATCTTTATTGAGGAAACGTTTCGCCACACAGTAGCTTCATCAGTCCATACAAAGGAGAATCTTGAAGAACAGGAGGAGAATGAGGTAATCACTCCCTCAACCTTGAGTCGACTGACCACATCGACCTCATTCTCCTCCTGTTCTTCAAGATTCTCCTTTGTATGGACTGATGAAGCCAGTGTGTGGCGAAACGTTTCCTCAATAAAGATACCCAAGAGTTGCACATGTGTCTAATTTATCAACATGCCGGTTCTCTGAACCATTCATCTACAAGTACACTGAGAGATAACACAGTAAGTGTCAGCGGCTCAAGACTGTTCAACTTCCTCTCAGTATACATAAGGGGGATTACCAATAGACCCCTGGCTATCTTTAAAAAGGTGCTGGACAGGCACCTAAAGTCAGTACCTGACCAGCCGGGCTGTGGTTCGTATGTCAGTTTGCGTGCGGCCAGCAGTAACAGCCTGGTTGATCAGACACTAATGCAACACGAGGTCTGGTCTCGGATCAGGCCGCTGGGGCGTTGACCCCCGAAACTCTCTCCAGGTATACTCCAGGTATATCACAGCTCAGATGACCTTCCCACTGCAACAATCTTCTTACAGTGTGCAGGCACTTTCTCTCCCACCTACATCATTTTAATAATGGTTAACAGGTTTCACAGAATCAATTCATTAGTAATATCTTGTTCGCACTCTAACAGTACGTCAAGCATTAAAAAAAAAAAGTGTCTCCGCTCCAATCGAACACTCACCCTCAAGCCTGCTGACTGCTGTATCCCCTAGCACACAATGCGACCCTTGCCTCATCTTACCCAAAGTTTCTACGACGGCCATTATTCTTTCTTCCACTGCAGATTTAAACACGCAGTCATCTTATCTCCCTCCATCCTCACTGAATGTCTAAACCTCCTCAACCTCCCCTTCTCAGCCTTCTGAATTATACCTCGGCATAATATTCACACCAAACATTACTCTGTAATATGACATCTCCACTGACTCTGTCTTTCTCTTCACTGCCGCACTGTGTGTGAATGTTAGTACCACAGTACGCTGAGACATTTTTCTATTTGCCTCCATAGATACATTTCTTAACTTCCACAGACACCTCAACACATTACTTACCTTTTTTTCCCCCATCGTCTGTCCTCTGGTTAATTTAATCCTTTATAGACATATCTCCTGACATGCTCGCTCTCAAATATTTGAATACATTCAGTTCCTTCATACTCTCTTCGTCTACCTAGTTAGCTAGTTTTTCGTAGCTTAGATTCTGTTTGTTATTATCACCACTTTGCTCTTGTCTAGATTCACTTTTAATTTCCTTCTTTTACATATCCTTCCCAATTTATCCAACCTCTGCAATTTATCCTCAGAATCTCCCTAAATAGCTGCGTCATAAGTAAGAAGCAACTATCACAACTACTTTGTATCAGATTTATTAACTTTTAATCCCACGCATCTTTCCAATGTTGTAACATTCACTTTTCAACTCCATTTATAAATACGTTAAACCAGCAAGATGACATCACACATACCTATCTTAAGTTCTACTTTCACTTGGAACATGGTCCTCAGTTTTCCCTCTGTATATACTAACCTGAATCTTACTCTCGGACTTCATCTATATATGCATTTATATATATATATATATATATAATATAATAATATATATATATATATATATATATATATATATATATATATATATATAATCACACTGGCCGATTCCCACCAAGGCAGGGTGGCCCGAAAAAGAAAAACTTTCACCATCATTCACTCCATCACTGTCTTGCCAGAAGGGTGCTTTACACTACAGTTTTTAAACTGTAACATTAACACCCCTCCTTCAGAGTGCAGGCACTGTACTTCCCATCTCCAGGACTCAAGTCCGGCCTGCCGGTTTCCCTGAACCCCTTCATAAATGTTACTTTGCTCACACTCCAACAGCACGTCAAGTATTAAAAACCATTTGTCTCCATTCACTCATATATATATAATATATATATTATATATAATATATATATATATATATATATATATATATATATATATAATAATGTCGTGCCGAATATGTAAAACTGGTCAGTTAGCAAGAACTCACTTAAAATTAAGTCCTTTCTAAAATTTTCTCTTATAAGTTTAAAGATAAATTTTTTTCATTATCAATACTGCAAATATTTTTAATTTTGCACCAAAAGAATCTTAGAAAACTTACCTAACCTTATTATAACAAGAGCAATTTATTATAGCCTAACCCAACTAAATATATTTTAGATTTGTTTACAGTAATTTAATACTAAACAAACACAGTGAAATATATTTTTTTCGTTAGGTTCAGAATGATTTTGGCGAAATTATTGCATACACAAATTTTCACTTGTCCTGTATGGCAAGATGAGCGTTGCTATTTAAGCCAAGATGGCAAGTTCTGCCTATTCGGCACGACATATATATATATATATATATATATATATATATATATATATATATATATATATATATATATATATATATATATATATATACATACATATTCATACAACACAATATAACCACAGTGAAAAGTAGCAATAACCAAAGTGTTTCTCCTGATCGCTCACATTTTTACGAAATAAAACTTATGACTCAACACGTGCCTTTTATAGCAGATATATCACCTCACAGGTACAGTTGCAAATGTCACCCCACATGTATAGTCACAGCTGTCACCTTACATTTACTGTCAGAGATGTCCCCTACCATTTACATGAATCTGAATCTGGTGAACTAGATTTATATTACCTAAAATTGTGAGAATTATAAGCTATGTTAACAAACAGATAACCTGACTAAAAGCTCGAGAATACCTTTATTTGACATGTCACTCTTGGCTAATATGTTTAGATATATTGTAATACTTCTACTGCTCCACGTTCACTGAGGTAACAAACACACCACTGACTGTACTTGTGAGTGGACAAATATACGAGTCAGAAGGGCTGGGTTTGATTAAAACCTGAGATAATGAAGCTAATTCTTGGGAAGATTTGAGAAAAGGCTGGATGGGTGGGAGTGGTTGATTTAGAGAAAGACTTGCTTAGTTTGGGCCAGTAGGCCTGCTGCAGTGTTCCTTCATTCCTATGTTCTTATGTCAATTGCTTTATTATTTTTACTATTCTTTGATAACGTGAGAGATCACGAAAGCGCTTGGAATATTACTATTTTGTGTTTATATTGCATATCACCTGTTTCTCGTGTACTCCTATTCTCTATATTATATAAATTCATACTAGGAAGGAATACGTTAGGCCAAAACATAGAAAAAGATAATGAAAAGTATAATTGCAGAGAAAAACAACATATAGCTATCATAAAGAGTGAAGGAATTGAAGATAGATTTAAAAATTCAAGAAAAAGAAATAAAAACGAAGTCCTCGACCGCCCTCAGTGCACAAAGAAGTCCTCTCATTTTCTCGACTTTGTATACAATTCCATTTCGTAAGTTCGCTGCGTGGATCGAGGGTCTGCGTCAAGTGTTCCTCATAATGTATTAACAGTCGGCTAGAGCTTTAAGCTTTTGGATAGATTACCCCACTCCAAACCCCTTTTCACACCTCAGTCCCAATCTCCCTAATTAAGTCGCGCAATATTGAAAACCCTCAGAAAACGTGAGCATATTTGATAATTCATGCGTGATCAAAAGACTCGTATTTGAAAAGTCAATACGTGAGGTGGAGGCGGGCGTGGGAGAGGGTCTTCGGCTGTTTATACTCTTGTTTTAAGTGAGAAATAAAAAAAATTCAAACAGGGTGGTGTTTTTTCTCTGAATTTTTTGAGAGGGACCGAAATTTGTCTTTGCATTGTTATTAAGTGTGAAAAAAATAAAAATATATGAATAGCAGGGGGTGAATTGCTGTACTAGTTCCTCGAAGCTCCGAAGGAAGAGTTTCGGAAGAAAATTAAATGACTAAAATTTTAAAGCGGAATAAACGGGGAAAAAATCATCGTGACTTATAAATCAGAGGAATTTATACTGTGAATTTATCCTAAGAATTTATACTGGGAATTTATACGACACGTTTTCCCCTCGCTTACTTAAAACCCAAGTTAAATAATTACCGAAGTGTAGGCAAGGCACCTTGGTGTGCCGACTATCCTAACTTGCAAATCTCAAACATCTCTCCCACTTCACCTTCCCTTCCCTTACCTCCCCTCCCTTGCCCTCCCCTCCTACCTCAAATGTAATTGACTGGCTTTATACATGCTGGAAAATGATTGGTAGATTAATTCCAGGTCTTGAATCGCGGCTGGCAACCTTATTTGAGCTTACAATTTGATTGGTTTGCTTAATAAAGACTGCGGAGATCTTTGCAGCTTCGTGGTGTGCGGTAAGCGGGCCGAGCCAACCACGAATTGTGGGTTGTTGGTGCTTCCTCTGGCTGCACCACAAGACAAGTGCTTGGCAGCTTTAATCTGACACCCGCAACAGCGAGAGGGAAGAGAACGGGAATAGACGGAGAACGGGATGAGAGAACGAGAAAAAGAGGGTGAGAGAGGGAGGAAGGAAAGGTGAGAGGGGCAAACAAGGCTGGTAAGGGTAGGAAGAGGAGGATTTCTTCCTGGTGATGATCTTGGGGATCATCGCCCCTGCCGCCCAGTCTCAGACCAGTCCTCCAGAGAAAGAGAGAGAGAGAGGGAGAGGGAGAGAGAGAGAGAGAGAGAGGGAGGGAGAGAGAGAAGGAGGGAGAGAGAGAGAGAAGGAGGGAGAGAGAGAGAGAAGGAGGAGAGAGAGAGAGAGGGGAAGGAGGGAGAGAGAGAAGGAGAGGAGGGAGGAGAGAGGGGAGAGAGAAGAGAGAGAGAGGCCAATATTGTCAAAATACCACACTTGGATCCACTTCGAGGACAGCGTGAAACAAGCTTTTATGCCACAAGACGGGCAGAAAGCAGCAACTTCACTCTGGCTGTACCCTTCTCCAGAACATCACTCCATCTGAGATCATACATACCCAGGATGACTCGAGTATGGAACACATTCGTACAGCATAATGATGTCAACGAGATAAAGTCAGTTGATCAAATGAAAATGCTGGCCCACAGATGGCTCCAACTTCATCCTGTCCCGTACTTGTATGTCTCATAACAATAAAAATGCTTTCAAATGAGCTGATGTAGGTAACAGCTCTTAGCTTGCCAATAAAGTTAGGAATCCTTAACCTGTAATATAGCTGTCAATAAAGCTAGGGATCCTTAACCTTGTCAAACCCTGTGTAAAAAAAAAAAAAAGAAAAAAAAAAAAAAAAAAAGAGAGAGAGAGAGAATATGTGGTAGGAATTACTACAACTAGTCTGCTTTTATTAATCCCCATCATCCATTTAAAATTTTCATGCTAGTTTGCACTATACTTTATGTACTACTATGATACACTACAATTATAACTACGCACCTATACTGTGCTGCTGCTGTTGCTGCTGCTACTGCTGTTGCTGTTGCTGTTGCTGCTGTTGCTGTTGCTACTGCTAACAGTCTGTTCGTATGAAAACCTATAGACTCCACGTGGGTCATTCAGGCTGCAATTCACCTTAAACTAACAAATTATTTAATTCCTAAAAGCAGGAATTAAAGCAAACTCTGTGTATACACACCGAGATAAAAATATACATATCTGTGTATATGTTTCGCTGCTTCATCGACTTCAAAGTTTTATGAACTCCGGCATTTACTAGTAGTGTTACTTTTGTTGTTATTGACGTTAAGTTTATTTAGGCACAGGTACAGATAAGTACATTTATCATACACTGTAAATTACTAGGATACCTCCCCCCCCCCAAATAAGTGAAAGTGACTTATTCCCATTGGGGTCCTTTAGTAGTAGTAGTAGTAATAACAATGAAAATAAGTAGCTATAATTCACCCTCACATTTTCTATCATGGGTGGATGAGGTCACAAGTATAGACAGGAGGGACTTGTGAATGGGAGCAGAGGCGCGAGGTGGAGAGAGGGACACTTAAAGTGCTTATTTAACGCCTTGCTCACATTTGCTGACGTCTGCTGTTTTGCTTGCTGATATCTCCCGACGTTTGTTGATATTTGCTAACTTCTGTGGCTTTTCTCTCTCGCTTTACGACTCCTTGTGCCGCCTTCTCACTTTTAATTATATATTGACACAATTAACTTTAATATTAAATACAAAAGGCAGGTATTAATAGTGTGATTCACAGATGTGTTAGTCTTAGTTGGATAGGTAGAAATCAAGGAAATACAACCGAATAAGACTCAGATGATGAGAAATTTCAGTTACTCCGATATGGTAAACACGAGGAAATTAAAACTTCATCAGAGTACAAAACAAATTCCGGCCACAAAATAGAGCGAAAAACCAACGTCAAAGACCTGGGAGTGATCATGTCGGAGGATCTCACCTTCAAGGACCATAACATTGTATCAATCGCAGCTGCTAGAAAAATGACAGGATGGATAATGAGAACCTTCAAAACTAGGGATGCCAAGCCCATGATGACACTCTTCAGGTCGCTTGTTCTATCTAGGCTGGAATATTGCTGCACACTAACAGCACCTTTTAAGGCAGGTGAAATTGCTGACCTAGAAAATGTACAGAGAACCTTCACGGCGCGAATAACGGAGATAAAACACCTCAACTACTGGGAGCGCTTGAAGTTCCTGAACCTGTATTCCCTGGAACGCAGGCGGGAGAGATACATGATTATATTCACCTGGAAAATCCTAAAGGGACTAGTACCGAACTTGCACACGAAAATCATTCACAACGAAAGCAAAAGACTTGGCAGACGATACAACATCCCCCCAATGAAAAGCAGGGGTGTCACTAGCACGTTAAGAACAATACAATAAGTGCCAGGGGCCCGAGACTGTTCAACTGCCTCTCAGCATACATAAGGGGGATTATCAATAAACCCCTGGCAGTCTTCAAGCTGGCACTGGACAAGCACCTAAAGTCGGTACCTGACCAGCCGGGCTGTGGCTCGTACGTTGGATTGCGTGCAGCCAGCAGTAACAGCCTGTTTGATCAGGCTCTGATCCACCAGGAGGCCTGGTCACAGACCGGGCCGCGGGGGCGTTGACCCCCGGAACTCTCTCCAGGTAAACTCCAGGTAAGTGAGATACCTCTAGGTAGTTCCATGGTACTCATACTGTTCTTATGTAGTACAAATTATATATCGTTCATGTGTCAGGTAAAGATAGACTGGATGCTGCTAGCTCTTCATCTCCTGAACCGGAGTTATGTAAATTCTATTTAAGAGAGAAACTATCTCATGGAAATTGAAGTAATTTTATTTAAATTAAAAAAATGCCAGTATCAGTAAGAGTATTACTGTAATCAATTCAAAACTAAAGCTAAGCAATAAATTAGATCTTTTTTTTTTCTGGGGAAGCGACTAGTTGGTATCAATTGAAAGGTGATGACTATAGTCATTAGAAAATAGACAATTGCAGTATGATGCAATCCTTTATTGGTCAATAAAGGATTACATTATGCTACATTTGTATCTATTTTTTCCTTATCGGTTTTTATACCACTAATACCTATAGTCTCTATTGGAATTTGTTCCCCATGAGGGTTGTGTGCAATAACTTGAGAATTCATCTCCTGATCGCCTTCAATATTCGAACTCGTGTGTATCTCACCGGGAGTAAAGTTCGGAAAGTTATTGGGCGGTGTACCTATTTTATTTAAGATTTACCTATTTTATTTAAGAAAAAAACTGAACATCCAACTCTTGCAATATGGAGTAAAACTAGATCTACCCTACTCTTAGTTTTATTAGATTTATCTTTTAAGATAGATTTGGTTGAGCTCCAGCTCTTCTGCTTCTTGAAGGTGTTAATCTAAATATTCTTAGTCTAGTGGCGATATTAAGATGCATTTGCTAGCCCTGAGTGTATTGAGTTCTTGAACGTCTTAAAACTGTTGTTGTCCATCTTGAATTCTTGAGAGGGTTGAGCTATGGCTGCTGGGTCTCTCGAAGTGAACCTCTTGTATGTTTTGAGGGACAACTGCTGCATGCAAGGAGGTATAGAAGTTGGGGTTATAGGCAGGACCATATCTACGGAAAATAACGCCTACGGCAAGCACTGAAATTGCGCCTCTTCAAACGTCTGACACCCATTTTTAATAAGATAAATTTACCATCAAATCATTTCAAAAATACAAATCAAGCTTCTTAATCTTTTAATTAGCAAATTATGGCTCTACATGAAAATTACAACTGCACCTTCCTTGCTTTCACTGATGTAAATTGGTCTGTGATGCGCCCCACTTCAAGCGGCGCCCAGGGCACGTGCTACACCTGCCATACGTTAGGTACACCACTAAAAGTCATGGTTCTATGACCATATATTTTAAAGGGGTGGACCGGTAAGCCAGCGGAAGGCCTCGGTCAGATGACCAAAGCTCCAACGGCGGGTCATCATCTAAGACCCGGGTCAGGAAACACTTGTCCTGTTTCCTGACGAACCTGATCTAACCTAACCACTGGTTATAGGATACGGCGATACTTCTCTTGGATAGTTCAGCTACTGAAATACATCGAATATATCAGGCCTACAGGCCAACACTGCCATTTAGAAAACTTCTACCTTGCAGTATAAAATACTACGATATAGACATAGAATTATCATTTTTAGTGAATTGCTAAATATGCTTCATTTGAAGTAAAAAAAAAATACATAATTTGTTGAAATTGGCTAAACTCTGCTGATCTGGGGAATTGTGTGCATAATTTATCGTCTACCTAACGTTTGAAGATGGCCGTCTTAAAGGGGTTAATGGTGTAGTTAATGTTGTACTTTTATAACTGTCGTGTAAGCGCGCTTCTAGCAAGACAGTGATGGAGTGAATGATGAAAGCTTTTGTTTTTCGGGCCACCCTGCCTTGGTGGGAAACGGCCTACGTGTTAATAAATAAAATATGTATGCCTGTCTCTCTCTCTCTCTCTCTCTCTCTCTCTCTCTCTCTCTCTCTCTCTCTCTCTCGCACACACATATACATGTACATCAATAACAACACTGCAACTAGCCAAGGACTCGAACCCATGCTGCTTTGGCCTGCCTCATGGTGGGCGAAAACTCATGACGCCTTAATCCACTGGACCATACAATCCTTAACCAGTGGAACCTAATGTTGTACTCGCTACCCAAGGACACACGATGGTGTGGATGACTCTAGTCTAATTTCATCCTAGTCCCTGTTTGGTGTACTAATACAACGAGCAGTATTTTATATTATTGTGACCACAACGAATGGTATTGATCAATACCACTCGTGTGTGTGTGTGTGTGTGTGTGTGTATATATATATATATATATATATATATATATATATATATATATATATATATATATATAATATATACACACACACACACACACACACCCACGCTCGCGCGAAGAGTTTTCTTTAATCTCTGTTTTAGGAATTAAAGTATTCTTGACTGGTGATAAACAGGTGATATACAGTTTTAATGATCATGGTGTAGCTAATACGTGGAGCCACTGTCCAGACATCGTTCCTCCTCCTTTCCCTCTCCTTATTTGATACCCCTCTCTCCTCGTCAATACACACTCACCGGTGAGACTATTCGTCTCACAGCTGTGAGGATTCATGATCGAATTCCGATCAAGCGGCCCACGGTCATCTAGCAGCAGCACCTGCCCACCTAGCAGCAGCACCTGTCCACTTAGCAGCAGCACCTGTCCACTTAGCAGCAGCACCTGGCCACTTAGCAGCAGCACCTGTCCACTTAGCAGCAGCACCTGTTCACTTAGAAACGCCTGCCCACCTAGCAGCAGCACCACCTGCCAACCTAGCAGCACCACCACCTGCCAACCTAGCAGCACCACCTCCTGCCAACCTAGCACACCACCTACCAACCTAGCAGCACCACCACCTGCCAACCTAGCAGCACCACCACCTGCCCACCTAGCAGCACCACGACATGTCCATCTAGCAGCACCAGGACATGCCCACCTAGCAGCACCACCACATGCCCACCTAGCAGCACCACCACATGCCCACCTAGCACCACCACCACATGCCCACCTAGCACCACCACCACCACCACATGCCCACCTAGCACCACCACCACATGCCCACCTAGCACCACCACCACATGCCCACCTAGCAGCACCACCACATGCCCACCTAGCAGCACCACCACATGCCCACCTAGCAGTACCACCACATGCCCACCTAACAGCACCACCTGCCCACCTAACAGCACCACCTGCCCACCTAGTAGCAACACCTGCCCACCTAGCAGCAGTCTTCAGTGTAAATTATTCAGACATTATAACCACAAATAGGTAATTTCTGCCAGAGGTGCGGAGTGTTCGATGATCTTCACAAAGTCAACACACTCATCATTCGAGAAGTGGGCTTTGTGTTGTGTGGTATGAAGGATGTGTCGTGAAGTGGGGCATCATGGAAGTGCGGTCAAGTAGGGCATGATGGAATCGTGGGATGGTGTGGTGTGGTTGAATATGATAGAAGTGTGGGGTACTTAGGGCATGATAGAATTTTCGGGTGGTAAGGCATGATGGAATTGTGGGGTGGTGGAGCATAATGAAATTGTGGGGTGGTGGGGCATGATGGAACTGTGGGGTAGTGGGGCGTGATGGAATTGTGGGGTGGTAGGGCATAATAGAAGTATTAGGCAGTGGGGCATGATAGAAGCATGAAGTGGTGGGGAATGATAGAGGTATGAAGTGGAGCGTGATAGAGGTATATGGTGGTGGGGCATGGTAGAGATCTGGGGCGGTGGGGCATGGTAGAGGTGTGGGGTGATGGGGCATGGTACTAGTATGATACGGGTGTCACCTGAGAGTGAAGCACCATGGATTACTGAAAATATAATGCATTTTGGCCTTCAAAAAAAAAAAATAAAAAAAAAAAAATCTAATTACTAGAGTCAATTATAGCTGAGATTATAAGAAGCCATCTCGATAAGCATAGCTTGATTAATGATACTCAGCATGGATTCACAAGAGGCCGGTCTTGTCTAACTAATTTATTAACTTTCTTCAGCAAAGCTTTTGAGGCTGTTGACCACGATAAAGAATTTGATATTATTTACTTAGATTTTAGTAAGGCTTTTGATAGAGTTCCGCACCAAAGACTGTTAAAGACAGTGGCAGCTCATGGCATTGGGAGAAAAGTGCTCTCGTGGATCGAGTCATGGCTCACAGACAGGAAGCAGAGAGTGTCCATAAATGGGGTTAAATCCGAGTGGGGTCTGTAACAAGGGGGCGTTCCCACAGGGATAAGTCTTGGGCCCGTTGTTGTTTATAATATATAATCAATGATCTTGATGAGGGAATTACTAGTGATATGAGCAAATTCGCCGATGACACAAACGTAGACGTTAGGGAACTTCAGGAGGATTTAAACAAACTCTATTCATGGTCAGAAAAGTGGCAGATGCAGTTTCAAGTAGATAAATGCAAGGTTCTGAAGCTCGGGAGTGTCCATAATCCTAGTACTTAAAAAGTTAAATGATGTAGAACTTAGCCATACAGATTGCGAAAAGGACTTGGGGGTTATGGTGAGCAGCAACCTTAAACCAAGACAGCAATGCCTAAGCGTACGTAATAAGGCAAATAGAAATTTCTGGAATTTTATCAAGAAGTGTAAGCAACAGAATCCAGAGGTCATACTGCAGCTTTATACATTATTAGTAAGGCCTCACCTAGATTATGCAGCTCAATTCTGGTCTCCATATTACAGAATGGACATAAATTCGTTTTGAAAACATTCAGCGTAGAATGGCTAATTAATACATAGCATTAGAAATCTTCCTTATGAAGAAAGATTGAAGACTCTTAAATTACATTCACTTGTTAGACGAAGAATGAGGGGAGACATGATCGAAGTGTATAAGTTGAAGATAGGTATTAATAAAGGGGATATTAATAAGGTCTTGAGGATGTCTCTCCAAGAGAGAACCCGCAGTAATGGATTTAAATTAGACAAGTTTAGATTTAGAAAGAACATAGGAAAGTATTGGTTTGGAAATAGGGTAGTTGATGAGTGGAACAGTCTACCTAGTTGGGTTATTGAGGCTAGGACTTTGGGCAGTTTCAAATTTAGGTTGGATAAGTACATGAGTGGGAGGGGTTGGGTTTGAGTGGGACTTGCACATCAGAGCTTATTTCTTGGGTAACATTGAAAATTGGGTTGGGCAAATGTTTTGTTAGTGGGATGAATTGTAAAGGACCTGCCTAGTATGGGCCAACAGGCCTGCTG
>NC_069482.1:13351424-13398924 GCF_026875155.1 Cherax quadricarinatus
CTGCTGCTATTAATGCTGCTGCTGCTAGTACTGATGCTGCTATTGCTACTGCTGCTGATACACCTACCATAATTAATACTACTACTATTACTGCTGCTGCTTTAGATCATATTAATGCTACAACTACAACCATTACTACTGCCACAACTGTTATTACTTTTGCACTCCTACAAATACAGTTACTACTTCTCTTGCATTTATTATTACTATGACCATTGTTACAAATACCATTATTACTACTATTACTATTATTTCTAATAATATTACTACTGCTGCGATTATTACTATTACCAGTAATAATCGGAGATGAATTTCTTCCTAGAAGCCTGGTGGCGGTGGATTTTGACTGTCATCGAGAGAGTGAAGACGTGAACGACCCCACACCCCTTCCTCCTCACCATCCCCCCTTTCTCTCACCCCTTTTCTCCCTCCCCTTCCCCCTTTCACCCCATCCCCCCCTCTCATCCGTCATCGGGCGGCGGGCATGAACTGTACTGAACCCCACCATTGTGTTTGCAGGTTATTTATGGTTCCCGATTATCATCTCCGCCTAAGAAATGGCGAGGAAACATAATTGCACTCATAACTTACGGTATTGATAATGATGAGCGTTTGTGTTTTACCAAGGTGATCCCCGGCTCAACTCTGATACCATCAGCCACATTTAGCTAACCTGTGACTGAACTAACTTAGCTATATCTAGTGTGGCTTAGTTATGTCTAGTGTGATTTTTAAGTTTGGCTTAGATATGTCTAGCGAAGCTAGTATGTATTATATGTGTAGGAATTTTATTCTATAGTGGGGAAGGGAGAGAGAGAGAGAGAGAGAGAGAGAGAGAGAGAGGAGAGGGAGAGAGAGAGGGAGAGGGAGGAGGAGAAGGGAAGGGAGGGAGGGAGTAAGAGGAGCAAGATGGAGAGGACAGTTACTAATGATCTGGAAGACAACCGATGGAAGTGTATGGCATCTATTATTTTTTCTAATTTCATCTGTTTTGGTGTGGTTGTGATGAAGCATTCAGGGGTGTGTCTTGTTGTGTGTGTGTGTGTCGGTGTGTGTGTGTGTGTGTGTAGTCTTGTGTGTGTGTGTGTCTTGTGTGTGTGTGTGTGTGTGTGTGTTGTGTCTTGTTGTGTGTGTGTGTGTCTTGTTGTGTGTGTGTGTGTGTGTGTGTGTGTGTTGTGTGTTTTGTGTGTGTTGTGTGCTGTTGTGTGTGTGCTTGTTTGTGTTTGTGTTTATGTGTGTGCGTGTTGTGTGTGTTGTGTGTGTGTGTTGTGTGTACTCCAAAAGAAAACAAAGACAGTAATATTCATACCTGCCTTAAAGGTCCTGGCACTGGGTTAAGAAATAGAAAGAGAGACTCAAGGAGAATAACACAACAGACATCAACCCAGATAACCTAAGGGATTTAAATAATAGTGAATCTCACAGCCTGCATAATGACAATTAGAAACGCCAGACTGAGATCACACACAACACACACAACACACACACACTACACACACACACACACACACACACACACACATACAACACACACACACATACACAACACACACATACACACACACACATACATATACACATACATACATACATAACATACACACATACATACACACACACATACACATAAAACACTCAACACATACACACACATACACACACATACATACACACACATACACGCACACACCACACAACACACACACACACACACACACACACACACACACACACACACACACACACACACACACACCTCCCCTCCCCTCCCCCCCACACACACGCAGGCGCGCAAATTCACTAACATCACTTATGCAAGTCTCATCAGCGGATACCCAGAACCAACGTAGGGCCCATACATAAAAACACAAATTAGGAAAAGCCTGAAGCTT
This sequence comes from Cherax quadricarinatus, assembly GCF_026875155.1. Taxonomy (NCBI): domain Eukaryota; kingdom Metazoa; phylum Arthropoda; class Malacostraca; order Decapoda; family Parastacidae; genus Cherax; species Cherax quadricarinatus. The sequence continues at coordinate 13,353,317 of NC_069482.1, forward strand.
CACCAAGGTACCAGAACCGAGAAGTAACGTGGGAGAAATGACAGCTAGATAAACAACAGAATAGACTGTTGATGGAAAAAAAAACAAACTGTTGAGTTAAGATGAGCCAGGAAGATGAGACATGAAAAGAATCCGAGAAAATAAACTTCAGAAATGACAGGAAATATTTTCACAGCTTTTATAAATTTCACTTACCAGGGTTTAAAAAAAAATCAGTTTCCTGTACTATTAGGGTTCTTTCAGGTATACAGAAGTAAGATTAGGGACAAGACTGGTCAGATCACTGACAGTGATAAGGATGTGTGTGAAATTCTCAATACCTACTTCCTCTCAGTTTTCACCCAGGAAATTACTAGCGATATTCCTGAAATAATAGATTATGTAGAACAGGATAATAAACTATACGATTGCGGTAAGTAGTGACATGGTCCTCAGACAAATAGAGAAACTAAAACCTAACAAATCCCCAGGCCCTGATGAACTGTTTGCAAGGGTGTTAAAGGAATATAAAGAGGAACTTAGCATACCTTTGGCTAATCTTTTTAACATATCACTACAAACTGGCATAGTGCCTGATAAGTGGAAAATGGCAAATGTAATACCTATTTACAAGGCAGGTGACAGGTCCTTGGCTTCGAACTATAGACCAATTCTCGTAGGAACGTGTATGTCAACGCCATCTATGAGCCAGGTCCTTAACACAGAGGGACCTCGAGTGAAGGTATTTCCTTCTCCTTGCTATATATTTTTTAACTTACTGACCATGAGATGGGTTAATCCAGGGCACGTCGTCCTCTGTTCCTCTCCCGAAAACATAAGCTACTATATCTTTATTGGATAGTTTTATTTATATTCGTGGTGTTTAGGTATTGTACTTATTATGGTTTTATTTGGCTACCAGTAATGATTTCACTATAGTTCACTTTAACATAATCTCTTGTGACCCTTTCCTGTAGAGTCTTCATCCGTTGGTTTTGCCTTATTCTCTTTTTGATAACACCATAAATTTGGCTTCTTTCACTCAAACCGAGTTAAGACAGTAAACAGAAGCTCTCGATTAGTCTCCTAATATAAGTTGCATTTCTACCATATAAATACATTTATCGCTACTGTCTAACAGTTTTATGTGATTTAAGGTGCGACCGAACAATGTTAGTAGTTCCTGCTCCTTGCTTTTGAAGCTATCACTCCCTCATCTTCTGAGATCAATGTCGGCTCTGTGACTACTCAGCCACCTCATATCAGAGGCCTAATCAGGCATCATTTTCGTCTAATGCTCATTGACCATCTGAGAGGACTTGTGCCACCAACGTCTGCGGGAATTCGACCATCAGAGGACCTAGATACTTGGACCATCGGCTTGTGCTGTGGTCTTCACCAGATTTATATATATATTTCTTTCTGTTTTCTTAGCGTCTTAATTATTTTTTTAGGTATTTTATATTTATATAAAAATAAAGATTTAGATTTTTGTCATCATTGTCAGTGTTTATTTTTATGGGTTTAGTTTTTCCTATTTATTTCGGTATTTAGAAAGGATGATTTGCAGAATAATTATAGGAGGAATATCGACGTTACCCATATTACTATCCCCACTTCTCTCTCACCCCTCGTGGGGCTTTTCCTGTGAATTAATTTAATCTATTACTCTCAATCACCTGTAAAAACTCAAAGGTATACACACCATCACAAAAGTATACATCTTTACTGCTCTTATTCGGCTCATCTTACTGACTGCCAAGACTCATGCCCTGAAGCTGCAGTGAATTCAGAACGGAGCGTTGCCCCGGGTGCTAAATGTCAGGTGGCAGGACATCGCCATGAACAAGTCTCTCCACATTAGGACTGGCATTCCGGCTCCCATCGTCTTCTGGAAGACTAGTTAATGGTCCAAGTAGGACCGAAACGTCGTAATAAGTTTTTTCTCCTATGTGTTTTTTTTTGTATGTATTGTTCGAGTCACAGTATCGTGCCTTTTTGCTCTTTCTCGAAGACGCTCAACAACAGACAGTTCCACAGACTCGGGACGTACCACGACTCATGGACTTCTAATTTCAAGGCACTATTAGGAGCTCGCAACCCGTTAAATCTCTTCCAAGCTCTTTACAATCCAGCTCCTATCTCCCTGTACACCTAATCCTGTTAACTAAGGCAATCATCTTGCCGTTTGCAGGATGGACTTTTAAAGACACCATATTGTTCTCAGTTTCTCCTTGGCCTTACAACACACCATTGCACATACTTGCCACGCCACAACCATATACATGGTCATGTGTCTCGTCTCTATACACCGGGATAAAGTGCCTTGTCCACAGTCGTCTTGGTGCCTGACACACCCATCCAGCCATGATTTCCCAGGGCCCGACCTGTCATAAACTGATGAGCGTGCAGCATGTAGCTGATGCTACACAATTCCTTGCTGCTAGGCTAGCTCCAATTTTTTCTTTCGTTTATTAGTCCTACCTCTTATCCCCTCTATTCTTTTATTATCACCACTTCCCACTCAACCCTCAGGTATCTTTTCTTTACCTGAGAGTGTTTATCTATCCCATATTAAAACAATCGTCAGAAGGTTAAGTCCAATGTAATGACAAGCGTAAATATTATCAAAATCATATCTCATTTTTAAAGCGGTGGAAAGCCTCGGTCAGATGACCAGAAGCTCCAGGGGGCGGGTCATGAATCGACTAAAACTCATCTCTAGAAACACTTGTTCTGTTTCCTGACGAATCTTACCAAACCTAAAATAACATTGCGCATACAACTGGCAATCCTTGCATTTACAGAGGAACAAAAATGTGTGTGAGATTTAATTTCTGAGCAAGAAACTATTTAAAGAGGTACCATGTGCTGGTAAAGGGCTCCTGAAGTTATACTCAACGTAGATTGAACTTAATTATCTCCGATTCTTCATACATTTTTTATATACAATATATACTATACTATATACTATATATACTAATAACCCCCATTTAATAGCGCAGAAATAATTCGACTATTTACAAGCTACTAGAGATCCCTCGACAGGTGCTGTTTGTATCATTTATTGTTAGTTAATTTTTCTCATACTTATTGTGTGTGTGATGTATATAATCAGTTTTGATTGGTACGAGAGCTTAGTGACCTATACGGTTCAAGGTCTCAAAAATAATCACAGTTCATGGCAACTGCCACGTCACAATGTGTATTGTAAGACTTTAATACTAAAGACCACTGTGGCAGGTTGGTACAGGGTAAGACTTGCGACTCGCACGAGCTTGGTGCACTCCTCTGTCTACATTTGTGATTATCCATGAGCAGTCATTCACTTTGTGTGCATTATATATATATATATATATATATATATATATATATATATATATATATATATATATATATATATATATATATATATATATATTATAAAGTGATGTGCCAAAGTATCGGTAACGGTGGGTATCGGCCATTTTATGGTATCGGTTAAATAGCATTCGATACTTTTTAAAATATTAATATTATTACATGTTTGCTAAAAAAATATCATCATGAACACTATATCTCACGATTGTGACAGCTACTTATACACTCTCACACACACACACACACACACACACACACACACACACACACACACACACACACACACACACACACACACATACACATACATGCACTCTTGGTTCCAGACACCTCATTTCCATAATACTCTTAAAATTAAAATTCTTTTTTTTTTTCGGGTTCACTCTTGTGCTTAATACGTGAAAGTTTCTTCTCTCTCTCTCTCTCTCTCTCTCTCTCTCTCTCTCTCTCCTCTCTCTCTCTCTCTCTCTCTCTCTCCCCTCTCTCTCTCTCTCTTCTCTCTCTCTCTCTCTCTCTTCTTTCTCTCTCTCTCTCTCTCTCTCTTCTCTCTCTCTCTCTCTCTCTCTCTCTCTCTCTCCTCTCTCTCTCTCTCTCTCTCCTCTCTCTCTCTCTCTCTCTCGTCAACAGTAGAGGACTTGGAGGTCCATGCATCACAACCACCACCACTTCTCACGTACCAAGGACGGATTGTTGATGGAGAACTTGGCATTTGTCAAGATCTTCAAGCTGGGCACCTGGGAATAGTCCCAGATTACCAAGTCATACATGCAAGCACGCACTAATACAGACCTACACACGTACACACACACACACACACACACACACACACACACACACACACACACACACACACACACACACACACACACACACTGGATCTGTGTTCACCCTGAGCAGTTCAGACATCGAGGACATCACTTACGAGAGGCCCCTTGGAGCTAGCGATCATGTGGTTCTGAGTTTTGACTATATAGTAGAGTTACAAGTGGAGAAGGTAACAGGAACGGAAGGGGACAGGCCAAACTATAAAAGGGGGGACTACACAGGTATGAGAAACTTCCTGCAGGAGGTTCAGTGGGACAGAGAAATGGTAGGAAAATCAGTAAACGAGATGATGGAATATGTGGCAACAAAGTGCAAGGAGGCAGAGGAAAGTTTTGTTCCCAAGGGAAACAGAAATAATAGGAAGACCAAGACGAGTCCTTGGTTTACCCGAAGGTGTAGGGAGGCAAAAACTAAGTGCAACAGAGAATGGAAAAGGTACAGGAGGCATAGGACCCAGGAAAACAAGGAGATTAGTAGAAGAGCCAGAAACGAGTATGCGCAGATAAGGAGGGAGGCCCAGCGACAGTATGAAAACGACATAGCATCGAAAGTCAAATCTGACCCGAAACTGCTGTATAGCCACATTAGGAAGAAGACAACAGTCAAGGACCAGGTGATAAGGCTGAGGAAAGAAGGTGGAGAACTCACAAGAAACGATCAAGAGGTATGTGAGGAGCTCAACACGAGATTTAAGGAAGTATTTACAGTAGAGACAGGAAGGACTCTGGGGGGACAGACCAGATGGGGACACCAACAAGGAATACACCAACAAGTGTTGGACGACATACATACAGATGAGGAGGAGGTGAAGAAACTGCTAAGGGACATCGATACCTCAAAGGCAATGGGACCGGACAACATCTCTCCATGGGTCCTTAGAGAGGGAGCAGATATGTTGTGCGTACCACTTACCACAATCTTCAACACATCCCTGGAAACTGGGCAACTACCTGAGGTATGGAAGACAGCAAATGTAGTTCCCATTTTCAAAAAAGGAGACAGAAAAGAGGCACTAAACTATAGACCTGTGTCATTGACGTGTATAGTATGCAAAATTATGGAGAAGATTATCAGGAGGAGAGTGGTGGAGCACCTGGAACGGAACAGGAGTATAAATGCCAACCAGCACGGATTCACGGAAGGCAAATCCTGTGTCACAAACCTTCTGGAGTTTTATGATAAAATAACAGAAGTAAGACAAGAGAGAGAGGGGTGGGTTGATTGCATCTTCTTGGACTGCAAGAAGGCCTTTGACACAGTTCCTCACAAGAGATTAGTGCAGAAGCTAGAGCATCAGGCGCATATAACAGGAAGGGCACTGCAATGGATCAGAGAATACCTGACAGGGAGGCAACAACGAGTCATGGTACGTAATGATGTATCACAGTGGGCACCTGTGACGAGCGGGGTCCCACAGGGGTCGGTCCTAGGACCAGTGCTATTTTTGGTATATGTGAACGACATGACGGAAGGGTTAGACTCAGAAGTGTCCCTGTTTGCAGATGATGTGAAGTTAATGAGGAGAATTAAATCTGATGAGGACCAGGCAGGACTTCAAAGAGACCCGGACAGACTGGACACCTGGTCCAGCAAATGGCTTCTCGAATTTAATCCTGCCAAATGCAAAGTCATGAAGATAGGGGAAGGGCACAGAAGACCACAGACAGAGTATAGGCTAGGTGGCCAAAGACTGCAAACCTCACTCAAGGAGAAAGATCTTGGGGTAAGTATAACACCGAGCATGTCTCCGGAAGCACACATCAATCAGATAACTGCTGCAGCATATGGGCGCCTGGCAAACCTGAGAACAGCATTCCGACACCTTAGTAAGGAATCATTCAAGACACTGTACACCGTGTATGTCAGGCCCATACTGGAGTATGCAGCACCTGTTTGGAACCCGCACTTGATAAAGCACGTCAAGAAACTAGAGAAAGTACAAAGGTTTGCAACAAGGTTAGTTCCAGAGCTAAGGGGAATGTCCTATGAAGAAAGATTAAGGGAAATCGGCCTGACGACACTGGAGGACAGGAGGGTCAGGGGAGACATGATAACGACATATAAAATACTGCGTGGAATAGACAAGGTGGACAAGGACAGGATGTTCCAGGGAGGGGACACAGAAACAAGAGGCCACAATTGGAAGTTGAAGACACAAATGAGTCAGAGAGATAGTAGGAAGTATTTCTTCAGTCATAGAGTTGTAAGGCAGTGGAATAGCCTAGAAAATGACGTAGTGGAGGCAGGAACCATACACAGTTTTAAGACGAGGTTTGATAAAGCTCATGGAGCGGGGAGAGATAGGGTCTAGTAGCAGCCGGTGAAGAGGCGGGGCCAGGAGCTAGGACTCGACCCCTGCAACCACAAATAGGTGAGTACAAATAGGTGAGTACACATACGAAACACGCACACATACGAAACATAAACACATACACACATACACATGCACTTGTGGTTCCAGACACCTCACATCCATAAAACTCTTAAAATTAAAATGGGCTTTTTTCGAGGTTCTACCTTGTGCTTAATACGTGAGTCTCTCTCTCTCTCTCTCTCTCTCTCTCTCTCTCTCTCTCTCTCTCTCTCTCTCTCTCTCTCTCTCTCTCTCTCTCTCTCTCTCTCTCTCTCTCAACAGTAGAGGATTTGGAGGTCCATGTATCACAACCACCACCACTTCTCATGTACCATGGACGGATTGTTGACAGAGAACTTGACATTTGTCAAGATGTTCAGGCGGTGCACGCCTAAACATCTGTATTGGTGCCAGCACGCACCAATACAGACCTACACAAGCACACACACACACAAACACGCGCACCTAACACACACACACACACACACACACACAAACACGCGCACCTAACACACACACACACACACACAAACACGCGCACCTAACACACACACACACACACAAACACGCGCACCTAACACACACACACACACACACACACACACACACACACACACACACACACACACACACACACACACACACCGGAGTACTGTATGTAAGCATGTGTTTAAACTACATGTTAGACAGTTTAGTTAACGTCTCAGAGAATACTGCACCGAATAAATCAAGTTCTTGTTAATGTAATTATAAACATCCTGATCAGTATCAGTTTGAATATATCTTATATTAATGAACAGTTTTCATACATAATTACAGATATTTCCTGAACCCTGAGATAAATTCTTCATGAGAAAATTAGAACTATTTATACAATTTACAACAGAGCGAAATAAGGACTCTTCCTTACACAAATTTTCAATAAAAGAGATGTAGAGAATGAGAGAATGTGTATGTGTGTGTGTGTAAGAGAGAGAGATGAGTGAGCGAGTTCATTTTTGACAGGTAAAACTTTGGACAGGCGTAACATCTGTTTACGTCAGCAGCACCAATCCCGCCTCAAGAGGAAACCCACAACTCTGACAGAAAAATACATGCAACTTGTCACGGGAAAATAAATTGATAGGAGAGACAACACCAGGAACCAGGGGAGACGTTTATCATTAATTTTCGTCTCAATAATTGCTTCAATTTTCTTTATATGACAGGAAGGAATACGATGGAAGGTTTTATCTTTCCCTACGAGCAAAGGAATTGTTTTTTTTTTTAACCTCGACGTGTGGCAGCTCCATTATTTTCGTGAATATGGCGCTGAATATACTGAATGATATTGTCAGTGGGCTCTGTTCCTCAAAGACGTCCATAAATTTTGTTGACACGTTCGGCAAAAATAAAAACAAAAATTCATGAATTATAAATTTCCAGCGGGACCCAAGGAACATCCGTGGCAATTTAGTGTCTCCGATATACTCGACTGTGATTGGTCGGTTCTTATGAAAAATCATTGCACTTATAAAGGCTGTTTTTCCAGTACGTTGCTCCTCATAACGAGCTTAGACGTACTGGGAAGACAGTCTTCATAATTGAGGTGTTTTATCACATATAATTTGCGTCATCGCGAATCCTTGACAATATATTAATCTCAGCTTGGAGAGTGGCTTAACCTTGAATCACTATCTTGTATTTATTTATACTCCTATGTACCACACATATTTTAGTCTGCTTGATAATGTGAACACCAGGGAACTTGCTGTGGTAAATTTTATATTACACACACACACACACACACACACACACACACACACACACACACATACGTATATTGTGTATAATGTGTGTAACCACAAAAGTTATAAAAGGATTATATTATATCCCTTTAAAATATGATTTCTTCTAATCATCAAATTGTCTGACTTACAACTAAAGTTTAAGACATATTGTGCATGATACTAGAGACTCCTACTTTATTATGTTGCGCGTCAGAATTACAGATAAGCAGGTCTCAGCATTTCAGAGATAAAAATAACAATACCAAGAACTCCTGACCAGTTGTCATAACATATGAATGTGGTGCCAGTGTAGTCTCCAGACGTTTTCCAGTTTGTCCTTTATAAAATTTATCGTGACTTTTGCAAAGAACTAAATAACTGCACCCCAATGATATTTTGGGAGTTTTTGCTTTGCTGTATATTGTTATAAAATAATTTCACTGGCATTAAAATTGTTAAGCTTTTAAGCTTGATGACAAGCATAATCATTAGAAGGTAAAAGAAAAACGTTCTCATATTTCTATTACGTTTTAGGTTTAGTTCCTTAGTGCGCTTTCTTTGGTCTGGTAAGTTTGTCGATGAATATACTTCAACTTGGACACAGTCTATAACTCATTGTTAGTGATTCCATCAATAATTCTTAAAGGAGGACAAGCATGTAAATATTTTTAAAACCCTAAATTTATAAGGCCAATAATCCCCGTGGAAGTGTGTGACGAGAAACGTAATGATTTCCTCTGCTTCCTTTACGCAGAAAACTAGATCGTACCTATCTGGACATTAATGCCCTAATATTAACAATAATAAAGATAAGAAACAAGTTGCTGATCAAGCTTTAATTATATGGTGGTCCATATATATATATATATATATATATATATATATATATATATATATATATATATATATATATATTATATTTATATTTATATTTATATTTATAAAATGTCGTGCCTCATAAGCCGAATTGGTCAAGTATAGACATTTTTTTTATTGACAATCGAGTAAGATTTTTCAGTTTTGCACCAAACGTAAGTTAGTTTTCATCTAACCTGACAATAATGAAGGTAATTTATCTTAGTCGAAATCTACCAAACATACCACAGATTAATAAAATATCCTATCAGTATCATAGATAAATATAGCATGATGCCACATATTTTGCAAATGCTTTAATATTAACAGCGAACAACAGATAACTTCGTTTGATACTGAACACAGCTATTCAGAAGGAAACCGTCCCTTTGTTCTGCAAATGACATATTGCAATTCATTTATATTGTCCATGCACTCAGTACATCCCATTAAACGCTGAAGATAATGTTTTTTACAAGTATGTAGTGTCGTATCATACAGCATTTGGAGCTGGTGGTAAATCTGTTGTTTGTATTTTAAGTCGACCACTGACCAATGTCCATCCATAATCTTCTGGATTCAAGAGCATACCCATCCAGTTCTGAGCATAAAAAATGACACTGGCGCTGTGATATAGGGGCTGCTGCAGCTGTTAGTAGTTGAGTTTGAACCTACACAGAGAATGTGGTGATAGTGACTTTCTCACGAAATCGCGTCCAGTCCTTCGCCCAGGGTTCGATTGCTATGGCAGACAAGCGCATTTTCTACAGCTGGAGTAACTACCGTTAATGCTGCTCGGCCGAATATTTCTTCCTGCTTCTTGAAATGAGTGTTCTTATATTTCATCAAAGCAACCCCCTTTCCTAATGCCAGTCAGGAATGACAGTGTGTCATAGCCAGAGACTTCATGCTCAGATGGAAGCAAATTGCACGTCTCTGGACTAAGACCACTCTTTAGCCAAAAGAGTGTTGCAGATTTTTTGCGTCTTGCTGGATATTTTGTTTTGTATGACCTACGGTATAGAGTGAAGGAACTAGAGGCAGCATGAAAGCAAAGCAGTGCCAAGAGGTCCGTGTCCAGGTCATTTTCGACAAGAAAATGGAAATCGATTTCTCTCGCCATAACTTTGCCACTGATCACGAGCGCTTTCCCTTCTCTCCTGTGTTTGGAACGTACACCATCTCCAGTCCTTCGACATAATACTAGAACCATATGCCTGAAGCAAATAATGAAGCTCGTTCGGTGAGGAAACTAAGCGAAGCACAAGCATATGTAACTCATCGTCAAATAATTTGCAGTAGTAATTATAGTTTTCCGCCATAAGGGCTGATCAAAGGTGAGAGTAAGTGCTGTATGGTGGCTTAAGGCTTCTGCACAAACAAATCAAAGAGTTCCGTGAACACAACTTAGATCACAAGCATTCATGTCTCTCATGGGTAGATACGTAATTAATAATTACTCTGGATGACTTTGACGAGCGCATCGACCACCCAGTTTTAAAGAGAGGAACTAGTTTGTGCCGTGTCATCATAGCGGAGATTAGGAAATTATCGTAGATCAGTAATTAGTCACTACTAAATAATGTCAAAAATAATTTGTCAAAAGATCTGGGCACTGGGGTTTGCCGAATAGTTCCAGATGTCACTGCAGCTATTACTTCCATTCAGTGGAATGTGATGACTTCATGCAGTGGGCTTACGTTGAGATCAATGTTGCCTGCCCCGAAGTGATGAGGAGTAATAGCTGGGATGGTTGTACATTGCTGCTCTGGATTCAGACGTCTTCACTCTTCATAAGATGAACAAATTCATGGCTATTAGCTAACCAGTCATGAACTTTGAGCCAAAGTTGTGATGCCTCTGAACGGCTCTCTGAATTGGTGCGATAAGCACTATATTTAAAGTAATGTTAGCAAAGACCCAGCTCACTGGTATTCTCTTGACCTCTGTACGTGAATAATGTTCCGATATAAATGAGGTACGTGTCCTTTTCAATGTACTTACACTTGATATCGTTCTTGATGAGGATTGCGGCTGGTATCACAACCCTTATTTTTCGTTTCAGATTCAGTCAGTTTAGGCGTTTCTTAAAAAAAAAAAATAGCGTTCCGGATAGTTGCTGTTGCGTTCCTTAAAGCTGCCACATTGGCCTTCCTATTTATGTTGTTAATGACGAGACTTAAGAAATCGTAATGACACGATTGCAAATAAACCATACCCGCCGGGATTGAACCCGCGGTCATAGAGTCTCAAAACTCCAGCCCGTCGCGCTAGCCACTAGACCAGCTAGCCACAATAAGATTCATCCAACTAGGTATATTTCTACACCATAGGAAAGTTAGCACAGGCACCTCTGTGACCACAGATGCATTTGTGGTCACAGAGGTGCCTGTGCTAACTTTCCTATGGTGTAGAAATATACCTAGTTGGATGAATCTTATTGTGGCTAGCTGGTCTAGTGGCTAGCGCGACGGGCTGGAGTTTTGAGACTCTATGACCGCGGGTTCAATCCCGGCCGGGGGTATGGTTTGTTAATGACGATGTCGTTGATAAACATATGCACAGTTAAAGACATTGAGAAACATTTCTTTTGAACTCTCCGTATGTATCTTTACACAATCCGGGTTATTTGTATATTGTTCCAACCACGGTATTGTGCCTTTTCGTACCATAGATATCGTTATCTACGTATTGTTATCACCATACCTTTCGACTTAGTGACGACGATGTCACTCGAAGTGTTCTGCGATATTTTTCTTCATTTATTTTACAGTATTCTCTCATATTTTCTATAAGATCGCTAATGGTTACCTCTTCATCCTTTTATATCAAATAGTCCGCCAGTTTCTTCAATACTTTTTCTGAAAAGTGTCATTGGGTCGATCGAGTTTAGAGTTTTTTAAAGTATGTGTGGATTGGCAGGTTATGGGAACCAATTTTCCTATTCCCATATTTCTGTTGTATCTGCTGCAATCAAATCTTGCGTAAATGCCAGGTGAGCAGTAGCTTAGTGTTTAGAACGTTGGACTTACAAACGAAAAGACCCCGACTAGATTCCGGGTTCGAGTGAGAGGTGTGGGCAAGTCTCCTTAAACTTTATGACTCTGTTCACCAAGAAGTAAATATATTCTTAAATATTAGTAGACTGATGTAGATCGTACCATAAAGGGTGTTAGTATACCTGAGATAGAGCTAGGCTTTGAAACGAGTTGACGTAGAAGAATAGTTCTCGGCCTATAAGTAAAGGAACTTTGCAAATTCTCATCGAATTTGCATTTGTGTATGGGCGTGAGCGTGTGTTTACATACTAAGGCCCTTGTGGACCAAGGTAGTTTGGTCTACCAGTAGACTTATCAACTCATAAAAGTCATCCAGGAGAGTCAATTCAATCTTGGTACCACACTCTGCCTTGTGTGAGACCTAGGAGGGCAGTAAATTAACACTGGGGCTATAATCACCGTAGCACCAAATTAGCGGTCGTACCAAATGGCCAGCCATAATCGTATCTCATAACATAATATACACTTTCTGGATTTTTGGCACTATCGACATACGAACTGAGGAGTGAGGGTAATAAAAGAATATTACTCTGCATTAAAGACTTGGCTGTTTTCTGTGAGCTAAGATTTATTGATGCGACTTTAAATCAAACTTATCATAAGTCTTTTGTATTCGTATTATTGGGGATTTTTTTCCTCTGGAGATAAATGTAGTTACAAAATTCAGAGAGGCAACCTCCTCCCTCACTCACACACACACACACACACACACACACACACACACACACACACACACACACACACACACACACACACACACACACTATCTGCACACAGTGCAGATATTGAGGACATCACATATGAAAGACCCCTGGGGGCCAGTGATCATGTGGTTTTAAGCTTCGAATACAGAGCTACTAGTGGAGGGGGAAGCAGGGAGGGCCGGACGAGTGAAACCAAACTACAAGAAAGGGGACTACGCAAGCATGAAGAACTTCATCAACGGGGTTCAGTGGGACGGAGAAGTGGCAGGGAAGTCAGTGGACGAGATGATGGAATATTTGACAACAATATGCAAGGAAGCTGAGGAGAGGTTTGTACCCAAGGGTAACAGGAATAATGAAAAAGCCAGGATGAGCCCATGGTTCACCCAAAGGTGCAGGGAGGCCAAAACCAAATGTGCTAGGGAATGGAAGAAGTATAAAAGGCAAAGGACCCAGGAGAATAAGACCAGTCGTAGAGCCAGAAATGAATATGAACAGGTATGACGGGAGGCCCAAAGGCAATATGAGAATGACAGCACCGAAAGCCAAATCTGACCCAAAGCCACATCAGGAGGAAAACAACAATGAAGGACCAGGTAATCAGGCTGAGGAAGGAAAGTGGGGAGGTCACAAAAAACGACCGCGATGTATGTGATGAGCTCAATATGAGATTCAAAGATGTGTTCACAGAGGAGACAGAAGGGCCTTCAGAAAGGTAGAGAGGTGGGGTACACCAAGTGTTGGACACGATACATACAACCGAGGATGAAGTGAAGAGGCTGTTAAGCGAGCTAGATACCTCAAAAGCTCTGATCCACCGGGAGGCCTGGTCATGGACCGGGCCGCGGGTGCGTTGATTCCTGGAATACCCTCCAGGAAGACTCCAGGGAGGTAGAGCAGTGAAGTTATCAATTCTCACAATGATGGGTAGAAAGAGAGCGTAATTATAGAGGGAAGAGACGTGAAGTGAGCTGGTGATGTCACCAACGGCAATGTTGCCCAGCTTAGTGGAAACTTCGAAGTTTTAAATTAGGCGAGTCAGTACACCGACTTCGGTACGTTTCCTAGTTTTAAATAATAGCTGTGTCACATTACTGAGAATAAGTATCGCCAGATTTTTAGAAATTATAAATGAACCTGATTTCTTTGTGATGGAGTAATCGTGGTGATCAGAGCATATTCATAGCTTAGTTTTCGTCTGTGTGTTTCTTTGATAACTAACTTAGCGCTGGGAAAGTTCATCAGATGGTCTCGTTGTTTGTCATCTCTGGCAAGTACTTCTGTGTTCGCTGATCTTAGTCTTCAACCTAAAATGTCATTAACAGCATACTGTGTCTTATTAATACACTGACCCTCGTGTTAGCAACAGACAGGTCAGGTGTATATTCTACTACCATATTCTGGTAGTGGCGATCCGTTGGTGAGGTCATCTGTGTTAGACTGGTGGTGTTGAGATACCGACCTAGAACTCAGTGATGCTGTTGTATCTTCACTGTCCTTGTGAGATGAAGTTAAGTTTAAATTATATGAGGATTGCTTCTGAGACGACTTCCGTTCGTAACTGCATTGGTAGCTGTGGGAGACCTCTGCAAATCACCAGCAACACCTTCACCACTATCACCGTCATCCCCACTGCCATCACCACCACCCTTACTACCACGCTCATCACCACCCTCACCATCATCACCACCCTCACTATCACCCTCATCACACACCCCTTCACCCTCATCACCACCACTCACTATCACCTCATCACCACACCCCCCTCACTATCACCACTCAATCACCACCCTCACCACTTCCACCAACTTAACTAATGCGTAACCTACATTACCACTTGCAACACCCCAACCTATAGTCTACCTACCTACTCATAACCACCACCACACACCCCACCACCACCACGCCTTTCCCCCCATGATCTCATACTCTTAACTCAGGCATTTGACTTGCCACCCTACACGCATTGTTACGTTTGATGAGGTGTATTCCGCCCACCTCATTTATCCATGATATATCGAGGGTAATCTCCCCAATCCCTACTGAAACCTTTACCCAAGCCCAAGAATCCTTCCCCCCCCCAGTCAAGCTCAGTTATGATGAAACATTGTTATACAACTTCGTATGGAGTAGTAAAACGTTTCGCCAAGCCGTGGCTTCTTCAGGTGGATGTAGAGGAGTTAACTGTAATCAGTCCCTCAGTCTGGAGTCCATGTGTTGAGTTCTTCAGTCTTGACAGTCCAGGCTGAGGGACTGATTACCTCAAATTCATCATCATCCATCTTTTTCTACGTTGGACTGAAGAAACAGCTGTGTGACGAAGCATTTCCAGGAGAAAGATAACCAAATATTGCTCAAGTGTCCATTTATCAACTTCTGGGTTTTGAAAACCACTTATTCACTAGTGAAACCTCGACTCGCGCTGAGAAATTTGGCATCCTCAGTTATATTCACGGAAAAGAGGTAAACCCGTAGTGGTCAGTTTTTTTTTTTTATCCGAGGATGGAGAGGGTAATGTGTGTGTTGAATCCATTGATACCATGACGATGTTTGCGATAAACGAAGCTTCGCCACCACCAAGCTTCGCCACCACCAAGCTTCGCCACCACCAAGCTTCGCCACCACCAAGCTTCACCACCACCAAGCTTCACCACCACCAAGCTTTGCCACCACCAAGCTTCACCACCACCAAGCTTCGCCACCACCAAGCTTCGCCACCACCAAGCTTCGCCACCACCAAGCTTCGCCACCACCAAGCTTCGCCACCACCAAGCTTCACCACCAAGCTTCGCCACCACCAAGCTTCGCCAAGACCAAGCTTCGCCACCACCAAGCTTCACCAAGCTTCGCCAGCACCAAGCCTCGCCGCCACCCCCAAGCCTCGCCGCCACCCCCAAGCCTCGCCGCCACCACCAAGCCTCGCCGCCACCACCAAGCCTCGCCGCCACCCCAAGCCTCGCCGCCACCCCCAAGCCTCGCCGCCACCCCCAAGCCTCGCCGCCACCCCAAGCCTCGCCGCCACCCCCAAGCCTCGCCGCCACCACCAAGCCTCGCCGCCACCACCAAGCCTCGCCGCCACCCCAAGCCTCGCCGCCACCCCCAAGCCTCGCCGCCACCCCCAAGTCTCGCCGCCACCCCAAGCCTCACCGCCACCCCCAAGCCTCGCCGCCACCCCCAAGCCTCGCCGCCACCACCAAGCCTCGCCGCCACCCCAAGCCTCGCCGCCACCCCGAAGCCTCGCCAACACCCCCAAGCCTCGCCGCCACCCCCAAGCCTCGCCGCCACCCCCAAGCCTCGCCGCCACCCCCAAGCCTCGCCGCCACCCCCAAGCCTCGCCGCCACCCCCAAGCCTCGCCGCCACTCCCAAGCCTCGCCGCCACCCCCAAGCCTCGCCGCCACCCTCAAGCCTCGCCGCCACCACCAAGCCTCGCCGCCACCACCAAGCCTCGCCGCCATCCCCAACCCTCTCCACGACCACCAAGCTTCACCACCCCCAACCCTCGCCACCACCACCAAGCTTCACCACCGCCAAGCCTCGCCACCACCACCAAGCTTCGCCACCACCAAGCCTCGCCACCACCACCAAGCTTCACCACTGCCAAGCCTCGCCGCCATCACCAAGCTTCACCACTGTGAAGCCTCGCCACCACCACCAAGCTTCACCACCAAGCCTCGCCACCACCACCAAGCTTCACCACCAAGCCTCGCCACCACCACCAAGCTTCACCACCAAGCCTCGCCAGCACCACCAAGCTTCACCACCGCCAAGCCTCGCCACCACCACCAAGCTTCACCACCACAAGCCTCGCCACCACCACCAAGCTTCACCACCACCAAGCCTC
The DNA here is from genome assembly GCF_026875155.1 of Cherax quadricarinatus. Taxonomy (NCBI): domain Eukaryota; kingdom Metazoa; phylum Arthropoda; class Malacostraca; order Decapoda; family Parastacidae; genus Cherax; species Cherax quadricarinatus. The sequence goes on from NC_069482.1 coordinate 13,370,063, forward strand.
GCCACCACCACCAAGCTTCACCACCGCCAAGCCTCGCCACCACCACCAAGCCTCGCCACCACCACCAAGCTTCACCACCACCAAGCTTCACCACCACCAAGCTTCGCCACCACCACCAAGCCTCGCCACCACCACCAAGCTTCACCACCAAGCCTCGTCACCACCACCAAGCTTCACCACCGCCAAGCCTCGCCACCACCACCCAAGCTTCACCACCGCCAAGCCTCGCCACCACCACCAAGCTTCACCACCACCAAGCCTCGCCACCACCACCAAACTTCACCACTGCCAAGCCTCGCCACCACCACCAAGCTTCACCACTGCCAAGCCTCGCCACCACCACCACCAAGCTTCACCACTGCCAAGCCTCGCCCCACCACCACCGCCAAGCCTCGCCACCACCACCACCAAGCTTCACCACCGCCAAGCCTCGCCACCACCACCAAGCTTCACCACCGCCAAGCCTCGCCGCCACCACCACCAAGCTTCACCACCGCCAAGCCTCACCACCACCACCAAGCTTCACCACTGCCAAGCCTCGCCACCACCACCAAGTTTCACCACCGCCAAGCCTCGCCGCCACCACCAAGCTTCGCCACCACCACCAAGCTTCACCACCACCAAGCCTCGCCACCACCACCAAGCTTCACCACCGCCAAGCCTCGTCGCCACCACCAAGCCTCGCCACCACCACCAAGTTTCACCACCACCAAGCCTTGCCACCACCAAGCTTCGCCACCACCACCAAGCTTCACCACCACCAAGCCTCGCCACCACCACCAAGCTTCACCACCGCCAAGCCTCGTCGCCACCACCAAGCCTTGCCACCACCACCAAGCTTCACCACCAAGCTTCGCCACCACCACCAAGCTTCACCACCACCAAGCCTCGCCACCACCACCAAGCTTCACCACCGCCAAGCCTCGCCGCCACCACCAAGCCTCGCCGCCACCACCAAGCCTCGCCACCACCACCAAGCCTCGCCACCACCACCAAGCTTCGCCACCACCACCAAGCCTCGCCACCACCACCAAACTTCACCACCGCCAAGCCTCGCCACCACCGCCAAGCTTCACCACCGCCAAGCCTCGCCGCCACCACCAAGCCTCGCCACCACCACCAAACTTCACCACCGCCAAGCCTCGCCGCCACCACCAAGCCTCGCCACCACCACCAAGCTTCACCACCACCAAGCCTCGCCACCACCACCAAGCTTCACCACCGCCAAGCCTCGCCACCACCACCAAGCTTCACCACCACCAAGCCTCGCCACCACCACCAAACTTCACCACTGCCAAGCCTCGCCACCACCACCAAGCTTCACCACTGCCAAGCCTCGCCACCACCACCACCAAGCTTCACCACTGCCAAGCCTCGCCACCACCACCACCAAGCTTCACCACCGCCAAGCCTCGCCACCACCACCACCAAGCTTCACCACCGCCAAGCCTCGCCACCACCACCAAGCTTCACCACCGCCAAGCCTCGCCGCCACCACCACCAAGCTTCACCACCGCCAAGCCTCACCACCACCACCAAGCTTCACCACTGCCAAGCCTCGCCACCACCACCAAGTTTCACCACCGCCAAGCCTCGCCGCCACCACCAAGCTTCGCCACCACCACCAAGCTTCACCACCACCAAGCCTCGCCACCACCACCAAGCTTCACCACCGCCAAGCCTCGTCGCCACCACCAAGCCTCGCCACCACCACCAAGTTTCACCACCACCAAGCCTTGCCACCACCAAGCTTCGCCACCACCACCAAGCTTCACAACCACCAAGCCTCGCCACCACCACCAAGCTTCACCACCGCCAAGCCTCGTCGCCACCACCAAGCCTTGCCACCACCACCAAGCTTCACCACCAAGCTTCGCCACCACCACCAAGCTTCACCACCACCAAGCCTCGCCACCACCACCAAGCTTCACCACCGCCAAGCCTCGCCGCCACCACCAAGCCTCGCCGCCACCACCAAGCCTCGCCACCACCACCAAGCCTCGCCACCACCACCAAGCTTCGCCACCACCACCAAGCCTCGCCACCACCACCAAACTTCACCACCGCCAAGCCTCGCCACCACCGCCAAGCTTCACCACCGCCAAGCCTCGCCGCCACCACCAAGCCTCGCCACCACCACCAAACTTCACCACCGCCAAGCCTCGCCGCCACCACCAAGCCTCGCCACCACCACCAAGCTTCACCACCACCAAGCCTCGCCACCACCACCAAGCTTCACCACCGCCAAGCCTCGCCACCACCACCAAGGTTCACCACCGCCAAGCCTCGCCACCACCACCAAGGTTCACCACCACCAGGCCTCGCCACCACCACCAAGCTTCACCACCAAGCCTCGCCACCACCACCAAGCTTCACCACTGCCAAGCCTCGCCACCACCGCCAAGCCTCGCCACCACCACCAAGCTTCACCACCACCAAGCCTCACCACCACCACCAAGTTTCACCACTGCCAAGCCTCGCCGCCACCACCACCAAGCTTCACCACTGCCAAGCCTCGCCGCCACCACCACCAAGCTTCACCACTGCCAAGCCTCGCCACCACCACCAAGCTTCACCACCTCAAGCCTCGCCACCACCACCAAGCTTCACCACCAAGCCTCGCCACCACCACCAAGCTTCACCACCAAGCCTCGCCACCACCACCAAGCTTCACCACCACCAAGCCTCGCCACCACCACCAAGCTTCACCACCACCAAGCCTCGCCACCACCACCAAGCTTCACCACCACCAAGCCTCGCCACCACCACCAAGCTTCACCACCGCCAAGCCTCGCCGCCACCACCAAGCTTCACCACCACCAAGCCTCGCCACCACCACCAAGCTTCACCACCACCAAGCCTCGCCACCACCACCAACCTTCACCACCACCAAGCTTCTCCACCGCCAAGTCTCGCCACCACCACCAACCTTCACCACCGCCAAGCCTCGCCACCACCACCAAGCTTCACCACCGCCAAGCCTCGCCACCACCACCAAGCTTCACCACCGCCAAGCCTCGCCCTTCCTGATAAAGCCTTCATCCCTCCTCATTATATTTATCCACAACTCATTATACATGCAAACAGCTGCTGACACCCAGGTATCAGGAGGCCACCCACAACAGATGATTAACACTTAGGTAGGTATCAGGATGCCACCTACAGCAGCTGACTAGCACCCAGGTATCAGAATGTCGCCCACAACAGCTGACTAGCACCCAGGTATCAGAATGTCACCACAACAGCTGACTAGCACCCAGGTATCAGATGTCCCCACAACAGCTGACTAGCACCCAGGTATCAAGATGTCACCCACAACAGCTGACTAGCACCCAGGTATCAAGATGTCACCCACAACAGCTGACTAGCACCCAGGTATCAGAATGTCACCCACAACAGGTGAAAAATGCCTTGGTATCGTATTGATATACAATACCAAGAACTGTCTGGATAAGACACAGGTTCGACATGTGCCTTATTTTCGATAATAAATACACCCAAGTGCTTTACCTATGTCTTATTTATCAACACGTAGGTGCCTGTTTACCACTAGGTGAGCACAACCGGCCTGTGTAACCTCACATGTCCTATATCTCCTAGTAATCTAACCCGTGTCCCTTCGTTTGTGAGATGGGCGCTATTCTACTGTTTTTATTTTGATTATTTGAAACTTGGATAATTTTTTTATTATCCAGAGAAAGCTCTAAACCAGTAAGGTTGGAAACACCTTGTGAATAGGTAGCAGTTAGGTTCGTTCTAAAGAAGGCGATGGGTATACCTTTGATATACCTTTGAAGAGCTTCGAGAGTAGTTTGACTATCGGAGCCCGGCCATGGGCCAGGCTCGTCTTGTGGCTCCAGTTCCTTGTATTAAGAACCTCTATACGAGTTGAAGAATGCGAACCTAATCCTATCCTACCAGCTTTCCTTGAAGCGAATCCTTTCATCCACTTCCTTGGATCAAACCTCATTATGAGCCTCCCATTCCTGAGGTGCAGTATATCCTCTGCGGTTGGCAAGTTAATGGAGTTTAAGCCTATCGACTATATTTGGGTGGTTATGGTTCCATGTAATCCGTTCACCATCAGTCTAGAATACTTTAATACTTAAAATGAAGACATACAGCTCTCAGAGTATACGCATCCTGTAACCCCTACATGTTGAGCGCTTCCCCTTGAATATAAAAATTATCCGGCTCTCTGCCGAGGTGCGTCATCATGGACTTCTGGACGAGGATGTCTCGTATTGTCTTCAGCACGCAGAGTTGCGCTCTCACCACGTGTATAATAGCAGCCTTCGGCATACATTTATTTTATGCGCCCCATACCCATCCTGTGAGCGGTAGTCAAAATATTATAGAGGCACATAATGGCACCAGGGACTGGACTCCAAAGTTCTGATAACTAAACAAGTTATGTACAGTAACAATGCACTGTTTACCTGTTATATCCTGGTTATAATCGTAACGAGTTATTTATGCAGACATGTACTCAGTTACAACAATGTTGGTGTAGCGTATATGTGGTTATGAATTATTTATATTACCTTATATACTATAGCAAGGTGTTGTTGAAGTTTAATAAATTTAAGTTTTAATGAGTTATATACATTAGGCAAAGTCAGGATATATTTTCTAGAATGGTTGGTAATGTGCCACTGTAATAAAATACTTTGGCATTTCTTGAACTCTTGAACGCTTGCGAGTGAGTTGTCTTCGTATTCATTAATTTTATCGCATTCCAGAACATGACGACACAAAGTTTACATTCAATCTTGTCTAAATCAGCTGGTGATGCAACCTCTCGGAGATATTAGTACAGCAACCGGAGTCGGCCAGTAGTGATATCCATGAGTCTGTTTTTCTTGTTGGATGTACCGTAGATATGTGGCTCATCCTGCATGATAGAATGATAAGTGAACTGGCTGGCGTCACTCTCCCTCAGTCTTTAGTCAGTGAAACTGAACTGAAGTTTTTTCGTATTATTGTCTTCAAACTACTACTTCCTTAAAAGCATATACCTTCGCCAGTTCATTAGTTCTATCCTACATCTGAAGACCACTGTGAGATGGTGTACTCTGACTCCTGTCCACAGTCCTACCATACCTAAGCCCAGTCTCTGAAACATGTATGCCACAACTAACACTTAAGAATGATGAAGAATCAGTCACAGTTAATGTGTCATTCATAGATACACAGACGTATTTGAGTACAAGGAGAATAACAAACTGTTCAGTGTGAAGGGTAGATACCAAACTGTTGATACCTTCTTCAGTTTCTATGCAAGAACCTTCACTGTATGATAGCCGTACTACCAGCTGCACCGGTGGATTGGTGAACAGAGTCATTTAAATACATTTGTAGAAGAGATTATTATAATCATGGGGGAGCGCTAAACCCGTAGGATTATACAGCGCGTGGAGGGGGGGAGGTATGCAGGTTCAATTCAGGGAACCAGAGCACAGATCCAGTTCCCTAGATCAAGAGCCCCTCACCAGCGTCAAGGAACCTCCCTGGAGGGGTTGTAGAAGAGAGTACTGTGTGACTAAGGCATCAGTACAACTTAAGGCATCATACTTTGCCTCAAGACGAAGCTTGGGTTGATTTTAGAAAATTTATTTGGGAAAGTAAAGCTGATCTTCATTGTTTCTGCTATTTTTTCAAGCCCCTCAAGCTTCCATTCCGACACACACATAAGAGTAAGTATTGGGGCCATATTAACAACGATTTTAACATTGGTTCTATAACCGGGATGAAAACCTGTCACAACACTAAGTGCTCTCGGTCTTTGTTTGTATTGCCTTGTTTTAAGTCCAAGTAGTGCGCTGTATGACCCTTGTAGGTTTAGCGCTTCTTTTTTATTATAATAATAAGACCAAATAGTGGAATCTCAAAGCCTACATACCTGTATCTGGACATATATTCAAGCAGAGACTCGTCATGCCAGTGGACCCCTGCGGACTGCTCTTCTGTGTCGGAGAGGACGCGTTCAGTGTGTTCATTTTCTCAGCCGAGATGATCAACGCCAGGTCTTGACACGAATCTAGTATATGGATAAGGATGTTGGATAATCCGGTGGTGTGAATTATTATCAGCTAAGCTAATCATATGACTAGGCTGGTTAGCCATAACATATAATAAAACATTAATTAGAATAAAGTGGGACCAAGGACAACTTCCTAAAGGAGGTGTCCTTGGAACAACACACAAGACTTTCTGTTGGAGATTTATCGTAAGCCAACAGAGGCGCCATCCTCCTACATCCCTTCTGGCAAATTCATTAATGATTGTATGCCATTAAGCTATAGCAAAGGCGAATTTAAAATCAAGAAGGCACTGTAGGAGTTGCCAGTGTGCAGCGTGAGAAAGGTGGTTATGCAATGAAACCATACTACCAGAGAGACAGAACTTATTGGATTCTATGTTTGAGACGATTTAATCATCCTCTCAAATGTTTTACTCAAACATCTGGTAAGAGAGGTGTCAAAGTGGGTGTATGTGTCAAGCGGGGTTGTACAAGGGTCAGTCCTAGGACCGGTGCTTTTTCTGCTAAGCATAACAAAAGTCCATCTCTTCTTCGCATCACGTATAGCCTTTATTTCGTTTTGTGTTAATGGGTAGATTGTCATTGGTTGATGTAGCAGCCCAAGCACTAACTCATTCCTCTCACTAGTGGATGAGGGTGCGCGATCTGAGCATTAATAATATTTATATCCCTCCATGCCCAGCTAAATCGGGTGTGGGCACTGAGACCATTTGACAGTGCCAGTCTGTTTGCCGAAGCTCTGTCGTAAGCTCCCTGGTTGCAGCAAGGGCAGTTTGAAAGAGCTTCGGCATGTCAGAGTATCGATTTTTTTACTATAGGCTAGGCCTAGTTGTCGACCAGTACGTTTCAATACTCGAAATTTAAGATGCAGAGCAGCGCTCTCAGCATACATGTAATATGGCAGCTTTCAGCATGCAGCGCTGCCCTCGCCGCACATATATTATCGCAGGAGATAAAATGCAGTTTTATTTGACGTTAAATACCGCTGCTGACTGACTTTGATTACATATGAAATTTAATATTAGGTTGATGCTAATGATGTGGGTAAAGAGTGGGCAGTCTCCATCCCACCTTAACCGTGTTGTTGTCTTGCCTATGTTGTTCTCTTGTTGCCTGACTGGCTCTACCTCTCTAGCTCTCTATTATAGAGCTCTCTGACCCTTTCTTTCACTTTGGTTCCTCCTACCTCTCTCTCACACTTCCTCCCTCTCTCTCTCACCCCCCCTTCTCCTCCTCTCTGTGTCTGCTTCTCTATCTCTAATTTTCGACTTTCTTTCACACACACCCACCCCTGAAGGAAGTCTATTGGCCCAAGTTAGGTAGGTCTTTCTCACATCATCCACATCCACAGTGACAAAATTTTTTCCGGTTCCTTTTTTATTTTATCAGATGCAAATCTATATTTAAAAATAGGTCACAATACCCCGGCTGAAACAGTCAACCAAAATTCCACACATAGGAGATTATCCTTCTGAGAACGACTCGGTACTTCCTGGACCGGTTGTGACTTGACAGTACTGTAGGATGGACTGAAACGTCGTCGTAAGGATCCTTGAGGGTTGGTTATTGTTGAATCTGTTGCTCTTATTCCTGCCTTTGTTAAATATTTTTGGAATTTTATTTATATCCTATTTCTTACGGTTATTTTCCAATTTACATAAGTTACATACCTCCTCTTTCTACTCCTTTCAAAAAGAGTTTTCGATCTGTGTTGTCAAACTGGCATTGCGGAAAAGATTCAGAAACTCACAAAATTGTAATGACACGATGGCAAACAAACCATACCACGGGCAGGGTTAGAACCCGCGATCAGTCTCTCAAGACTCTAGACAGTCGCGTTAGTCACTGGGCCAGGTAGCCACAATAAGATTAATCCAACTAGGTATATTTATACACCATAGGAAGGTTAGCATAGGCACCACTGCGACCACAAATGCAAGTTTTTACAGATGAATCTCCAGCTAGCGTAGCAGTGACAAACTCTAGCTCAAGTCCCCTCAAAGCCGTCAACATGACTCACGAAATCGTAATAACACGATTGTTAACAAACCATACCACGGGCGGGGTTAGAGCCATCAAGGCGACTACAACCAAGGTGACGACCACCAAGGTTACTACCACCAAGGTTACTACCACCAAGGTTACTACTACCAAGGTGACTGCCACCAAGGTGACTGCCATCAAGGTGACTGCCACCAAGGTGACTACCGCCAGTATACTGTCAAACATGTGCACATGCAATACGTAAGATGTCGTTCAGAAGAGGCAAACTTATTTAACGTCATTTAACGGGAATAAAAACTTCACACTGGACATAAAATACTTATTTACCGTGATTTAACGAGAATTAAAACTTCACATAACACTTAAAATTGGTAAAAGTGCACCTAAACACTTAAGTTTCACTTTCCACAGTCCTTGAAGGAGGAGATGGCACCTTCGAGCGTCTGAAGCTAAGCGTTTCAGAGTTAATGGACAGATTTCAAAAATCTTGTGGTGAGTTCTGCAACTTGCATGATAATAGTTGCATGATTCTTGCCCTACTTACCGTACACCAACGTTGAAAATTTGGAGTCTAGCAGATGAGGCCTACACAAGAAAATAAAAATGAAAAGTTGGAAGGAATGAAATTCCGGCAACCACGTAAAGGTCCCCCATCGGGAATCAATAACAGAATAAATATTATTAATAAAATATTGTAATATTTCACAATATTATACTCTATTATCAATATTACATTGAAAGATTAATATTTCACAGCACTGTATTATAATAAGTTGTAATATAGTACTTTAATAGCATTTCATAGCATTGTAATAAATTTTATTAATATAGAATTGTAATATTTCACAAGAAGGTATTCCTGTAATTATTATTCAAACAATTTCATTGTAATATTTCAGAACACTACAATAATAATATCCAGTATTATATCGCAGTAATAATATTTCTCAATATTTATACTGACTAACTCTTCGCAAGACTGTATAATAACCTGTGCAAGCTTCACTAGTATTATAAGTAATCCATCTCTTACATAGCCTTAACTTTGCATACATTAGCAGAGGAAACCCATGTAAATTCTTACGAGATGCTTTTAAAATGTTAAGAAAATTGTGGCTCGCAGATACATAGAGGTCGAGTTAATGAGCAAATCAATATTCATGAAGGACTATTTCTCAAACTCAAGACGTTTATAATAAAGTAATCTGGAATCTCGAGTCCAGGTTGCTTAGCCTTACGTCTTGCCAGGCGCCGAGGGTGTGTTGGGAAGATGGTCTCTTACAACCTGACAAGGCGAAAAATGAGAGGGAAGTTATTCGTTTATTCCTCCATGTTTCTCTCTCTTTCTCTCTCACTCTCTGTGCTTTTATCCGAATCTGGCTTGGTCTTTTAACCTTTCTTGGAGGTCAGAGAGAGAGAGAGAGAGAGAGAGAGAGAGAGAGAGAGAGTCAGCCATTATCTTTCCCAAGCTGCTTCTACGATCACCACCAACGTCACCATTACCATCACCACCCACTATCAACACCACCACTACCGTTGCCTTCAAACTATTCCTGACCAGTATTCTCTCTCGTCAAAAATTTTCTTCAACCCTCCTCCCACTACCAAACAAACCCGCCCGCGCCGTGACTCACAAGGAAACTGTACGAAGAAAGAGCCGACGCGAAGCGAAATGCTGTGGAAAGAGTCAATGAGTGTGTAGAGCTTTATGAGTTTGGGCTTGAACGTGTTACAATGCAGAGAAGGATATGAATGAGTGTAGCCACGTTGTAGTACCACCCACCATCCCCATCCCCCCATGCATCTTTTCGTACTGTAAATAGACCTGTAATGATGGGGTCGAATCATGAGGAGAAGGGAAGGAGAAAAGAATGGCATAAAGAGGATTATATATATATAATATATATATATTATATATATATTTTTTTCACAGGGAAGAGGTAAAGCCTTAGGGGCAAGATAAGGTATGAGAATTAAGAAGTAATCAAGATGGATCCCAAGAAGGGAAGGGAAGCTTCAGTTCCTTGAATTACGAGCCCTTCATCACTTTCAAGAGACCCCCCTGAAGGCGAAGAAAACAGGAGATAGCAACGAGCGATAAAAGTGAAACGTGAAAATGTAAGAAAAGCAGAAACGGAGAAAAGAAGAATGCGAAACAATAGGGAAATAAGATAAGGAAAAATAATCTCAAGAAGACGGTCTAAAATATAAAAAAAAATAATCGCTCATATAATTATGAATAACAATCGAATTATACTGACAAGTAAGGTAATAGACACGTGTTTTATTTTTAATTGAGAAAACATTTCGCCCCTGTTGGAGTAAACTTCTTCCCTATGCTAATAAAACACACATTGTGTTTTATTAGCATAGGGAAACTAGTTGACGTGGGTCACGTGGTAGCGGCCTCAGGTTGCACATTGTGGGACGGAGGTTCGATTCTCGTGCAAGTAGAAACGTTGCACATGTTTCCTTACACTTGGCGTCCCTGTTCACATAGGATTACTAGGTGAATAGGCGACTGGTACTAGTACATGGATGTTAGGTGACTGGTACTAGTACCTGGGTGCTAGGTGACAGGTACTAGTACCTGGGTGTGTAAGGTTGACTGGGTTTACTGGTACTAGTACCTGGGTGTTAGGTGACTGGTACTAGTACCTGGGTGTTAGGTGACTGGTACTAGTACCTGGGTGTTAGGTGACTGGTACTAGTACCTGGGTATTAGGTGAAGGGAAGGAGGATAAGGAGGGAGTGATGGAGACAAGGGGGATAGTAAAGGAGAAATGGAGATAGGGGAGAGGGATGGAGAATGGGAAGGAGGAAGAGAGAAAGTGGAGGATAACTAGAGGGACTGAGGGGTGCAGGGAGGAAGGAACGAGGAGGGGGAGAAGGAGAGAGCAGGAAGGAAGGGAAGGAAGGAGGGTCCTGGGCAGATATAGATTAATATGGAGGTGTTGAACACGGCAGTCATCACAGTTATGAGGTCACCATCACCACCACCCCCACCACCATCACCACTACTTCTGCTACTACTACCACCACTTCTACTACACCACACTTCTACCACCACCACCACTTCTATTACCACCACTTCTACCACCACCACTTCTATCACCACCACTTCTACCACCACCACTTCTACCACCACCACTTCTACCACCACCACTTCTACCACCACCACTTCTACCCCCACCACTTCTATCACCACCCCTTCTACCACCACAACCACCACTACTTCTACCAACACCCCTTCTACCACCACAACCAATTCTACCACTACACCTTCTACCATCACATCCACCACCACCCCTTCTACCACCACCACTACTACACCACCACCCCTTCTAGCACCACTAGCTCTACCACCATTCCTTCTACCACCACAACCATTTCTACCACCACAACCACTTCAACTACCACAACCACTTCAACTACCACCACCACTTATGACACTACAACCACCACCACTACCACTTCCAACACCCCAATACCCCAAAACCATCACAGGCAACACCACCAGCATAACTACCACCACTATCACTTGCACCACCACCCTATTATCATGATCACCACTATGATAATAAGCCCGATGATTATAGGAAAGATCACAGTGATAAATATTGAGTGATAATGATAAAATCAAGAAGGGGAAAAAAGCAAGATGAACAAGCTGAACAAGAACACTAAAATTAAAACTGAATAAAACAGGGGAATAACGTAATATTAAATGAAGATGAGAGAGAAAAACAAGAACGTGCAAGGAGTGTGTGTGTGTGTGTGTGTGTGTGTGTGTGTGTGTGTGTGTGTGTGTGTTACCAGTTGTCAAAGGCACGTGTCGATAGACACTTGGCCTAAGACTGTAACTTTGTGTATGTGTGTGTTCATGGAAAGGATAGATAATAAGGGCTAGATTAAGAACTATCGTATGTCTGTTTCGGGCAAGGATGGTAAACCAGAAGGCTCTCTCCCCAATTTTTACTCCCTCCGGCCACTATCTGCATGAAAACAGTGGAAAATTACAACATATATTTTAAAATGACATAGAATTTACAGTAAAATGGAAGCGGTTGAACTACCTCTACTAAATGCTCTTATCTTATCTATAATTTCGTAGCATCTATCGTAAGTACTAGTTATCACAGGTAATGCTATCACTAACACAAGCACCTACTTCTAACATTACTCTTAGCTTTGTTGGCTTTGTCAAGTGATCCTCCTGGAGCAGCTGCTGAACGAACATCAAGAATCCGTCGATTTTAGTTTGCCTCCAGTGTAGTATATCTTGGAATCCTTTGCTTAGAAAGATTTTTATCCATCTAGTTCTTAAATCCCCTATTTGAAGCTTACAACATTATTGCATAGTTTATTCCGTTCTGCTATAATTCCGTTTGAAATATACCTTTGCATACTCTCAAGCGCATTTTCCGCCTTTCACTTTAATTCCACTGTTTCCAGTTATGGACTTAGCACTTCTGATAGCCCGTCATATATGAGTACATCAAAATTATTTAGTGTCTTAAATGTTTGAATGAGAAGCCTCGTAATTTTCGTTTCCTAAGAGAAAATCTTGAGTTTTTAGTCTCTTGTTATATAATTTTTTTCTGAGTGATGGTATGAGCTTGGTCGCTATTATTTGTACCATATCCAGTATGTTTTCGTCATTTGTGACTACCCCTTACAGGTTTAGCGCTTGATTATAATTCAACGTTTTTATAATGCAGAGACCAGAACTTCTCCAACGAGTGCATTATCGAGTCTATGTGGGATTTTAGGTAGGATGAGTAAATTCAAAATTAATATACGTAGAAACACACAGTCAGTATGGTATCTTGGGTACTGTATACAAATTTTTGTGGCTACGAAGTCTTCAGCATTACTCTGTTAGCCTTACCGGTCGTAGATCAGCATTGTTTGGTATATTTGGGGTCGTTATTTATAATTGTTCTAAAGGTTCTTTTCTTCTCTTATTTCTGTAATTCTGTTACCAGTTTGCATTCTTGTTTGAGATTGTCTTAAATAAAATTCACTACTTTGCACTTGTCAACATTGACACTCATCTTTATCGTCTCCGATCACAGTGCTGACTTATCCATCACTCCCATTACTCAAACCAACTGATTTGGATGTTATACTTTTCCCGAGAGAAAGTAAGAGAGAGCAAGAACATGGGAGAGAGAGAGAGAGAGAGAGAGAGAGAGAGAGGCAAGGTAACAATTAGGCAATATTATTGAAGGAAATATATCAATTAACTTCATCATGTGTGGCAGCACCAGCTGTCTCCCAGCTGGTTCTTGTTGCTACCACCACCCACCACCATCATGTACTATATTAGAGATAGGTAGTAACATTATAGATCTATAACTAGTACCTCCATTAAAGAGGCCTTACTGCTGCTCTGCCTATTGGGAATCCACCTGGAATCAATTTCAGGGATCACTGCCCCCGCGGCCGGGTCCCAGACCAGACCTACTGGTTGTTGAAGTGATCAGCCAGGCTATTAATGCCATAATAACAAAAAAAGGCACAATACCGTGACTGGAACGATACATAAATAATCCGCACAAAAGAGAGAGCTTACGACGACGTTTCGGTCCGACTTGGACCATTTACAAAGTCACACTAACGAAAAGTGGAGCAGGACGGGTATATATAGGCAGGAAGGAGGTAGTGGTGGTGGTAGTAGTAGTAGTAGTAGTAGTAGTAGCAGTAGCAGTAGCAGTAGTAGTAATGGGGAATTGAGGAGGAGGAGCCAGTCAAATACAAAGAAAGGGGAACACTGCAAGGGAGCTAGGTGCCCACAGAGGGAGAGCAAGAACACAGAGGTGGGGGAAGGGGGATGGATGAAATAAATAATGAAGGTACAGAAACACGAGACAGAAGAAAGAAAGACAACCCAAACGAGAAAAAAGGAAAGAGGAAAGGGGAAGAGGGAGAAGAAAAAGGAGGAATCATGTTAAGTCACGAGTGTTCTGAAGTTTGGAACATTTTACAATGTAGTGGGAGAGGAAGGCATCTACAGAGACGAAACCACGATTAAGATTCATACAAGGAAAGTTGTGTATTAGGGAGGATTCAACCAGACGGCGACTGTTAAAGTTGGAAGTAGGGAAAACAGTTTTAGCAGAAGACCAGTCAATAGGATGGCTGTGATCTCTGACGTGACAGAACAGAGCATTGTTAGTGTCGGCAAGCCTAACACTATTTTTGTGCTCCATAAGTCTGTCAGAAAGAGATCGACCAGTTTCTCCAAAGTACTGAAGAGGACAGGAGCAGCAAGAAATAGAGTAGACACCAGGAGCATCTCTAGAGGGAGGAGAGGTATGAACGGGATTAGTGCGAAGAGTGTTAGTCTGGCGGAAAGCAAGTTTGATGTCTAAGGGACGGAGAGAATTGTTGAGATTAAAAAGACCGGAAATGTAGGGAAGGCAGAGGACAGAAGAGTTCTCAGGAGTAGAGAGTTTGGGAGAGAAGAAATTACGTTTAGCCTATGAGAGGGCAGAGTATATGAAATGGGAAGGGTAGCCAAGACGGGAAAATGAATTATGAAGAGTGGAAATTTCTGCTGGAAGGAACTGAGGATCACAGATGCGGAGGGCACGGAGAAAGAGGGAGATAACACTTTTCTTGACAGGGGAAGCATGATAGGAAAAGTAGTGAATGTACATGCCACCGTGCATAGGTTTGCGGTAAACGGAAAAGGAAAAACCTGTATCTGAGCGGTGGACATGGACATCAAGGAAAGGAAGTAAGGAATTAGATTCCCATTCAGCTTTAAACTTAATGGAAGGGGCAAGAGTATTAAGGGCTTCAAGAAAAGGTTGGAAGAGACTGGAGTCATGAGGCCACAGAGCAAAGATGTTATCAACATAGCGGAGCCAGAGTGAAATTCGCACATTGATGGTAGGAAGAAGAACAGTCTCGAAGTATTCCATGTAAAGATTAGCAAGGACAGGAGAGAGAGAGGAGAGCTATGCACAGTGGCATGTACATTCACTACTTTTCCTATCATGCTTCCCCTGTCAAGAAAAGTGTTATCTCCCTCTTTCTCCGTGCCCTCCGCATCTGTGATCCTCAGTTCCTTCCAGCAGAAATTTCCACTCTTCATAATTCATTTTCCCGTCTTGGATAACCCTTCCCATTTCATATACTCTGCCCTCTCACGTGCTAAACGTAATTTTTTATCTCCCAAACACTCTACTCCTGGGAACTCTTCTGTCCTCTGCCTTCCCTACATTTCCGGTCTTTCTAATCTCAACAATTCTCTCCGTCCCTTAGACATCAAACTTGCTTTCCGCCAGACTAACACTCTTCGCACTAATCCCGTTCATACCTCTCCTCCCTCTAGAATGCTCCTGGTGTCTACTCTATTTCTTGCTGCTCCTGTCCTCTTCAGTACTTTGGAGAAACTGGTCGATCTCTTTCTGACAGACTTATGGAGCACAAAAATAGTGTTAGGCTTGCCGACACTAACAATGCTCTGTTCTGTCACGTCAGAGATCACAGCCATCCTATTGACTGGTCTTCTGCTAAAACTGTCTTCCCTACTTCCATCTTTAACAGTCGCCGTCTGGTTGAATCCTCCCTAATACACAACTTTCCTTGTATGAATCTTAGTCGTGGTTTCGTCTCTGTAGATGCCTTCCTCTCCCACTACATTGTAAAATGTTCCAAACTTCAGAACACTCGTGACTTAATATGATTCCTCTTTTTTCTCCTTCTCCCTCTTCCCTTTCCTCTTTCCTTTTTTCTCGTCTGGGTTGTCTTTCTTTCTTCTGTATCGTGTTTCTGTACTTTCATTATTTATTTCATCCATCCCCCTTCCCCCACCTCTGTGTTCTTGTTCTCTCTCTGTGGGCACCTAGCTCCCTTGCAGTGCTCCCCTTTCTTTGTATTTGACTGGCTCCTCCTCCTTAATTCCCCATTACTACTACTACTACTACTACTACTACTACCCCCACCACCACCACCACCACCACTACCTCTTCCTGCCGCCTATATATACCCGTCCTGCTCCACTTCTCGTTAGTGTAACTTTGTAAATGATCCAAATCGGACCGAAACGTCGTCGTAAGCTCCTCTCTTCTATGTGCGGGTTATTTGTGTACTATTAATGCCATCTAAGTCAGTGTATGCATCACAGCCCGGTTGATCAGTAACTGACTTGAACATATTATTTGCGTTCTTGAAAACAGCAATAGGTTGGTAATTCCCCTTATACACGAAGGAACCATAATGAAGAGTCTTAAGTTCCTTACTGAGTTCTTAAGTGTACTGATCTCGCTTTTTTTTCCATTGCTTTGTCTGCCAAACTTTTTTGCTCTCATGTGGAGTGATTTCAGGGTGTAGATTTGAGACTAATCCCTTCAGAATTATCAGGATGTTGATTATGATGTATCTTTCTCGCTTACATTCAACGGAGTACAGTTCAAAAGACTTCAAGCAGTTTAAATGCTTGACTGAATTTATAAAAGCAGTTAAGTCTGTCAGCACATTTTTCCAGTTCAGCATTTTCTACTGCCTTGAATTGGGTTGTTAGTATACAGCATTATAACAACCTAGAAAGAATAGGTAACTTGAAGGAAATCATCAATGGCCTAGCCTCTCATGTTTTGAAGGTTCTAATTATCCAACCAGTAATCCTGTCAGACAGCAACATTTTGGGATCTAGAACCAGGGAATTCTACACTTGCCTAAACCTATAGTTATAACCTACTTTGACCTGTGGATTTGATCAAGGTGACACTGCCTACGACTGCATCACCTGACCTGTCTGCAGCATATAAACCCCTTCACGCATATGCTTATTCTTATCAAGATTGATGGACTGATTACATTGATTCCAGGCTGAGGGACTGATTACCTCAAACACCTTCTGATCTTCCCTATTCTTTGTATTGGACTGATGAAGCAACTGTGAGGTGAAACTTTTCCACAATAAAGATACCCAAGTGTTGCATAGGTTAAGTTAGGTTTAGGTTATGTTAGATTTGGTTTAGGTTAGGTTACTTTCAGGTTAGGGTAGGTTAGGTTACTTTCAGGTTAGGGTAGGTTAGGTTACTTTCAGGTTAGGGTAGGTTAGGTTAGGTTAGGTTTAGGCTAAGTTAGGTTTAGGTAAGGCTGGGTTAGGTTAGTTTTGCAAAAAGTTATACTAAATTGTAAGTAATCCTTTAGTCAGCTATATTAAAACACATTTCTCTTATAAATATTATCGTAATAACTCTCATATAGTACTATATTATTCCCCTCCCAGTAACCTGGTACAAGTGGTAATATTCCAGTAATTCTGCATTACCATACTGTCATTGTTAATACAATATGAATTTATTTTCCCCCATTTCTTGGTATATCTTTTTTCCCCGGTATTTTCCCTGAATATAAATTGATTGATTCGTCCTGTTTAATAGAGTAGCTGTGTTGAGCGTATTAAGAGTATTAAGTGTTGTTCAGTATTCAGTCGGACTGATTAAGTGGGGTGTGAGTGGTGTAAAGTGCACTGTGGGGAGATGAAGAAATTCGCACCCTTGGTATGACACGAGAAGAGGAGGGAAAGGGGCAAGGAAGGGAAGAGGAGTACGAAAACGGAGGGAAAGAGGGGCGGAAAATAAAGGAGCATGGAGCGGAAGAGAGAGAATTCGGAGGGAAGGAGGGACTGGAAAGAAAAGGATCATAGGGGGAAGAGGAAGTGGAGGACGAGGAGCCAGGAGAAGAGGAATGGGGAGACAAGAGCCAGGAGGAGGAGGAGTAGAGGGAGGGGGGAAGGAACAAGGAGGGAATAGGAGGGGAGGGGAAGGAAGGGGGAGGAAGGGGAAGGCAGCTCTCCATAAGATTGGGTATTGATTTAAGCTAACTGATGGTGGCAGGAAGCTGGTCTTGCTGATGGAGACTCTAACAAGGATAAAAAATGGCTTGATACATTCCTACTCTGCCTCATTGTGTTAAGGTTTGCAAGTGGGGCAGCAGCGGCGGCAGGAGGCGGAGGTAGTGATGGGGGGAGGGGGATTTGGGTGGGTTATGGTGGTGGATGATGAGGTGGCTGTGATAGCTGGGGTGATGTGTGGTGGTGATAATAGTGGTGAAGCTGGAAGAGGGTGGTGGTGGTGACAATGAAGACGACTTTGGTAACGATTGTTTCTGAAATTTTGGGTGTAGAATTTAATTATCAAATTTAAATCTTGAATGTTTGTTTAAGAATTGCTCTATATTTTTGGATTTTTTTCAATGATGATGCAAAGTGTGGGAAAAATTCTCGCCTCCGCCCTTCACGTGACCACACAGTCCTCTATAAGATGTTTCATGTATGAATTCGTAAAGCTCTCCTTGAGCGAAACGTTGTTATAATAGTTTTAAGCTTTTTCATGTGTCTTTCTCACTTACTGGAAAAATTTACATGTCATTAGATCTACTCCAGTGAATGCTTCTTCCTTGTCTTCCCAACTAAGAAAAACGCTCACAGATTTGATAAAACTAAATGGCAATACCATCTAAGACTGATGGTTCTGATGGACGAAACTCATGACTCTTCTTCCATGTTAGTATGATGGTAAACTGACTGCAGTCACTGTCACTTTTCCTCAGATCAGTAAAATGCAACTTTAGCTTTCTCTGAATTATTGCCATCCGGCTGCTTCTTGATAGCCCAAAATTTTAATCAACTTATTGTTGAAAGTCACATGTAATGGTTAAGTCATCAAGTGTACCGCGTAGGTACACGCATCTGACGGAACTGAGAATCATCTATCAAGCATAAGCATCTATCAATGTCCTATAAACTTTAGAATATTTTGGGATAATTTAGAGATTGACATAAAAGGAAAATGTCAAATATTGGCTGTGTCTGTACATTTGAGTGCTAGGAGTATAGCCGATAACTCGGTTTGGAGAGTGAAAGCCCAATTATTTATGCTGGTTCAGCTCTCAAGGTAAGAGCTACCACGGTGCGACAAGGTCGATGTTTCCACCTGTACCCGGTGGGTTGGGACAAGAAGCCATCAGTGTATGTAGTTCGGAAATGCTCAGTGATTATTTCTATTTAAATCAGTGAAGTATACTTGATTTCAACAAGGAGAGAGAGTTGGGCTTCGATTTAACTCTTGAGTGAAAAGAGAAGGGGGCGAAGGGTTTAGAAAGGGGTAATCACTTTTGTTCTACTGTTTTTATTTATAAAAACCAAAAAGCTGGTGATTTTTGGTTCAGTTGTAGTTAAAAAAAAGGGAGGGCTTCTGTGGATGGATTAATGTGGGTTTTCTGGAGATGAGAAAAAGTTAAATTGCGTTTGACTGGGGACTCTGATGCTTTAAATATATAAACTTAACTGAAATGATATTAGATATATTGGTTATGCATTTGTCAGCTATTATAGCAAGCACTTGCGCGACACCATCAGTTCGAGATTTGATGTGTGCAAGATACATCGCGGTCACGGATGTGGAGAAACCTCTGTCATAGTCTGAGTGCTCTGAGCGTCTGTATTGAGGACAGATTCTGAATGCAGCACATCCACACACTGGAGCATTAAGTGCAATATTTCTGTATGCAAAATTGTGAAGAGAATAATGTGGTCGGTAGTGGTGGTGGTGGGAATGGTGGTGGTGGGAATGGTGGTGGTGGCAGGAGTGGTGGTGGGGGTAGGGATAGTTCGGGTACGTTGTTGTCAGAGGAAGCACATAATAGTGAATGATTCATACGTCATCTCGAGCTTGACAAATTCAGGGAAACACTATTTGTCCGCTCATGCATCGTTCCAGGAAAATACAGAAATCACAATAAGCTAGATAATAGAAGATAACCGAGCATGTTTCCTAAGGCGCACATCAGCTGAATAACCTCAGCAGCATTTACTCCTATAGCAAATCTAGAGAATCTCAAGGAAGAGCCATTACCGACACTTTGGACGACATTTGTCAGGCAAGTCATCGAGTGTGCAGCACCAGCAATGAGCCCTCACCTGATCAAATATGTCAAGACACTGAAAAGTGCAGAGAGATGAAGAGAGACTAGACCCAGATCTTAGGGCATGAACTACTTCATGATGACAGAGTAAAGGAGCTAAACTTGATAGCATTGGAGAACGGAAATATCTGGGACGACATGATAACGACATGCAAAATACTGAAGAGGAATTGATAGGGTGGACAGGGATAGGTTATTCAAGAGGCGGGAAACAGGTACATGGGGACAGAGTTGAAAGTTTAAAATCCCAGATAAGTCACTGGAACGTCAGGAAGTACTTCTTCATGCTCAGAGTGGGCAGGAAGTGGAATAACCTGGACAACAAAGGGGAAGAGGCAAGTTACATGCACATACTTAACAGTTAAAACAGGGCTCATGAAGTGAGGAGAGGGTGAGCCCAGTAGCGACCAATTTGAGAAACAGTACCAGGGTGAGGCTCGATCTGTACAACTACAAATAAATGGAAACAAATATATGAGAATATATAGGTTTGTACACACTGCGGATTCTGCGAGAGGAAGCAAAAGCACTGCCTCGTCCACTAGCTACGATCTACAACAAGTCAATGGGTAAGGGACAGTTGCCAGAGTTCTAGAAGAGAGCATATGTAGTCCCAGTATATATAAGAAAGGAGACACAAGAAGCGTTGAACTATTGAACCTCAAACCAGTATTATTAACATACCTATTTTGCAGAAGATAATGAGAGAGTGATAAAAAGAGAGGTGTTTAATGAGCAATAGCGAATGAGTTTGGAGATGGCAAATAATTTCTTACATACCTGTAAGAGTTGAGAGAGAGTGGCCTGGTGGCTAAAGCTCTCCCTTCACACACGGAGGGCCCGGGTTCGATTTCCGGAGGGTGGAAACATTTCGACGCGTTTCCTTACACCTGTTGTCCTGTTCACCTAGCAGCATATAGGTACCTGGGTGTTAGTCGATTGGCGTGGGTGGCATCCTGGGGCACAAGATTGAGGACCCCAATGGAAATAAGTTACAGTCCTCGATGACGCACTGACTTTCTTGGGTTACCCTGGGTGGGTAACCCTCCGGGGTTAAAAATCCGAAGAAAATTTTATCTTATCTAGAGAGAGAGAGAGAGAGAGAGAGAGAGAGATGTAGGTAACAGCTCTTAGCTTGTAAATAAAGTTAGGAACCCTAAACCTAACCTTGTAAAACCCCTTGTATAAAAAAAGACAGTAGAGAGACGGGTGAATTGCATGTTCTTGGACTACAAGAAGGAATTTTATACTGTACCTCACATGAGACTGGACAAATACTTGAGGTGGATCATAATTCCTTAATGGAAGGAAATACATAATACAATTTATAATGTATTTGTGGTGGGTATTAAAATTATTTGCAGAAAAACTGAGCTATCCACTTTCGAATATTTATAGGATAAATGCAAGATGAAAGAATATTTTGACAGAGAAGACCTTTAAAAAATACTAAATCCTGTTTCTTCTGACAAGTGTTATTATATAAATATTGGAAAAAATAATAAGGAAAGGTGGATAAAAACTTGAGAACAAGAGCCTATTAGTGAAAAAATGGTTATCGTCCACAAATTCCTGTAAATCAAATCAATTACAGTTATATGACAGAGTAACAGAAATTGTATAAGAAAGAAATGGGTAAACCCTATTTCTTTCTTATACTTAAAGTTTTTGAAAACAAATCAAGAAAAAACAAAGCACTGAAGGAATATGAGGCAGATAATTACAATGGGTAAGATAATTTCTGTTGATGAGAAAAATGCTAACAGTGATCTAAGGAAAATGTTCTCATGGGGGAAATGTCAACAGTAGAGGGCCCAAGGAACCTATGTTCAAGAAGTTAATATTTTAATTTATGTGAATTTGCTAGAAAAGATAGAAAACTACATGAAGATGTATGTGGATGATGCAGAGATCTCGTGCAAAATATTGATGTAAAATCTACGTAAATCCTTACATGATGATTTGTATAAATGACTCAAAGTGATGAAGTTTAATTTGAATAAGTAGTGACAATGGAAGAAAATAATAAGCCACCTAAATAATTCAAACTTTGTAATATATTGTCAGAAATAGATCAAGAGACCTTGGAATTAATGTTAACTAAGATGTTCACTGAAAGATGATATAAAACAAATTATGAGAAACTCGTACACTACACTGACAAAAAAAATGAAACACCTTTCACTTACAATGACTGGAAAAATACTTCAAATTTTTTGGCAATGTATTTTAAACCAAATGTAATATAAGCAGCGGCTTTGTGGTGCAGACACCTGAAAATATTAAATGTCTATAAACGTTGAAAAAAGAGCTATAGAACAGATTAAAATCTGATTAAAATCTAATATCACTAAAGATGTTCTAGGCTGCTGAGAGTGCAAAAGATTTTTAAGCATCTACAACTGGAAAAACAATGTCACAGTTGTAAATTGACAAATTGTCGAAACATAAGAAAGAAGGAACCGCAGCAGGCCTACTGGCCCATGCGAGGCAGGTCCAAGTCACCTCCCGGCCCATGCCACTGATCCAACCTAATCAGGTTCAGGCCACATCCACTTAAGAAAGGAGCACGGGATCAGACTCACTAGCACAAGCTAGTCAGGTCCAAATCTCACCCACCCACACTCACTCATGTATTTATCTAACTTATTTTTAAAACTACACAACGTTTTAGCTTCTATGACGGTACTCGGGAGCTTGTTCCACTCATCCACAGCTCTATTACCCTGTTACTAAACCAGTGCTTTCCTATATCCTTCCTGAATGTGAATATTTTTCCAACTTAAAACCATTGCTGCGAGTCCTGTATTGACTACATATTTTTAGCACGCTGTTTACATCCCCTTTATTTATTCCTGTTTTCCATTTATACACCTCAAACATATCATCCCTAATTCTACGCCTTTCTAGAGAGTGCAGATTCAGGGCCTCAGTCTATCCTCATAGGGAAGATTTCTGATACATGGGATCAACTTTGTCATTCTCTGTACATTTTCGAGTGCATTTACATTCATTCTGTAATACGGTGACCAAAACTGTGCAGCATAATCTAAACGAGGCCTAACCAAAGATATATAGAGTTGAACAACCTGAGGACTTCTGTTATTTATGCTTCTTGCTCTGAAGCCAAGAATTCTGTTAGCTTTATTGCGAACACTTATGCACTGTTGTCTTGGTTTCATATTACTGCAAATTAGAACTCCTAAATCCTTTTCGCAATCAATAATATTATGATCTTCATAATTGTTTTTCTTAGATTATTTTAACAATGGTATGAATTATAAGAGGAAGTAACAAGTTCTCTTACCACCAGAAACTTAAAAATTACATATATGTGAATTAATTAGGTAGCTGTGCTATTGATACATATAGGTGGCTACAAGGAAGCAGGTTCTCTCTCTCTCTCGGCACCTTTCTCAAAGATTAACACTAAAAGTCTTGGTTCTGTGCGTGTGGTGTACTCAAATAACACACCTTAATTTACAGCTGATGCTTCTACACTGTCAAGAGCACTTCAGAGTCCCTGCAAACTCTCCTCTGGAACCATTGTCGCAACATTCGTTTGTAGTGGCAGGAGCTCGCTCTTTTCCAATGTGCACTCACGTCGCTGCCAAGCCGCTGTTACTCAGCTTACTGGCCTCGAGAGCTATTGCCCACCACAACAAAATTATTTGCATACGCCAGAAACTCAATAAGGAATGTTTGTGATAAATGATCGGCCGGTCTCTTGCACATGTCTCTGTTACACTGCCCCTGCTTGCTCTCTCTCTCTCTCTCTCTCTCTCTCTCTCTCTCTCTCTCTCTCTCTCTCTCTCTCTCTCTCATGTAGTTCATTTCATTTTTATTTTCCCATTCAATTTTTGTTTTCGATTCAAAATATGTCTACGATAAATTATTCCTCACAGAGTTCCTATATCGTTTTACATTCCGTCAGTAACGACGGCAAACAAGAAGAAACGAGGCTGAATGTATTTCCAGTTTCCACTAGTTTTTCAGTGGGTTGTGACTGAGGCTGGTAACTGAGGGACCCGCATGAGGTAAAACGTTGGCCTTGTTACTTCAAACCTGTCGTCCCTGTTCGCCTAGGACTAAGTAGGTATACCTGGGTGTTAGGTTCCTTACGCCCGTTAATTTCCTTAAACTTTGGTACCTTGTAACTCTGCGATGCTACGTAGTAACTACATAGTAGCGTTCTGCTCTCTACAGAAAGAAACGGACACAATCTTGAGCGGGGAAAATGTTTGGGCAAGTTCCCTAACCCCTGTTGCCCCTGATCACCTATGAGAAAATACGTTATTTGAGTGTCAGGTGACCGTAACGCGTCGCTTTCTGGCAACGAAAATTAACCCCATCGGATATAAGCCACACTGCTTGGTTCCAGTAATGTACATAATAGCAAGTGGGAGCTATTGTTGTAGTTTGACTATACTTTTAAGTCATGTTTCATATCAGTGGACGATTATTATCATCCTCACCAAATCCATCCCCAAAATTTCCACTTAACACAATTCTCCAAATTTTGTCCTGTAGAAAATCTTGGCATAACGTATACAAATATCTGACAAAATTTACATATCAGTTTTGTTGTAAATATCTCAGTAGTATCAGTTCCCAGTAGTACCAGTTACCAGTAGTATGACTCTCTACCAACCGTCTGTGTGAATCATTGTTATTCACTGACCATATCAGTTTATGAACGCCGCTCACCCCTAGGACCCAATTCGTGGGTCAGTCTTAAGATAGAGAGCAGAGAGGCAGGGCGGGCCTGTGCTTACCATATATTCCGTTATAATTATACATACTAACCAACCAACGTTAGTGTTATTACAAAATCCACGTTATCGAACCCCCACATGACAAATATGATGATATATTTAGTATCAACCACGGCTCTAAAACGTGATAGTTTTATTATATTCACCCCATTTCGGTTTAGTTATCTACAAACAAAAGGAACTAAATTGTCTGACGCTATGAAACAATGTTGCCAGGAGACGTTTAATTTCAACATCAATGACTTAATTTAGAAGCCAAAATAAGGAACACCTACATCATGGGCTCCCAAAGAAATATTTTCAAAGAGATGCAGAACATGTAATGCGTGTAGGGGGATTACATATTATGGTCATTATTGTCTACATAATTACCACTTAAATGGTTATAACTATGAACATGATTTTTAAAGGGACGGACTGGTAAGCCAGCTGAAGGCCTCGGGCGGATGATCAAAAGCTCCAACAGCGGGTCATCATCTGACTAAGACCCGCATAAGGAAACAGTTGTCATGTTTCCTGACCAACCTTACCTAACCTGACCCACATAATTACGTATAATAGTGTGTATAACTGTATTACACTGCCAATAGATAAGCAACAACCAGGATACAATATGTGATGTTATTCTTTGCGAGTTATATGTACAGTTCCACTATGAAATGTTATGAGGAGCAAATGTCCTCTCATTCCCCTCCCCTGAGTTCCAGTAAGATGATGGAGATACCTTCATAAATATTCCATTTTTCCTGTGGTATCCTGAGAGATGGTAATTCCCAAGGAAAGGTAACTCCAGGTATGCAGAAGCAAAACCTTTGACGTTCCCGTTGTTGATGAGCCCTAACCGGAATACTTAACGTTAGCCTCATTGTCCTTCTGAAGTCTGGAGTACATGACGTTAACTTCATTGCCATACTGAAGTCTCCTTGCTCAGGCTGACAAGGAAACTTATTTTGTTCCCACTGTGTAACTGTCATATAAAATTAAGTAGCAACACATTGCTGATATATTCGGTTTTACTAAATAAGCAAGTAGGGGAAAACAGTGGTGACGACGCTTCGAGCTGGCAGTCAAGGGAGGTTCTTTGACGCTGATTAGGGGTTCTTGATCTAGGGAATTAGATCTGTGCTCCGGTTCCCTGAATTGAGCCTGAATACCCTCCCCCACTACTTGCGCTGTATAATCCTACGGGTTTAGCGCTTCCCCATGATTATAATCGACTAGTATATCTCCTAGTTAGTATATCTAACAGTAATTTTAATAATTTGTAGGCGACTGTCAAAGTGAAGTTAATCAATCATGGGCCTGGCTGGATTAACTGGTTTGTGTGTTTAGATTAATACATAAATGTATGGTAAAGATGGCTACCAACCAACCCACCTTTACGGTGTTATCAAAATGGCTAGTGGAATACTGAGCCCAAACTGAAGGCAAAATTTCTATCTGTAACGTAAAGAATATAATTGACTTGGTGGATAATTTAAGTAACATAACTAACTTAAATGATTACTATAGAGTTAGTTGTGCTGTTACATCATTATTCACAAAAGTTTCAGTTGATAAATTACTAAGCTTTCTATCTGAAGACCTTGTCAATTATAAGTTACCATTTCTTGTGTCCTCAGTCAATGAGCTTATTAAACTTAGCAAGGTTGATGTAAAGTTTATGTTTAGTGGTCATTTTTTCCTTCTGAAAAATTTGATGTGGCAATGGGAAATCCTTTTTCACCTGTTCTTAGTAATTTGTACTTCGAACATAATTTTGGAGCCAGACTGCTAAACGGAATTCTTTCTGAAAAGGCTGAACGGTATAGATATGTGGGTGATGCCCTGTACCTGGAGTTTACCTGGAGAGAGTTCCGGGGGTCAACGCCCCCGCGGCCCGGTCTGTGACCAGGCCTCATGCTTAATACCCAAGAATATAAATTTAAAAAATTTCCTTCAAGAGCTAAATACTCTAGCTCTATTTTTAAAGTCTAAAGCTGAGTTTAAACAAAATAACTCATTGCTTTTTCTAGACGTTTTAATTATAAAAGAAGCCTAGAATATAAATTCAAAGCATATAGAAAACGAATGAATGTGTATTCTTATGCATACCCGTCACATCATGACGGAATTAAATACTTTGTTTTCCCCTCTTTTTTCTTGCGAGTTCTGCATATTTGTTGAGGAAATAATGAAGATATATGAAGCAGCATATGATCTTAAATATCCTAAACTTTATTGACAAATCCTTAAAACTTGTTGAGAATATATGTAATCCTGAAAAAGATTATATGGAACCATAGTCAAGAATATGTTGGTTCTGTCATATCCTAAATAACTGGTTAAGAATTTCTCCCAAAATGCTGATGGCTCTTTCTACAAGTCCTTGTACAAAATATTATTTTGGGTACATTGAAAAAGTGTTCAACTTACAAGAACACAACAGTGAAACTGTCTTTATTTTTTTGTGAAAGATTTTGACTATTCATGTGAATTTCAAAAGCCTGAGAAAGTTGTAATAAGTAAATTAGTGGTTAAACGAAATGGAATCAGGCTTCATAAAAAAAAAATAGTAGCAATTGATCAATAACCCGGAGAGGAACCTTAGGATGATATTTTGGTCCGTCCTGAACTACTGTCATATGACAACGTTTTGACTTGACAATGGTCCAGATTAAACTCCTAATCTCCTTGGTAGGAAGAATTCTGGATGTGCATATTGAAAACAATGTTGATCTTAGAGAGAGACTCCAAAATTTAAATGTTTCACATGATTTTACTTTTGTGAGTTTTGACGTCACAGCATTTTCCTTCAGAATCTCTGTCCCTAATTTGTTAACGTATCTTGAAAAACTAGAAAGCTTCTCTACGTCTTATTATACGAATGTAATTATTGAGGTAATTACACTGTGAGTTGTGTGAATTTAAATTGCAATATTAAATATTAAGCAATTTATACTTGGAATTCTATGATACAAGACTCCTTAAAACATATTCCCCATAGTAAAGCTAAGTGGTTTAGTCCCCTCAAGGAAGGTTCCTTGATGTTCGTGAGGGGCTCTTGATTTAGGGAATTGGATCTGTGCTCCAGTTCCCCGAATTAAGCCTGAATGCCTTCCACATCCCTCCCCAGGCGCTGTATAATCCTCCGGGTTTAGCGCTTCCCCTTTATTATTATAATAATAAGTAGTTTAGTTATGTAGATGTTTCTGCATGTGTCCGAGAGATCAAAATATTGATGTTCTTACACTGACTCACTTAACATCCTTAGTTAACTTCATAACTGAGCATGAAATGGACAACAAATTAACTTAAGTGTTCTAATCCAATGTGATGACAGGAGATTTTAATTTAGTGCATAGAAAGTCAAGTAATGTGACGTCGTACATTCACTATTAAACCAATAAGGAAACTAGGGTTGAAATAAAGGGATTTTTTCCTCACAATGTGGAGAGCTTTGCGTAATTACGGCTCTGAATATTTAGATGAAATTGGTAAGATATTAAACTTTCCACAAAATTCAGTTATCCCAAGACTTTAAGAAAACATGACTCACGAAATCGTAATGACACGATTGCAAACAAACCACACCACGGGTGGGGATAGAACCCGCGATCAGTCTCAAAACTCCAGACCGTCGCGTTAGCCACTGGACCAGCTAGCCACAATAAGATTCGTCCAACTAGGTACATTTCTACACCATACGAAGGTTAGCATAGGCACCACTGTGACTCTCTGATCGCGGGTTCTATCCTCGCCCGTGGTATGGTTTGACTTTAAGAAGGTCTTAATGTCAGCCAAGGGAATATTTTTAAGGAAAGATGAATGACTTTATCCTATAATAAAAATTTAATCAGCCTACCTGATACATAGAAAAAGTTCAATACAAATATTGTTTCTAAAAATAATGGGACAGTGAAACACAAATTAATTAAAAATGTAGGTGTTTATAAGGTCCCCTGAACTCTGTGCTTCCTCTCATACTTAGGGAAAATGTGTAAACAACTGACAATTAGCATATATATATATATATATATATATATATATATATATATATATATATATATATATATATATATATATATATATATATATATTAATGTCGTGCC
>NC_069482.1:13401424-13434395 GCF_026875155.1 Cherax quadricarinatus
TCAACCGTACCTTGGGATGGGAAGCGGAGGAGGAAGACGACGGCGACAAGGAGGAGGAGGAGGAGAAGAAGGGGAAGGGAAGGAGGAGGAAGAGGAGGGATAGCTGCAGTTAATCGACTCGGCAAAACAAATTTAGAGGACTAACCACATAGGAAGGAAATGGAAAATTTGGGTCAGTCAGATATCCAGCAATTCCTCTAATTACGCAATATCTTCTGCATAACTATATCAATTCTCTTCCATCGACACGATTACTCCCTACAACAACAGTTTCTAGATATATAAAAAAGTTTGCACATTTCCGCTCAAGGTCGGTGTAATTAGGAAAGGGGAATGAGCAGGTTTTATCAGCTTCCCGTGGAGTTTGTGGGTGAGATACGGGGCAATAATCTGCCCTCGTAATAGGCAGTTTGAGGTAAGGCGTTTCTGAATCAACGAGTCACTTCAGTCATAAACCATTGCTGGGCCTATCATTCCCCACCGACATTAGGCCACCAATGACACTAAATCTTGGAGATACAATCCGAATTTATTGTGTTGTCGCTGTCTAGTCGGGTATTCGTGGCTGTAATTCGCTAACGTCCTTCCATCGCTATGATACATCAGCGCGTGAGGGACGTCTTTGGTCCGCCTGTGGAAGATCAGTCGTGTGTACTGGGACGAAGACTCACTGAGAACCCACTCCTGTGAGGTGCTGTCTTTACTCTCCCTCTGATCCCC
Source organism: Cherax quadricarinatus (assembly GCF_026875155.1). Classification (NCBI taxonomy): domain Eukaryota; kingdom Metazoa; phylum Arthropoda; class Malacostraca; order Decapoda; family Parastacidae; genus Cherax; species Cherax quadricarinatus. The sequence goes on from NC_069482.1 coordinate 13,402,145, forward strand.
CCTCTCCTCCCTCTTTCCAATCCCCCTCCCTCTTTCCAATCCCCCTCCCTCTTTCCAATTCCCCTCCCTCTTTCCAATTCCCCTCCCTCTTTCCAATTCCCCTCCCTCTTTCCAATCCCCCTCCCTCTTTCCAATCCCCTCCCTCTTTCCAGTCTCCTCCATCCTTCCGAACTCCCCTCTCTTCATCCAAGCACTCCCTAATTCCCACCCCTCTTTCCAAATGTCCTCCCTCTATCTTCCAAACCCCCCTCCTCCTTCCTAAACTCCTCCATCTTTCCGAACTTCGTCCATCATCTCACTCATTCCAAACCCGTCATTCCCTCCTATCTATCCCCCCTTCCCTCAGCTGTACCAGTCTCTCTCCCTCCCTCCAGTACAGGCATATTCTTTCCCTCCAGTACATAAACCCCTTCTCCATCCTTCCGCTTCACCTTTCTACACCTCTTCAACCCCTGCTAGCCTAGCAGTAAGTAGGTACCTCTGTGTTAGCCAGCTAGAAAAAATATTGCTAACTAGTACAAAATAGTGCAATTCTAAAGAGTTAGAAAATTCCAGTCCTGCTGGAAGTTATTTCTTAGACAAGATGTCAGTGTGCCAGCGTGAATGTCAGTGTGAGTGTCAGTGTAAATGTCAGTATCAGTGTCAATGTGAATGTTAGTATGAGTGTGTCAGTGTGAATGTCAGTATCAATGTGTCAGTGTGAATATCAGTATCAGTGTCAGTGTGAATGTCAGTTTGAGTGTCAGTGAAGTGTTGTGGCTGGAATGGCGTAAATTAAAAATCTTTCCCTCCCTTTATTCCTTATTCCCCCCCCCATGCCTTCACACTTGCCTTTCTCTTTCCTTTCTTCTAACCTTCCATCTCGTGTTCAAGTTCACGTCATATTTTACAGTATTTTATCTAATTACCTTTTTTTTTTTTGGTGAGAGGAGGAGTGTGTGTGTGTGTGTGTGTGTGTACTCACCTATTTGTGGTTGCAGGGGTCGAGTCCTAGCTCCTGGCCCCGCCTCTTCACCGGTTGCTACTAGGCCCTCTCTCTCCCCGCTCCATGAGCTTTATCAAACCTCGTCTTAAAACTGTGTATGGTTCCTGCCTCCACTACGTCATTTTCTAGGCTATTCGTGTGTGTGTGTGTGTGTGTGTGTGTGTGTGTGTGTGTGTGTGTGTGTGTGTGTGTGTGTGTGTGTGTGGCGCGGGTGTGTTCTTGTACTCGCCTATTTGTACTACCCTACATGTGCTTATATGGATAGACTCAGCTCCTGGCCCCGCCTCTCCGCTGACCGCTACTGGCTTTCCCTTTCTTGGCTGCTTTGAGCCTATCATATATATTTTTTGTTCATTTATGTTAATGAAAAAATTTATAATTTTGTACCAAAAGAACCTTAGAAAACTTACCTAACCTTATTATAAGAAGCGCAATTTAATTTAGCCTAATCCGTCTAAATATATTGTAGATAGGTTTACAATAATTTAATGATAAACAAACACAATGAAATACATTTTTTTTCGTTTGGTTCAGAATGATTTTTGCGAAATAATTGCAGTCACAATTTTTCGCTTGCCTTATTCGACAAGAAGAACGTTGCTATTTAAGCCAAAATTGTAAGTTTTACCAATTGGGAACGATATTATATATATATATATATGTCGTGCCGAATAGGCAGAACTTGCGATCTTGGCTTAAATAGCAACGCTCATCTTGCCATATAGGACAAGCGAAAATTTGTGTATGCAATAATTTCGCCAAAATCATTCTGAACCTAACGAAAAAAATATATTTCACTGTGTTTGTTTAGTATTAAATTATTGTAAACAAATCTAAAATATATTTAGTTGGGTTAGGCTAAAATAAATTGTTCTTGTTATAATAAGGTTAGGTAAGTTTTCTAAGATACTTTTGGTGCAAAATTAAAAATTTTTACATCAACATTAATGAAAAAAATATATCTTTAAACGTATAAGAAAAAATTTCAGAAAGGACTTAATTTTAAATGAGTTCTTGCTAATTGACCAGTTTTACAAATTCGGCACGACATATATATATATAATATATATATATATATATATATATATATATATATATATATATATATATATATATATTATATGTCGTGCCGAATAGGCAGAACTTGCGATCTTGGCTTAAACAGCAACGCTCATCTTGCCATATAGGGCAAGTGAAAATTTGTGTATGCAATAATTTCGCCAAAATCATTCTGAACCTAACGAAAAAAATATATTTGATTGTGTTTGTTTAGTACTAAATTATTGTAAACGTATTTAAAATATATTTAGTTGGGTTAGGCTAAAATAAATTACACTTGTTATAATGAGGTTAGGTAAGTTTTCTAAGATTCTTTTGGTCCAAAATTATAAATTTTTAAACTAACATTGATGAAAAAATATATCTTTAAACGTATAAGAGAAAATTTCAAAAAGGACTTAATTTTAAATGAGTTCTTGCTAATTGACCAGTTTTACATATTCGGCACGACATATATATATCCTAGGTAGTAGGTTGGTAGGCAGCAACCGCCCAGGGAGGTACTACCGTCCTGCCAAGTGAGTGTAAAACGAAAGCCTGTAATTGCTTATTTCCTCTTATCTCCATGGGGAAGTGGAACAGAATTCTTCCTCCGTAAGCCATGCGTGTTGTAAGAGGCGACTAAAATGCCGGGAGCAAGGGGCTAGTAACCCCTTCTCCTGTATATATTACTAAATTTGAAAGGAGAAACTTTCGTTTTTCCTTTTGGTCCATCCCGCCTTGGTGGGATACGGCCGGTGTGTTGAAAGAGAGAATATATATATAATATATATATATATATATATATATATATATATATATATATATATATATATATATATATATATATATATATATGCAATAAGATCGCAGTAAACAGGTGATTTCAGAATATGCAAAATAACCACTCTGAAAGAATAGAGAAATTCCAAGTGCTTTCGTGACTACTCACATTATCAAGGAACTATGTATTATATATATAAATATATATATATATATATATATATATATATATATATAATATATATATATATATATATATATATATATATAATGGGGTCCACCTCTGGTGTAAATTGTGGGACCCATAGCCTCGGAGAAGTGGATAAAAATGCTTCAAGGAAAAATATTTGGATTTCTTCCTGAAGCCGTTTGAATATTCCACTTCCCCTACCACCCCATCTTTTCATATTTATTTTTTTTTACTAATAGGAATATTTTATTACATAATATGGTACAGAAGATTTAAGAGATACATTATTGATATAAAGGTGGCATATACGGTACATGTTACGTGTGTATCACCGATTATAAGGCGAAAATCTCATCCAGCTCCTCAGAGCTGGGGCGTGTGCCCAAAATACAGCAGGCATTACCCCTTTGAACAGCCGCACTGAGCCGCTGGAACAGAAAACTAGCTGCCCTGGGATCCCTAGTTACCCTGATGAGTCTTTTTCCCAGCTCCTTAAGGAATTTAGATGCACTCTTTCCCCATGAGCCAAGGGTCTCTGAGCCTATGGGAACAAACATATAATGATGGGCAAGTTCTCCATATTTTCTAGACTTTTGGGACTCCCTGAAGCTGGCAGCTGCCCCTCCTTCCTCCCTGGTGTATTGGAGATAGGTATCAGCCAAGGTAGATGCACATGTATAGTCCCACACCACCTGCTTCCCATCTGTCCAGGCTTGAAGGGTGATACCATCTGGACGCTTCTGGCTGCCATCAGATCTGCATAGTTGGGGTGGCTCCCTTACTGCTGGGCATCCAGCTGTTGTGAGGCCCCTCTTGATAATCTTATTAACCTCCTCATGTCTTGCAATCTTTCCCTCGGATTTACGGCACACAAGACCATGGTACCCGAATCGGTCTGCTGCTTCACTGCCACAAATACACCTGTGTTCGGCGAGAATAGGGGCGGCAAGTCGAAGGGCAACACCGATGCGGATGGTCTGTGGCTGGAGTTGGGAACAGCCAACAGAAAGTCCCCAGCATGAGGGGCTCTCACTGCCAGGAGGCGGGCTCTATCCTTCCCTGACACACTCTGAAGCATTGTTGAGGCAATATTTTCCACTATTGGACCATCCCAGTGCGATTGTTTGTAGTTCTTGGGGGGAGCAGGTCTGGCTCCAGAGCCCGTTAGATTATCCCAGATCATTGCTCCGTCAATGAATTTTTGGTCCTGGACTCCTATCTTGTCCCTAAGATGTTCAGGGAGAATCGCTGCTACAAGCTCTCTGGATGCAATACACGAGGACAGAAAACTTGCCATCTTGGCTTAAATAGCAACGCTCATCTTGCCATATAGGACAAGCGAAAATTTGTGTATGCAATAATTTCGCCAAAATCATTCTGAACCTCACGAAAAAAATATATTTCACTGTTAGTTTAGTATTAAATTATTGTAAACAAATCTAAAATATATTTAGTTGAGTTAGGCTAAAATAAATTGTTCTTGTTATAATAAGTTTAGGTAAGTTTTCTAAGACTCTTTTGGTGCAAAATTAAAAATTTATTACATTAACATTAATGAAAAAAATATATCTTTAAACATATAAGAAATTTTTTTTAGAAAAGACTTAATTTTAAATGAGTTCTTGCTAATTGACCAGTTTTACATATTCGGCACGACATTACCACACACACACACACACACCACACACACACACACACACAACACACACACACACACACCCCACACACACACACACACACACACACATATATATATATATATATATATATTATGTATATATATATATATATATATATATATTATGTATATATATTTGTGTGATACAAGTGTCCGTGTCTTTAATTAAAAAATTGCGTATATGTATTTGAATTATTAAACCTGTGACCTTCAGTGCAACAGTGTGTTGGTTCAATCGTTAAGACGTGGTAATGGTGGAAGACAGACCGAAAATTCTAAGATATTTCCAAAGTGTACAATATTTGTAAATCCTTCGTCGTCTACAAGCTAGATTCTCTACCAGCAGGAGTCAGGTTTGTCTCTTTTTCCTTCCTTACATAAACAAATGAATCTTTCCCATTAAATGTTCTCCCAGATGAACTTTTCAGAATCCCTAGTTCTCAGTCAGTTTGTCAAGAATACAGCCACTAGGAACAAGCCTGTCAGACTCGTGTTTTTCATAACAAATGTAAGAGGTAACATTACATTCTTATCACCCACGCTGTGATCTTCAACCTATTCCCTCCTACCCAAAAAAAAAAAAATAAATAAAATTGATTTTGGAATCTTCGATAATAGATAATCTACATTACCCTCATTATTCAGTTGTTAAGCAATAGTTTCTCCAGTTTTGCTGTAACGTAACTCTTGAAGCTCCCGTAGCTACTGAATTCAGCGGAATACTGACGATATCCTCATCGTCCTATTGAAGTCTCCCAGCTCAGTTTTAGGGAATTCATTACAGGAGAGACGAGACCAGCCTAGTGTGATGAAATACAACAGGAAAAACCGTTAGCTTTTGTTCCGCTGTATAAGTATCATATTAAGTAGTGTTATCAGGCAATATGAGGTGATGTTCCCATATGACGTCCACTGCCACTCAGCATCTCTTTCGGTGAAAATTATGGGGATATTTGCCATTTCGTCTAAATTTGCCGTAACTTAAGGAAGGTGACTTTGATTAAATTGTGAATATGTAGTTTAATAAGTGAAATTAATTGACTTTTAATAGTTTAACTCCCTCTGTGATCAAGATTCCTACGTTACAACAGAGAATTGGTTACGATAGCAGCCAGTTGTTAATATTATCAAACTGAATATACTTAAAAATGTGTATATTTAATACGCTGAATAACCAAACGGGTTTAGGTCTTCCAAATAAAGAAGAAGAATGCGATTTTACTCGGATTAAACTGGTTTACAAAAAAAAAAAATTGAATCAGGAAAAAAAAGATGTTTCATTTTATGGTTTTTGAGGTTGTGATAACGACAGTGACCATAATAACAATCGACTGGCTAAAGACATTTGCATTTATATTTTTTTTAACAATTACTGCATTGTTGCTATAGGAAATTGTTTATATAATTTCAACAATTTACAGATTGTGGGTTTGAATTATGTACCATGATTCATGAATCATGTACCATGATTCATGAACCATGTACCGTGATTCATGAATCAAGTACCATGATTCATGAACCATGTACCATGATTCATGAATCATGTACTATGATTCATGAACCATGTACCATGATTCATGAACCATGTACCATGATTCATGAACCATATACTATGATTCATGAACCATGTACCATGATTCATGAACCATGTACAGTTTACTTACCTATCTCCCTTCCCAGATAACAGGTCAAAGGTAACAGGTCAAAGATAACAGGTCAAAAGTAGCAGGTCAAAGATAACAGGTCAAAAAAACAGGTCAAATATAAAAGGTCAAAGATAACGGGTCAAAAACAACAGGTCAAATATAAAAGGTCAAAGACAGCAGGTCAAAGACAATAGGTCAGTGATAACAGGTCAAAGATAACAGCAACCGCCATGAGTCCATATCTTTATAAATAGAGCCAATTTGCAATTTTAATAATTTCCGTAATCAGTAACTCAAAATTATCAAAAACATGACTCGTTTTATTTTCGAAGTATTTTTTGCTATAGACCAGTGTCATTAACCGGAGGGATATTATTATAATAATCACGGGGGAGCGCTAAACCCTTAGGATTATACAGCGCATGTGGGAGGGGGGATGGAAGGTATTCAGGCTCAATTCAGGGAACTGGAGCACAGATCCAATTCCCTAGATCAAGATCCCCTCACCAGCGTCAAGGAACCTTCCTTGAGGGGAACCGGAGGGATACCAACCCACGATAACCCAATAGTCACTCTTCTCAAGTCGGGTCCAATGATTCTCCTCTTCTGGATTGTTTCCCACAGTAGTGAACTAACGCCTAGATACCTATTTACTGCTGGATGAAATGGGGGCAACAGGTGTCAGGAAACATTCTCAACGTTTCCACTAGTGCTGAGTTCGAATCCTGGTCCTTCAGTTGTAAGACAAAGATGCTGTCCTCTGAGTCACAAGCGAACTCTTCTCCCTCTAAAGCAACGCTTTAACAAAACACCTAAAAACTACTTTACCCCTTCCCCAGCAGCTTCGTACTATTTCTCATACAGATAACAACCAGGTACACTCCACCTCCACTACAAACCAGCACCCATCACCCTCCCCCTCCACTTAGCTCTATATAGCCCCTCCCGTTCCCAGCATACTGACACCACAACTACCACCACAGACAGACACTCAACTAATGGTAGAACTGCTCATCAAAACAAACATCATCAGAAGCACATCCATCACTCTGCCCTCCATGGCTTCCCAACCTCACACTCACCCTTCTCTCCAACTCCAACACAAACACACCATCCACCCCAACACACACACAGTATCTACCCAAAAACACACTCCATCCAACCATACCCCAGCACATACCCCATACCCCTCCAACTGTACCCTATACACACACCTTCCACTCTCATCCCCCCACACACACCCACACACACCCACCCAACTACCTACCTACCTACCTACCTTTCAGCCTCACCCCAACACACCTTCCACCCTAACCCCAACACACACTTTCCACCCTCACCCCAACACACACTTTCCACCCTCACCCCAACACACACTATCCACCCTCACCCCAACATACACCTTCAACCCTCACCCCAACACACACCTTCAACCTTCACCCCAACACACACCTTCAACCTTCACCCCAACACACACCTTCCTCCTGAACTTCTCTAGCTTTAGAGTGATCAGCAAGTGTAACGACCTGGACAGCGAAATAGTTGAAGCAAAATCCATACATAGCTTTAACAATAGGTATGGCAGGACTCACGCGCCCAGTAGAAAGTGAACCCAGCAGCGACCACGAGGGAGGGCCAGATGCATGGAATCTCCCCCTTGCAACCACAAATAGGTGAGTACTAATGAATGAATACAGACCTTCCACCCCTTGCCCCAACATACCTAATATATACACACATTTACTGAAACCTAACTAGTTTTTGTTCCCACCTGTAACTCGTATAGAATAGGGGAGCAGCACATTATATTCATGCTTGCCCGATACAAAGATAGTAGTTACTGAACCCATAGTGAAAATAATAACGGAAAAATAGTATGACAGGAAAATAACGACAGGAAAAAAAGACAGGAAAATAACGACAGGAAAATAACGACAGGAAAATAACGACAGGAAAATAACGACAGGAAAATAACGACAGGAAAATAACGACAGGAAAATAACGACAGGAAAATAACGACAGGAAAATAATGACTGGAAAATATCACAGGATAAAAACATATCTAGTTTTTGTTTCCATACCTGTGACCGGCTTCGAGGATTTTCTATTCTCACAGTCCTGTCTGGGCCCAGGCTTCCTTGTTTACCTGTTCAACTAGACTGTTGTTGTTGGTGACCCGCTGGCTCACATAGCCATCACAAGCTGGTTGACCTGGCACCTAGCTGATATAGTGCCATATTTCGTCTTGAAAACCTTCGTACTTGTCCCGGTCAAATTGTTAATAGCTACTCGTTGAGGAGTCTTAGATTGTGTTATTGTGCCCGTGTCACTGCTCTCCTCTGGATTTAGTTTGCATTTCCTTTAGTAGGTTGTTTGTGTGTGGATTGGGGACCAATCCTTTAAGAATCGACCCACAATGCAACTGTCATATAGAACAGAGTAGCTGCACGCTGCGTTATTTCCAATCTAAGCTCCACTATTATCCAAGAGCTTAACAAACATCCACATTTTTACACATTGAACACAAACTCACCCCATTATGCCCACCATCGCTCCCTAGCTCCCTATCCTCCCAACACATACCCACAATCACTCATAATTTTAATACACGGGATTCACGGGAAGTCAGTGATTTCTTCTTTGACTTCACTCGGCTCTTATCTCTGGCGACCTTATATTTCCTATTCAGCGAGTAAATAATAACCCATACGAGGCCCTGTTTTAGCGTGAACCCTTAATAAAGGATGTCAATGTTTTCATTAAAACTATTCTAATATTCTAAAATGTATTTGGTTTTGTTTATAGGAAACAACTGATCTAACAATCAGTTCCATGATGAATATTTGGGTACGGGATTAAATTCTTGGGTAGCTTTGGGTAGGGGTGGTTTTGATAAGAACTTGCCTTGTATAAGCCAGTAGGCCTTCTGCAGTGTTCCTCCATTTTTATGTTCACCATCCCCACGTCATCACCAGCAATCTCCACAACAAACAAAGCCAGTAACCACTACCACCAATCTTCAACCTTAAACCACTACCCTTGTTTTTTATTCCCCTTTCCCCATCTCCACTAAACTTTCTCTATTACCACCTCTCCCCGATGACACCCACAGCCCATCCCTTCCCCTCCCATCGCACTCCTCAACCCTACCAGTGATAAACTAGGCAGAGCTGATGAGCTTCGTCATAAGGGAAGAGGAGCCGAAGCAACTGAGAGTGCTAAACAACAGACCGAGTCGATGTTCTGAGGAAGTCATTTGCAAGAATGAGCTACTTTAGTCAGGAGGACTACTGGAATGCTGAAAGGCGGCCAAAGTGGTACCAAGCTTCTTTATTAGTGAGGGAAAAAATCCCTTGAAACTGGTCTTTGTAAACACTGACGAAGAAGCAGCTAGACTGTGTAGCCGAGGACGTGCAAAACTGTGTATTAGCAAATGACTCTGTGACAGACCACAACAGCAGCAGCCGCTGTCTTACCCTTACTGAACTTGTCAGTCTACAACAAAGGTGACATTAATTTTGCTACAGGTAAAGTTAAGGTCTCCTATGTCACCTTTGTAACGGAAATAGCAAGAGAAGATGGATAGAACTTCTCACGAAATCTTAATAACACGACTGCAAACAAACTAGGGTACGGGTGGGACTAGAACCCATGGCGAGTGAGTCGTAAAACTTTCTAACCGTGGCTTTGTCAGATGGATAGAATATTAAGACAAAGAAGGGATTTGTCACGAAACGCCAATACCGATTTAAAGAAGGCAAGAGCTACCTCACGAACCAACAGTAATTCAACAAACTATGGGACGAAGTCATTCGAAACTTCGTGCCAACAGAGATTAATCCACAAACTAGAGGTATAAGCAACGGTGGTAGTAAAAAGCTTCAAAGGATCAAGAGGGACCTCAAAGATAGAAGACAGTAAATGAGTAAAACATAAATCCAGGCATTAACATACAGAACCTTTGACAATCAGTTGACGGACCACAGTGTCTGATGTATGTTGGCGAGCTATCATATTAAATATACTTTTACATGTGTGTGTGTTATGTGTACTCATATGTGTTTGCAGGGGTCGATTTACAGCTCCTGGCCCCGCCTCTTCACTGATCAAAATAGGCTGATGGCTTAAATTTGCAAAGTAATTGAAAATGCTGCAGGAAAGACCAAACAAGAGATTATTTGAACTAACCCTAATAACTGTGATCCTTAGAAACGAAATACGACAGTATATTACCGTTTAGGGAAGTGGCAAGAATAGGAAAACGGAAATTATCTGGGGATATATATTACACCGTCATCTCTCGCCTGAGACTCATATAAACCGGATGCGTCACCTCCGTGTCACTCAGACTCTTGAAACTCTCAAGGAGCCATTAAGAATTTATCATGTGGACAGAGATCCTTATCGGGTGGTATTCTTGATGATTAAACTAACAACAACAACCATATGTAAATAACCAGCATAAAGGAGAAAGAAGCTTAAGACGACTTTTCGGTCCAACTTGAACTATTGGTTAGTCATACAAACACACGAAGCTAAGGGAACCAGTATATATACTGGCTCTCTTACTTTCGTGTGTTTATTTGACTAGACAATTGTCCCAGTCGAACCGAAACGTCGTCATAAGTTTTTTCTCCTATGTGCGGGTTATATGAGCATTGTTCCAGTCACGGTATTGTGCCTTTTTATTCTTTAACAATAACAAATCAGATTACTAAGATCGCACCACTAAACCAACAGTCCCTCTTGTTATGGTTATCCATTGTGCCGAAGGTTACCACATTGATCTCATTGATAATGTGAGAAATCACTATTTTTCACAGTGGTTGTTTTGCATATTGTGATATCACCTGTTTACTGTGATCTTATTGCAATGGTTTCTGTGTTAGTAGACATCACCGTTTACAGCAGCACAAGCCAGTGCCTGTATCTTGCAGCGTCCCCGCTAGAGGTCCAATGAGTCGCTCATCATACAAAACCCGTGACATTCTATATGAGATCTGGCTTCAGAAACATGTAGGGAAATCAATCAAATGATATATACCTCGACACTGCCTTTGTCAAGCCAGTTCTCAAATGTGCAACATCAGGGCAAACCCTCAGTTAGTCGAGCACACATGAAAGCTCAACATTGTTTATAACCAGACTAGCCCTAGAGCTGAGGGATAAAAGTTAGGTGGCAAGGCTAACGAAGCAAAGACTTTGGGGGGGATATGATCTCATCGTAATAGATACTCGGAATTTTTGACATGAGAGGGGCCATAACAAGACGATTTAACTGGAAGCTAATGCAGTGAGCAAAAGATTCGTCCTGGAGTACTTTCTTACTAAGATAGTGGAATTAGGTCAAAAGATATTTGAAACAAAACTATATATATTTAAATTAAAACGATGTGAATAAACCAACGAGACTAGGGAACAACTCTAGTACTCGGCCGAAGCCTCTGAGACAAGTCCAGGAGCTGAAGATTATTTTCCTCGTGGCACAGATCAATGTGTTTACATTACTTTTACAAGGCACCTCCCCATCAAGGGGAGGTGCCTTGATGCTGGTGAAGGACAATTAATCTAAAGAATTGTAGCTACCGTCCAGTGTTGCAAGTCCCTTGTGGGTTTAGCGCTAAGTTTGTTCATAATAACTCAAGAAATCGTAATCACACGATACAAAAAATGTAGTTACCCTTCTATTCCTCAGATCGAACTCGATCAGCTCCCATTCCCAGTTCCTGTATGACCCTTCATAGTTTACCGATTACCCTTGAATATAATAAAAATCTTAGTATTCTATAGCAGATTTATCATATGAATTCCTCACAGCCTTTATTCTACTAGTAATTTTAAGTGTATTCATGTGTGTAAAAGATTACACACAGATCTACCAGTGTAGATCTTTGACACAGTAAATATGATCACATTCTAGTGGAATATAGACATTAAGAATATTTTTGTTTACAAGATGATGTGCTGAGTAGCAAGCTGTATGCAAATGTCGTGTTGTCAACTACAGTGAAGAAAACAAAGATTTGTTAAAAAAAAATCGGGGCAACGTTTCGCTCCGTCCAGGCCTTTATACCAATTCATGACTCGTTACAAAGGTCTACAAAGGGCGAAACATTACCTCAATAAAAAGCTTCTGCAACGAATATTCTTGCAATAAGCAACAAGACTGTATGTTACGGTCAATTATTGCATTACTTATAATTTTTGCAAATATATTACACATTCTTGAAGCACTGAACCTCAAAGAGTAGCACAGAACCTGAATAATGAGAAAGAATCAAGTTTGATCCAATGAAGAAGAGGTTCACTCTTGACTCAAGAAATCGTAATGACACGATTGCAAATAAACCATACCCCCGGCCGGGATTGAACCCGCGGTCATAGAGTCTCAAAACTCCAGCCCAGGTGTAGAAATATACCTAGTTGGATGAATCTTTTTGTGGCACTGGTCTAGTGGCTAACCAAAGGCCTGGGTTTGAGACCTATGACCGCGGGTTCAACCCCGGCCCGGGGGTAGGGGTTTGGGTTTCATCTTATTCTAGGAATCAGACCCCTTCACCGAATCCCGAAAATTTATAAAAAATATAAATACAGTCAACAAAAACACATCACAAGCTTTAAAAAAATGAATGCACGACAGAAACAAAATTTGGAGTTTTCCCTTGCCAGGGTTTATAGGGGAAAGGGGTTGCACACAAACTCTTCCAGTAAACATTCGGGAGCCATGGGAAAGTTTTATTGGGGGTGTAGGCGGCCCACCCCCATCCCCCTCCAACGTTTGAAATAATGATTGGCTTTCAAAAGTCGCCTCATCATGCGCTCTGAAAAGTTAACGACTTGGATTAAAATATTTTAGTGATGGACGGCCGGGGAACCCTTTCTGCTAGCCAGGTCTCCCCCCCCTGTTTTTCCCCACGAGTTATAAAAAGGCAAATTTTACCTCTATCATCCCTCCAGCCCCAAAAAAAATGTTTAAAAAGAGTTATAAAATTTTTCAAAAAGTTTCCAATTTTAAATTTTTTTTTTTTTTTTTACTTTTTTTTTTCAAATTGGAAACGGGCAAACGAAAATTACTACATTACAATTTCACACTGCCAATTACGCAATTAAAAGTAAAAAGAATGTAAATTGAGGGAGGGGGACAGACTCCCGTTCTCCCCGGAAAAAACATCACAAAATGTTTAGCATTTGGGAAATTTTTACTCGAGCACTTTACGTATGAGAAGGATGTCTGCAAGTCCAGTGACTTGCACAGGCTGGGTTAATATGGTATTGTGTGCACTCTCGCCAGCTCACACAAAGCACTCACTTCACGACATAACCATTTCTTGCAACATATAAATTGTGAAAGGAGAGAGAGAGAGAAGGGGGAAGAAGGGGAGGAACATACCTTTTTCACTTATACTTAAGAGGCGAAATCCTCTTTCCTCAGTGAAGTGTTAAAAATTTAAAAAATTTAAATAAATATATATATATATATAAAATATATAATATATATATTATATTTTTTTATTTTTTATATTATATATATATATATATAATATAAACTATAAAATATTTTATTATATTTATATATTATTTTTTAATATATAATATATAATATATATATTTATATAAAATAATATAAATAATATATATATAATATATTATATATATATTAAAAAATATATATTATATATATATTATTATAATTTAAAAAATATAATATAAAAATTTAAATTTATATATATAAAAAATATATATATTATAATATATATAATTTCCGGGTTTACCTGGAAGGTTCCGGGGGGAACGCCCCCCGGCCGGGGTGTGACCCGGGCCCCTTAGGCCGTGTCCCCGGAGGGGGACCCCCACCCGTCGACTAAAAAACCCCGGTACCCCTTTTACTGATGGGAAATAACAACAGGTGAAAGAAAACACGCCAATGTTCTACTTGGTGGGAATAATATTTAAATAAATAATATATATAAATATATAATATAATATATATAATATATATATATAAAAATTTTATAATAATATAATAATATAATATAAAAAAATAATAAATATAAAATATATATATATATAAATAATAATAATATATAATATATATATATATATAATATATATAAAATAAAAAAATATATATAAAATTTTTAAAATATTAATATTTTTATATATTAATATATATATAAAATATATTTTTTATAAAATAAATAATATATTAAAAATATATTTAAATTTTATATATTTAAATATTATAAATATTTATTTAATTTAAATATAATATATTATAATAATATAATATATATATATTATAATTTTTTATAAAATATAAAAATAAATAATAAATATAATTTTTAATATTTTTATTTTATAAAAATAATTATATAATTTTTTAAAAATTTTATTTAAAAATATATATATATTATAATAATTTTTTAAATATATAAATAAAATAATTAAATATATATATAATAATATATATAATATTTATTATATATATATATATATTTTATATAAAATAAATATTTTTATATATATAATATATATAAATATTTTATATATAATAAAAATATATATATTTTTATATATAATATAATTAATTATATATATATATATAATTTTTTTTTAATATATATAATAAAATTTATATATAAATAAAATTTAAATTTATTAATATAATTATATATATAAATAAATTATATATAATATAATATATATAATTATTATATTTATAAAAAATTAATAATTATAATATAATAATATATATATAATTAATATATATAATATTATATAATATAAATATATATAATTATATATATTTTAAATAATATTTAATATATAATATAATATTTATTAATATTATATATTTTAATATAAAATTTTAATATATATATAAAAATAATTATATATATATATATAAAATATATATATTTATATAAATATTATATATATTAAATATTTTAAAATAATATATTATTTATATATATAATATATATATATATATATATTTATATATATATAAATAATATAATTTTTAAAAAAGAAAGGAAGTAAACATGCCAGAGAAAGGGAAAACGTCAGCAGTGCCAGATAAGGAAACGTCAACAGTGCCAAGTAAAGAAACGTCAACAGTGCCAGAGTAAGGTAACGCAACATGCCAGAGAAAGGGAAAACTCAACATCCCAGAGTAAGGTAACGTCAACATGCAGGGTTGGTACATCAACAGTTTTATATCAAAGTAAGTCAAACCCTTTTTAACATTGGATAGGAGGAGGAGAGGAGGAGGAAAAGAAGAAGAGGGGAGGGGGAAAAAGAGGAGGAGGGGGAGGGGGAAGAGGGGGGAAAAGGGGAAAGGGGAAAGGGGAAGGGGAGGAAGGGGAAGGGAAGGGGGAAGAGGAGGAGGAGGAGGAGGGGGGGAGGAGGAAGGGGTTTGGAGGTAGAATATTTTGTAAAAAAAAAGAAGTATACAAAAAAAACGGTGTGGTGATTGAAATGTGAAGTTCTTTGGACAAAAGAGGAAAAGGAAAATTGACATGGTTTGGTCATAAGAAAGGAGGGAACAGAACGGGTTGACCAAAACGTATATAAGCCCCCGGTGGATGGGAAGGGGGTAGGGGGCGGGTCGAAAGATTGAAGGGGGGGGGGCGAACAAAGTTTTTAGTGGATGGGGTCAAAGCACCGCACCAGCAGGATTTCAAAGGATTAGACCCCTAGGAACTTGCAAGATAACAGCCCACCGGGGGCCACAAGACAACGGGACCCTCAGGGGTAACGTACCACAAAGAAATACAAGCATTAGAACTAGCAGGGGCCACCCCCTCACAGAAAGAACCCCCAGCACCACCAAAAACTTTTAGCATCAACACACAACTACCACCAGCAGCACAAAAAGAAACCGCCAGTCCCGCGCAAGAAATTTTATTAGATTTTGCCCCCGAAGTGGCTAGTTTTCTTATCACCCATATCCATCCTGTAGACGGGAGTGTAAGGCATGTTTAAAAAAAAAGGGCCCCCAAAAAGGGGGAGCAGGAGTACATGTAGATTGACGAGTGTACCTACAATTACTTATCTTTTGCAAACAAATTTAGAAAATTTGCTTAATATGTCTAGTATTTTTTTCATAAAATACCTTGACATATCACAATTTATTTATTCCCCATATTTTTTTAAAAACGTAACAGTTAAGCACAAAGTGTTCAAGATTGTGGCCATAGGGCTGACTACATAATTTTCGTTTAGTCCGTTCATCATCCTTGTTTTTCAAACTGCAAGAAGTACTTGTAACCAAACCTGAGCTTGGCTACTAACAGCATCAGTCTGTTCCCATTTCAATTTGCTTCATAAATGCACGGGTTTCGCGTTCCCCCATGATTATATTATTATTATTATTATTATTATTATTATTATTATTATTATTATTAAATGCACTTATCTATCTTCATTTTATCAGTCATAGATCTACTCTGGCTTCTAATTACATTCCTGTAAATTTTAGCTTCATTATTTACTTCTCTCCTTATATCATTCCTTATATTAGACACAAACACACCAAAGTTATATTCTTCATTTTACTTCAGCATACTTTCTTGGATTAACGTATCAGCTTCAAAATGATCCATATAAATTATGCATTAATTTAATTTTCCCGAATTTTTGAATATCTATATCCGGGTTTTCCAATTAACCTTCAGTGATGATATAGAATCAGTAATAATCATAGTCAAGATCAGTGTCATAAGTTAGCTTTAGCTCTGTTAAGATGACAAGCTATTCAGTTTGCATTGTAGACGCCCAATTGTTAATTATTAGGCTTAATTCAACATAGTTCTAGAGAGGCGGCAACAAGAGCAGATGCAGCTCTGCCGAGAGACTCCTGATTAGATCCATCAGTGGATAAACTAGACACATTATTGCTAACAATTAAGCGAAATATTTCTTCTTGAGCATTTGCATATGCAAGTGTTTTAAGTATTACTGGTCCTCGCCACACTAAACACCACCAGCACCACACAGGACATTAGCATCAGCAGCACCACACAAGACATTAGCATCAGCAGCACCACGCAAGACATCAGCACCAGCATCACCACACAAGACATCAGCACCAGCAGCACCACACAAGACATCAGCACCAGCAGCACCACACAAGACATCAGCACCAGCTGTCTTCACTTCTCACGCCCTCTCTCAACCCTTCCCAATTTTTGGCTCGAGTGCTCTTGTTTATTGTACAAATATGCAATACCATTCTATCACCGAAGTATATTATTGATATTCAGTTTGTGCTAGCATGTGCACCCTTCCCTTTACTAGTATGTGCACCCTTCCCTTTACTAGTACGTGTACCCTTCCCTTTACTAGTATGTGCACCCTTACATTTACTAGAATGTGCACCCCTTCCTTTTACTAGCATGTGCACCTATTCCCTTTATTAGCATGTGCACCCCTTCCCTTCATTAGCATGTGCATCCCTTTCCTGTACTAGCACATGCACCCCGTCATGTACTAGCCTGTGCACCCTTCCTTTTACTAGTATGTGCACCCTTCCCTTTGCTAGCATGTGCACCCCTTCCCTTTACTAGCATGTGCACCCTTCCTGTACTAGCACATGTACCCCGTCATGTACTAGCATGTGCACCCCTTCCTGTGCTACCACATAAAATCATTCCTGTACTAGTATGTCCCTCTCTTCTATATCAACATATGTGCCCCACATTTGTATTTGTTTTAATATACCAGGCGGCCACTTTTCCTGCTGTGTAGACGAGACGTTTCAGCAATAATAATGATACGCAGGTAATGCACAAGTGTCTTAATAATTCTGCTACAGTTTCCCTTACTCCTTCCTGACCTATCAATAACATTCATACTCATATATTTGTTGGAGATTCAATGTAAGTCTCAGTACTCTAATTTGTGTGTGTGTGTGAGTGAGTGTTGAAGATTGAGACACTTGTGCAACATATGGGAATCTTTATTCAGGAAACGTTTCGCCACACAGTGGCTTCATCAGTCCAATACAAAGAAGAAAGGAGTAAGGAGAGGAGGAGTTTGAGGTAATCAGTCCCTCATCCTGGAGTCGATGTGTTCAGTCCATCAATCTTATAGAATGTACAGCATAGGGCCGTAGACGTGGCTTATATACTGTAGTCAGGTGAGGCGAAGGAGGAGGAGGTGGGGTCATAGTGGTACCATCCACTTGTCGAAGTAGATCTTCGTCCAAAGGTTGGGCAAGTGTTGAAGAATTCTCTGTAACAAGATCCCATGATGCTGCAGTGTCTGACAGTTGTGATGAATGGTTTGAAAAACCGACGGTCGGTTTTTCAAACAATTCATCAAAACTGTCAGACACACACACACACACACACACACACACACACAAAACACACACAACACACACACACACACACACACACACACACACACAACACACACACACATATATATATATATATATATATATATATATATATATATATATATATATATATATATGCAAAACAACCACTGTGAAAGAATAGAGAAGTTCCAAGCGCTTGGAACTTCTCTATTCTTTCACAGTGGTTGTTTTACATATTCTGAAATCACCTGTTTACTGTGATCTTATTGTATATATATAATATATATATATATAAAATATATATATATATATATTGCTGGTTTCTTTTTCTGTCTCATAAACCCGCTAGATAACAGGGATATCTTGCTACTCCTACTTACACTTTGGTCACACTTCACAGACACGCACATGCATATATATATATATACATACATCTAGGGTTTTTCTCCTTTTTCTAAATAGCTCTTGTTCTTCTTTATTTCTTCTATTGTCCATGGGGAAGTGGAAAAGAATCTTTCCTCCGTAAGCCATGCGTGTCGTATGAGGCGACTAAAATGCCGGGAGCAATGGGCTAGTAACCCCTTCTCCTGTGGATGTAGTGCGGATGACAAGAAACAGATGATTGCTGATGTTATGAATGAAAAGAAGTTGGATGTCCTGGCCCTAAGCGAAACAAAGCTGAAGGGGGTAGGAGAGTTTCAGTGGGGGGAAATAAATGGGATTAAATCTGGAGTATCTGAGAGAGTTAGAGCAAAGGAAGGGGTAGCAGTAATGTTAAATGATCAGTTATGGAAGGAGAAAAGAGAATATGAATGTGTAAGTTCAAGAATTATGTGGATTAAAGTAAAGGTTGGATGCGAGAAGTGGGTCATAATAAGCGTGTATGCACCTGAGAAGAGAGGAATGCAGAGGAGAGATATTTTGGGAGATGTTAAGTGAATGTATAGGAGCCTTTGAACCAAGTGAGAGAGTAATTGTGGTAGGGGACCTGAATGCTAAAGTAGGAGAAACTTTTAGAGAGGGTGTGGTAGGTAAGTTTGGGGTCCAGGTGTAAATGATAATGGGAGCCCTTTGATTGAACTTTGTATAGAAAGGGGTTTAGTTATAGGTAATACATATTTTAAGAAAAAGAGGATAAATAAGTATACAAGATATGATGTAGGGCGAAATGACAGTATTTGTTGGATTATGTATTGGTAGATAAAAGACTGTTGAGTAGACTTCAGGATGTACATGTTTATAGAGGGGCCACAGATATATCAGATCACTTTCTAGTTGTAGCTACACTGAGAGTAAAAGGTAGATGGGATACAAGGAGAACAGAAGCATCAGGAAGAGAGAGGTGAAGGTTTATAAACTAAAAGAGGAGGCAGTTAGGGTAAGATATAAAACAGCTATTGGAGGATAGATGGGTAATGAGAGCATAGCAATGGGTCGAAGAGGTATGGGGTAGGTTTAAAAATGTAGTGTTAGAGTGTTCAGCAGAAGTTTGTGGTTACAGGAAAGTGGGTGCGGGAGGGAAGAGGAGCGATTGGTGGAATGATGATGTAAAGAGAGTAGTAAGGGAGAAAAAGTTAGCATATGAGAAGTTTTTACAAAGTAGAAGTGATGCAAGGAGGGAAGAGTATATGGAGAAAAAGAGAGAGGTTAAGAGAGTGGTGAAGCAATGTAAAAAGAGAGCAAATGAGAGAGTGGGTGAGATGTTATCAACAAATTTGTTGAAAATAAGAAAAAGTTTTGGAGTGAGATTAACAAGTTCAGAAAGCCTAGAGAACAAATGGATTTGTCAGTTAAAAATAGGAGAGGAGAGTTATTAAATGGAGAGATAGAGGTATTGGGAAGATGGAGGGAATATTTTGAGGAATTGTTAAATGTTGATGAAGATAGGGAAGCTTGATTTCGTGTATAGGACAAGGAGGAATAACATCTTGTAGGAGTGAGGAAGAGCCAGTTGTGAGTGTGGGGAAGTTCGTGAGGCAGTAGTAAAATGAAAGGGGTAAGGCAGCCGGATTGATGGGATAAAGATAGAAATGTTAAAAGCAGTGGGGATATAGTTTTGGAGTGGTTGGTGCAATTATTTAATAAATGTATGGAAGAGGGTAAGGTACCTAGGGATTGGCAAGAGCATGCATAGTTTCCTTTGTATAAAGGCAAAGGGGATAAAAGAGAGTGCAAAAATTATAGGGGATAAGTCTGCTGAGTATACCTGGTAAAGTGTATTGTAGAGTTATTATTGAAAGAATTAAGAGTAACACGGAGAATAGGATAGCAGATGAACAAGGAGGCTTTAGGAAAGGTAGGGGGTGTGTGACCAGGTGTTTACAGTGAAACATATAAGTGAACAGTATTTAGATAAGGCTAAAGAGGTCTTTGTGGCATTTATGGATTTGGAAAAGGCGTATGACAGGGTGGATAGGGGGGCAATGTGGCAGATGTTGCAAGTGTATGGTGTAGGAGGTAGGTTACTGAAAGCAGTGAAGAGTTTTTACGAGGATAGTGAGGCTCAAGTTAGAGTATGTAGGAAAGAGGGAAATTATTTCCCAGTAAAAGTAGGCCTTAGACAAGGATGTGTGATGTCACCGTGGTTGTTTAATATATTTATAGATGGGGTTGTAAGAGAAGTAAATGCGAGGGTCTTGACAAGAGGTGTGGAGTTAAAAGATAAAGAATCACACACAAAGTGGGAGTTGTCACAGCTGCTCTTTGCTGATGACACTGTGCTCTTGGAGATTCTGAAGAGAAGTTGCAGAGATTGGTGGATGAATTTGGTAGGGTGTGCAAAAGAAAGAAAATTAAAGGTGAATACAGGAAAGATAAGGTTATGAGGATAACAAAAAGATTAGGTGATGAAAGATTGAATATCAGATTGGAGGGAAGTGTATGTGGGAAAGGTGAATGAAATTCAGATATTTGGGAGTGGACGTGTCAGGGGATGGGTCTATGAAAGATGAGGTGAATCATAAGAATTGATGAGGGAAAAAGAGTGAGTGTGCACTTAGGAGTCTGGGGGAGACAAAGAACTTTGTCCTTGGAGCAAAGGGGGGAATGTATGAGAGTATAGTTTTACCAACGCTCTTATATGGGTGTGAAGCATGGGATGAATGTTGCAGCGAGGAGAAGGCTGGAGGCAGTGGAGATTCATGTCTGAGGGCAATGTGGGTGTGAATATAATTCAGAGAATTCGTTTTTTTGGGAAGTTAGGAGGAGGTGCGGGATTACCAAAACTGTTGTCCAGAGGGCTGGGGAAAGGGGTTGTTGAGGTGGTTCGGACATGTAAAGAATGGAGCGAAACAGAATGACTTCAAGAGTGTATCATCTGTAGTGGAAGGAAGGCGGGTAGGGGTCGGCCTGGGAAAGGTTGGAGAGAGGGGGTAAAGAGGTTTTGTGTGGCGAGGGCTTGGACTTCCAGCAGGTATGCATGAGCGTGTTTGATAGGAGTGAATGGAGACAAATGGTTTCTAATACTTGACGTGCTGTTGGAGTGTGAGCAAAGTAACATTTATGAAGGGGTTCAGGGAAACCGGCAGGCCGGACTTGAGTCCTGGAGATGGGAAGTACAGTGCCTGCACTCTGAAGGAGGGGTGTTAATGTTGCAGTTTAAAAACTGTAGTGTAAAGCACCCTTCTGCCAAGACAGTGATGGAGTGAATGATGGTGAAAGTTTTTCTTTTTCGGGCCACCCTGCCTTGGTGGGAATCGGCCAGTGTGATAATAAAAAAAATATATATATAGCGCAGAATAAATTAAATTGGCCAATTAGCAAGCACTCATTTAAAATTAAGTCCTTTATAAAATTTTCTCTTATATGTTTAAATATATATTTTTTTCATTTATGATAATGTAAAACTTAATTTTGTACCAAAAGTAACTTAGAAAACTTACCTAACCTAATTATAACAAGTGCAAATTAATTTAGCCTATTTTTATTATAATTTTTTATTAGCACACTGGACGATTCCCACCAAGGCAGGGTGGCCCGAAAAAGAAAAACTTTCACCATCATTCATTCCATCACTGTCTTGCCAGAAGGGTGCTTTACACTACAGTTTTTAAACTGCAACATTAACACCGCTCCTTCAGAGTGCAGGCACTGTACTTCCCATCTCCAGGACTCAAGTCCGGCCTGCCGGTTTCCCTGAATCCTTTCATAAATGTTACTTTGCTCACACTCCAACAGCACGTCAAGTATTAAAAACCAGTTGTCTCCATTCACTCTTATCAAACACGCTCACGCATGCCTGCTCGAAGTCCAAGCCCCTCGCACAAAAAACTTCCTTTACCCCCTCCCTCCAACCTTTCCTAGGCCGACCCCTACCCCGCCTTCCTTCCACTACAGACTGAAAACACTCCTGAAGTCATTCTGTTTCGCTCCATTTCTCTCTACATGTCCGAACCACCTCAAAAACCCCTTTCCCCTCAGCTCTATGGACAACAGTTTTGGCAATCCCGCACCTCCTCCTAACTTCCAAACTACGAATTCTCTGCATTTATTCACACAACACATTTCCCTCAGACATGACATCTCCACTGCCTCCAGCCTTTTCCTCGCTGCAACATTCAAACACCCATGCTTCACACCCCCCTTTGCCTCCGAGGACAAAAATTCTTTGTCTCCACAGACTCCTAAGTGCACCGCTCACCCTTTTCCCCTCATCAATTCTATGATTCACCTGATCTTTCATAGACCCATCCGCTGACACGTCCACTCCCAAATATCTGAATACATTCACCTCTTCCATACTCTCTCCCTCCAATCTGATATCCAGTCTTTCATCACCTAATCTTTTTGTTATCCTCATAACCTTAGTCTTTCCTGTATTCACTTTTAATTTTCTTCTTTTACATACCCTACCAAATTCATCCACCAACTTCTGCAACTTCTCTTCAGAATCTCCCAAGAGCACTGTGCCATCAGCAAAGAGCAACTGTGACAACTCCCACTTTGTGTGATTCTTTATCTTTTAACTCCACGCCTCTTGCCAAGACCCTTGCATTTACTTCTCTTACAACCCCATCTATAAATATATTAAACAACCACGGTGACATCACACATCCTTGTCTAAAGCCTACTTTTATTGGGAAATAATCTCCCTCTTTCCTACATACTCTAACTTCAGCCACACTATCCTCGTAAAAACTCTTCACTGCTTTCAGTAACCTACCTCCCATACAATACACCTATCCACCCTGTCATACGCCTTTTCCAAATCCATAAATGCCACAGAAACCTCTTTAGCCTTATCTAAATACTGTTCACTTATATGTTTCACTGTAAACACCTGGTCCACACACCCCCTACATTTCCTAAAGCCTCCTTGTTCATCTGCTATCCTATTCTCCGTCTTACTCTTAATTCTTTCAATAATAACTTTACCATACACTTTACCAGGTATACTCAACAGACTTATCCCCCTATAATTTTTGCACTCTCTTTTGTTCCCTTTGCCTTTATACAAAGGAACTATGCATGCTCTCTGCCAATCCCTAGGTACCTTACCCTCTTCCATACATTTATTAAATATTAGCACCAACCACTCCAAAACTATATCCCCACCTGCTTTTAACATTTCTATCTTTAATCAATCCCAGCTGCCTTACCCCTTTTCATTTTACCTACTGCCTCACGAACTTCCCCCATACTCACAACTGGCCCTTCTTCACTCCTACAAGATGTTATTCCTCCTTGCCCTATACACGAAATCACAGCTTCCCTATCTTCATCAACATTTAACAATTCCTCAAAATATTCCCTCCATCTTCCCAATACCTCTAACTCTCCATTTAATAACTCTCCTCTCCTATTTTTAACTGACAAATCCATTTGTTCTCTAGGCTTCCTTAACTTTATAATATCACTCCAAAACTTTTTCTTATTTTCAAAAAAATTTGTTGATAACATCTCACCCACTCTCTCATTTGCTCTCTTTTACATTGCTTCACCACTCTCTTAACCTCTCTCTTTTTCTCCATATACTCTTCCCTCCTTGCATCACTTCTACTTTGTAAAAATTTCTCATATGCTAACTTTTTCTCCCTTACTACTCTCTCTACATTATCATTCCACCAATCGCTCCTCTTCCCTCCCGCACCCACATTCCTGTAACCACAAACTTCTGCTGAACACTCTAACACTACATTTTTAAACCTACCCCATACCTCTTCGACCCCATTGCCTATGCTCTCATTAGCCCATCTATCCTCCAATAGCTGTTTATATCTTACCCTAACTGCCTCCTCTTTAATTTATAAACCTTCACCTCTCTCTTCCCTGATGCTTTATTCTCCTTGTATCCCATCTACCTTTTACTCTCAGTGTAGCTACAACTAAAAAGTGATCTGATATATCTGTGGCCCCTCTTTAAACATGTACATCCTGAAGTCTACTCAACAGTCTTTTATCTACCAATACATAATCCAACAAACTACTGTCATTTCGCCCTACATCATATCTTGTATACTTATTTATCCTCTTTTTCTTAAAATATGTATTACCTATAACTAAACCCCTTTCTATACAAAGTACAATCAAAGGGCTCCCATTATCATTTACACCTGGCACCCCAAACTTACCTACCAACACCCTCTAAAAGTTTCTCCCACTTTAGCATTCAGGTCCCCTACCACAATTACTCTCTCACTTGGTTCAAAGGTTCCTATACATTCACTTAACTTCTCCTGAAATCTCTCTCTCTCCTCTACATTCCTCTCTTCTCCAGGTGCATACACGCTTATTATGACCTACTTTTCGCATCCAACCTTTACTTTAATCCACATAATCCTTGAATTTACGCATTCATATTCTCTTTTCTCCTTCCATAACTGATCCTTCAACATTATTGCTACCCCTTCCTTAGCTCTAACTCTCTCAGATACTCCAGATTTGATCCCATTTATTTCCCCCCACTGAAACTCTCCTACCCCTTTCAGCTTTGTTTCGCTTAGGGCCAGGACATCCAACTTCTTTTCATTCATAACATCAGCAATCATCTGTTTCTTGTCATCCGCACTACATCCACGCACATTTAAGCATCCCAGTTTTATAAAGTTTTTCTTCTTCTCTTTTTTAGTAAATGTTTACAGGAGAAGGGGTTACTAGCCCATTGCTCCCGGCATTTTAGTCGCCTCATACGACACGCATGGCTTACGGAGGAAAGATTCTTTTCCACTTCCCCATGGACAATAGAAGAAATAAGGAAGAACAAGAGCTGTTGACAAAAAGGAGAAAAACCTAGATGTATGTATATATATATGCATGTGCGTGTCTGTGAAGTGTGACCAAAGTGTAAGTAGGAGTAGCAAGATATCCCTGTTATGTAACGTGTTTATGAGACAGAAAAGAAACCAGCAATCCTTCCATCATGTAAAAGAGTTACAGGTTTCTGTTTCACAGCCATCTGGCAGGACGGTAGCACTTCCCTGGGTGGTTGCTGTCTACCAACCTGCTACCTATTTAGCCTAACCCAATTAAATATATTTTACACAAATTTACAATAATTTAATAAACAAACACAATGATCTATATTTTTTTCATTAGGTTCAGAATGATTTTTGCGAAATTATTGCATACAGAAATTCTCGCTTGTGTTATTCGGCAAGAAGAGCGTTGCTATTTAAGCTAAAATCATAAGTTTTGCCTATTCGGCACGACATATATATGCAGAACAGCTACTGTGAAATCAATATTCCTTGCTACCCAAGGAATAAGTTTTGATAACCGTAACATACATGCAAGTCCCACTCAAATCCAATCCATAATGAATGTTAGCAAATTAAAGCACTGCAGAGCTGGTTAAGGATATTCAGAGTCAGGATAAGACTTACATTAATCTGCAGTTCTCTCGCAGAGTTGATAAAACCCAAAAAACAGGGGTCATTGAAGAACTTATCGCTTTTATATAAAGAGGTACTACACGAGTATGGGTCATGCAAGACGGAATAGAAACCGATTCGGGTGTTAAGTAAGGAACAAACAAAGTTTATTTCTTTGCGCAGTATACAATGTATTTTTTAGAGGTAATAAAATATTGTTAGGCACAAAGAAAGCCACTAACATGTATGTGTATTTCGCTGGAAATAAATGATATAAAACACCGACACAATGGAAATCTAAACACTTCAGCAGTATAATGTGATCCTTTATTGACAATAAAGTATCACATTATACTGCGTAAGTGTTTATATTTCCATGTGTATTTCGCGCAGGGAAGGAAGGGATTGCTTCACTTTCTTGGATCAAGAGCTCTTGACCAGCATCAAGACTTGCAAGTTAGTAAATAAATTTTTCAAAGCTTATTGCCTGGGTAGCGTTGAAAATGAGTTGGGCAAATATTCTGTTAGTGGGATGGATTTATGAAGGCCCTGCCTAGTATGGGTCAACAGTCCTGCTGCAGTGTTCCTCCTTTCTTATGTTCTTAAATCAGCCTCTACCCACACGACACTTCACCTGACTCCTGCCACTATATATACACGTTTTCTTAGTTATCTCTGTATTAGGACTGAAGAAGTCACTCGTGGCGAAACGTTTTCTTTAATAAATGTCCTGAACTGTACAAGTGTCTTTTTCCACAGCCCCTAAGGTTTTGAGGATATTCAACGTTTTTGATAACCTAATCTTAATCATGTTTTATATATATTTTTTTTTAAATTTTGAGGTATTAAAAAAACAGAAAAATGCTAAAACGTTATTTTATTGTACATTTCGTCGATTTTGTGATTTTTCTCAATTTTAAGCTAAAAAAAAATATTCTTACACTTGTGAGATTACGTACCTTGGCTAGTCCCAAAACTCAGTTTTGTCTGTTATCTAAACCACTAGGACATGGAAATTGCCGACAATATACCAGTATTAATAACTATTAATACGGGTATAAGGCAATGCAAAAATCTCTCTCATACGAAATCGTTTTTCATAGTGTATAGAGATGGACTTTGGAAGATCCTAATTTAATTAGAACATAATTTACTTTGTTCTTTGCAATAAATGCCACACAGTTCAGAACGAGTCAGTGGTGATTCATTTCAATACCGTCAGCGATCATGGACTTGCCAGAGGTAAAAGGAAATTGATATTGCTCTAGTGAGAGTCAAAAGCACAAAGACAATTACTTCACTTACTCAATTCAGAATACTGAAAATTCTCTTCGTCCAGTTTAAAATTAAATTGAAAAATTGATTGGGTGGACTCGAAGATTTATTTGTCTCAGTAACTTGTCTGTCTCTCTGTTAACAGACATAGAATCGAGCCTACATCACTCATTGCGCTGAATATAGAGATAATAGTAAAAAAAAATATTGTATCAGAAAAAAAATTTAGAAAGGAAGAGCCGTAGATAATTCAGTTAATATGACAGGAAGTTGTAATGAAATATTTGAAAACATTATAGACCCTTGCTATTTAAACAGTGATAATGTCACAGTCTTGTAGCTAAAGACTTAATAGTAAGGCCCAAATAAACTTCATCACATTCACTAATTACATATAGTGCCGAATATGTAATATTAGTCAATTAGTAAGAATTCATTTAAAATTAAGCCCTTTCTAAAATTTTTCCTCTTGTATGTACATTTTAAGATATATATTTTTTTATTTATGTTAATGTAAAAATTAATAATTTTGTTTCAAAAGAACCTTACAGAACTAACTTAACCTTATTATAACAAGCGCAATTTAATTCAGCCTAATCCAACTAAATATATTTTAGATAACATTGCAATAATTTAAAAGAACAAACACGATGAAACATAATATTTTTCGTTAGTTCAGATTGAAATTTGGTGCAAATTAATGCATACTCAAAATTTTCGTTCGCCTTATCGAGTAAGAAGAGGGTTGCTATTTAAGCCAAAATCCCGCAAGTTTTACCTATTCGGCACGATATAATATAACATGTATATATATATGTCGTGTCGATAATGTAAAACTTTGGTCATGTACAAGACTATTTAAAATTAAGTCCTTTCCTAAAATTTTCTTTATACGTTTAATGATATATTTTTTTCGGCCAATGTTAATGGCAAAAATATCTAATTTTGCACTAAAAGAATCTAAGAAAACTTACCTAACCTATTAAACAAGAACAATTTAATTTTAGGCCTAAACCCAACTAAATATTTTAAGATTTTGTTTACAATAATTTAATACTAAACAACACAGTGAAATATATTTTTTATCGTTAGGTTTCAAATGATTTTGGCAAAAATTATTACTACACAATATTCAGCTTGTCCTAATATGGCAAATGAACGTTGCTATTAAAGCCAAGATCGCAAATTCTGCCTATTCGGCAACGACATTATATCTTATAAATATATAAATATATACATATATATATATTATATATATATTATATATATATAATATATATATAAATACAAATATTATATATTATTGTGTGTGTGAGGGGGAAGTAAGGGGCGAATTAGTGAGTGTGAAGGGAAGGAAAGGAACCGTTTCGTGTATGCGTCCGACGCCTGACGAATCAGAAGTAGAGTGTAGGTATGTTGTCTGACAACACCAGTGTTAGCCTGTCAGTGTGGTGGTCCGGTAGAGCAGTGTGGCCACTCTATATCATATGCTGTTAAGTACAAAAGGCGATTACGCTTCCAATAAAACTATTGCCTCCATTAAGTGAGCAGCTAATTATAACAATGCGATTACTAGGTTCAAGAATAAGCATAATGTTTATCTGCCATATGCATATTGTGTAACCTTTATGGTGTGCCGAATAGGTAAAACTTAGGATTTTGGCTTAAATAGCAGCGCTTTTCGTGCCGAATAAGGCAAGCGAAAGTTCGTGTATTCGATAATTTTGCAAAGATACCATCTATAAATATACTGAACAACCATGGTGACATCACACATACTTTTCTAAGGAATACTCTTACTGGGAAATAATCTCCCTCTCTCCTAAATACTGAGCCTCAATATCCTCGTACATAAATTTCACTGCTTTTAATAACCCATTTCCTATTCAATATCTTTGCAACGGCTGCCACATTGCCCCCCTATCCACCCTGTCATACGCCTTTTCCAAATCCATAAATGCCACAAAAACCTCTTTACCCTTATCTAGATACAGCTTACCTATATGTTTCACTGTAAACACTTGGACTGCACACCCCCTACCCATCCTAAAGCCTCCTTGTTCATCTGTTCATCTTTCTCTTAATTCTTTCAATAATAACTCTCACATACACTTTACCAGGTTTACTCAACAGACTTATTCCCCTATAATTTTTGCATTCCCTTCTGTCCCCTTTACCTATACATAAAGAAAAAAAACTATGCATGCTCTTGCAATCCTAGGTACCTTACCCTCTTCCATATATTTATTACATAAAAGCCCCAACCACTCCAAAACTAAATCCTCACCTGCTTTTAACATTTCTATTTTTATCCCACCAATCCAAGCTGCCTTACCCCCTTTTCACATACATTCTATCTACCCACGAGCCTCACGAACTTCCCCCACACTCACAACTTGGCCTTCTTTCAAATGTCCTACAAGATGTTACTTCCTCCTTGCCCTATACACAGAAAACAAAGCCTCTCTATCTTCATCAACATTTAACAATTCCTCAAAATATTCCCTCCATCTTCCCGATACCTCTAACTCTCCATTTAATAACTCTCGTCTTCTATTTTTAACAATCAAATCTAGTTGAAGATTTGTAAGCTAAAGGAGGAGGCAGTTAGGGTAAGATATAAATAATTACTGGAGGATAGATGAACTAGTGAGAGTATAGGCGATGGGGTAGAAGATATATGGGGCAGGTTGAAGAATGTAGTGTTAGTGTTCAGCAGAAGTTTGTGGTTACAGAAAATGGGTGAGGAGGGTAAGAAGGAGCGATTGTTGAATGATGTCAAAAGAAAGTAGTAAGAGCAGAGAAAAAGTTAGAATATGAGTTTGTTTTTTTTTTTTTTTTTTTTTTTTTTTTTTTACGAAAGCAGAAGTGATGCAAGGCATGAGCAGTAATGGAGAGAATAAAGAAGTTTAATAGAGAGTGGTGAAGCAATGTAAAAAGAGAGCAAATGAGGGAGTGGATGAGATGTTATCAACACATTTTGTCGAAAATAAGAAAAAGTTTTGGAGTGAGATTAATAAGCTAAGGAAGCCTAGGAAACAAACCTAAGAATAGTGTTCCGATGCCCCAGTAAGGAATCGTTCAAAATATGTACACCAAGTGCGTCAGGCCCATAGTGAAGTATGCAACACCAGTTTGTAATCCACACCTGGTCAAGCACGTCAAGAAATTAGAGAAAGGGCAAAAGTTTGCAGCAAGACTAGTCCTAGAGCTAAAGGGTTTGTCCTACAAAGAAAAGTTACGGGGAATCGGCCTGACGACACTAGAGGACAAGAGGGTCAGAGGAGACATGATAAGGACATATAAAATACTGCGAAGAATCGACAAGGTGGACAAAGGATGTTCCAGAGATGAGACACACAAACAGGGAGTCACAATTGGAAGCTGAAGACTCCGATGAGTCAAAGGGATGTTAGGAAGTATTTCTTCAGTCATAGAGTTATCAGGAAGTGGAATAGCCTAGAAAGTGACGTAGCGGAGGCAGGAAACATACATAGCTTTAAGACGAGGTATGATGAAGCTCATGGAACAGGGAGAGAGGACCTAGTAGCGATCAGTGAAGAAGCGGGTCAGGAGCTATGAATTGACCCCTGCAACTACAAACAGGTGAGTCCACACACACACACACACACACACACACACACACACCCAAGGCAACTGAACAATCCAAACCAACCATCACACACCGATCCCTCTGTTTCCACCCCCCGCACCACAGTTACAGTATTAGAACAGAAGTTGAAGGTTTGGTACACAAATGCAGATGGATTAACGAATAAACATGAGGAATGGCAAGAAAGAATCAATGAGAAGTCCCCAGACATCATAGCAGTTACAGAAACAAAACTCACGGAGACAATAACAGATGCAATCTTCCCACCAGGATACGAGATCATGAGGAAAGATAGAAGGGGCAGGGGGGGAGGTGGGGTTGCTCTGCTCGTAAAAAAAAGATGGAAATTCGAGAAAATGGAAGGCATAGATGAGACGGGAGAGAGAGACTACATAACAGGTACACTTCAGGCTGGGGAACACAAAGTGGTCATTGCAATGATGTATAATCCACCACAGAACTGCAGGATGCCAAGAGAGGAATATGAAGAGAGCAACAGAGCATTGGTGGACACACTTGCTGAGGTGGCAAGAAGAGCTCACTCCAGCAGAGCAAAGTTGCTGATTATGGGGGATTTCAACCACAGGGAGATTGACTGGGAAAGCCTGGAGCCACATGGGGGTCCCGAAACATGGAGAGCCAGGATGTTGGACGTGGTGCTGGAAAACCTCATGCACCAACATGTTAAGGACACTACCAGAGTGAGAGGGGAGGATGAACCAACAAGATTGGACCTTGTGTTCACCCTGGGCAGCTCAGACATTGAGGACATCAAGTATGAGAGTCCCCTAGGAGCTAGCGACCACGTGGTTCTGTGCTTTGAATACATAGTAGAGCTGCAAGTGGAGAGAATAACAGGGGCTGAATGGGAAAAGCGCTATAAAAAAGGGGGCTTTCATAGGGTTGA
>NC_069482.1:13434895-13462395 GCF_026875155.1 Cherax quadricarinatus
TGTGGTTGTAGGGTTTGTCAGAACATACATATTGGACAACCAAGAAATTCCATTTATTGAGGTGTATAAATGGAAAACATGAATAAATAAGGGGATGTAAACAGCGTGCTAAAAATATCTAGCCTAGACAGGACTCGCAGCAATGGCGTTAAGTTGGAAAAAATCAGATTCAGGAAGGATATAGGAAAGCACTGATTTGGTAATAGAGTTGTGGATGAGTGGAACAACCTCCCAAGTACCGTCATAGAAGCTAAGACCTTGTGCACTTTTAAAAATTAGGTTAGATAAATACATGAGTGAGTGTGCTACTAGGTCAGATGTCGTGCTCCTTCCTTAAGTGAATGTGACCTGACCTGACTAGGCTAGGGCGTTGG
The DNA here is from genome assembly GCF_026875155.1 of Cherax quadricarinatus. Lineage (NCBI taxonomy): Eukaryota > Metazoa > Arthropoda > Malacostraca > Decapoda > Parastacidae > Cherax > Cherax quadricarinatus. The sequence continues at coordinate 13,435,270 of NC_069482.1, forward strand.
CTTAGGCAGGTAGGAGAATTGGACCTGCCTTGCATGGGCCAGTAGGCTTGCCACAGTGTTCCTTCTTTCTCACGTTCTTAAGATATTTCATTTATTATCAGCATTGCAAACAATGGTGTGTTGTGTGGGTACTGTGTTCATGGATAGGAAATATGTGGATTGTGTGAGAAATGTCTGAGTAATGTGTGAAATTCATGGGTAACGTGTAGATGTGTGGATATTATGTACTAATGTTTGTAATGTGTAGAAATACATGGACAGTAAACTCGAATTAAATTGTAATAAATGACATGGGTAATGTTTAAACCTGTCGACAACATGAGGGTCAGGAAGGTTCCATATAACCTGTTTATCACCACTTAAGAATAATTTAGCCACTAAAGAATAAATTAAACTATGTATATTCGGTGAGATATGCCTGTCGAGGTATACGTGTCCCTGATGGTCTTATTTCTTGGATGATTCGCCATTAGCTTGCTCGGCTGTGGTGCTGATGGTGGTGATGGTGGTGGTGATGACTGTAGTTCTGATGGTGGTGGTGCTGACTGTAGTGCTGATGGTGGTCGTGGTGGTGGTGATGACTGTAGTTCTGATGGTGGTGGTGCTGACTGTAGTGCTGATGGTGGTGGTGGTGATGGTTGTAGTGTTGGTGATGGTTTATTTGTTGGGAAACAACACTGTCTCTTCTGACACAGGTATGAATCAAATGAGCCGTTCAATGGTTAAGCATCTTCTGGTCTATCCAAGTTAGGTTTCACATCTCGTTGAAAAACGCACAGGATTATGACGTACAGTAGCAGTGAATCCCGAGACAAGATGATAGATCCTTTGTTAGTTGGTCGGCTAAAAAGAATTAAAGCCCATCAACTAAGAGAAGTCAGTGAAGTTGCATGTCACTCGCCCACGAGTGCATGCACTGTTGATCTCAGTATACACACATTAAGACAGCTGTGCTCATTAGAATATATACAGAGGAGTTAGGTTAATGGAGTTTAGAGCCTATCGGTTACACGTAACTGCATATAACCTGTTTATCATAAGTCTAGAATACTTTAATCACTTACTGAATACACAGTGTAAGGCATACCCTTCACGGTGTATATATCCGTGTCGGTCATTAATGCGTGTATTCCTAACTTATGGATTAAAGTAAAGTAAGCCGCATACCGAGATATACACCTGTTATATGAAAAGACTTGCTTCAAAAAGGGATTCAAAATACTGAAATCTGAAATATAAAAAAAACTAAATTGACGTCGTTAGAAATTACGAGAGGAGATAACCACGAATGATTTTAAAAGTATACGAGAAAATCCAGGGAAAAATCTTTTCGAACCTCCTACAGGGATGGCAATAGGATGTAATTTTAAATTACGAAAAAGGTGATGTATGAAAATAGCAGGAGGAACTTCTTTAAAAATAGAGTAGTTGACGAGCACAGTAAGCTCCGGGAGGAAGGTTTTTTGCAACTTTTGCAAAGTTTAAAAAGAGTTATGATAAATTAACTGGGGAAAAAAGACGAGGCCCCACAAGCGTAGGTTTATTTCTGTTGCCACAAAGAGGTCATCTCACTCCCCCCCCCCACACACACACACAACTAACACACACACACACACACACACACACACACACGGGATGAATTTATTGACAAAAACCTTTGACATAAAAACATATGCAGACACACATTCACACACACGTGACCAAGAGCTGTGACTCTATCCCTGCAACAACCACATATAGGCGAGTACACACACACGTAGGCTAAGTGTCCATTGACAAAAGCTTTTGAAAAATAAAAACGCAGAAGTTGCGAATAAATTGTGAGTGAGCTGGAGACATCCAAAGCAGTGGGAGATGACTAGATGCTACTATGGATTCTGCAAGAGGGAGCAGAAGCCCTGTCTGCATCACTAGCAAGATCTACAAGAAGTCACTGGACACGGGACAGAGACTGTGGACGTAACTCGAGGATTAATACTAAAGGGTAAGCATAGTGCAAAGCATGTTACCTGTGGCACATATCAACTTAATAACCTCTGTAGCCAATGCTTGTTTGATAAATTTGAATGTAGCCTTCAGGAATCTCAATAAAGTCATTGCAGGACCTTTAAATAACACAAGTAAGGCCCATCTTAAGATATGCAGCACCATCATGGAACACACGCCTGACAAAGGATGCTATGAAACTTAAAGTGTAGAAATATGCTACATAGACAGGCTAATTGGAAGGAGTCTGACGATATTAGAGGACAGAATCAGCGGAGACATAACACACAATATACTCAAAGGAAACGATATGGTATATAGGGACAGGCTGTTCAATAAACAGGACACAGGTACGCGAAGATGCATAAACTAAAGACACGTATGAGTCATTTGAATGTCAGGTAGTATTTATTCAGCCTCAGTGCTGGGAAGTGGAATGACTTGAATGCAGAAGTAAGAAAGCATAAGTAAGAAAGTAGGTAGCTTTAAGAGTATGTATGATTGGGTCCATGATGCAGTGAGAGCGAGTCTGTGTAATCACACGTAAATACATAGTTGGTAAGTACATTTAGCTAAGTACATAGAAATAAAACACATACGCACACACACGCGCGCGCACACACACACACACACACACACACACACACACACACACACACACACACACACACACACACACACACACACACACACACACACGAGAGAGATTATGCGGGACATTAAGATGGAGATTGATCATAATATGAGAGTTTAATTCTAGGGACATTAAGTTGAAAATAATGGATAGTTCGTGGGAAGGAAATGATTAGAGTTGGATTTTTTTTTTTTGCAAAACGTACAAGGAGAATTACTGATGCCAGGGTATTCTGAAGCCAACCAACGAGAGCCAGACAGATCATCAGTCAGTGCTGGGACCAACTAATCAGAGACAGAAGGATTAAATATCAGTTCTGGAACCAACTAATTACAGAGGGATCAAACATCGGTTCTAGAACCAACTAATCAGACAGAGGGATCAAACATCGGTTCTAGAACCAAATTAATCACAGAGGGATCAACGTCAGTTCTGGAACAAATTAATCACAGACAGAGATCAGACATCAGTTCTGGAAATAACTAATCACGGACAGAGGGAGCAAATATCTGTACTAGAACCAACTAAACTCAGATATATTAAACAATGCTAGAACCAACTAATCACAGATGGATTAAATAATGCTGAAATCGCCCAAAGGCATAATAGGTTAGTTTCGAATTTGTTTACACATAGTACATCGTTAGAGGCTCAGAATAATGCATACTAGTCTGAGTTAGAAAATAGGGCTCAAAGATGGCTACTTTTCGATAAAGTCAAGGAATGTTACTAAAGACTTCGCCCCCAAGGACTTCTACCCGAGTTACTAGAGAAAATCACCACAAGTTTGCAGTTAGGAGTGGAACCTTTGACGACGTTTCGGTCCGTCTTGGACATTTGCCAAATTACAACTGGGGAGAGAAAAGTAGAGAAGGCCTGAAGACAATACGATAGGGGATGGCTCGTTAGGCAACGGTCTTTGCCTCACTCATAAGTGTCCGTGGTTCTATCCCCGGCCGAGTAGAAACACTGGGCATGTTTCCTTAGGCATGTTTCCTTACACCTGTTGTCTTTCTTCACCTAGCAGTAAGGAGGTACCTGGGTGATGACACGATTGCAAACAAACCAAATCAAACTAAACCAAACCATGAGTTCAGTCCCACAGTGGTTTGTGGACTGGTGCGGGTCGTATCCTGAGGAACAAGACTGAACGACCCCAGTGAAAAATAAGACATTCCTCGATGACTCGCTGACTTTCTTGGGTTGGGTGGGTAACCTTCCGGGATAAAAATCTGAAAAAAATCTTAATGATACGGTGGTAAATTTAAAACTCGATTTTTTAACAGGAATGATTGCATATAGAAAACATCTATAACAAGAATAGGTATGGAACACATACATAACTAGCATGCATATGGAACACTGTGATAGCTATAATAAGAATTTATATAGAAAATAACATTCATAACATCTTGAATTTTGAAAATGTAATTTGCGAGGTTCTGAATTTTTTATATATGTATAGATGCTGTATTTAAGGATAATTGTATTCAAAATTTTAATGGACAACAGCTTCGTAAATTATCGCTAGCAGCAACACACACACAACCCGCACATGGAGAAAAGCTTATGACGACGTTTCGGTCCGACTTGGATCATTTACAAGTCACATCTGTAAATGGGACAAGTCGGACCGAAACATCATCATAAACTTCTCTCTCCTTTGTCCATATTATTTGTGTATTGTTCCAGTCACGGTATTGTACCTTTTTGTTCTTATCAGCAACAGACTGTTAATTTATATTTAATCGAAAGGTTTATAGACAGAAGGACCGGAGTTGTAATGGGAAATCTTTTGGGACCTATTTTGTCAATGTTTTCCTTGTACATTATAAGGCCGACTGGTCTTATAAGTGTTCATCTGTATTTAAACCATTGTTATATCAACGTTATGTTGAAGATACCTTTCTATGATTTAAATGACGTCACCATTGAACTTTCAACTGAAGTTCAGATGAACAGAGCTTTTCCTTTTCTTAACATTCTTGTGAGTCAGTGATAACATTTTAACACGTCAGTAAACCTACGTTTATTGGCTTAGCTTCAAAATTCTTTTCATTTGTAATTATATAGTATAAACGAAATTTAATTGCCTCATTAACTTCTAAAGTTTTCAATATATGTTCATTGCATTTTTTACTTCATTTTGAATTTGAATTTGTAAGACAAAACCTTTTCCTGAATGTTTTAATAAATTATTCATAAATTCTTACATAGGTAAACAGTTGCTCGAGTTATTAAATCCTTCAAAAATAAAAATTATTACTAAAAGAACAGTTCTTTATTGCCCAGTAATTTTCATAAACACAACTTTTCTTAAAAATGAACTCATAAGTTCTCACAAGAATTTTATCTCCAGGTGAGAGTTACATTTAAGCCTAAATAACTATACAACGTCTCTTAAAGTTCAAAGATGTTATACCTGTTAGATTACAGTCCTCTGTAATCTACAAATATAATTGTCAAAACTGTAATATTATATTGGTAAAACTAGACATCAACTGAAAGTTCACATCTTTGAACACTTGAGTAAATCTATTCTAACAAATAGGTAATTAAATAAACCATTATTAAGTGTCATACATCATTGTGGAGCCACAGTTGTATAGCCCTTGTGGCTTAGCGCTTCTTTTTGATTATAATAATGTGGAGCCACAGAGCACACAATACACATGAAAATATTCACTGTGATGTCCAGTCGATCCAATACCACTGAGCTGGCAACAGTAGTTTCTGTTTACACAAGCAGAAACAAGTTTTGCCAGTGTAATAATGAACTGTCAGTAGAATTACTTTGTTTCTAGTTTTATTTTATTTTCTTTGTTCGTTTTTCTTTTATTTGTGTTTTCTTTTATTTATGTTTATCATATGTTTAGATATGATTCTTATAGTGGATTTTTATCGAGTGTGTACAGTGCCTGATGACGGACGGAGTTAACTCCGAAACTTGTCGAGAAGATATGATGTTTCAGGTAGCAGTACCGATTTTCATCTTAAAACATTCTCTCTCTCTCTCTCTCTCTCTCATATATATATATTATATATATATATATATATTATTATATTTTATATATATATTATATATATTTATATATATATATATAATATATATAATTACGTTAACACATGGGCCGTCTCCGCCAAGGCAGGGTGGCCCGAAAATGAAATGTTTTCATCATTCACTCCATTACTGTCTTGCCAGAGGCGAGCTTACACTACAGTTATAAAACTGCAACATTATCACCTTTCAGAGTACAGGCACTGTATTTCCCATCTCCAGGACTCAAGTCCGGCATGCCATTTTCCCTGAATCCCTTCATAAATGTTACTATGCTCATACTCCAACAGCGCGTCAAGTCCTGAAAACCATTTGTCTCCATTCACTCCACTCTAACACGCTCACGCATGCTTGCTGGAAGTATAAGCCACTCGTACACAAAATCTCCTTTACCCCCTCCCTCCAACCTTTCCTAGACCGACCTCTACCCCACCTTCCTTCCACTACAGATTTATACACTCTCGAAGTCATTATATTTTGTTCCTCTCTACATGTCCGAACCACCTCAACAACTCCTCCTCAACCTTCTGGATAATAGTTTTGGCAATCCCGCACCTCCTCCTAATTTCCAAACTACGAATTCTCTGCATTATATTCACACCACACATTGCCCTCAAACATGACATCTCCACTGCCTCCAGCCTTCACTTCACACCCATATAAGAGCATTGGTATAACTTTACTCTCGTATATTCCCCTCTTTTTTCCCCTCATCATTTCTATGATTTACCTCATCTTTCATAGACCCATCTACTGACACGTCCACTCCTAAATATCTGACTACATTCACTTCCTCCATTCTCTCTCCCTCCAGTCTGATATCCGCCTTTTATTACCTATTTTTTTGTTATCACCTTACTCTTAACTATATTCACTTTTAATTTTCTTCTTTTACATACCCTACTAAACTCATTTACCAATCTCTGCAACTTCTCTTCAGAATATCCCGAAAGCACAATGTCATCAGCAAAGAGCAACTGTGACAACTCCTACTTTGTGTTAGATTCTTTATCTTTTAACCCCACACCTCTTGCCAAACTAAATAACAAAAAAAGGCACAATACCGTGACTGGAACGATACACAAATAACCCGCACATAAAAGAGAGAAGCTTACGACGACGTTTCGGTCCGACTTGGACCATTTACAAAGTCACACTATCCAGAAGTGGGGCAGGACGGCTATATATAGGCAGGAAGAGGTGCTGGTAGTAGTAGTAGTAGTACAAGAATGGTATATAATACCGACAAGATGAAATTAAGACACATGCGCAACACCCGGGCATCCCTATCGTAGACGTTTCGCCATCCAGCCAGCCAATGGATGGCGAAACGTCCACAACAAAGACAACCAGACGCCGCACATGTGTCTTAATTTCATCAGTAGTAGCAGTAGTAGTAGTAGTAGAAGAGGTAGTAGCAGTGGTAGTGATAGAAGTGGGGAATAAGGAGGACGAGCACCTAGCTCTCTTGCAGTGCTCCCCTTCCTTTGTATTTGACTGGCTCGTCCTCCTTATTCCCTACTTCTACCACTACCACTGCTACTACCTCTTCTACTACTACTACTACTACTACTACTACTACTACTACTACTACTACTGATGAAATTAAGATACATGTGCGGCGTCTGGTTGTCTTTGTTGTGGACGTTTCTCCATCCATTGGCTGGCTGGATGGCGAAACGTCTATGATAGGGATGCCTGGGTGTTGCGTATGTCTTAATTTCATCTTGTCGGTATTATATACCATTCTTGTACTACTACTACTATCACCACCTCTTCCTGCCTATATGTAGCCGTCCTGCCCCACTTCTGGATAGTGTGACTTTGTAAATGGTCCAAGTCGGACCGAAACGTCGTCGTAAGCTTCTCTCTTTTATGTGCTGGTTATTTGTGTATATTGCCAAATACACACACACCACACACACACACACACACATATATATATATATATATATTATATATATATATATATTTATATATATATATATATATATAGTGATCCCTCGTTTTTCGTAATTAATCCGTTCCTGGAGGAGCTACTATAAACGAAATTTACGATTTGCGAATCAATTTTCCCATAAGAAATAATGTAAATACAATTAATCCGTTTTGACACTCAGAAGTATTAAAACAAAAAAAAATTTACATGAAATATCATGTAGTACATAAACAGTACAATGGGAAATGATAAATGAAACATTAACAGCATAACACTTACCTTTATTGGAGATTCTTCTTAGTGTATGGGAGACTGGAGGAGGAGAGAGATTGGATTGTTTACAGTTTGGAAGGGGAATCCCCTTCCAGCAACACCTCAGGTACCAATTGCTTCTTGGGGTTGCTTCTCTTCTCTGTTTCTTAATGCCACTAGGACACCTTGAGAGTCACTCTAGGTCCTGTCTCGCAAAGTAACTGTGGAGAGAGCTCTGTTTCTGGCGTCTCTTTAACACTTCCCTAAAATGGTACAAGACTTTGCCACTGTACATATTTCTCACCTTCTTTACCACAGGTTTGGCACTAGGAGCTTTCTTTGGAGCCATGGTAGCTTATTTAGTACTTGCAAGCACTAAAATGAGTGGAATATTATGAAATATTTCGTAGGAGCACTCACTGGTAAACAATGCCAAACTGGCTGGGTAGGGAGGCCTCCCCTGCTCACACCGTGCGTAAGCGTCCTGGACGAACTACTATTCGCGAGTCAACCTATATATATATATATATATATATTATATATATATATATATATATATATATATATATATATATATATATATATATATATATATATAATCAATAACACTGCACTAGCAAGGACTCGAACCCATGCTGCTTGGCCTGCTCATGGTGGGCGAAAACGCATGACGCCCTAATCCACTGAACCAAGGATCGTATGGTCCAGTGGATTAGGGCGTCATGCGTTTTCGCCCACATGAGGCAGGCCAAAGCAGCATGGGTTCGAGTCCTTGGCTAGTGCAGTGTTGTTATTGATCATATACTCGTTCGTGGTTACAATAAAATATATATATATATATATATATATATATATTTATATATATATATATATATATATATATATATTTAAAACTAAGTTGTTTCTAAAAAAAAATTTTATACATTTAAAGATATATTTTTTTCATTTATGTCAATGTAAAAATTAATAATTTTGTACCAAAAGAACCTTAGAAAACTTACCAAACCTTATGAAAAGCGCAATTTCATTTAGCTTAATCTAACTAAATATATTTTAGATAAGTTTACAATAATTTAATAAACAAACACAATGAAATATACTTTTCTCGTTAGGTTCAGAATAATTTTTGCTAAATTGTTGAGTACATACATCTTAGCTTGCCTTATTCGGCAAGAAGAGCGTTGTTATTTAAGGCAAAAATCGCTAGTTTTACCTATTCGGCACGACACACACACACTTATATAAAAACATTAACAAATATAACAAGAATCTGTATGCCTCATACAATTGGTGACGCTGTTGGTGCTGAGTTATGAAATAGTGATTTGTTTCCATAAAATACCTCACAATAATACAACACAATAATACAATTAGTGCACTCCGATAATAGATCGACTTGCATAATCACAAACTGAATATAAAGCACAATACTTCTCTAGAGCAGAATAACATTTAACAGACAGCAAGTTCGGTTATCATGGCAAGCCAAGAAGCTATTTGTTCTAGCCTTCACCCTAAGACCCGGGCGAAGCAAGACTTATAGGTAAGTCTTCTAGCACCTGTTGCCCCTCTTCACCTAGCAGGAAATAAATTGATGGTTGTGAGTGGCAGTTTATGGGAGACCACTGAATCTACATGAGTATAAGAAACATTGGATTTGTTGTGTTATCCAGGGTTAATAAACCTAATAAATTTTAATGCTTCCTTAACGTGGCTTGGCTACAAGGATAACAAAGACTGTCTTCGGATTATTAACTCAATATAACTCAAGAATGTCAAGCAGTGTGACTTCCATTGTGGTTGTCTTCTAAGTATGCAGCTCAAAATCGTCAATTAACTGAGAGGAAACTACTGTTGCGTCCACAGATGCAACACGGGTGCAACAGGTGTAAGATTTGCCCATGGGTATCCTATTGCCCTGGAATCGAACCAGGGCCCATTCAGTTGTGAGCTAACAGCTAATCAGTTCTCACTTAATATGCTACATTACATTCTCGTAATTACAATACTCGTTCCCTGATGAAAATTAACATAACGGAAGTGGGAAAACAGGTGGATGCCTAACCCAAAAAGGAAAGCAAGAAGACCAGGTGCCTTAATTAGCATACGAAACACCTGTCAATTGTTATTCTCTGCAGGCGTGTGTTCAATGCAGCTGGCCAGCTGACTGATTGAGGAAACCACACAAGCGTTCCCTCAATTCATCCCAAGGAAGACATTAGCACCAGACGGAAAGATATGGCTTCTGCAAATACAAAAACAATAAATGTCAAATATTTAGGATCAAAACAAGGCAAAAATTTACCCAGAAATTTCCAAAGTTGTAATAATTTCCTCTTAATAGTGGAACACTGCAATTTTCGCGGTCATTGTTTAAAACTGTAAAACAATTTTCATCATCAGTTGAGACTTGATAATGATCGAGGATGGACAGGAACGTCATTCAAAGTAGAGTCAAAGAAAAGCATGACAGGTGGCATGGAGAATCTCTTACCCCATTCATGTCGTTTCCATTTTCTCCAGGAACATTTGAACATTAAAATGGTATAAAATACCGACAGGTTGTTAGGTAAGACACATATGCAACAGTTAGGTATCTTTATTTCGAAACGTATCGCCTACACAGTAGGCTTCTTCAGTCGAGTACAGAAAAGTTGATAGAAGCAGAAGTGACTTGAAGACGATGTAATCAGTCCATCACCCTTAAAGTTTTGAGGTGGTCAGTCCCTCAGTCTTGAGAAGAACATTGTTTCATAGTCTGTTGCATATGTGTCTTACCTATCAAGGAACATTTAATGAAAATAGAGGCATATCTGAAGGACGCAGACAAGTAAATAGAGGAAAGAAGCAAGAAGATGGCGAGAAAAATATTAAGAAGCATAAGTCTACTGAGAAGACGATCCAGTTACATCCAGCAGATTACAGACATGCAGTCCCTGGGCAATAGGATACAGTTACTTTGTCCCAGTCTCATCCTATACATGCCCAACCATGAGACAAAACACTCCGGGTACTGAATCCTGGATGGCAAGAAGTAAATACATCCCACCTATATCTTTCCAAAATACCTTAAAACTAAACGTGAAACGAAATAACAAGAAAGTATGGTAAACAGAAAGGTGGCAAAACTAGCTAAACGAATATTAGAAGTGTCCCCAGACATGACATAAAAGAAACGATAATGAAAGGATGCGTAATACATTATATATTTCCAGAAGGTGGAAATATAGAATGCATTACGACCGAACCTGGCGACTACATAGTACAAAAAAATACAAGTAAGATACTCTAAACAAACAACATACTAAGATGAAAAATATTGAGTGTTAGGAAGAACTTCAGTTGCCAATAATATCAGCCATTTAATAAAATTATCAACACCCATTACTAAATAACTGGAATGAATAATTCATAATAAATTCTACAGATAAGAGTCCTTAAATACAGGGAGAAAAATAAAACATTACAGATTAATTTTGCTTTAATAAGCGACTAGATTATAGAGGAATTAATATAACCTAATATTATAACTACCTTAAAGATTTTTTTTTAAATGATTCCTATTTTCAGAGATCACAGAATAAATGCGACTTCAGCAGTCAGAAATGTATCCATAGTAAATGATAATAGAACTGCTTATGATAAATGAACCACTTATGATAAGCCAACCACTTAGGATAAGCCAACCACTTAGAATAATAGAGAACGAGTGATATCCTTGGAACATGTATACCAATGGTACACTGCACCCACAAGTATGTGAATAAAACACGTGTGGTTGATGGCACTTTATGGTGCAATGTGCACCATAAAGCGCACATTGCATCTTATTCATATACATCCTAGGAACAGACGTCGGGCATGACTTTAATATACTCGGGGTTTAGTTAATGGCGTCCTCAGCTCGCACGCTGAGGGTCCGGGGATTGATCCCGGCACGGTGAAACGTTGGACGTGTTTTTTTTATTCTGAAAACGTTTCCTCACACAGCGGCTTCTTCAGTCCAGTGCACTGGACTGCAGAAGTCACTGGTGGGCGAAACGTTTCCAGAATAAAGATACCCAGATGTTGCAAAAGAGTGTCATTTATCAACGTGTCGGGTTTGTAAACCATTTATTCACATGTTTCTTTACACCTGCTGCCCCTGTTCACCTAGCAGTAAGTAGGTACCTGAATGTTAGCCGACTGTTGTGGGTGGCTTCCTGGAGAACAAGATTAACCAAAGTTGTCAGAAATGCTCTACATAACCGAGGGCTTTCTATATAGTATGTCAATGATGTGAACTAGATCTGTATTATGTATAAGAGGAGAGACCAAAAGTTAAAGCGTGAAATCATACCATACGTTTTTATCGCCTCAAAATAATAATAATAATAATAATAATAATAATAATAATTAATAATAATTACGTTGTGCATATCAACACACAAGTGTTTGTCCGCCCAGGAAGCTGGAATCAGAGAAGTAGAATTTGGGTAGCTCGGAAGACCTGGCCTCATTCAACAGTCGGCCGCCACAAACCTCCCAACCTCTAAGTTAATTAAAGGAGCCGACTGCATTCTCATATTATTAAAGAATTCGGCGTAAATAAACAAAAATCCCAGTGAGCACCTCCAACATTAATTCCCGGAAATAAGTACTTATCAGCATTCCAGTGTAGCTACGGGAATGCTGAGGAATGTGCAGAGCAGCTTGCAGCTCCGTGCCCACACTAGATTAACCACGCTAGATGTATTCACAAATACTGTATTAATTTGCTTCTATTAATCCTTAAGCGTTCATTTGTTTTCATGTAGGAGGAGGAGGAGGAGGAAGAGAAAGACGAAGAGGAGGATTAGGAAGAGGGGAATGAAGGACATAAAGGAGGAATAGAGTGTGGCCAATCTCTGAGAAGAGAAGTGAGGGAAGAAATTCTGTCGGCTTGAGGCTGTCACCTTTCACTTACCCCTTCTTAATTAACCGTGTAATTTTGTATGCTCCCGTGTATGTATCCACTAACCGGTGCTTGTGTGTGTGTGTTTGTTTAACAAACACACAAAGGACATCTTGCACGACCATATTGCTTAACTACTAGTTATGACTGAGAAGGGTTAGATTTGAGAGGGATTTGCTGAGCATGGACCAGTAGACTTACCGCAGTGCGTCCCAGTGTTTACATTTTTGCTTCTCTTGACGTCTTCTAGATTTTCCGAGCCTCACGCCTGGCAGTAAGAAATCTCCATCATTTTCATTTTCAAGACTAGGCAGCTAAACTCTTCTCCAGGCTGAGGGACTCACCTCCTCACGATAGATGGACTGTTCATATCATTACCTTTCCACTGCTTCTACTGTCTCTTTAGTATTCAGCTGAACAAGCCTACTGCGTAAGCGACATGTTTAGACAATAAAAATACCCAACTCAGTTTTTCTTGTTGATATACTGTATGGGCATTATTATACTCTCATACAAGATTGCTGAAATAAGAGCCATAACACTTTTCAACGCACTCAAAGCAGATTTATCATCTTTCCTAATTCTAATGGTCCTTGCATCACGTGCATCTTCATCTCCGCATCTTGTGGTATTAAGAACCTTACGAGGGGTCTTAACAACTGTTCCAAACAGGAAAACGGTAAGACAGGGGGATATACACCAATCCCTGCTTATATAGAATCAAAAACGTTTCCACGTGCTTCAACCCACTCCTTGCTTAGCACAGCTCTGTATGACCCTCGTGGGTTTAGCACGTTGTTTTGATTACAATAATCCTTGCTCAGCAGACTCCACACCCTAACTTAACAGTTACCACATGGACTGTCAGGTCACCTTAGGCGCCTCATTCCACCCAAATATTACCACATTTTCCCTTTACTCTCTATACACCTAAAAAAACTTCATCTTCAAGCGAAAAGTCAACGACCATTGATTGTTTTTATTTGATCCAAATACCTGTGGGTTCTTTTGGAACTATGTATGATCTGCCTCCGTTCCTCCTATCCCCAGTTCATACCACGTTTCACAAGCGCACTGCTTCCTCTGTGTTGTGAAAGCATGCAAGTAGCAGATAAGTGAAGAAACACAAGCGCATAGTGAAACTTTAATGGAGCAATGTTTCGCTCCATGCAGAGTTTACTCAAGTCTCTACATGGTGAAACATTCCCACAATAAAAGCTGTCTTTACACCTGCATCTTCATTACTTTCGGCAAAACGCTTGTTTTTCATATCAAGACAGACAGGTGTCGTCGTGAAGACACATGTACGTCTGGCTAGAATTTTTAAGAGATGAGAAGTTGATCTTAGGTTTAACATAACGAGCTCTGAACTTAGATAACGAAACACGGAGATTCCTTTTTTTAGGACAAAGAAATGAATGAAAATATTGTAGTTGGAATAGGTCTGGTCAAAGGACTGGGCCGTGGGGGGCGTTGACTCTCGGAACGAGAGCCCCTCCCCCCACTCTTGGCAGTGTGAGGCAGATTTTGCAGTACTATTTTCTTGTTGTTGTTATTGTGTTCACCATCTTAACACAGAAGAGTTTCAGTATCACTTTGGTAATTATTTCCATTCTTTCAGACACATTCGTATCACCTGGATAATTCTGTTGTTTCAGACACCTTAATATCACCTAGATAATTTTATTCTTTCAGACACCTTGGTATCACCTGGGTAATTATTTCCGTTCGTATTCTATCATTCCTCTTCGTCCTCTCTCTTAATATCACATCGGTACTAGTGATGTATCGGATATCCGCATCCGCGGAACATCCGCACAATTTCTTATATCCACAGATCATCCGCACAATTTCTTACATCTGCATCCCCAAAATAAGACATCCTCAAACACATCCGCACCCGCGGATATCTAAATTTTCACATCCGATACAGATTCTGTACCACTATGAAGTTTTGTGTCCATTTAATTAGCTGTATTTATAAGGCTGAACTTATGCTCTAGTTCTTGGGCCTGCGTCTTAATGTTCGGTTCACTGAAATGTTAGGACATCGCAAAATACTACTGATAGATTTTTAAGCCAATACAATGACAGTATATATTAACCCTATTATTACTTTATTATATCACAGGGTAACGTTAAACTCGTAGGAGTCATACAGCGTTAGGAGAATTGAAGATAATCTGGTTATATTTAAAGAAGATGGGAAGCTGTTTAATTTTTTGGATCAAGAGACCTTACCCAACACAGAGGCAAAATTTGAACTGGATCGGGAAGTGAGCTAAATCTGATGAGTTTGCAGGAGTTGATCTCCAGCTCTTGGGGCCGAGTGGGGAAATTTGTTGTGATGCGATATCTCTCTATCGGAAAGGTTTTAGCAATTATCTTCCCCTGTGTCGTGTCTGTCTCTTCATTGATGCAACTCTGCACAGGTGTTTTCACTGAGGTGTTTACCTTCCAACTGTGTCATTTCCGTATGTTATTGTGTGCCCATGTCGACCTTACCTCTATCAGTGAGTGCTTTGTATGTCCTGATCCTATCTCCTCTTGTGCTTTCTTCTTACACACTTGTGATACTTCTTGTAGTTTTATCATAATTTGTTTCCCAGTTCTAGTAATATTCTTAAAATGGGAATTAAAATAACCCCTTAGTGTATATGCACCAAGAGGCATATATACCTCTCAGTTTATATGAGGGGACTTAAAATGCATTCATATATTTGCCTTTTTTTTTTCTTTTTTTACGAGCTGAGGAGACAGGGTAGACGAGATGGTTTTTGAAAGGTTATTTCTATTGCCTGTTTTGTGAGTTGCACTTCTCTCAGGAAGGAACATCGTCTATCTCCTCTGTGAGACGCACTTCTCCCAAGGAGGAACCCCTCCTTAAATCAACCTCTTCGAGTTACACTTCTCTCAAGGGGCAACACCGCCTTTTGAGCTCTGTGAGTTGCACTTCTCTCAGAGAGGAACACCAACTCCAGTTCCATGTTCCTGCTCCTGTCATCTGGTATATCTTCCCTGCCAGGGGAGTTAACCTTTTCTTTTTCAGCTCAAACGAGACTACCAGCTGCTGTATGGCCCCATCAGGTTTAGTACTTCCAACTGAGTTGGCTTGACCTTTAGTTAAGACTTATTTATGACCATTGTAAAAGATTTACATCAGTCAATAGATTTTTTTTGTGGTCTTTTCCTGTCTCTTACTCTCGTTAGCTTTGCGCTGTGAGCAAAGAACAAACAGTTTCAGTACTGTCATGGTTGGTGTGATAAGGATAAATATAACCATGTTGTTAGTACTTAAATCGCCATCACATGTCCTCATGGACAATGCTATTAGTACCTAACATGTCCTCATGGACAATATAATTAGTACCTAAGTTGTCCATATAGAAAAAGTTATTAGTACCTAACATGTCCTCATATTCCCAAGTTAGTTACTTTTGTTATTAATCATTCCAACACAGACAAATCCAAGTGCAACTTCCTAGATCTGTCTCCAGATATAAGTAATTTAGGCACTCATAACATCATAATAAAGGTCTTCATTTTACTTAATGTTTTCTTATGATTTCTATGCAAATATTTGGGTTATATTTGGCGAGTTCGTTTAATTAACGTTAATCTATGAGAAATATCTAGGGAAGAAAGTGCAGCAGCTGGGGCTTGAGTGAGGTTGAAAATTTGCACTTGATGCTATAAGTGCGCGTGTTACCTATATCTGTAAGTAGGAAGAATTAATTAAATTGTGGATTACCAGTGGTGACCCCAAGTCCGGATTTTCGTTTTTATTCCATGTATTCGATATTTATTTACCGGTTTTCATGTAGCTTTGGGAACCTCAGGAGACTTTCAGACACATCAAAAAATACAAATGATAATATTTTCTTATTTTAGATTCCTGGAAGAGCTTAATGTGCTCCCCAATCCCTAAGGTTGCGGTTTCCAGCGGAGTCTGTAATTAGCGGAGGCTGCAAGAAAGCTAATGACTCACGGCCTGTAATTGTCAGCCCTCGTGGGAGCAGAAATTAAACCCGGGTATCAGGGCACGGTAGGCCAGGTCAGATCAGGTTGGGTTACACATGAACACAGCTGGACTCTGTATGTAGGTCACTCACAGACTGACTGAGGTGTGATGCACAGTACCTGTATGAATGGTGTATAATACTGACAAGATGATGACTTAGACATGTACAACATCTGGGTATCTTTATTTGTACACGTTTCGCCATCCAGTGGCTTTATCTATTGATAAAGCACTGGATGGAGAAAAATCTACAAATGAAGATATCCAAATGTTGCACTTGACTAATTCTTCATGTATAGTACCTGTATTGGTGTACAATTAATATCTCAGGTGTCGTGTACGTGTGGTATGATTCTTCACCTACCTTCCATGAATTCAGAATTTAAATATTGCTAAAAAATGGCCATAAATATATATAAGCAAGTACGGATATAAATGCTGAAACTTTGAAGATCTATTCATTTTTACTTTATATTTTTAGCCTCAACTCAATTATGCTATTTAAAAGAATAAAGAATCTAAAAAAAAATGTTGGAGAAAGCACTCAGATGACCAGAGGAAGACGTGGTATATCTTCCCGAAGAATATTTCTTTTCAATAAGGTTATGGGTTGTCCAGTATCGAGGCAGTTTGTAGGGAAGAGTCCCAATCAACAGTAGGAAAGAAGCGTAAATATTTTTTTTGTCTATCTGGAGACCCTCTACACGAGACAAGTTTAATGGGTTGATTTTTCGCCAGGAAAAGAATATCTTTTAAAGGGTCTTTGTTAGAGATGACACGTTGGGTGTTGGCGACTGTATAAGAGTGCATCGGTAAGACTATCTAAAAACATAGTAGAGCGACCATTACCTCAGTGGTAGCAGTCTCAGTGCGTCTTGGTAGCTGAGTATCGAGGTCGTCTATTCGTGTGGGTGAAAACCCAAACTACAAATCTTGGACATATATTGGTCCGTTTAGTGGTGCTGACACTATGGCGAGGGCGAGGCAATTCCCTGCCTGAGGAGACGTGAAGAGGTGGTAGATAGCCTTACGATAGGTCCATGATAGCAATGACTACTGACTTTCTGGTGCTTAACTCACTATAAGGAAAGAAGCCCTAATACACAAATAACTCACACATAGAGGAGAGAAGCTAACGACGACGTTTCGGTTCGACTTGGGCCATTTACATGTCTCACAAACACAAAAGAGGGATGGGGTCAGTATATTTAGACGAGGGGGGCAGGAACAGAACAGAGAGAGGAAGAAAAAAGCAATAGAGATAGTGGTAATGCAGGCAGTGGAAATAGAAGCAGCAGTAGGGGTCGTAATGTATTCAGACAAGAAAAGTGAACCACTGCGGGAAATCTACCAGGTACCAAGGGAAGGGTAAGCTAACATTAATTACGGAGACCTCAGACATGCCTGTCAGAAAATTATTTATTATACTTGTAAGTTAGGTAGTACTAAGAATTTTGTAAACTGCTCATTATTCTCCTAGAAGTGACATCTTTCGGGCTAAAGACAAGATCAATGTTGACACTAGAAATTTACTAGTTCTTCAGTACCTGAACAAATGTAAGTTCAATAATAAAATTCTCTCATAGTAATGTAAACATTGCATTTGATAATTATTCCACATTACATCACATTTACATAAAAAGGATTTAGAAGATGTTATAAGATAAATATAAAAACAGTGAATGCTATGGCATAATTTATTTCATCAAATTATCAACAAAGCAAAACAATTTAAGAGGAATTTCAATATTCCAAGGTAGTAAAAAGAATAATTAAATTAAGAAAAGCTGAGGAAGACCTGACCAGTAAGGACCATCTGGCTACTAAATCATCACCTAAAGATAATATACAATTCTGTAAATATTATGATAAGAGGTAGATTTCTAGCTAGAGAAGATATATATGCATTATTTTCTTATAGATACACGTGATGTATGTATATGTATTATATATTATATATATATAATATATATATAGTAAATATATATATATATATATATATATATATATATATAATATATATATATAATATAGTATATATATATATATATATATATATATATATATATATATATATATAATATATATATATATATATATATCCTAAATAGTAGGTTGGTAAACAGCAACCACCCAGGGAGGTACTACCGTCCTGCCAAGTGAGTGTACAACGAAAACCTGTAATTGTTTTACATGATCGTAGGATTGCTGGTGTCTTTTGTCTGTCTCATAAACATGCAAAATTTCAGGTACGTCTTGCTACTTCTACTTGCACTTGGGTCATACTACACATATATGTACAAGCATATATATACACACCCCTCTGGGTATTCTATTTTCTTTCTAGTTCTTGTTCTTGTTTATTTCCTCTTAACTCCATGGGGAAGTAACCCCTTCTCCCGTATAAATTACTAAATTTAAGAGAAACTTTCGTTTTTCTTTATGGGCCACCCTGCCTTGGTGGGATACGGCCGGTGTGTTGAAATAAATAAATAAATATATATATATATATATATATATATATATACATTATATATATATATTTATATATATAATAATATATATATATTTAATATATATATATAATATATATATATAATATATATATATTATAATATATATTATATATATATATATATATATATATATATATATATATATATATATATATAATATATATATATATATATATATATAATGTCGTACCGAATGGGTAAATTTGGTCACTTAGCAAGAACTCATTTAAAATTAAGTCCTCTCTAAAATTTCTCTCATACGTTTAAAGATATATATATTTTTCCATTTATATTAATGTAGAAATTAATAATTTTGTACCAAAAGAACCTTAGAAAACTTACCTAACCTTATTATAACAAGTGCAATTTAATTTAGCCTAATCTAACTAAATATATTTTTGATAAGTTTAAAATAATTTAATAACAGACAAAGACAATGAAATATATTTTTTTTCGTTAGGGTTCAGAATGATTTTTGCGAAATCATTGCATACACAGTTTTTCGCTTGCTCTATTCGGCAAGAAGAGCGTTATTTAAGCCAAAATCGAAAGTTTTACCTATTCGGCACGACATATATGTAAATAAGAAAGGGAAGAAAAAAGGAAGGGTAAGGAATGTATAGATTAAGCGTCTGCATCGAGGCATGTTGGTGAATATTCTATTGACCAAGGTAAGGCACTGCTTCTTGCATTTATGGATTTAAAAATGGCATATAATTAGGGGGACAGTGGGGCAAAGTGTCAGATGTTGCAGGTGTATGGAACAAATAATTGGTTACTGAAAGCAATGAAGAGTTTTTATGCGCATAGTGAGGCTCAGGATAGGATATACATGATACACGAGGAACCATTTCCCAGTAAAAGTACCTCTTAGACCTCTTGTGTAATATCACTCTCGTTGTTTAGCATATGTGTAAATGTCGGTTGTAACAGTGGATACTAGGGTGCTGGGTAGAGGTGTGGGATTATAAAGATAATGAATCTGAGATAAAGTGGTGGTTGTCACAGTTGATACCTGACAATGACACTGTTCTTTTGGGAGATCCTATAGAGAAGTTGCAAAGGTTCGTTGAGGAATTTGAGAGGACAGGTACAAGAAGGTAATTTAAATTCAACACAGAAAAGAGCAGGGTGATGAGAGCAACAAAAATCTATGCAATGGAAAATTTGATATCTGCTTGAAGGGAGGAATAGAAATGTCGGTAGATGGGTTTATGAAAGACAAGTTGAAATTACACATTAGACTAGGGAAGAAAATGGTAGACGTGTCGATGCATCTTTGGAAAGAAAACATTATCTATGGAGCCCGATTTAGCACTTAAAATAATTATAATTATGAAAGATGGTAGACGGGTGATTTGTTAAAATTACTTTATTTCACACACACACACACACACACACACACACACACACACACACACACACACACGTGATTATATATATATATATATATATATTATATATATATATATATATATATATATATATATATATATATATATATAATATATATATATTATTGTGTATATGCTCAAGGAAAAAAATTACGAATATTTCAAAGGGAAAGGTTGTGTTCAGCAGATTCATATTAAAATGTGTATATTATTTTCATATCACAGTTTCATGCAACAAGAGAGAGTAACGCATGTTATTGTTGCATTATAATCATGAGGGGAGCAATAAACCCGTAAGGTTCACACAACACCCTGGGAGGGGGATAGAATGAAAAATAATCAGGTTTGATCCGAGGAAGGGATAGGTAGCTCCAATTCCATTAATCAAGAGCCCTTCACCAGCATAAAAGCCTCTCCCTGGAGGAACAAATATGTATAGAAATTGAATTATATCTCATCTGAAGACTAATACAAAGTTGAAGTAGTAGTATCATTGTTATATACTAACTTCTGCTCTGTAATATATATATATATATATATATATATATATATATATATATATATATATATATATATATATATATATATATATATATATGGTGTTGGGTTTAGGAAAGGTGTTTCCTAACGTGATGGTGAGAGTCAGTTTGCTAAACACCATCAATCAGTGTGTATTTTCGGAGGCGTCATCTGTATTGTTTCTATTCTGTTTATATTTGTGCTCGTCACTCCCTCTAACATTGGCTCTGATTTTCTTGTGTGTGTGTTTGTGTGTGTGTGTTGCCTCATGGTGAGTTTTTGTGCCCTTGTGTTGTCAGCTCACTGTGTGCTCGCCTATTTGCACTCGCCTATTTGTAGTTGCAGGGGGGGGGGTGAATCTCGGCTCCTGCCTTCCCTATTAGCTTCCCGCTTGCTGCATTTACTCCATTCTACCCTCGTCGGGCTAGGAGCCTTCAGTATTTCGTCATTAAAGTCATTTCACACCCTGACCACCTTGAGGTTGAAAAATTACTTCCTGACATCTCTGTGACTCATCTGGGTATTGGACGTTCAAATGTGTCTTCGTGTATTATTTTCTTGCCTCTCGAACAGGATCCGTGTTGTGTGCTTGTGTGTTATGTGTATATGCGTTGTGTGTGTGTGTGAGCGCGCGCGCGTTGTGTACTCACCTAATTGTGGTTGCAGGGGTCGATTCATAGCTCCTGGTTTCTCCTCTTCACTGGTTGTTACTAGGTCACTTTCCCTGCTCCATGAGCTTTATCATACCTCATCTTAGGGCTATGTATGGATCCTGCCTCCAGATTATTTCGCTTCCTGACAACTCTATGGCCAAAAAAAATACTTCCTAATATCCCTGTGACTCATTAATATCCCTGTGACTCATCTCAGTGTGTGTGTGCGTGCGTGCGCGCGAGCGCGTGTGCAAAGAACAAGAAGAGTTTTGCAGAGAGATTAAGTTGAGAAAGCCTACGGGGTAAATGGACTTGTAAGTCCATATGAAGGAATTAAAGGTGTTCAGATTTTGGGGGGGGCAGACATTCTAACGGATGGGTTCATTAAAGACTGCAAGAGGGAACAAAGATAGGTGGTGTATTCAGGCATCTAGGGAGATATAGAATTTGATCCATGAAGGCAAAAAAGGGTTATGTACCAAATTACAGTGGAACGAACACTGTTATTTGGTTGTGAAACATGAGTTTTAAACGATACCGCGAGGAGGAGGCTGGAGGCAGTGAAGATGTGTCTCAGAAAGATGTGCAGTGTGAATATTATGCTTAAAATTCGTAGCGTGGAGATTAGAAGGCTGAGGAGGGGTTATCGGAGTGGTTTGCGCTCTTTGAGAGGACAGAGCAAAGTAACATCCTTTGTATATATTATTATATATATTATATCTATTATATATATATAATATATATAATATTATTATATATATATATATATTATATATATATATATATATAAACAGCTTCATGGAGAACCTTGAGTTTTCCCTGAAAAAAGTTTATTCTTTTCTCTGAGGATGAGGGTCTCCTATAACAGTTCTAGAGGTGGTACCTCCTTATATTTTATATATATATATATATATATAATATATATATATATTATATATATATATATATATATATATATAATATATATATATATAATGCAAAACAACCACTCTGAAAGAATAGAGAAATTCCAAGCGCTTTCGTGACTACTCACATTATCAAGGAACTATAGTTCCTTGATAATGTGAGTAGTCACGAAAGCGCTTGGAATTTCTCTATTCTTTCAGAGTGGTTGTTTTGCATTTTCTGAAATCACCTGTTTACTGTGATCTTATTGCATATATATATATATATATATATATATATATATATATATATATATATATATATATATATATATATATATTATATATATATATATATATATCTTCGATTCGCATAGCATTCATATTCCTATCAAAAAAATTGTTATTCATATTCCTGTATTCACTTACCACAATTGGTATTTTTAGCATCACATTTATGCCTTAATATTCCTATTGTCACCTTCCAGCTTTCATAATCCCGTTGTCATCTTCCAGATTTCACATTCTTGCCGTCACTTTCTTGTATTCTTCTTGCTGTTACCTTCTGGCATTCATGTCCGTCTCTTTACTTTTCAAACCACATGTTCCTGTCTTATCTTTTTGGGCTTCATATTCTTTAAAATAAATCTCTCTTCTTGCAGTGTGCCTCAGTCTTTAACAGAAAATAGTTTGAACATTAAAATGGTATAAAATACCGACAGATTGTTAGGTAAGACACATATGCAACAGTTAGGTATCTTTATTTCGAAACGTTTCGCCTACACAGTAGGCCTACTGTGTAGGCGAAACGTTTCGAAATAAAGATACCTAACTGTTGCATATGTGTCTTACCTAACAACAGAAAATAGTTTACCTGATTCTTCACCAATAGTCTATCGTAGCCGCTTATTCAGTAGAAAGTTTGCCTTTGACGCCCAGTTCTTCCCTATAATATAGTTTGGCCAAGCATGGTTTCTTGTCACTGTTCGTTCTCACTATTCAGCTAAAACATCTAATTTTGTCTATGTCTCCTGAACTTTTAAGCGTCCTATTTTCACTTACAAACTGCCCCTCTTGTCTTACTTATGACTTATAATATCTACATTGCTCTTCCAGATGTGTATTATGCACCCCTGATGGTAGGTTTGTAGCCAACAGCAAGTGATTCAACTAGCAGTCACAGCCTCGACCTGTCTCATAGACCATAGTTGAAATAACATACTTGTGTTGCAAAGAGAAGGATAATTACACGCACACACACACACACACACACACACACACACACACACACACACACACACACACACACACACACGTACACCTACCATCCCAATCCAAACACACCCTATGTGTTTTGACAGGGAGTGGAGTGAGCGGCAAACTCGGCCACAGCTGGTGTTAAAGATACGGTGAAGACAAAGGGTACATCAGCTAGAAGCGTGTATGGTAGCGTTAATGAAATGAATGGGGAAGTCTGTGTTATGAAAAGGAAATCTGCCCTTGAGGCCTGGGCTAAGATGCCTGAACAGGCAGAGAGAAGGATAAATGAGGAACAAGAGAAAAGGATTGACGAAAATTTTGGTAAGATAAAGAAACAAGCAAAGAAAAGAGAAATCTGAATGATGTGCTTCAAGCAAATAAGAAGGATTCAATGAAAAGAGAATGTGAACTTGTATGTGAAATAAAGAAGCTTTGAGATAAAGTAGAAAAGTTAAGAAATGTAGGATAGTTAGGAAATGACAGGTAAGGTAACACAGATGACCAGCCGACATACATTCAGAAGGGAAGGAGGGAGGAAGTAGTAATGATAAATAACCAACAGAAACCTAGGGTAGACACAGGAATTTTGAAGAGGCACGAGGAAGGCACAGTACACATATCTTATGATTTTCGGACTAATTGAAGAAAGAGGAACAAACAGAAAAATACGAAGAAGGAAGAGCAAAAACTTGATCTGAGAACTGGGTGAAGCAAGAGAGACAAAGACAATATTTTTATGCTAGGAGCAAGTGCAGAGAGAAGAACAGGACGTTACGAATTGTGTTTATTAATCAGAATCGAGAAGCCTAGTATAAAGGAAGAAGTTGGATGTGAGGTTATCTCAAAATTTCGAGAGTATACATCAAAGAGGTTCAGACAGAAAAGGAACGAAGGGCAGAGAGGGAGAAATAGGAGAGGAGGAAGAGGCAACAGAGGAGAGGAAGAGGCAACAGAAGACCTACTACAGAAGGGATAGAGGAACAGGAAGTACCCCAGCACTTCACTCTCAGCCCAGTACCCCAGCACTCCACAGACTCTCAGCCCAGTACCCCAGCACTTCACAGATTCTCAGCCCAGTACCCCAGCACTTCACAGATTCTCAGCCCTGTACCCCAGCACTCCACAGACTCTCAGCGCAGTGCTCCCAGAAATGAAGTAAACAATGTGTTTAGAAAACAGTAAGAAACAGAAGATTCAGAGTATGGTACTCAAACGTAGATGGGGTAACCAACAATTGTGAAGGCACAAGAGAGATGGGGAAGAAAACCCTGACAGAGCAACAATAAAGAAGACAAAACTCTCAGGGAGGTTAAATGCGGTATTCCCAGAGAGATGCCAAATGATGAGGAGGGAAAGGGCAACCAGAAGAGGAGGAGGAGGATAGCATTGATAGTGAGAAATTACTGGAAATTTGAGAAGCCAGGAAACTTGGAAATAGGAATGTTCAGGGACTATATAGCAAGTACTGTACTTTCTGGAGAAAGAAAAATAATAGTGGTAATAATATATAATGCTCTCAACAAACACTAGAAGACCAAGGGAAGAGTATGATCAAAATAACAAGGTAATGTTCACGTATTGGAAACAGGAGACGAGGCAGTGAGACTCTGGTTTTCACACTAAATGGATATGAAATTACGGAAATTGATTATGGGAAACCAATAGTAGCCAGTGATCATGAGTTACTAAGCTTTGAGTACCTGTTGGAAAAGGTATTAAAGGAAGAGAGAGTAAAAGAAAATAGAATTAAAGAAGATGGGACTTTCATGGTATGTGATTTTTTCTAAGAGAAGTGGAATGGGAAAGAGAACTGGAACTAAGAATTGTACAAGAAATGATGGAGGAAATAGTGCCAATAAGTAAGGGTGAGATTCATGCCAGGCATGAAAACAAGCAGGAAAAACAGAGAACCCGTCATGGTTTAACCAAGCATGCAGAGGTGTCGAGGGGGAGGAGCAAGAAGATTTGAAAAAATAGAGCAAATCAAAATACAGGAAAGCGGGAGGCAAGCAGGAGAGCTAGGAACGAATATGTAAGAATAAGGTGAGGTAAAAGAGTTTGAAAAGGGTATAGCATTATTGGCTAAGTTATTCCACACACACATAAAAAGATGACTGGGAAACAGCAAGTGGTAAGGAAGGAGCACTAACACAGAATGAGAGAGAAGTTTGTGAAGTGCTTAGCTAAAGATTCAAAGAAGTCTTCACAGAAGAAAGTGGAGAACTTCCGGAATATACTCAGAACAAAACAGACCACCAGATGCTGTAGAGTATCATCACAACAACAGAAGTGATGAGACTCCTACGAGATCTGGCTGTAACAAAAGCAGTAGTACCAGATAATACATATCCATGGGCACTGAGAGAAGGGAGCAAAAGAAATATGTGAACCTATAGCAAAGGCATTAAGCTAGTCAGGACAGTTGCTGGAAAACTGGATAATGACAAATGTCGTTCCAATATATTTAAAAAGAGGACAGTGAAGAAACCCTGAATTACAGGCCAGTATCTCTAACTTGTATACTGTCAAAAGTTCTGGAGAAAATAGTACAGAAAAGAATATTGGGACTCTTGGAGAAAAGATTTCTTTTGGAAAAACAGCATGAATTTAAGAATAAATCTTGTCTTGCGAGTTTGCTGGAATTATACGACAGAGTTCCAATAGTAAAACAAGAAACACATTGTTAGGTGGACTGCATTTTCTTGGGCTGTAGAAAAGCATTTGATACAGAACCACACCAGAGATTAGTCGAAAAATTAAAAGAATAAACAGGATTTAGAAGGCAGTGACTGAAATAGGTCAGTCACAGTAGAGAGAGAGCCCAACAGACTGAAAATGTGGTAAAACAAGTTGATTCTCAAGTTCAACCCTTTGTTGAAGGAAAGAGAAGAACAGACACAAAGTACAGCGTCCGTGGAGATAAGCTGCAAATATCAGGGATTTAAAGGCGTTGGTTCGGGGAGAGGGGTGAATATAACACACAGATTATCGCCAAAATTGCACATAAACCGTATAACGGCAGCGGCATGTGCAAGATTAACAACTTCAGAATAGCATTCAGGAGCTTGAGCAAAGAA
>NC_069482.1:13467395-13487395 GCF_026875155.1 Cherax quadricarinatus
TGCGAGTCCTCTCTTGGCTGGAAATTTTCAGCACGCTATTTACATCCCCGTTATTTATTCCTGTTTTCCATTTATACACCTCGATCATATCCCCCCTAATTCTACGCCTTTCAAGAGAGTGCAGATTCAGGGCCCTCAGTCTATCCTCACAGGGAAGATTTCTGATACATAGGATCATCTTTGTCACCCTCCTCTGTACGTTTTCCAGAGCATTTATGTCCATTCTGTAATACGGTGACCAGAACTGACAGCATAGTTTAAATGAGGCCTAACCAAGGATATATAGAGTTGAAGAACTACCTAAAGACTTTTATTTATTTTTAACTTTTTATGTGGAAGTGCTAAATCCGTATGGGTCACGCAGCGGCTGGGCAGTGAGAGGTAATCAAATCTAACGCAAGTATCTGCCAAAGTAAATCCATTTCCTGGGATCAAGAGCCCTTAATCAGCATCAAGGCGGCCACTTTAAGCCATGAAATGAGAGGTACTTAAACATGTTCTATGTGACTCTCTAAGGAAGCTACCTTGATGCTTATGAAGGGCTCTTGATCCAAGGAACTGCACCTCTCCACCCTTGGATTGCGCATGACTTCTTCCGATTCCACAGGCGCTGCATAGCCCTTGCGGGTTTAGAGGGAAGGGATAATGAGCACATGAGGCGGTAGGACAGGCCAGAACAACGCACAGCTTCAGGGATGAGTACAACAGGCCCTATTAAGCAGAACTAGTGAAATCGGTTTTATGCAGAGGGAACAGGAGATTCGACCCGTGTACCCATAACTAGGTGAGCACAAGACACACTCACACACACACACACACACACACACACACACACACACACACACACACACACACACACACAAAGCCTGGCTGGAATATACCAATACCTCAGGACCGCATATAAATGTTGGCACAGGATTAATGTAACTAATAATGACATTAAAGCAACTATCCGAGAGAGAGAGAAAGAGAGAGAGAGAGAGAGAGAGAGAGAGAGAGAGAGTATGCATCACTGATATAGACAAAAAGTAAACATATAACCAGTCACAGCTCGCCACGAAAAAATACCCAAAATGCAAATGACCTTCATGTGTTTAATTATAAGATGATCCCGGAGTCTGATTATTAGCGGAAGATGTAATATTTCGTGGGATTGATACGCGAGAGAGAGAGAGAGAGAGAGAGAGAGAGAGAGAGAGAGAGAGAGAGAGAGAGAGAGGGGAGAGCTAGCGTTAACGAGATCTTTTAGGTGCAGTCAGCATTATAATAATTACGACCAGCGTGGAATCAGAGAACAGACACGCCTTATTTGCTTATTCCTGATTAATTACGCCGCCATCATGTAAGCAATATTTCCTCATTAAAATAACACATTTGAATAGTCAAACGAAAAAGAATTGTTAATTATGGTTGAATAAATGCCCAGGTAAGTATAACGTTTATTTTCCCGTCGAGTGACATGTTACCGCGAGGCGCGAGACGGCCAAAACTTGCGCAGTGTATGTTGATACATGCGCAATACAACCGATGGTTATGTTAATTCATGCGCAATATATGGATAAAACATCCACAATGCATGTGCAATACGTGCTCAAAAAAGGCTACATATATGTCAAATACATTTGTGCTGTATATACAACATATTTGCAGGGTATGTAATCAGTCCATGCACAATACGTGCATATCCTAGAACACCTGGAACCGTGGTCATGGAACGTAGCAGGCTAACGCTGTACCATGAAACCAGGAAGCCTGCTGCGTGCCAGTTTGAGTCCCCGTCCATTCTTCAGTTAATTTATTGTCGTTCATTGTGTCTTACCGTGTACTTGCTAAACTTGTTTCGGTCGTTGCGCGATGTGAGAAATGTATCCTCTATATACACCCTTAAGAGCCAGAAGTGTAGTCCAAAACCTTCAAGACCTTGAAGTGTTAATCAACAGACTCGAGAGACCCAGGAGCTAGAACTCAATATAAAATGTAATTATAGCTACGTTAGGTGTCCCGTAATTCTTTCGCTAGTGCGCTAAGCTCACACACTGCGGTCCGGGAAGCGATTTCCCTGTACTGCTGGAAAATATTAGGACGTGTTTCCATAGGCACCTGCAGTCCTTGTTCACCCATCAGTTATATTACTATAATCAAATAAAGCGCTTAACCTTATATATCAGTAAAAGCGCTAAACCTTTATATATCAGTAAAAGCGCTAAACCTTTATATATCAGTAAAATCGCTAAACCTTTATATATCAGTAAAATGGCTACCTGGGTGTTAGTCGACTGGCGTGGGTCGCATCTTGGGACAAAATTGACCTAATTTTCCCACAATCCTCTGCATAACAAGGGACTTTCTACATAGTAGCGTGTCATTGATGTCAGCTTGGCTAGTACACCTTCTACATGTACTTGTAGAAATATATATTATTATTATAATTATTACATAATCTCTCTCCAAAATATGGCCGGCGATATCCGCGGAGTGTCATTCCAGAGACCCAGGGAGACTGGAATTTAGAGCTGACACCTGCATCCATTCTAGAGATGAGCTATACTAGGGTGCTGCTGCTGATCACAGGAAAGAACTCACACTCTTGGAACATGGTAATTTAAGCCACTACCAATTTATTTCAGTAGGATCGAAGACTTTTAAACCTAAGAGAAATAGTGTTAATAGGCTTCTTCGAGGAGCTGGTTCCAGACCCATGGACCTCCTTATAGACACAGGGAATGCTATCACCTTCCAGTACCAGCGTCTTGTGGTCATTCAGCGAGAAAATTCCTGTTGGGATCTTGGTTCCTGTCCAGCTTCCGATGAGCTGGAAGAAATCTATAATCTATATTAAATATTCTGGTGTATGCCCTATTACAATTAAACAAATAAATCCTAAGCTAAAAAAATAATATATATTTTGCGACGATAAAAAAAATCCAAACTGCTTTTTATGAAACAAGATTCAATTATATTCCTGTCGACCATGGACTTGCTTGATACTACTATCTCAACTTTTTGAAAATCAATTGGATGGTTAAAATCTCTTACATGAATAAATAGAGCATTGGAATCTTGTCCAGTCTAATGCTATATTTATGTTGTTTTACGGTCAAACTGGTAAAAATCTCGAACTAAGATTAAAACAACATAAATATAGCATTAGAACTGGACAAGATTCCAATGCTCTATTTATTCATGTAAGAGATTTTAACCATCCAATTGATTTTCAAAAAGTTGAGAAAGTAGTATCAAGTCCATGGTCGACAGGAATATAATTGAATCTTGTTTCATAAAAAGCAGTTTTGACAATAATATGAATATTTCCTTTGGTTTATATAAATTAGATCCATTTATAATTAATAGAATTTGGGAAGAGTTTAATAATACACTGGACAAATAATAATTTTTAAATTTTTTTGGGTAGAATAGTTTGTGGGTGAGTTGTGCAAAGGACCTGTCCAGTTGGGTCGGCGCGCGTCAGGTGTTTAACCGTTGTGGGATCTGATAGTGAGGTGTTGGCCAGACCCCTTATATAGCTTCCTTGGATGCTTTACTTTCATAGTTCCTTGATAATGTGAGTAGTCACGAAAGCGCTTGGAATTTCTCTATTGTTTCAGAGTGGTTGTTTTGCATATATATATATATATATATATATATATATATATATATATATATATATATATATATATATATATATATATATATATATATATATGTCGTG
Source organism: Cherax quadricarinatus (assembly GCF_026875155.1). Classification (NCBI taxonomy): domain Eukaryota; kingdom Metazoa; phylum Arthropoda; class Malacostraca; order Decapoda; family Parastacidae; genus Cherax; species Cherax quadricarinatus. Next base: position 13,471,105 of record NC_069482.1, read on the forward strand.
CCGAATAGGCAGAACTTGCGATCTTGGCTTAAATAGCAACGTTCATCTTGCCATATAAGACAAGTGAAAATTTGTGTATGCAATAATTTCGCCAAAATCATTCTGAACCTACCGAGAAAAATATATTTTACTGTGTTTGTTTAGTATTAAATTATTGTAAACAAATCTAAAATATATTAGTTGGGTTAGGATAAAATAAATTGTTTTTGTTATAATAAGGTTAGGTAAGTTTTCTAAGATTCTTTTGGAGCAAAATTAAAATTTTTTACATTAACATTAATGAAAAAAATATATCTTTAAACGTATAAGAGAAAATTTTAGAAAGGACTTAATTTTAAATGAGTTCTTGCTAATTGACCAGTTTTACATATTCGGCACGACATATATATATATATATATATATATATATATATATAATATATATATATATATATATATATATATATATATATATATATATATATATTTTATATATATACAGTTTGTGTATTAGTTATCAGTTGCCAGTGGTATTTATTGATAAACACACGGCCTCCTCTCTTCCTTTTTTATGCGTGTTTGTCCGTCCTTCACATGTACTTCCCTCTCACCTCCAACCTCAATCTTTGTCACTTTCTTTGCTGCCTACCACTCCTATGTGCTAATACCTGCGCTCCTCGTTTTACCTTCATCTCTGCATCTCTGGCTGCTTCTTGCTCCTTCATTCCTCTATTTCCCATCTCCATATAACTTATTCCTGTCTTTAAACTCTTCCTCGTCTTCATTCTTTTTTTCTCCTTTTCGTCCTCTTTCCATCTCTATCCACTTCATCCTTGTCCTTCGCTTCAGTTAAGATGTCTTTGCCCTCATCTTCAGTGCACTATATACCCTTCTATCTCCTTCGACCTATCTCTCTGCCTTCTGTCTGTCCCTGTCTGCCCTTCTCTCTCTCTCTCTCTCTCTCTCTCTCTTCTCTCTCTCTTCTCTCTCCTCTCTCTCATCTCTCTCTCTCTCACTCTCTCTCACTACTTCAGATACACCATTGATATATTGTAATGTGTTGGAGCTATTAAGATCATCGCCAGCATCCAGGATTCCCGCACAGGACTAAGGGATTTGGGATACAATCAAATCTCTCTAAGGTGATGGATGGGACGCCAGGATGCTATAGTGATTTGGGAGAAAGGGATGTTGGGATGGAGATGGAAAGGATAGTTGGGATGGGGAGGGAAGAGACATTCGGGAATGTAGATGGGAGGGAGGATGAATTGGGAAAACGATGATTAGGATAAGAATGTTGCAAAAGGGAGGATTTGGATGTTGGGATAACAAAGGAAGGGATGTTAAGAATAGAAGGGATGTTTGAGATGAAAAGGGCAGGGAGGGATAAACGTAAGAGGTATAATGCAGGTAAAAATGCTACAGTAAATAGGTACTTTCGTGATTTCTTACATTATCAATAAATGGTAAAATAATAGGACAACAGAAGCCTTATAAGGCTGAGCTATGACCTCACACATGACCTCACACATGACCCAACAAGCTGAGTGTGGGAGTGTTGTGAGGATTTGGTCAGGTCACATGTCAAGTAAAATTTTATGACTGACATGTCAGGAATAGCTTAAAATCTTCACAAATTCTGTTCGTTATAAATTAATCTAATTTCAAGAATCATGAACTTATATTCATATTAAAATCAGTACTATTTTTTACAAAACTTGACTCAATTATATTTCGCTCATCCATGACCTGCTTTGTGCAACTTTCTCTGCCTTTTGAAAACCAGTGAGGTGGTTAAAATCTCTCGTATGAATAAAGAGATCATTACACTTCTGTGTAGTTCTAGTACTGTATTTGTGTTTTGTAACCTTAGTTCGCCGTATTAAATTTTAGTTAATTTTTTTACTGGGAATCTTAGACACAGACACTAGCGTTTTAGCGGAGAATTCTAAATCTTATCAAGATTTGTAAATTCAACCTTGATTTTAAAATTCTTAATTAGAGAAGATATATCAAGGTATATCAAGGCTCCGTTAACAGTAATTTTTTTACAACAGTGCCATGATATCTGTAGATGAGATATCGTGGCTGTGTTAACTGGTCATTATTTACATTAAGCAATGATTCTATGTAGTTTATTGGAAGGAATTTGCATTGGTTAGCTTTCGTTCCTGGTAAGCAATAAGCTTCACTTACAGTATCTTTGATGAATTCTTATATCTCCTGCAGATTGGACCAGTCTTGTAAGTGGATGATCGTTCATTAGACTGGTGAATATGTATGATTTTGCCCCTCTGGGAAGGTGTGTTAATGCCGCTGAGGAGCTCTTGATCTTAGAAACTGGATCTATTCTCCATTTCCTTGGATTGAACCTTATTGCCTTCTATTTCTCCAGGTACTGTATGACTCACATGGGCCTAGTACTTTCCCATGAATGTAGTATAAGTATGCGGACTGTTACGTGGAGATAAACGGCATTTAACGGTCTGTTACTGTTGGCTGAGACGATTTTTTTGCTTCGGGTAGATTTTCTGACCAAACAAGAGATTTGCTTATTCTTTTGAATCATCTGTTTTGGTTATAATTTCTTTTTCATCTTCGTCGATGTGTATGTAATCTAAGTAAGGGATTGCTGTTTTCTTGGTACCCATTAATTGCCTACTTTTTTCCAGAATTCGCTTCGTTTTCTCTTATATTGAGTTACCTGACCAGCTTGTCCTGAGGTTGAAAGGCTTGTGTTTATGTTAATGTACAGTGCATTTGATAATTTTCCGTTCTTCGTGCAACGAAGTTAGAAGAATAACAGCAAAGTTCAGAAAAATAAAGCAACAAAATGCGAAGTATGCAAGGCACTGTATTGTGGATGGGGTCAAAGTGAGAGTCGAGGGAGAATATTGCAAAGGTGGAAGCGGTGGAGGTGAGTGAATATGGAGGTTTATCCAGGAGGTAGGTGGAAGAGCACCCAGTAAGCAGTGCGCACTGCGGAGTTGTGGAAGGAGGTTGGTCAACTTGAATTCATCTTCGCTTGTATGATCACTTTGAGTGAATAGCAATCCCCGCCATCCCTCTCTGTGGGGCGGTTCTCCGAGGATGAAGGTAAAGGACTATTTGCTGCTGCTGCTTCGCAACGAAGCGATAACGTTGAAACAACGAAGCGATAACGTTGAAACAACGAAGCTATAACGTTGAAACAACGAAGCGATAACGTTGAAGCAACGAAGCGATAACGTTAAAGCAACGAAGCATTAAGATTGAAACAACGAAGCGATAACGTTGCGGTAACGTGGGTACCAGAGAAATACACGTCATTACAGCGGTGGCTGGCGGTCGAATCTCGGTGATGTGCTTCGTTAAGGTTGGTTAATTGGGTTTAAACTCTATCGACTACACTGAGGCTGCCAGCGACCTGTTTATCACTAGTCAATTATACTTTAATCACCTACACAGGAATTAAAGTCAATTCTAAGTGTATCTGCACTGAGGTATACACTCCTGTGGCATGCAAAGAGTATGTTACAATTTACTCGGTGTATGTCACACTCCCATATAGGCTGCCTTCCATCCAGCGAATGGGTGCTAAGGGTTTAACGATCAACAGGGTACCCATCGTTAAATCAATACCTTGGTTCATTGACCAATCAAAAGCAGGTCCGCCAAAGCTGAGGCAATGTGGTTCACTTGAGGTCAGCATTTGGCAGACTTGCCTGCCCGCTGGTTGAGTACGGTGCACTCTGGCTTTTGCTTTGTCATCTGTCACCATCGTGTACACTTATTATTATTCCATCTGTACATAGTGTACATATTTGTATATCGTGGGTGAAGGTAAAATATACATTGTAGTCTATCTGCTGAGTTTGTTTTGCTCCAAAACCCCATTACGACCAGGTCACAGGCCATTCATTACCTGTGTTCATAATACTCCTCAACCCATACTTGAACTGTTCCTTTGTGTACACACATGAAGAGTGAAATCCCATCAAAATAAATCGGGAATGATGTTCGCTAATTGCATATGTTGTAATTATTAAAAAATATTGTTTATTTACATTATTAATAATAATAATAATAATAATAATAATAATAATATGCAGGAGAACGAACGATTGAAATTAAGCTGAAAATGGTTTTACTGATGGTCCCCTCAAGGAAGGTTCCTTGATGCTGGTGAGGGACTCTTGATCTAGGGAGCTAGATCTGTGCTCCAGTTCCCTGACTTAAGCCTGAATACCTTCCATCCCCTCCACAGGCGCTGTATAATCCTACGGGTTTAGCGCTTCCCTCTTGATTATAATAATTTACTGACGGTAGAATTTTTTTCTGAGGCTCACTAAGTCACTCATGTACTGACTAAATTACACCTCTCTCGTTCTTGCTTCTTTTCCCTCCCTGTTTCCTTACACCTACACCTCTCCCTTTCCTGCACCTTCCTTTTAAGCTTTCCCTCATTCCCATCCAATTTTTCTTCTCCATTCTATTATCTCTTTTTCTCTTTCTCCCACTCTCTCCCTCCCTGCCATCACGTTTAACTCTATCACTTCCTACCTTTGCCCCTTTACCTCCCCTTCTTTACTATCCAATCCCTTTTATCCCACCCACCCTCTTTCCCACTGACCCTTCACAATTCTCGCAGAGATAAAATTCTACGTAAGGATAACCAGTTCATTACACCCAGTAGACACATTGTGACAATAAATTGTTATGGGATAGACTAGGGTACCAGCAGAAGTTCTTCAACAAGGACCGGAAGGTTACACTTTCTGGCCAACACACAACCAAGATCAATATCAGGAGAAATTCCCGTTTTGTTAGATGAACGATATACCTGGAATTGAACCCAGATTCATGGTGAGGTTAGAAAACGAGGAAAAAACGGGAGATTTTTTTTTCCTCTGGTAGAATGTAACGGGTGAAGCGTTGATGAACTGAGAAACCTAAATACTATTAATTTCAGTAAGTGAATAGCAGGAGAAATAATGACTTGGGAACTCAAGGTAACACCTTCTATTACCATTCCCCACTGAACAAGGAGTGCATGAACAGTAACTAAATCATCATCTTAACGACAGCATTCGCTGTTGCTAAGACAGTCAAACAGGTGATTCATAAAAGAGTGTTAAACAGTGATAATCTCACATTAATGTTTTTACTTTGTTCAGTGGGTCTCCGTTTTCTGTTTGCTGGTCAGAACTTTTGACATTATTTGTCTAGTATTTCATTTCGTGCCGTTGTCCGATGTCACAATTGGATATTTTTTTATTAATAAAGGATAATCTAACCTAACTCAACCAAACCTAGCCTATACTACAGAAATAAAAAAAAACGAAAAATTTGCCACAAACCGTATGAGAGAAGCCTATATAAAATTTAAAAGAATGTCTACAACCCGTTCTCTCGGTAAACAAGTACCAATACAGCTCGCATACAAAGTTTCACAGACAGCAAGTAGGTCCAATGCAAAGTTTTTAGTCATAGTTAACTTTAGTCATAAAGAAATTGACTGGAAAAACTGGAACTCAAATGGGAGGCCGAAAGTGTCGCGAACAAGACTGATGTAGTCAGTAATGGAAATTCTCATGGCTCACCACGAAAAAGGAATAATACGAATGTAAACATGGAGTGAACCAGCACGAACAGAAATGTTTTCACTTTAAATGAATCTGACACTGGAGAAGTAGATTATGGATTGCCACTTAGAGCCAGTGAGCACTCACTGATAAGCTTCCAACAATAAGTAGGATTAGACAGAAGAGGAGAAAAAAGTAATAATCCAAACTGTAGGAAACGAGTGATTATGCTGGACTGAAAGATAACCTAAATGTAGTCAGTTAAGGGAGAGATCTGGATGTTGAACCAACCCACGGGATGACTTAGCGCTGTGCTGGAAAGTGTCAGCGCGCGACAGAAATGTTCATACCAATTAAGTGGTGCCTTAATGGAAAATACTGAGAGCCCTTATCATACTGAGAGATGCCTATTGAAGTAAATAAGTAAAAGAGCATAGAAAATTTCAGAACGCAAAGGATGACTGAGAGCACGGAGGTAAACAAAAGAACTAGGGCTGAATATGCAACGGAAAGAAGGGTATCTACAAATCAACAGTTAAATAGCATCGAAGGTCATAAAACTGAAACGATTTCACACACACACACACACACACACACACACACATATAGAGCTCATGGAGCAGGGAGAGAGAGGACCTAGTAGCAATCAGCGAAGAGGCGGGGCCAGGAGCTATGAATCGACCCCTGCAACCACAAATAGGTGAGTACAAATAGGTGAGTACACACACACACACACACACACACACACACACACACACACACATACACACACACACCACACACACACACATACACACATACACACACACACACACACACACACACACACACACCTACACACACACAATAGGCCTAGTGTTCTAATCGACCCTGTGCCTAGGACAAAATGGTAACTAACACACACACACACACACACACACACACACACACACATACACACACATACACACACACACACACACACATACACACACACAAAACCAAGTGTGCTAGGGAATGGAAGAAATATAGAAGGCAAAGGACCCAGGAGAATAAGGAGAACAGTCGTAGAGCCAGAAACGAATATGCACAGATAAGAAGGGAGGCCCAAAGACAATATGAAAATGACATAGCAGCGAAAGCCAAATCTGACCCGAAACTGTTGTACAGCCACATCAGGAGGAAAACAACAGTCAAGGACCAGGTAATCAGGCTAAGGAAGGAAGGAGGAGAGACAACAAGAAATGACCGTGAAGTATGTGAAGAACTCAACAAGAGATTCAAAGAAGTGTTCACAGAGGAGACAGAAGGGACTCCAGAAAGACGGAGAGGTGGGGCACACCACCAAGTGCTGGACACAGTGCACACAACCGAGGAAGAAGTGAAGAGGCTTCTGAGTGAGCTAGATACCTCAAAGGCAATGGGGCCAGATAACATCTCCCCATTGGTATTGAGAGAGGGAGCAGAGGCGCTATGTGTACCCCTAACAACAATATTCAATACATCTATCGAAACAGGGAGATTGCCTGAGGCATGGAAGAAAGCAAATGTAGTCCCAATCTTTAAAAAAGGAGACAGACATGAAGCATTAAACTACAGACCAGTGTCACTGACATGTATAGTATGCAAAATCATGGAGAAGATTATCAGGAGAAGAGTGGTGGAACACCTAGAAAGGAATGATCTCATCAACAGCAGCCAACATGGTTTCAGGGACGGGAAATCCTGTGTCACAAACCTACTGGAGTTCTATGACATGGTGACAGCAGTAAGACAAGAGACAGAGGGGTGGGTGGATTGCATTTTCTTGGACTGCAAGAAGGCGTTTGACACAGTTCCACACAAGAGATTGGTGCAAAAACTGGAGGACCAAGCAGGGATAACAGGGAAGGCACTACAATGGATCAGGGAATACTTGTCAGGAAGACAGCAGCGAGTCATGGTACGTGGCGAGGTGTCAGAGTGGGCACCTGTGACCAGCGGGTCCCGCAGGGGTCAGTCCTAGGACCAGTGCTGTTTCTGGTATTTGTGAACGACATGACGGAAGGAATAGACTCTGAGGTGTCCCTGTTTGCAGATGACGTGAAGTTGATGAGAAGAATACACTCGATCGAAGACCAGGCAGAACTACAAAGGGATCTGGACAGGCTGCAGACCTGGTCCAGCAATTGGCTCCTGGAGTTCAATCCCACCAAGTGCAAAGTCATGAAGATTGGGGAAGGGCAAAGAAGGCCGCAGACGGAGTACAGTCTAGTGGGTCAGAGACTACAAACCTCACTCAAGGAAAAAGATCTTGGGGTGAGTATAACACCAGGCACATCTCCTGAAGCGCACATCAACCAAATAACTGCTGCAGCATATGGGCGCCTAGCAAACCTCAGAACAGCATTCCGACATCTTAATAAGGAATCATTCAGGACCCTGTACACCATGTATGTTAGGCCCATATTGGAGTATGCGGCACCAGTTTGGAACCCACACCTAGCCAAGCACGTGAAGAAACTAGAGAAAGTGCAAAGGTTTGCAACAAGACTAGTCCCAGAGCTAAGAGGTATGTCCTACGAGGAGAGGTTAAGGGAAATCAACCTGACGACACTGGAGGACAGGAGAGATAGGGGGGACATGATAACGACATACAAAATACTGAGAGGAATTGACAAGGTGGACAAAGACAGGATGTTCCAGAGATTGGACACGTAAAAAGGGGGACACAGTGGAAGCGAAGACACGATGAATCACAGGGAGTTGGGAAGTATTTCTTCAGCCACAGAGTATCATAAGGGAATATTTGGAAGCATGTAGTAGGCAGGATCCTCAAAAACTTTAAACAGAGATAAAAAGCCAGGGGCTCAGGGAGAGTGACCTAGTACGATCATGAAGGGGCGGGCCGGGAGTGGGGACTCGACCCCCCAACCTCAACTAGTGAGTACACACCACACACACACACGCACACACACCACACCACACGCACACACACACCACATACACCACACACCACACCACACACACACCACACCCACAACACACACACACACACACCACACCACACACCACAACAGGGCCTGTGCAATCGACATGTGCCTAGGAAAAAATTTGTAACTAAAAACACAAAAATGAATTAACTAAAAAGGGCCCCAAGTAATAAGGGCAAGGGAGAGTTGACACTCGCAAAGACGAGAGTAAATGTGAAAATTGACAAAATAGGAATGTATTTTAAAAAGCATAAATAGTCAAAACTAAGGAAGTAAAACTAACCAGCAGAAACCAAGAGTCACATATCTGAGGACAAAAGTTTTTTGAAAACGCCAGGGGAATCTGATAAATGCCCGAAAATAGTGAATGAAGTCTGAGCAAGATCACCAATAGACTCTAGGAAATTTCCCACAACAATATAGAAACAGCAAGACGGGAAAAAGGGGTTTAATCAAAAAGTTTGGGTCGAACACCTACCAAGTTTTCGTGAAAAAAAAATTGAGAAACCCAACAACAAAATCGACTGAATATTTTTGAAATACAGGGAAGCTTTTATATTTGACACAGTACCTCACTGATAAAAAAAACATTGAGCAACACACAAAGGTTTAAATTTGCAACAAGATTGTACCAAGCGAGGGGTTAGCTTTGAAAAAAACTGAAAAAATTTGGACGTGACGACCTTAGAAACGGAGAAACCATCAAGGCATTATTCCCCGTTTTTTCGTTTGGATATCGTATATTGGAAACTAAAAAGGAAGTTCTGGGGAGTGGGAGGCACGCTCCAACACTATTTCAAAAAAAAGGGAAGAGTGCTCAGTATTCAGTTAAGAATAATGCGGTCGATCATAGCCAAGAACCCATGAAAAGGAAAACCCAATCCTCGAAACCCAAACAAACATGTACAACGGGGTAGCACCACACAAAAAAGGAGCTTCTGAACAAACGTAAAAACAAAAAAATTCTTAACCTACACTGCGGTGTCAGTGATTTAAATTATCACTTTTAAAAAACGAAACACAAAAAGCAAAATTATGATACACAAGTTTTCCTCTCAAAAATATGATAGGCAAGAAGAAAAGCACACGACACGAACATGACAGACCACGAAAAACATGTAAAATGACACTAACATGCGGCACACGACTGACGGCAACTGGATTGACAACATTTTAAACGAGGCATGACTAGGCTGATCTCACAGAGACACTGAAAATACTGAGCAAGTTGGACAACAATAACCCCGACCACGTCTTCAAGATGTCTTATGTGACATTTACAACAACTTCAAGCTGTCCACACCACAGTGCGGGACCGACAGCAGTAAATACTCCCTCTCCAAGCAGCTCATGTTTTTAAGTAAACGTCGGTTTCCTATCTTGGCTGAAAACCGTCGGTAAAGTGACGATGACACTTAAATATAAACATGAGTATTTTATGTATATTCTGTCACCCTCACAGTCCTCCGTTTTCATTGTGTTATTCAAAATATATTATCTCCCTTATTACTGTATATATTGATATTTTTGTATGATATACTTCGTAAATTATTTTTTAATACTTCACGATAACCTAGCCAAACTTCAGTAATGTATGGTAAAATATTAGCAGGAAAAAATATGTAAAGATAAATATTACACACACACACCCCACACACACACACACACACACACACACACACACACACACACACAACAAGACTAGTCCCAGAGCTACGGGGATTGTCCTACGAAGAAAGGTTGAGGGAAATTGGCCTGACGACACTGGAGGCCAGGAGGGTCAGGGGAGACATAACGACATATAAAATACTGCGCGGAATAGACGAGGTGGACAAAGACGGGATGTTCCAGAGATGGGACACAGACACAAGAGGTCACAATGGGAAGTTGAAGACTCAGATGAATCAAAGGGATGTTAGGAAGTATTTCTTCAGTCATAGAGTAGTCAAGCCGTGGAATAGCCTAGAAAGTGACGTAGTGGAGGCGGGAACCATACATAGTTTTAAGGCGAGGTATGATAAAGCTCATGGGGCAGGGAGAGAGAGGACCTAGTAGCAATCAGTGAAGAGGCGGGGCCAGGAGCTATGACTCGACCCCTGCAACCACAAATAGGTGAGTACAAATAGGTGAGTACACACACACACATTATATAGGTAAAATTGGTCAATTAGCAAGAACTTATTTAAAATTAAGTCCTTTTTAACATTTTCTTTTATACGTTTAAAGATATATATTTTCCATTTGTTAATGTCAAAATTAATATTTTGTACCAAAGAACCTCAGAAAACTTACCTGACCTTATAATAACAAGCGCAGTTTAATTTAGCCTAATCCAACTAAATGTATTGTAAGTAAGTTTACAATAATTTAGTAATAAACAAACACAATGAAATACATTTTTTCGTTAGGTTCAGAATGATTTTTGCGAAATTATTGCATGCACAAATTTTCACTTGCCTTATTCGGCAAGAAGAGCGTGCTACTTTTTTTTTGTCTCATAAACTTGCAAGATTTGAGGTACGTCTTGCTACTTCTACTTACACTTAGGTCACACTACACCCTGCATGTACAAACATATATATATATATATATATATATATATAAATATTATATATATATATATATATATATAATATATATATATATATATATATTTTATATAATATATAAACCCAAAACCCCTCTGGGTTTTCTTCTGTTTTCTTGCTAGTTCTTGTTCTTGTTCATTTCATCTAAGCTCCATGGGGAAGTGGAACAGAATTCTTCGTTCGTAAGCCATGCGTATCGTAAGAGGCGACTAAAATGCCGGGAGCAATGGGCTAGTAACCCCCTTTTCCTGTTACATTACTAAAGTTAAAAAGAGAAACTTTTGTTTTCTTTTGGGCCACCCCTGGATGATCAGACTCTGATCCACCACGAAGCCTAGTCTCAGACCGGGCCGAGGGGGAATTGATCCCCGAAACCCTCTTCAGGTATTCCAGATATACCCTGCCTCGGTAGGCTAACGGCAGGGTTATTGAAAGATATATATATATAAATATATATAATATATATATATATATAATATATATATATATATATATATATATAAATATATATATATATATATATATATATATCGTGCCGAATATGTAAAACTGGTCAGTTAGCAAGAATTTATTTAAAATTAAGTCTTATCTAAAATTTTCTCTTGAACGTTTAAAAATATATTTTTTTCATTAATGTTAATGTAAAAATTTTTAATTTTGCTCCAAAACAATCCTAGAAAATTTACCTAACCTTATTATAACAAGAACAATTTATTTTAGCCTAACCCAACTAAATATATTTTAGATTTGTTTACAATAATTTAATACTAAACAAACACAGTGAAATATACTTTTTTTCGTTAGGTTCAGAATGATTTTGGCGAAATTATTGCATACACAAATTTTCGCTTGTCCTATATGGCAAGACGAGCGTTGCTGTTTAAGCCAAGATCGCAAGTTCTGCCTATTCGGCACGACATTATGTATATTAATATATATATATATATATATATATATATATATATATATATATATATATAATATTTATGTGTGTACTCACCTATTTGTGGTTGCAGGGGTCTAGTTGTAGCTCCTGGCCCCCGCCTCTTCACTGGTTGCTACTGGGTCCTCTCTCTGCTCCATGAGCTTTATCAAACCTCGTCTTAAAACTATGTATGGTTCCCGATTCCACTACGTCACTTTCTAGGCTATTCCACTGCCTGACAACTCTATGACTGAAGAAATACTTCCTAACATCCCTTTGACTCATCTGAGTCTTCAACTTCCAATTGTGATCTCCTGTTTCTGTGTCCCCTCCCTGGAACATCCTGTCTTTGTCCACCTTGTCTATTCCGCGCAGCATTTTATATGTCGTTATTATGTCTCCCCTGACCCTCCTGTCCTCCAGTGTCGTCAGGCCGATTTCCCTTAACCTTTCTTCATAGGACATTCCCCTTAGCTCTGGAACTAACCTTATCGCAAACCTTGTCGCAAACCTTTGCACTTTCTCTAATTTCTTGACGTGCTTGATCAAGTGCGGGTTCCAAACAGGTGCTGCATACTCCAGTATGGGCCTGATGTACACGGTGTACAGTGTCTTGAACGATTCCTTACTAAGGTATCGGAACGCTGTTCTCAGGTTTGCCAGGCGCCCATATGCTGCAGCAGTTATCTGGTTGATGTGTGCTTCCGGAGACATGCTCGGTGTTATACTCACCCCAAGATCTTTCTCCTTGAGCGAGGTTTGCAGTCTTTGGCCACCTAGCCTATACTCCGTCTGCGGTCTTCTGTGCCCTTCCCCGATCTTCATGACTTTGCATTCGGCGGGATTAAATTCGAGAAGCCAGTTGCTGGACCAGGTGTCCAGTCTGTCCAGTCTCATCTGATTTAATTCTTCTCATTAACTTTACATCATCTGCGAACAGGGACACTTCTGAGTCTAACCCTTCCATCATGTCGTTCACATATACCAAAAATAGCACTGGTCCTAGGACCGACCCCTGTGGGACCCCGCTCGTCACAGGTGTCCACTGTGATACCTCACCACGTACCATGACTCGTTGTTGCCGCCCTGTCAGGTATTCTCTGATCCATTGCAGTGCCCTTCATGTTATATGGGCCTGATCCTCTAGCTTCTGCACTAATCTCTTGTGAGGAACTGTGTCAAAGGCCTTCTTGCAGTTCAAGAAGATTGTGTGTGTGCGCGCGCGCGTATGCGAAGAGATCACTGACAGGTGATTATAAAAAAAAGAAGATAAGTAGTGGAATAGAGTCTGTGGTTTTGCTCATCTACTTGAGGGAATGGATGATACACGATACCTTGTTCCTTCACGAGTGGAGTGGATATTGAGACAGAAGGGTCAAAAACCATGGCAGTGGGTGGATCAACAGGCGAAGTGGAGATATCAATGTGACCTGTAGTGGGATAATTGTAAATGTACCTTTCACCAGTATAAGACTGCATTTCCATTTCTCATAATTGTGTGATAGATTATCGTAATCATCTCCTGAGTAGCATTTTATTTTTCTCTCTCCAGTAACCCTACATAAGTACCACTTTACAAGTAATTGTCTTTTCCCACACACTTCTATTAGTGTAATGAATAATTTTTTTAACCTCGTGTGTTTGTACATCATTTCTCCCATTATCGTAATTCACTACAATATAAAGTGCCGATTAAGTGGCGTGTAAATAATGTAAAGTGCGCGTTCTGGAGGTGAGTTTCCCCCACTTCACCCAGTATGACATCAGATGCCTTTGAACACTTAATGAAGAACCTCTTCGTCAATTTTGCTACTTTATTTAAAATATGGGTTTATGATTTCTTTACTAGTGACAGTTTATATAATCTATATATATATACATACGTGTACATGTATATGTGTATGTAGTTATAAATGTACGTACGTATGTATGTATACCCTAGCACCAAAATGCTGTCTTCAGGAAGTAATGCTCTGACTAAACTCGCTGCCATAACCTAGGATCTAATCTTATAGCCATGGGCACTGGGTACACAGAGCCGGGACACTGCTCAGTATGCACCCCAGGCAGTGGATACATAAAACCGGGACACTGGTCAGTATGTATCCTGAGTAGTAGGTGCATATAACCGGGACATTGATCAGTATGTATCCCAGGTAGTAAATGCAATATGTTATGTTATGTTAATCTCCAGGGTTTGTTACCTGGACCTCAGCAATGAGAGTGGCTACTCTCACCGCTGGGCAACGGCGACCAGTGCATGAGGGTTCTTAGAGAAAGCTGAAGGACTTACGGTTTATCTCTATTAAGACAGCTGAGGCAGCGACACTGCGAAGCTATCTGCTGAGAAGAATTGACTGCAGTATGAATACCTCTGCTTCCGTCTAGGTAACTGAAGCCACACTGTTGACACATATGCCATAATGAAAAAATGTATGAGCACTTAATAGGAAAGGTGGGAGCAAATTTCAGAAGTAGGCTACATTTATCATTACTACTACTACTACTACTTATGGTACACAAATTACTATGCCTGGGGTGGTTCATGGTCATTCATTCTGAATCATTAGATCAGTGATATACAGGATAAACAATCCATCGTGAAATTGATCCAGAGTTCCGGTGGCCATAGCCAGCCACATATAGTGTATCTACTCAGCTACAGTGCTATAACTTCTCAGCTACAGTGCTGTATCTACTCAGCCACATCATTATATCTCCTCAGTCACTGTATTATATCTCAATAAACAGCACATTTATATAGCAGAATTCTGTTTTTGAAAAGTGATTTTCCAATTGGCTCTTTAAACCGTAAATTATGATATTAATATCAGAGGGAGACTGTTCTAGTGTCTTATAAATCTGCAAAAATGTATTTTACAAACTTTTGTGTTGCACCTCTTGCCACTCAATTTCATACTGTTTCCTAAAGTGGTGGATCACAGAGAGCAGTGTTTTCTAACAAGGAATTTTGGGGTTGGAATATATTTGGTACTAATCGGATTCACCTAAATGTATTGGTAAATGTGTGTACATGTGTGTGTGTGTGTGTGTGTACATTGTATGTATGTACACTGCATGTATGTACGTGTATATTTGGGTATATGTATAAAAAGGTACGGAAATAAAGAATAACTCGATTATAAACCAAGTATGCTCTGTATATACACTACGAGAATGAGTCTTTCCAGGTTGTGTAATGAGAGACATTTACACATTCCCTTCGTTTTCCTCGTGTAATAAACAAATACTATGACAGCTTGACTATACTCATCTACCCAAGCAGCTGAAATAAAGCCGTCATTTACACGCTTGAAAGCTAATCTTACAGCTATCAGCATGGCAGTTAACGTGACAGTGCCTGTCAGACAATAAGCGTCAAACAATCAACTCCCTCAGACTGCCAATCACAGGTTATTTATTCACCGAGTTGTGGATCCGCAGGCATCGTCCTGTATGCCGGCCAACACATCTGGGAACCCACATGACATCCACCCGCTAAATAACAATATTACAAAAAAAATTCCACCGTCTGTTTGAGCAGAAAATCTTGACATTGAAATTAAACCTCGGGAAAAGAAATGACAATTATAATGGATATTCCTCAAGAACCAGTTGCACACCCCCCCACTTTTGCCTTCTTTTATAGCTGCTAACACAGAGGTGAAGAACAATATAACTGGTTATATAAACTAAATTATATCCTGAGATTATACAGCTGGGCCGCGCACGATGGCCAGTCACAACGACCCCGGTTGAGAATTATATATAAAAATATATGTTAATGTATAATTTCCACTGCCACAAGCTTTCATATTTTTACCCGTTAGTTAGTGTACCAAAATAATATAATAGGGAAGGTAATGGCAGACATTGCTGCATAGAGGATTGGCTGAAATTAATACATTAAGTTCCAGCAACTGCACCAGCGACACCACAAGGTAC
This sequence comes from Cherax quadricarinatus, assembly GCF_026875155.1. Classification (NCBI taxonomy): domain Eukaryota; kingdom Metazoa; phylum Arthropoda; class Malacostraca; order Decapoda; family Parastacidae; genus Cherax; species Cherax quadricarinatus. Next base: position 13,487,057 of record NC_069482.1, read on the forward strand.
CAAGTCGGGGCGAAACCCTATTAGGTACAAGTGAAGGTTAGACAACTGGTGTGGCAACGCTGGCATCCCCAGATAGCTTTATAGACCTTAGCACGCATACAGATTGGGCTTGTCGAGCAACTGGTCTGTTGGTTTCTTAAAATGAGTTCATGTTTTAGAGCTGCTCTGGACAAATCTTGGAAATTGTGTGTGGAGGGGAGGGGGGAGGGAGGGAGAGGCGGAGCTACATATATTTGCATGTGATTATTTGTGTGCTCTGTTGTGTGTGTATTGTGTTTTATATATATATACATATATATATATATATAATATATAATATATATATATATATTATATATA
>NC_069482.1:13489895-13544895 GCF_026875155.1 Cherax quadricarinatus
GGGAATAAGTCTGTTGAGTATACCTGGTAAAGTGTATAGCAGTTATTATTGAAAGAATTAAAAGTAAGACGGAGAATAGGATAGCAGATGAATAAGGAGGCTTTAGGAAAGGTAGGGAGGTGTGTAGACCAAGTGTTTACAGTGAAACATATAGTTGAACAGTATTTAGATAAGGGTAAAGAAGCTTTCGTGGCATTTATGTATTTGGGAAAGGCGTATGACAGGGCGGATAGAGGTGCAATCTGGCAGATGTTGCAAGTGTATGGAATAGGAGGTAGGTTACTGAAATCAATGAAGAGTTTTTACGAGGATAGTGAGGTTCCGGTTAGAGTATGTAGGAAAGAGGGAGATTATTTCCCAGTAAAAGCAGGGCTTCGACAAGGATGTGTGATGTCCTAGTGGTGATTCAATATATTTATAGAGGGAGTTGTAAGAGTAGTAATGCTCGGGTGTTGACAAGAGGTGTGGGGTTAACATATAAAGAAGATAACACCAAGTGGGAGTTGTCACAGATGCTCTTTGCTGATGGCACTGTGCTTTTGTGAGATTCTGAAGAGAAGTTGCAGAGGTTGGTAGATGAGTTTGGTAGGGTATGTAAAAGAAAATTAAAAGTGAATATAGGAAGGAGTAAGGTGATGAGGATAAAAACTTAGGTGACGAAAGACTGGATATCAGATTGGAGGGAGAGAGTATGGAGGAGGTGAATGTATTCAGATATCTAGGAGTGGACGTGTCAGCGGATGGGTCTGTGAAAGATGAGGTGAATCATAGAATTGATGAGGGGGAAAAGGGTGAGTGGTGTACTTAGTCTGTGGAGACGAACTTTGTCCATAGAAGCAAAGAGGGGAATGTATGAGAGTATAGTTATGCCAACGCTCTTGTATGGGTGTGAAAAATGGATGGTGAATGTTGTAACAAGGAGAAGGCTGGAGGCAGTGGAGATGTCATGTCTGAGAGCAATGTGTGGTGTGAATATAATGCAGAGAATTCGTAGTTTGGAAATTAGGAGGAGGTGCGGGATTACCAAAACTATTATCCAGAGGGCTGAGGAGGGGTTGTTGAGGTGGTTTGGACATGTAGAGAGGTTGGAACGAAATAGTGACTTCAAGAGTGTATAAATCTTTAGTGGAAAGAAGGCGGAGTAGGAGTCGGCCTAGGAAAGGTTGGAGGGAGGGGGTAAAGGAGGTTTTATGTGCGAGGGGCTTGGACTTCCATCAAGCGTGCATGAGCGTGTTAGGAGCGAATGGAAACAAATGGTTTTTAGGACTTGACATGCTGTTGGAGTGTGAGCAAGGTAACATTTATGAAGGGATTCAGGGAAACCGGCAGGCCGGACTTGAGTCGTGGAGATGGGAAGTACAGTGCCTGCACTCTGAAGGAGGGGTGTTAATGTTGCAGTTTTATAACTGTAGTGTAAGTGTGCCTCTGGCAAGACAGTGATGGAGTGAATGATGAAAGTTTTTCTTTTTTGGGCCACCCTGCCTTGGTGGGAGACGGCCGATGTGTTAATAAAATAAAAAGAAACAAATGTCGTGCTGAATAGGTAAAACTTGTGAGTTTGGCTTAAATAGCAACGCTCCTTTTGCCGAGGGGCTCTTGGTCTAGGGAATTGGATCTGGGCTCCAGTTCCCTGAATTGAGCCTGAATGCCTTCCATCCTCCCCCCCCAGGCGCTATATAATCATATGGGTTTAGCGCTCCTCCATGATTATAATAATCCTTGCCGAATAAGGCAAGGATTATTATAATCATGTGTATGCAATAATTTCACAAAAAAATAATTCTGAACCTAACGAAAAAAAATATATTTCATTGATTCCTGTGTATCTAAGTATTCTCTCTTTTGTGTGTGTGTGTGTGTGTGTAATTCTGCTTCGCTCGCCTATTCGATGATACGTAGTGGTGAAACCACTCGTCTTCACTTTCCATCAGCAATAATTGTCGCTCTGTTATATTTTTTTTTAAGTATCCTTCTGCTCGAGTTTCTCCTCCTGTGAGTTGAGGTACACTGTTGTTCCTGAGACGCAGAGAGGAGAGAACCGTTAGAGGCGTGTTTGACGCCTTACTGCCGAGGATGCAGGAAGGATTCCGTCTCCCACTGAGGAGCTTGTCTTCATTATAGTTAGGCTTATACAGCATATTCCTCAGTAGTCTGTGTGGACAGATGTTTAGAGCGTTTGACTGGTTTTGATAATGTTCAGTGCGAGCACTAACTCTGAAGCGTGTGTGTGTGTGTGTGTGTGTGTGTGTGTGTGTGTGTTGTAGGAGTGTATCTCTGTATATGTTAGCAGAGAATTTTATGATAAGATTTCGTTCGGATTTTTAACCCCGGAGGGTTAGCCACCCAGGATAATCCAAGAAAGTCAGTGCGTCATCGAGGACTGTCTAACTTATTTCCATTGGGGTCCTTAATCTTGTTGATACACAAAAGGCCTAGGGACTAAGCCCCAAAAGGGTTAACAGGAGTACATCAGGATTCATATCTACAGTTCACAGATAAGTGAACTGTAGATATAAATCCAGATGTACTCTTGTTAACCCTTTTGAGGCCTAGTTCCTAGGCCTTTTGGCTTACAAAAGAGCAGAAAATTGCAATAACATTACAACTGTAATAGATCACTGTGCTAAGTGACTCGGGTGTTATTATCGTGCCGAATAGGTAAACCCTGCCATTTTGGCTTAAATAGCAGCACTCTTGCCGAATAAGGCAAGCGATAATTTGTGTATGCAATAATTTCGAAAAAAAATAATTCTGAACCTAACGAAAAAAATATATTTCAATGTTTGTTTATTATTAAATTATTGTAAACTTATCTTTGATATATTTAGTTGGATTAGGATAAATTAAATTGCACTTAGTATAATAAGGTTAGGTAAGTTCTAAGGTTCTTTTGATACAAAATTATTAATTTTTGCATTAACATAAATGAAAAAAAAATAATTAAAAGTATAAGAGCTCTTGCTAACTGACCAATTTTATCCATTCGGCACGACATTATAACCCCTGTGAACGACCACTGAAACTGCCCTGATGTGAGTGACATTCCTTATATTTTTCTTTTCTTATTGTGTCATTGACTAGAAGTGGGAGAGCTGAAAAAAAATTGAAAGTCCGACAAATATTCATTACAATTCTGTTGGAAGAACACTCCAGCGAACGCGCGCACGCGCTCACACACACACACACACACACACACACACACACACACACACACACACACACACACACACACACACACACACACACACACACACAAAGGTTTGCAACAAGACTAGTCCCAGAGCTAAGAGGTATGTCCTACGAGGAGAGGTTAAGGGAAATCAACCTGACGACACTGGAGGACAGGAGAGATAGGGGGGACATGATAACGACATACAAAATACTGAGAGGAATTGACAAGATGGACAAAGACAGGATGTTCCAGAGATTGGACACAGTGGGAAGCTGAAGACACAGATGAATCACAGGGATGTTAGGAAGTATTTCTTCAGCCACAGAGTAGTCAGTAAGTGGAATAGTTTGGGAAGCGATGTAGTGGAGGCAGGATCCATACATAGCTTTAAGCAGAGGTATGATAAAGCTCACGGCTCAGGGAGAGTGACCTAGTAGCGATCAGTGAAGAGGCGGGGTCAGGAGCTCGGACTCGACCCCCGCAACCTCAACTAGGTGAGTACAACTAGGTGAGTATACGTACACACACACACACACACACACACACACACACACACACACACACACACACACACAATAAGAAAATAAGCCATGTGTATATCTCACACAGTGTGTTTGTGCTTGCGTGAGTGCAGGTATGCGTCTGTGTAATTGCCTTTATGCAATTACTTATACCATATTGCGGGGAAACGAGCTCTAGCCTTTGGTCCCTCCTCAACTCACGACCAACTGACATGAAATATCCTAACTTTTTTGTTTTTAGCTCCTGCATGGAGTCCGTCTCAATCTAGTCACTGTTCAGTTCCTCCATTTCTTAACTACTTATTAGCTCAAGCAATACTTACTGATATCCCGGTGGCTTACTCAGGCGTAGTTTCCAACCTGCTCTTTTGTTCTGGTTACATACTCAGTTATTACCTTATCTCTGTCTACTCTGTTTATAGCCTTTCCCATGTTCTTCGTGCCTACAAGGATGTAAGATCTGTTAAAAAAATTTTTTAAATACGGACAAGTTGATGAGTAAGACGTGCGTGTATCAGCTTGGTGTCTTTATTTTTTAAATGTTTCGCCTACGTAGTAGGCTTCTTCAGTTAAATACAGAGATAGGCGTAGGAACGAAGTAAATATGTAATCATGTTGATGGACTAATGACATCATATTTACCTCGCTACTGCACCTACTGCCTCTGCTCTTACCTGAAGAAGACTGCTGTGTAGACGAAACGTTTCTACAACAAAAATATCCAACTGTTGCACATGTCTCACTCGGAATGTAAGATCTTGCTCTCGATTTTTCCCACTCTAGTACCAGTTTTTATGCACTCCTTTGCACTCTTTCAAACTTCACTTGGTGTTTTAACGTGTGTATTGAGTCCCCACCAGAGCAGCATACTCAAAGAATGGGTAGCTTGTGTGTGATAAATATTGTCTCTCTTCCTTAATGCGAGCTTAGTCTCTGCTTTTGATGTTATTCTACCAATGTTTTTGTGTTTTCTCAGGTGATAAGCTTAAGGTATACTGTAGTAATTTATAGGTCTGTTTTTAACTGTTTCGAAGAGTTTTTTTTTCCATCCAAAATGGTACTAAATCTTCGGTCTCCTTTCTCCATCCCTATGCTTCATCATTTTTATTTATTTTATTTATTTTTTTGCACAGGTTAAATGCCTACAGCCATTTATTTAACCAGTCTCTCATCCTCAGTTTGTATTCTACTCATGTATGTAAATATGTAAGTATATATATAAACTAATTGCTGTACACAGGGTAATAGCAATACAGTAGAAACATTGGGCGTGTTTCTTTACACCTGTTGTTTATGTTCACCCATCAGTAAATGGGTACTTGGGTGTTAGTCGACTGGTGTGGGTCGCATCCTCGGACACTGACCTAATTTACCCGAAATGCTCAGCGCAACAAACATTTTTGTGTATATGGCTATTTTTTTTTCCATCTCGATCCACTTGTCATATAAATTATTTCTTCTAGTAATTCATCAGAAAAACATTTTGATCACGCAACACCTTCACGTAGTCTTTCAGCAACACTAGGATACTTAATTCTCTAATTATTTTGGTGGTTATAGGACAGTCATGAATAATTTTTAAGGTTTCGTTTATTTTTGTTTAAGTCTTTCAATGATTCTAATGAGTTTCAGAGATAAAATTGTTTTATGGTAATTTATCAACGATCTTGTATATCCTAAATACATCATTTGGGCAAGTGTAATACTTATACCATAGTTGGGATTGTATCCTGCTAAAGTTCTAAGAGCTTTGTGTTTACACTGGTAAATCCTATTCACAGCTGTTAGTGTACATGGAGCAGTAATACCAAAATATTTACAATATTACAATCAGTAAGCTTGCCATTAATCTTGTATTTTGATGGTCCACTTTTACGGTTACCAATGTGGCAGTTAAACACTGGTATTTTCTGCAGAAATTATAAGGCCAAGATTATTTCAGGATATCGAATGCTCATCATGCCTTCCTAAGATGGGATGAACACACTCGCACAACTGGTGGTAGAGGTGGCACGCCCTCTCCCTCTCTTCCCTACCTCATTGAAGCGCATTTCATTCTACACAAGTATTAAGAGCTTGAGCCTCCCTCTGTTAATCATTAGGCAGCCACTATCATCCAGTACACACTCAATTGTCATATCTGATAAACTAAGATGTTCTACCCACTACAAGCTATTAATTTGAATAATGAAGAAAAGGTATTGATACCGAGATGTGTATCCGGACTTTAAAAGAAGCCGTGAACGTCTGCTCATGTTTCTTACATGCGGGGAAGGTCTAGCATTGAATAGATTACTTGAAATTATTTGCAAGCTTATATACAAATAATCCACACTTAATAAGGGAAACTTTTGGTTCGTTCTGGGCCATTATCAAGTCTCAATTTAACGAGAAAAGGGAGAGAAGACTCCGAAGACAAGGGAAGGAGGGAGAGGAGGAAGAAAGGGACACATCGTATAACATCGTGTAACATTTGAGAATCTTTATTGTGGAAATGTTTCGGCAGCCATTAACTTCTTCATTCCAAAACAAAGAAGATTCATAAATGTTGCACAAGTGTCTCATTCTTCAACTTCAACATTCTTCAACATCACACACAAAAAGGTAGTAGTAGTAGTAGTAGTAGTAGTAGTAGTAGTAGTAGAGGTGGTGGTATGAAAGTTTAGACACAAGTGCAACATCTGGATATCTTTATTGTAGACGTTTCGCCATCCAGTGGCTTTATCAATACAGATTCTAGGACATAATTAGAAGACAGTAGAACTATATACAAAAGATGAGGTAATCAGTCCCTCAGCCTTGGAGTTAGTGTTCACAGCATCGTGGTGGAGGAGAATCTGGAGCAAAGGCAAGAAGACTGGTGGTTATATAGGCGTCAGTGGATAAGGACGTGCAACAGACGAGGGCATAGTCACTGGTAGGCGGGATTCCCCAGGGGAAGTAAGTCCTACCCGAAGGGATGGGTTAATTGTAGCATCCGTGAAGGTCTTGTAGATGTCCTCTGAACTAAGATTCCATGATGTTGCAGTGTCTGACAAGTTGTGCAAGAAAGGTATAAAATACCTAGTAGTAATATTAACAAGAAAATAGTAATGGCATTATTAAGTGCTTCCAGCCAAGGTACCGTAACTATTTTTTTGCAAGTCAAACAAAACGATGTCCGCCACCTGACGAACTAGGTATGTTCACCAGGGATCTGCCCGCTGCTGGGGTTTATCTGGAAGTCGTTCCGGAGGGTCAACACCAGATCGGTCCTTGTCCAGGCCTCCCGGTGGATCAGAGCCTGATCGACCAGGTTGTTACTTCTGACCGTACTGGTCTGTAAAAGATACCAACACAGTTTTAAGAGGACACAAAGGCAGTAATATGGAACCGTTATTGTCCACTTTACGCCGACACAATGGGACGCAAAAAGTCACAAATACCTCTCTGATACGATAAATCCTATTGTAGCCACAATATTGTCAATGGAATCTATGGTATGGGCAAAACCTCGACAGTAAAGGAAACGTATCGCCAACCATTGGCTTCCTCGGTCTAAAACAGAGAAGAATAGTTAAATATCAGGATTTTGAGGTAATCAGTCCTTCAGCCTGGGGTCGATGTGATCAGTCTATTAATCTGAGGAAGCCACTGGCTGGCGAAACGTTTCCACAGTAAAGAAACCCAGGTGCTGCACAAGTATCTAATTCATTAATCTGTCGGTTCTCTGAACCATTTACCTACATAAGTCAATAGAGTTCTGAGCATGGGTGAAACGTCAACATATCCAGTTTATGGGTAAAAGTCAAATTTATTTTATGGGCGAAGTGTCAAATTCATTTTATATGGAAAACATTAATCCATTTTATAGGCGAAACGTCAATAAACCCATTTTATGTCCGAAACGTTAATAAATTCAGTTCATAGGCAAAACGTCAGTCTATAAATCGATTTTATGGGGGAAACGTTAATTAATCCATTTTATGGGCTAAACGTTAATGAATCTATTTTTGGGTGAAACGTCAGTAAATCCATTTTGGGCGAAGCGTCAGAAAATCCATTTTGGGCCAACCGTCAATAAATCCATTTCTGGGCAAAACGGCAATTAATCCATCTTATGGGCGAAACGTCTAATCTATTTTACAATTACAGCTATAGCATCTGTAGTTACAGCATCAGTTGCAGCAACTAGTTAGTTGTAGCAACTAGTTATAGCATCTAGTTATAACAACCAGTTATAGCAGCTAGCTATAGCATCAGCAGTTATAGCAACTAGTTATAGCATCGGCAGTTATAGCAGCTAGTTACAGCATCAGCATTAAGCAGCTATTACGCAGCAAATTACATTCAACATTTTTAGAACAACTCAGCATCAGCAAGTTCAGAATTTGCAGTTATGCTTTTGTATTCAGCCCCTGCACTTACAGACTATAATCTTGATGCGAAAATATGGCTACGTTTAGTTTTTTAGGCAGAAGACTATTTAAAAAAAACCTTGTCTTCAATATCACCATTTACTGGAATATTTCCTCTCCCCCCACTGAAAAGAGGGATCTAATGTGTGTATAAATGACATTACTTCCACCCACTGGTGAAGACCTCGGTATGTGCGAAATGAAATATTTTCATGACAAGATTGCCATCTGAGTGTAAATAGCATTATTTCCACCCCCTGGTAGAGCCATGACAGCACTCTCGAGTAGAGAGCCTATGGCAAACCCTTCCTTACGGATAGAAAGAGCAATGACGATTTCCTTCTTCCCACTGGTAGAGCATGCACACTCTCTGATGTAGAGAGCTCTATGGCAAACCTTCCTTGTCTGATAAAAAGACAATGACAGCATTTTCCCTTTTTCTTCCCACTGGTGACCCATAAATCTTTTTTGCTCTCTAATAAAACCCCATAATAAATTTGCTCTCTCCTTGTAAACGCACTTTACTCCCCATTGGAAGGTCCTTATATCCCCTATAAATATAATCCGTCCCCTCCCACGGCAAGAGCCCCATGATACATTATTCTCCCCCCCCTTGGGGTGGAGACCTGGTCTGGACCAGGACACGGGGTGGAATCAAGCCGATCAACCAGGGTATTACTGGGCCGACGCAAACCCACGTACGAAAACCGCCTGGCTGGGCAGGTACGACTTTTTGGGCCTGCCAGCGCCTTTTTGAAGACAGCCAGGATTATTTGTAATCCCCCTTTTTGATGTTTTGGGAAGGGGAGTTGAACGCTTGGCCCCTGACACTTTCAGTGCTGTCTTTTAGCGTACTCGTGGCGCCTCTGCTTTTCATTGGAGGGATGTTGTATTTCCTGCCCTCTTTTTGCTTTGTAAGGAGTGATTTCCGGTGCAATTTGGGACTATCCTCTAAAATTTTCCAAGTGTATATTATCATGCATCTTTCTCGCTTGCGTTCCAAGGATTACAAATTAAGGGACTTCAAACGTTTCCAGTGCTTTATCGTACTTATACGTGCCGTGAAAGTTCTCTGTACATTCTCCATATCTACAATTTCGCCTGCTGTGAAAGGGGCCGTTAGTGTGCAGCAATACCTCAGCCTAGAGAGAACAAGCGATTTGAAGAGATTCATCATGGGCTTGGCATCCCTAGTTTTGAAGATTCTCATTATCCATCCTATCATTTTCCAAGCAGATGTCGTAGATACATTGTTGTGATCTTTGAAAGCAAGATCCTTTGGCATTATTACTCCCAGGTCCTTCACATTAGTTTTTCGCTCTATTGTGTAATTGAAATTTGTTTTATACTCCGATACACTTTGCCATCAGCAGAATCTAAGTGGACTGTCTCCACTCTGTAAATGTATGTTGTCAATTTCACATTTTTTACACAATTTAATTTACAAGTTATGAACTCTGCTCATTTTCAAATCTGGTTACTCCAGATGTAACCTATGATAAGTACGTTTTTACTGCTAGGAAGAGAGGCAGCTGGTGTGTGTAGACTTGCTTAGGTTTCGTCCCCCCATCTCAGAACTGATCCCGAGCCCAATCGCTTGTGAACTTAACACGCTGCTTATACTAAGCTAGAGGTTATATTGTTCAGCTTTTCCTTCCCTTTTAGTAGTATTACCCATTGCGATCACTTGCTGAGCCTTACGCTCCCACAAGCTCATGTGATACACACACACACACACACACACACACACACACACACACACACACACACACACACGAGCTATGACTCGACCCCTGCAACCACAAATAGGTGAGTACACACACGCACGCACGCGTCAATACGTCGCGATTTTATCCTACTTAACTAATGTCTGGAGACTTATCGTACTTTACACTGGAGATCTTCCAGCCTCTTCAAAGAACTTTACTCCGCCATGCAAAGGATGATGATTCACGCAACTGTGACGAAGAATCAGCTTTTATACGTATTATGGGACCCGTCAAATGAGCTATTATCCATCTATATTAAATTCCTACTATAATATGGGCCCTGCTATTGTCATTTATTACAGTTATAATAATTGGGACTTGTCATTTTTAAATTATTCTAGTTGTAATTATTTGCAATCGATAAATTGCAAATTGTTGTATGTGTTACAATTTCCTTGTTTTGCATAATTATGGGACGTTACCCTCCGTAGAAACAATCTTCTTTTCCCACAAAAAAGCAGTTCGGCCGGGAAACTGACCATAGACTCAGCTACAGTGGTGTTGACCCTTGGAATATCATCTAAGAGTTATCCTACCTCAACTCAATTCAAAGCCTATTCCTATCTAAGGTATACTATTACCCCCTGAGATGCGACCCACGACAGTCGACCAATATTCAGGTAACTACTTATTACTAGGTGAATATGGGCAGCAGGTGCAAGAATACATGGCTAACGTTTAAACTCGTGTCGGGGATCGAACCACAGACCCTCAGTATCTAAAGTGAGTGCGCTAGCAGCCGAGCCACGGAGCACCTTCGGTATACCCTACAGGTAAACTAAAGGCTACACATATAAACATACAAAATAATGGTATATGGTGTTAAAACTGCATTTTCACTATTACAAGATGAATTATTATTGAATTTTTAGAAGAGAAAGATTAATTATAAAAATATCATTGGTAGTGGCTCGATCCTCTGTCGGGAAATCGCGAAATGCGCTTCCTAACTCTGCAAGTATGTGAATTTTTTTTACGTTTCGTTTTTAAATTTATAGGTTTTGAGCTATTGCCCTTCCTCAGCTCATTTCTAAGCTCAGCTCCATCTATGATACACTTCCAGTTACCCAAGATGTCACCCCACAACAGTCGAGTAAAACCGAGGTACCTACGTCCTGCTAGGTGAACAAATGCAACAGGTGTAAGGAAATATGCACTCATTTACACTCGCCTCAGGGGTGAAAAAAGATGTTCTTCATTTCCCAGCCGAAGGTGCTACCATATACATTGAGAATTACCCGAGGCTCTTACGTTTCACGTGAAAGGTCATGGAGTGGTGCAGAGCTCCACTTAATGGAACACCTAAGGCTCTTGTATTTATCGTAAGAGGTTGTGGAGCTTGGCAGAGTTCCATTTGGTGTTCCTGTGTTTATTGTAAGAGGTTACTGAGCAGCTCAGAACTCCACTTGAAGAGAAAAATGCTTGTGTGGGGCTTGGTTCTGTAAATAGTGTTACTTTTACACCGCAACTTTACCTGGACCCGTTTTGTCTTCGGTCTTCACTCTGTTGTCACTGTCGGATCTCATAACTCCATCTTAGGGAAGACAACACCTGATTTTTATGAAGTGTGAGTCAGTTCACCACAGGGTTTTTGGATTTTTTTTTTTCAGTATGATTCACTGATCATTTGAGGTTCACTAAAAGAGAACGACGGTATTAATGATTCTTCCTAGGTGAGATTTTTCTGGAATCACATGTGTTCATTAAGGCCTACTTAATGCCGTTAAATACAACATATACGCGATAGAGCTTAATTATTTCGTTCTCATACTATTTTTATACGTAAAATGACCCCTTGAAACATGTTTCTTAATGTTTCCTTCACTTAACACTTGGGTTAATTGGAGAGTTTTCGGTATTTTAATCGCGAATTAACATGTATTCAAGTGTACTCCAGTTAACCTTTCAGAGCCTAGTTGCTAGCGTTTCATATACTCGTATGCTCTTGCACGTCCACGGGATGGATGTGGGGTACACAATAAATTAGCCGCTTCAACGACAAAATCTAAATCTAGTTTTGCTTCACACTTGTAGGATTTAACGTCAGCCATTACCTATGAAGCTCGCGTAGCTGAAGAATCCTTAATGGAATACTAGATGATATCCTCATTGCCTCGCTGAAGTGTCTTAATTCAGGCTCGTTTATTTCTACACAATATATGCACTCCATCCTGTGTGGTGAAATGTAACAGGTAACAGCTGAATTTTGTTTCTCACTACATAACTATAATATAGAATAGGATAGCAGCACAATACTGATGTATCTGATTTAAAAAGTCTTGATAGCTATTGTTAAATGCGTCAGTCGTAGTCTTTTATCGTATGCAATTGTCCTCCTTTGCCGCTTTGATCTTCGTTACCTGTCTGCACAGGTAAAGAATAAATAACACACTTAGCACAGTACCTGTTACCTTTCTGCACAGGTGAGCAGGAGTGACGCATTACCTGGCCAAGTGACTCTCTCACAAGGTTTATTGTCCCTATAATTATGATACTCATTTGCATATAGATTAAACATTGTAAGGTTTAAAAATAATATATAAAATTCTGATGCTGAATTCTTATATGTAATTGGTCGTATATATGCTACATGGGAAGAAATTACTATAAATCTCGTGAGTACATGTACAAAAAACACCACATTGAAAAAAATTATCGGTGCACTCTCGTGCTGATATACGCACATCTTCGGAGTAACTAATAATACCACCATCATTTTCTCAGCCACCACCTCGTAAGCCACCAACCCGCGGAACGGCCACGATCATCACCAACTACGCCACCCCCACCATCACGCAACCATCACCAACACTCCGAAATACAACCCAGTCCACACTGCCAGCACCACTAGCATTATCATCACACCACCCCTACACACGATCAGAATCAACACAGCTATCTCAGCTACTACCACAAGCACCACCATTACCTCTTAAACAATTAGCATCACCACTACACCCGTCAGGAGAACCACTGCCACCTTCAACACAACCATCACAAATACCACTACCACCACGTATACCTACGCCCACCAGCAGCACCACCACACGCATGGGCAGCAACACCATCACAGTCATCCTCACCGCCACCCCATCTACTAGCAACAGCACCAGTACCTCCAATACCATCAGCCCTAAGAGCACCACCAACAATAGCAGCACCACCAACAATAGCAGCAGCAGCAGCAGCAGCAGCAGCAGCAGCAGCAGCGGAAAGGACTAACACAAAAGGAAAATCAACTACAGGAATCAACACAAGGATAATGGGAAGATAGGAATCGTGGTAGTAACACTCTTCAAGGTGCTCGGGAACGTAAATAACCCTAGCATATAAACTAAATAATTTTGAGCTAGGGGTTATTAAAACAAATTTTTTTGGATAGCTTTCTGAATACGTTGGACAGATGTTTGAGTGAGGCGGGGAAGGGGAAGATCATTAACGAAATAGGGAGGCGACTAATATACTGAAGACACTTGTAGCGTAGAATTTGAAGAGAATTGGTAGAAGTTAAGGTTGGGAAGCTATCCAGACCTTAAATAAAACATGGTTATGCTGGAGGAGCAAAGCATCTCAATGCCTAGTGCATTGAGAGAGAGAGTGAGCGAGAATGAGAGTGAGCGAGAATGAGAGAGTGAGCGAGAATGAGAGAGTGAGCGAGAATGAGAGTGAACGAGAATAAGAGAGAAAGCGAGAATGAGTGGGCGAGCGAGTGAAAGAGAAAGAGAACGTTTTTGTATCGCTGACGAACCTGGAGTTTACCTGGAGAGAGTTCCGGGGGTCAACGCCCCCGCGGCCCGGTCTGTGACCAGGCCTCCTGGTGGATCAGAGCCTGATCAACCAGGCTGTTGCTGCTGGCTGCACGCAAACCAACGTACGAGCCACAGCCCGGCTGGTCAGGAACCGACTTTAGGTGCTTGTCCAGTGCCAGCTTGAAGACTGCCAGGGGTCTGTTGGTAATCCCCCTTATGTATGCTGGGAGGCAGTTGAACAGTCTCGGGCCCCTGACACTTATTGTATGGTCTCTTAACGTGCTAGTGACACCCCTGCTTTTCATTGGGGGGATGTTGCATCGTCTGCCAAGTCTTTTGCTTTCGTAGTGAGTGATTTTCGTGTGCAAGTTCGGTACTAGTCCCTCTAGGATTTTCCAGGTGTATATAATCATGTATCTCTCCGCCTGCGTTCTAGGGAATACAGGTTCAGGAACCTCAAGCGCTCCCTGGAGGAAGGTCAAATATCTAGCTAGAAGAGTAAGAAGTGTAAACAGAAGTAGCACTATAGTGTGGCTTTACCACACTAAAGTTCTCTGGTTGCGAGGGATACCCGAACCTCATGTCAGTAGATATGGTGAAAAAAGCGTAATATAATGCTAGGACTCATTGAGATATAGGAAGACAAATCAAACTTTTTTTTAAAGAGAAAGTTTCACCTGGTCGGAGATTTATAGTTTGCTTGATAGAGATGACTTAGAGACATTTTATTTACGTCTCTGATTTACAGTAAAAATTTATAATCGTATCATTACGGCTTCGCGAATCATCGTAAATTACTGCACTACTATTGAAATATTCGGAAGATGAGGATATCTGCTGACGTTATGAAAACAAGAGTCAAACTTTTGAGAGAAGGAAGAGAAATCTGCAGTAAAACTCAAAGGGTTTTATATTTTGCTTCAAGTTGCCTTGATGTTGTTATATACGAGAGGTATGGTGAGTATAGACGCCAGATGTTAACTCAGTGTTTAAGAACAATTTAACCAGGTGAGGGAATACCAGTTGGAATTCCCGTTGCTGCATCAATACCGTGGCAGCAACAATACAGAGTCTACAACAGAACCATGACAGCAACAATATCGTGACAGCATCAGTACCACGGCAACATCAGTACCGTGGCAGTATCAGTACTGTGACAGTATCAGTACCGTGACAGCATCAGTACCATGACAGCATCAATACGATGACAGCATCAATACCGTGGCTTTATCAGTCAATACAAAGACATAAACGGTAGACTATAGATCAGGTTATCAGTCCTTCAGCTTAGAAGAATTAACAAAAGTAAAGGATACGAGGTAATCAATCCCTCGTCCTAGGAGCAGTGTTATGTGCAGTAGTAGTCTTAAAGGATCTGAAGCACAGGCAGGTTAGCTAAGGCAAGATTAGTCATGAAGCAGGACAATTGTTTCCTGACGCGGGTCTTATACTGACCCGCCACTGGACTTTCATGTCATCTGACCGAGGCCTTCCGCCGGTTTGCCGGTCCACCTCTTTAAAAATTAGTTTTAGGGAGAAAGCCGCTTAGATACTAGAGTCAGATGAGGTGCAGAACTCTATAGAACTCTACAGTACTGCAAGGCTGATAATCTCCACTTCTACAGTCTCCCAGTTGTGTCCCTATGTTATATTGATAAAGCCACTGGTTTCCCAAACGTTTACAAAATAAGGATACCGAGATGTTGCACATGTCTAATTCATCAACTTCCGGGAATTGCATACTACAGATGTAATAATACGAAGGCTGCAACAGTATCGTGGCCACATGAATATCGTAGCCGCAAGAATACCATAGCCGCAAAAATGCTACGGCCGCAACAATAACGCGACTGTAACAATACTATTACTGCAACAATACTGCAACTGCAACAATTCATATCTAACCCACAACATGAAGAAACTTTAAAGGACGTTTCGGTCCTCCCCCCTCGTCTACATTTGATAATTGTCCAGGAAAGACCGAAATGTCTTCTATAGTCCCTCTCCAAGACAAGAAAGATATCTCCATATTCCCAGTCTCCTGTGCCATAATACACGCAAAAGGAATAGTGCAGTGTGTGGCATAAGTTCCTAATGCAGTTAACTATTAGCACTGAAGACCTGAAAGTAATCAGAAGTATTTGCAAATCATCATCTGGACAAAATTATTCCGATTTCCTCAATAAAACATTCCGTTAAAGTCAAACTGAGTCAAACTCTTGTCATCTACGAGAGACCAAAATCCTAAATTACACCAATACATTAATATTTATTTTGCTTCTACAATTGACACTTTAAAACTTAGAAAACCTAAAATCAATGAAAAGCTTCCTTTTAAAGAAAACCCATCAGCCTTGAACGTTTGAAACCGACCGGAAGATGCATTTTTCAGTTATCGTACAACATCCAACGAAATATACGCCTTCATATGATCCCTCAACCTTTAAATATTGATTCCATTCAGAATCGATTTATTTTAATTATTGTAAAGCACTAAATCTGTAGGGTAGGGAGGGGGGGGGTGTCATAGAGTACATATGGAATGATAGGCATTCCATTTCCTTATATCAAGAGTTTCTCACCACCATTGGCATGCCTCCCCCCTCCCCCCATTAGTTAGTGCAAAATAACGCTACACCATTTCGAGATTGTGACAAAATGATTCCTGTGCTCTCCATTAACAACAGCCTTCTTCTAAGAACACATGAATGCAGAGATTTTAAAGCCGATCAGAAGAAGCTTTCTAAAGGTATCACGTGGGAACCAATTTCGGAGAAAGAGTATATACATTCGAGCAGATTGCACGTACACTTGACAGTTGTTCCATAAACATTCAATTAGTTCATCAGGGTTGAAAATTTGAACCTGATTGTATAAGGTGTTCTTAAAATATAAACGAAAGTTTTGGAAGAAAGTTAGTGAATGTAGATAAATGGTTCAGAGAACCGACAAGTTGATAAATTAGACACATGTGTAACACTTGGGTATCTTCACTGAGGAAACGTTTCGCCACAGTGGCTTCATCAGTCCATACAGGAGTATTATGAGGTAATCAGTCCCTCGGCCTTCAGTCCTTTGTATGGACTGATGAAGCCACTGTGTGGCGAAACGTTTTCTCAATAAAGATGCCCAAGTGTTGCACACGTGTCTAATTTATCAAAGTTAGTGAAAGATAAGAGCACTGTAGCTAATACTGTGACCGGCTCTGGCGAAAACCCGTAAAGAAATAGAGGATTTAAGGGTTCACTAAACTCGGTAAAATAAAAAAAAAAAACCTTCGTACGTGGCAGGACAGCACTCAATGGAGGATTCCACTGCTATTTCAAACTTCTGCCTGCAAAAGCTGTTTATATAAGAAAAAACATTACAGCTGATGCATGCTTGGGTTAGGTCAATAATATCAGATTTGGGTAGTGAAAATTTCAAGTTAGATGTGTTGTGATTCCTTAAGATGACGACCTGATGGATGGGTACCCCTTGTGAATAATGAAATGACCTCCAAACTGGCCATCTTTTTCTCTTTGATATTGATGTTTTCTAGTCTTGAGATTCCCCGTTTGACCTTGTCTTTACTTGTCCACCCTTGTATACACTCGTCTACTCCTTCCTCACTAGTCTGCCTTTGTCTATTTGTCTATTTTTGCCTAAACTCGTCTACCCTTGTCTTCACATACCTCTATTTTCGTCTGAAGTTGCATTCCTACCTACATCCTTCCTCTCCCACTTCTTCCCCTTCCAATCCTCCCGTTCTCTCTCCGCCTGCCGCCCCCATGCTTCCTCCTCCCTCTTCCCTTCTTCCCCATCTACAATTCCTCTCATTCCTCTCCCCCTCACCCTCGTACTAATCATCCTCCTCCCCATCCTCTCCTCTCCCATCCTCTTCCCCTCCTCTCCCATCCCTTGCACCCTCCTCTCCCAACTCATGGACTCACGATGCTAGAGATTGCCTTGTTCTTTTTTTTTCAATTTTCTCTGGCGTATGATGCTTAATTCCAGCCTAACATTTTCTGCATCATAATGAAGAATCTGATGCCATAAAGCGATTTGTGTTTCCAAGGAGGTACAGAGTCGAAGACCTTTCGTCGGGGTGATTACGAGCCCTATCGTAAATCAAAGTACATGCACTTCCATACTAACATAATTATCATACAAAATGCCCTTGGACAAGGATATACAAGATGCGTTGAGGTCAGTACGGCTATACGGTAAACAGCGCCCAACAGGCACTAAGGTGGTGGTTGTAGTTTTACGCAGAAGGCTTGTCGACCATCTCGTCCCGACATGCTGGTCGAGTTTTTGCCCTTGCAAGTTTATATCATAATTTGACTCGCGTTGCGAACTCACAGTTCGAGTCACTTACATAATCATATCCCTTTATGCTATTTTCTAAAATTTATCTCTAAAATAATTCCCTAACAAGACATATATTAACATGCCGCTGAATGACTAAACAGCCAGACGCAAGCCTGGAGAAGAGAGAGAACAGCCAGGCAGGCCAGGCAGGCCAGCCTGACCAATACAAGAAACAGCACTGAAACTGTTGGCATACACGCTGGGGTGTAATTATCAAAGATATGTAGGCAAGCATCTACCTGTGCCATTGTTCATTAGATGCGATAGACTGCAGCATCCCCATCCACTCCCCATTCCCCCACTCGACCCTTGGTGATAGCCAATGTCAATGAGGGAAAAAATGGGCAGTAAGTTAAACCAAAAAAGATACTTATAGCTTTACTTATTGCCTCGAAACTAACATTGAATCCTGAGAACATCATTCTGGCACAACTTATGACTATAATGACACAAGAAAAATGGCTTGGATATGAAGTTACTTATGATTTACCTCAAGATTAATGGCCAAATGATTACACATTAGCCAAAGAAATCTCATGCATGAATTTCTCCCACAGATATAAAAGGATAATATTTAATATATATTTTTCAGCGGATACAATATAAAAATAAATGCTTACAGAATCGTATTTAATGCAATAGTGACATAAGTCGCAGGAGGTGGTGGTGCCTTTGCAGATGATAGGAGTCACAGGTGGTATCCTATACAGGGATACCTGAAAATGGAACAAGAATTACAGATATGTAAATAAATATATATGAGCCCCAGATGGAGGTTCATAGTAAGAATCAGAGGTGGTAACCTCTGTAAAGTATTACTGGTCTCAGATGTAATCATTTGTGATACAAACCCAATGTTTTTTCCCCCCACCGAGAAACCACATGCAAGACCCAATATTAATATATATATATATATATATATATATATATATATATATATATATATATATATATATATATATATATATATATATATATATATATAAGCTCGGTGTGGGAGATGACCAGAAAGACCTATCGACCTCCTAGACTAGTTCATCGTCAGATCATCTCCGGTGACCAGTATATCTGACGGGTATAATTGTATTCAGGTATACTTATGACAATTATATTTGGTATCCCTAGCTTCTCCATACCTCTTACCCATGATCCCATTAACTAACATTTCCATGAAGAAACCACAGATTCATGGGAGATGTAATAAGTATTTTTTTCTAGATTACACATTACATTAATCATTGGGGTGAAATTTAATGTTGATAATGACAGAGTTGAGGGGATGGATGAGGCTAGTATCAAGGCTGGAGCGCGCGCGCGCGCTCGCCCCCCTAGCCCCCCCCGCCCGAAGCCCACCCGCCCGGCCACACGGTTTGCGGTGGGCAGTGGCTGAGTTACATCCGTCACACCGTCTCACACCGTCACAACCGTCAGTCACACTCACCTTACCATTACTCTCACGCTATCTCCACCACACTATCAACTAAACACTTTCGAACCATCACCCGTCGCTGTCACACCATCGCCGTCACACCATCATCGTCACGCCATAACGGTCACACCGCCATCGCACCACCGTCACCACCCCCCCCCCCCGATAAACCACAACCGTCACACAACGTTCACATCACCGTCACCGTCACACCATCACTCCATCACTCCAGCACCGTCACACCCCGACAAACCATCTCCGTCACACCACACCACTGACATGCCACCATCATACCACCATCACACCACCTACACACCACCACCATCACCGTCACACCACCGTCACACCAATAAACCCCTGGCTGCCTTCAAGAGAGAGCTGGACAGATACCTAAAGTCGGTGCCGGATCAGCCGGGCTGTGGCTCGTAAGTCGGACTGCTGCGGCCAGCAGTAACAGCCTAGTTGATCAGGCCCTGATCCATCGGGAGGCCTGGTCGTGGACCGGGCCGCGGGGGCGTTGATCCCCGGAATAACCTCCAGGTATCCAGGTAACCACCGACACACCACCACCATCACCGTCACACCACCGACACACCACCACCATCACCGTCACACCACCAACACACCACCAACACACCACCACCACCGTCACACCACCACCATCACCGTCACCACCATCCCCCACACCATCACCGTCACACCACCACCATCACCGTCACACCACCACCATCACCGTCACACCACCGACACACCATCACCATCATCACACCAAAGACACACCACCGACACACACCATCCTCACATCACAGACACATCATCCTCACACCAGTGACACACCATCATCATCCTCACACCACCGACACACCATCATCCTCACACCACCGACACACATCTCAACCTCACACCACCAACCACATCACGTCACGCCCACCGACACACCATCATCGTCACAACACCAACACACCATCATCGTCACACCACAGACACATTATCATCCTCACACCACAGACACACCATCCTCACACCACCAACACACCATCATCATCCTCACACCAACACACCATCATCATCCTCACACCACCGACACACCATCATCCTCACACCACCAACACACCATCATCGTCACATCAACACACCATCGTCGCAACACCGACACACCATCATCGTCACAACACCAACACACCATCATCATCTCACCATGCAACTTTCAAACACCATGTTCTGAAGTTCGCTATCCGAACCCCGTCCTACACACCGCACAGTCCGAACACAACCACCGAACACAATTGTCCGAACACTGCCATCACCGCCGTCTGATTCCCATACTTCGAACCTCACCGTCCGAACACCGCCGGACTATCCTCACCGTTCGAATCCCTCTGTCCGAACACGGTGGGGTGAGAGGTGGTGGGGAATCACTCATCTGGCGCCTCCTGGCAACCTCTCCGTGTTCGCACACACACTCCCATTTTAGGATTAAATCACTTGGAAATACGAAGGAGGTTCGTGACTCCTTGACTACGGTAAGCTACGCTGCTCAATCCTTCTCGAGTCCTCAGGTGAGAGAGAGCAAGTGTCACCAAAGTCTGACTTCTGTGATGTTATTCCACCCTGCTATCTAATTCTCTGCGGATAACAACATTAGCATTATCTAACGCTAAACTAGCAACTATGCAAAGTGCCGTCAACACGCCCAAGTTTGGAGTGAATTTTAATTCGTGTTTTGATGGTAATCGCTACCCAAGGGGCTTAACCGGACCTCCTGAAGACATTTCAATATGAACCTTAGATTCCAGATGAGGACAGTCGATTATCAACCAGGACCAGCGGCTCCTTCACGTGCCCTCCGCCATCCAGAAACACGATTGATCATATGTAATTTTTTAGCCCGTAGCTCTTACTTCTGACTGTAATTTGAGTTGTAAAACATATTATAAATAAAACAGCCTGGGAGATGTGAAGTTGTAAAGCGTAGCGGGATCAGCAGCGCCGGCGGCTCCACCGCGGCTATACACAGAATTAATGTAATCCAAAATTATTTATGACTATGATGATATATGAATATTATTTCTTGATATTTATGGCGTGGGATGGTCAGTGGACAATAAAAAAAACTGGTTTCTAGACTCGAAATTGTGTTGGTGCCGATATTACAACGCTGTTGTTGTTTTTATTGTGGTTGTAACCTGCTGTTGTTATTGTTGGCTGTTGTGTTGTTATTGACTGTTAGATTGTCGACTATTGTTCTTGTTGCAGTTATTGTTGCTGTTATTGTTGTTGTTGATTATTCTCATGCCTTAAGATGCTTTAAAACCTATTGTTATATTAAACTAAGTGTAACTAGTTGTAACTTTCTCGAAGTGGTTGTGGTTGCTCATTGCATTGTTGTAGCTGTTGTTTCATCCAGCTTTTGTTGTTTTCCCTTCCAAGGGGCTTCTTGATTTGAGCAATTAGGTAGCCTGTTCTTTTTCGGATTAAATCTAAATGCCTCAAAGTGCTGCATAACTCTGACGGGTTCAGCGCTTCCCCAGAAATATAATAATAATAATAATAATAATAATAATAAATAATAATAATAATAATATTATTATAAAGGAATTTTTACCCTGAAGTTTTCACCATTAATAAAAGGTAAAAATGTTATTTGTATTTTTGTAGTTAATACTGATGATATCCGTAGATGCTGTAACGAGGATGATATAGTTAGATGCTGTAACAAGGATATCCCTAGATGCTGTGACAAGGATGATATCCCTAGATGCTGTAACAAGGATATCCCTAGATGCTGTAACAAGGATATCCCGAGATGCTGTGACAAGGATGATATCCCTAGATGCTGTAACAAGGATATCCCTAGATGCTGTAACAAGGATATCCCGAGATGCTGTGACAAGGATATCCCGAGATGCTGTAACAAGGATATCCCTAGATGCTGTGACAAGGATATCCCGAGATGCTGTGACAAGGATATCCCGAGATGCTGTAACAAGGATATCCCTAGATGGTGTAACGGGGATGAAATCCCTGTATGTTGTAACTCATACATCATTTGCAACATGGACAACGCCACTCATCAAGATCATCCCGGTTATCATTGCCGTTATTGTTACTGTTATTGTCGTGTTATCACGACTTTAACCATGAGAAAAATGACGATGCCTTTTATCAAAACTGAAATTCATTCTCATGACCATCCCCACCATTACAACCTGTCCCCACCACCACCTAGCTCTACCACCACAACCTAGCCCCACCATCACAGTCTAGCCCCATCATAACCCAACCCCACCATCATAACCTAGCCCCCACCATCACAACCGAGCCCCACCATCACAACCTAGCTCCACCATCATAACCTAGCCCCACCATCACAAGCTAGCCCTACCATCACAAGCTAGCCCCACCATCACAACCTAGCCCCACCATCACAACCTAGCCCCACCGTTACACCCTAGCTCCACCATCAAAACCTAGGTCCACAGTTACACCCTAGCCCCAGCATCACAATCTAGCCTCACCATCACAACTTGTTCTCACTCTCGCCAGAATCACTAACATCTCTGAGCAAAAAAAGACGTGTGTGGAGAGTCATTTGCCATGTACGTATTTCATGAAGCGCTAAACCTGTAGGAGTCGTTCAGCACTAGGAGAAGTGATGGAGGCTTGATTCTCTGTCCTCTTATGCGGGGTTCGGTCTCTGACCAGTCCAGAGAGTTGTGAAGTCACACGCTATCTTCAGGTCTCCTTTCTAATACTCAAGCTGCACCCTCGCCTTTCTCTCTCTCTCTCTCTCTCTCTCTCTCCCTCTCTCTCTCTCCTCTCTCTCTCTCACACACACACACCACACACACACACACACACACACACACACACACACACACACACACACACACACACACACACATACACACATACGCACGCACGCACACAAACCTCACTCAAAGAGAAAGATCTCGGGGTAACCATAATACCGTTCAAGACACTGTACACTGTGTACATCAGGCCCATACTGTAGTATGCAGCGCCAGTTTGGAACCCACACCTGGTCAAGCACGTGAAGAAATAAGAGAAAGTACAAAGGTTTGCAATAAGGCTCACCTGATACCCTCGCTTCCTTCCTGCCCTGCAGCGCTGTATAGCCCTTGTGGTTTAGCGCTACTTTTTTATTATAATAATTGCAACAAGGCTAGTTCCGGAACTCAGGGAAATCTCCTAAGAAGAAAGATTGAGGGAAATCGGCCTGACGACACTGGAGGACAGGAGGGTCAGGGGAGACATGATAACGACGTACAAAATACTGCGTGGAATAGATAAGGTGGACAGAATTGGAAGCTGAAGACTCAGACGAGTCACAGGGATGTTAGGAAGTATTTCTAAAGTCATAGAGTCGTCAAGAAGTGGAATAGTCTAGCAAGTGATGTAGTGGAGGAAGGAACCATACATAGCTTTAAGACGAGGTATGACAAAGCTCAGGGAACAGAGAGAGGACATAGTAGCGATCCGTGAAGAGGCGGGGCCAGGAGCTGGGTCTTGGCCCTTGCAACCACAAATAGGCGAGTACAATTAGATGAGTGTACACACACGCATACACGCATATCCACTGTTTAGTTTTTGCAGTGCCACTAAACATTTTCCTCACCTTCGTTCATCACATCCAGCTTGTAAAAACTCCACCGAATACAGATCAACACTTCCACTACTCCTCTGATCACGTTACCTCCTTCCCCCCTCAGTATGTGGTACCCTGCATTGAATATTACATAAGCTATAATCCTGCTTATGTTGTCTCTGTTAAAGCTTTGAATATCTATCATATTCCAGCAGGTAATTTCTGCTCGAACACAAAACCAAGGACCCATCCACTCGAACACAAATACATGATTGATATATCCACTGAAACACAGCTCCATTATACACATCAAATGAAACATAAATCCAAGTGTCCAAACACAAATCTAAGACGGTCACAATCGCCCAAACACAAATCCAAGACGGACACAAGCACCCAAACACAAATCCACGACCGCTGTGTTATACCCACATCTTGCCACAATCTTGGGAGATTCAGACATTGTAAACGACGACAAATGTCGCCAGTCTAAATCACCTCTTATATTACAGAAGATATAAATTTCCTTAAAAAACTAATTCCGCGTCTGGGATGTATATATTACTGCGTGTTGTGGAAGGCTCATCCGTGAATGTATATGATACCGGATGTGGATGTTGTGGGGGTGGATGAATGGTCTGTTTTATTTAAGGTAACGTGAGGCGTTCAGGGACTGTATGTTATTGTTACTGTGTATGTAGCATTGTTACTTGTGGGATTAGTTGTTGTCCTTCCTCCCCCTCCTCTCTCTATTCTTTCCCTACACTGTTTCTTCATCCCAATCACTGCCTCTATTCTACCACCACTGGCTATACTCGTCCCCCACCACTGGCTCTAATCTTCCCTCCATCTACTGTTTCTTCTTCCCCACCACCGTCCCTAATCTTCCCTGTTACTGATTTTTCTTTCTTCCCCGCCACTGTCCCTAGTGTTCCCCACCACTGCCTCTATTCATTCCCTACCCCTGTCCTTAGTCTTCCCCACCACTGCCAATATTCTTTCCCCACCACTGTCCCTAGTCTTCCCCGCCACTGCCTTATTCTTCTCCACCACTCCTGGAGGTTACCCGGAGGTTACCCGGAGGTTACCCGGAGGTTACCCGGAGGTTACCTGAGGGTTACCTGAAAGTCACCCGGTCACCATCCTTGTGACCCGGTCCCAGACCAGACCAGTGCCCAGTGGCCTGGTGGCTAAAACTCTCGCTTCACATGGAAAGTGTCTGGGTTCGATTCCCAGCGAGGGTAGGAACATTGAGCGTTTGTCTATGTTCACCCATCAGTAAAATGGGTACCTGGGTGTTAGTCGACTGGTGTGGGTCACATTCTGGGACAAAGCTGATCTAATTTGCCCTAAATGCTCTGTATAAAAAGCGGCTTTCTATATAGTAGTATGTCATTGATGTCAGCTAGGACTGTATACCTTGTACATGTACTTGTAGTAAATAAAGATATTATTACAGGCCTGATCAATCAATCTCAGCCATACGAATGAACCACAGCCAGGCTTATTTATTCTCCTTTGTTCCCCCACCATTCTTCCTGTTCCATCTATAACAAAGGACAGAAATGGGGCAGTATACAGGTTCTATATACTTCCCCGCTTCAGTATTTTTTCCTGAGCATCTATCCTTTCCATCCCCACGCTTACTGACCTGCCCCACCCACAACACTAGCTCTGTTCCACCCCTCCCGCGAGCCACTGGCCAACCCCTATCCTTCGTCCGGGATACCCACCTACCCTGCCACCTGTCCACAGGCCCTCAGCAACTTTCTCCCACTCACTGATCCCCTCCTACCCCTCCTACCCCTCACTCAGTGCCCAACTTACCCCCTTCAACCCCTCCCCCACTGCTCAATCCTACCCCTTCTATCCCCCACTCACTACCCCATCGTAAACCTCACTGCCCCATCCTACCCTCCTATCCAACACTCACTGCTCTAACCTACCCTTCCTATTCCTCACAGCCTCATCCTACCCCTCCTATCCCCCACTCACTGCCCGATTCTACCCCACCTATTCCACACACTGCCTCATCCTACCCTTTCTATCCCACAGTCACTGCCCCATCCTACCTCTCCTATCACACACTCACTGTCCCATCCTACTGCTCTCCCCCACTCACTACTCCATCCTACACCTATCCCACACTGTCCTATCCTACCCCTCCTCTCCCCCACCCACTGTCCCATCCTACCCCTCCTCTCCCCACTCAGTCCCAATCTACCCCTCCTATTCCCAACTCAGGGACCCATTCTACCCCTCCTAGCAGAAATAATCCCTGGAGGCAGCTCAGATGAAAAGCCACACACACAGGAGCGGCTGAATTTCTGCAACAAACACACCTTAAATCAGTAGATAGTGGAGCCAACAAGACTGGAGAACACACTAGAACTTATTTTCATAAATAATGAGGACCTGGTAAGAAACATAGCAATATCAAAAACAACAAATTCTGATCACAGTCTAATCGAAGTCCAGACTTACATGCACAGAGTCCTGATCAGCAAAGCACATACAGCTATGAGGGGTACCTTTACCAAATTCAATTTCAACAACAAGAACATCAACTGGGATCAGGTAAACTATGCTCTAAATGAAACATGCTGGGAAGATATCTTAAATTACACGGACCCTAAGCAATGCCTTGAAAAGATCAACCTTCTGGTAGCTGAAGTATGTTCAAGGTATATTCCTCTAAGAAAAATGAAAAGAGGTAAACTGGAGAAAGAGACGCTCCCTCTACAGGGGAAGACAAAGAATCACTGAGCTCCTCAAGAATGCCAGATTATCTAATACACGGAAGGAAGAGCTAACCATGGAAGTGAAAAATATTGAGCTAAAGTTAAAGGACTCGCACAGGATCCAGGAGAGACAAAAGGAGCTAAAACGATTAGTGAAATTGAAAGAAATTCGAAATATTTCTTTTCATATGTCAAAAGACAAAAACCACTTCTGGTATAGGGCCCCTGCTCAGACAAGACGGATCCTACACAGACGACAACAAAGAAATGAGTGAGATACTAAAACCTCAATATGACTCTGTGTTCAGCGAGCCACTAATCAGTCTAAAGATAGAGAATCCAAACAATTTTTTCGTGAATAAGCCTCAAAACCTTGCCAATGTATGCCAAATTTTTCACATAACCCTAACTCCACTAGACTTTGAAAAAGCCATCGACGACATGCCCATGCACCCAGCCCCAGGCTCAGACTCGTGTAACTCGGTGTTCATTAAGAACTGCAAGGAACCTCTCTCATGGGTTCTAAGTATGCTACGAAGAAGGAGCTTAGACACAGGCGAGATTCCACAGTCACTAAAAACAACGGATATAGCCCGACTCCATGAAGGTGTCAGCAAAGCAGTAGCTAAGAACTATAGACCAATAGCTTTAACGTCCAATATAAAAATCATCGAAAGAGTTCTAAGAAGCAGGATAGCAAACCACCTGGACTCCCAAAAATTGTACAACCCAGGGCAACATGGTTTCAGAGCAGGTCGCTCTTGCCTCTCGCAACTGCTAGACCACAATGATATGGTCTTAGATGCACTGGAAAACAAACAGAATACAGTTGTAGTATACACAGATTTTGCAAAAGCCTTTGACAAGTGCGACCATGGTGTAATAGCACACAAAATGCGTGCTAAAGGGATAACTGGCAAAGTAGGCAGATGGATCTTCAACTTTCTAACCAATCGAACACAAAGAGTAGTGGTAAATAGAGTTAAATCGGATGCTGCTGTAGTGAAGAGCTCTGTCCCACAAGGCACAGTACTCGCACCTATCCTGTTCCTCATTCTCATATCAGACATAGACAGATGTAAACCATAGCACTGTATCATCCTATGCAGACGATATTATGATCTGCATAAGTGTCATCCACTGAGGACATAGCAAAGCTCCAAGAAGATATAAACCAAGTTTTCCAATGGGCAACAGAGAACAATATGATATTCATGAAGACAAATTCCAACTACTCCGTTATGGAAAACTGGAGGAAATAATAACTAGGGTTGAGTAAACTACAAACTCTAATCACACAATAGAGCGGAAAAGTAATGTGAAGGACCACAGCAATGATACTATCACATCTGCGAGGAAACTGATAGGATGGAAAATGAGAACATTCAAGACAAGAGATGCTAAGCCAATGATCCTTTTAGAATCACTTGTTATCTCTAGGCTGGAATATTTCTGTACATTAACATCCCCATTCAAGGCAGGTGAAATTGCAGATCTAGAGAATGTACAGAGAACCTTTACTGCACGTATAAGTTCCATCAGACATCTTAACAACTGGGAGCGCCTGGAAGCACTTGACATGTACTCACTGGAGCGCAGGCGAGAGAGATATATCATAATCTACACCTGGAAGATTCAGGAGGGACTGGTCCCTAATATGCACACAGAAATCACTCCATACGAAAGCAAAAAACTTGGCAGGCGATGCAATATACTCCCAGTGAGAAGTAGGGGCGTAACTGGTACACTAAAAGAAAATAAGTGTCCCGGGCCCAAGACTGTTCAAAAACCTCCCACCAGCAATAAGGGCCATTTCCAGTAGACCTCCGGTTGTCTTCAAGAGGGAACTGGACAGATACCTAAAGTTGGTGCCGGATCAGCCGGGCTGTAGTTCGTACGTTGGATTGCGTGCGGCCAGCAGTAACAGCCTCATTGACCAGGCCCTGATCCACAGGCCTGGTCATGGACGGGGCCGCGGGGTCGTTGATCCCCGGAATAACCTTCACGTAGACTCAATGGCCCATTCTACCCCTCCGATCCTCCACTAACTGTTCGATCCTATCCTTCACTGCCCTGTCCAACCCTTACCCCACACAACCACCCCTTCCAGAATCCCCCCACACACCTATCCCAACCCTGCCACCCCTACAAACTGCGCAATCAAACTCCGGACACCCCCCACACACTGCGCAATCCCACTCCGGCCACCACCACACACTATACAATCCCACTCCGGCCACCCCCCAAACACTGCACAATCCCACTCCGGCCACCCCCACACACTGCACAATCCCACTCCAGCCACCCCCACACACTGCACAATCCCACTCCGGCCACCCCCACACACTGCACAATCCCATTCCGGCCACTTCCACACACTGCACAATCCCACGCCGGCCACCCCCACACACTGCACAATCCCACTCCGGCCACCCCCCACACACTGCACAATGCCACTCCGGCCACCCCTACACAGAGCACAATCCCACTCCGGCCACCCCTACACACTGCACAATCCCACTCCGGCCACCCCCACACACTGCACAATCCCACTCCGGCCACCCCCACACACTGCACAATCCCACTCCGGCCACCCCACACACTGCACAATCCCACTCTTGTCACCCCCCACACACTGCACAATCCCACTCCGGCCACCCCCCACACACTGCACAATCCCACGCTGGCCACCCCCACACACTGCACAATCCCACTCCGGCCACCCTCACACACTGCACAATCCCACTCCGGCCACCCCCACACACTGCACAATCCCACTCCGGCCACCCCCAAACACTGCACAATCCCACTCCGGCCACCCCCACACACTGCACAATCCCACTCCGGCCACCCCCCACACACTGCACAATCCCACTCCGGCCACCCCCCACACACTGCACAATCCCACTCCGGCCATCCCCACACACTGCACAATCCCACTCCTGCCACCCCCACACACTGCACAATCCCACTCCGGCCGCCCCCACACACTGCACAATCCCACTCCGGCCACCCCACACACTGCACAATCCCACTCCTGCCACCCCCACACACTGCACAATCCCACTCCTGCCACCCCCCCACACACTACACAATCCCACTCCTGCCACCCCCACACACTGCACAATCGAACTTCTGCCACCCCCACACACTGCACAATCCCACTCCTGCCACCCCCACACACTGCACAATCCCACTCCGGCCACCCTCCACACATTGCACAATCCCACTCCGGCCGCCCCCACACACTGCACAGTCCTATTCCAGCCACCCCCACAAACTGCACAATCCCACTCCGACCACACACCACACACTGCACAATCCCACTCCTGTCAGCCCCACACACTGCACAATCCCACTCCTGTCACCCCCACACACTGCACAATCCCACTCCGGCCACTCCCACACACTGCACAATCCCACTCCGGCCACTCCCACACACTGCACAATCCCACTCCGGCCACCCCCACACACTGCACAATCCCACTCCGGCCACCCCCACACACCACACAATCCCACTCCGGCCACCCCCACAAACTGCACAATCCCACTCCGGCCACCTCCACACACTGCACAATCCCA
Organism: Cherax quadricarinatus; assembly: GCF_026875155.1. Taxonomy (NCBI): domain Eukaryota; kingdom Metazoa; phylum Arthropoda; class Malacostraca; order Decapoda; family Parastacidae; genus Cherax; species Cherax quadricarinatus. The sequence goes on from NC_069482.1 coordinate 13,520,218, forward strand.
CTCCGGCCACCCCACACACACCACAATCCCACTCCCGCCACCCACCACAAACTGCACAATCCCACTCCGGCCACCCCACACACTGCACAATCCCACTCCGGCCACCCCACACAACTGCACAATCCCACTCCGGTCACCCCCACACACTGCACAATCCCACTCCGGCCACACCCACACACTGCACAATCCCACTCCGGCCACCACCACACACTGCAAAATCCCACTCCGGCCACCCACACACACTGCACAATCCCATTCCGGCCACCCCCACACACTGCACAATCCCACTCCGGCCACCCCCACACACTGCACAATCCCACTCCGGCCGCCCCCACACACTGCACAATCCCACTCCGGCAACTCCCACACACTGCACAATCCCACTCCGGCCACCCCCACCACTGCACAATCCCACTCCGGCCAGCCCCCACACACTGCACAATCCCACTCCGGCCACCCCCACACACTGCACAATCCCACTCCGGCCACCCCCACACACTGCACAATCCCACTCCGGCCACCCCACACACTGCACAATCCCACTCCGGCCACCCCCACACACAACACAATTCAACTCCGGCAACCCCCACACACTGCACAATACCACTCCGGCCACCCCACACACTGCACAATGCCACTCCGGCCACCCCCACACACTGCACAATCCCACTCCGGCCACCCCCACACACTGCACAATCCCATTCCGGCCACCCCACACACTGCACAATCCCACTTTCCGGCCACCCCCACACACTGCACAATCCCACGCCGACCACCCCCACACACTGCACAATCCCACTTCGGTCACCCGCACACACTGCACAATCCCACTCCGGCCACCCCCACACACTGCACAATGCCACTACGGCCACCCCCACACACTGCACAATCCCACTCCGGCCACCGCTACACACTGCACAATCCCACTCCGGCCACCCCCACCACACACTGCACAATCCCACTCCGGCCACCCCCACACACTGCACAATCCCACTCCGGCCACCCCACACACTGCACAACCCCACTCCTGTCACCCCCAGACACTGCACAATCCCACTCCGGCCACCCCCCACACACTGCACAATCCCACGCTGGCCACCCCCACACACTGCACAATCCCACTCCGGCCACCCTCACACACTGCAGAATCCCACTCCGGCCACCCCCACTGCACAATCCCACTACGGCCACCCCCACACACTGCACAATCCCACTCCGGCCACCCCCACACACTGCACAATCCCACTCCGGCCACCCCCACACACTGCACAATCCCACTCCGGCCACCCCCACACACTGCACAATCCCACTCCGGCCACCCCCACACACTGCACAATCCCACTCCGGCCGCCCCCACACACTGCACAATCCCACTCCGGCCACCCCCACACACTGCACAATCCCACTCCGGCCACCCCCCACACACTGCGCAATCCCACTCCTGCCACCCCCACACACTGCACAATCCCACTCCGGCCACCCCCACACACTGAGTGGCTTGTGTTCTTACATTTTCCCAGCTTCGCATGAGATCCTTTCCAGGTCAGACTGAAGAGTTTCGTCACCCGGTACAAGAAACTCATCCCGTGTGATGGATATGGTGGAGAAACATCTAGTGCGATGGATATGGTGGAGAAACATCTCGTGTGATGGATATGGTGGAGAAACATCCCGTGTGATGGATATGGTGGGGAAACATCCCGTGTGATGGATATGGTGGGGAAACATCTCGTGTGATGGATATGGTGGAGAAACATCCCGTGTGATGGATATGGTGGGGAAACATCCCGTGTGATGGATATGGTGGGGAAACATCCCGTGTGATGGATATGGTGGGGAAACATCCCGTGTGATGGATATGGTGGAGAAACATCTCGTGTGATGGATATGGTGGGGAAACATCCCGTATGATGGATATGGTGGGGAAACATCCCGTGTGATGGATATGGTGGGGAAACATCCCGTGTGATGGATATGGTGGAGAAACATCTCATTACTATCTACCTTCGTTACAGTATACTTTCATTACTATCCGCTTTCATTACTATCCACTTTCTTTACTATCCGCTTTCATTACTATTCACTTTCTTTACTATCCACTTTCTTTACTATCCACTTTCATTACTGTCCACTTTCATTACTATCCACTTTCATTGCTATCCACTTTCATTACTATCCACTTTCATTACTATTCACTTTCATTGCTATCCACTTTCATTACTATCCACTTTCATTACTATCCACTTTTTTTACTATCCACTTTCATTACTATCCATTTACATTACTATCCACTTCTTTACTATCAACTTTCATTATTATCAACTTTCATTACTATCCACTTTCTTTACTATCTACTTTTTTTACTACCCACTTTCCTTACTATCCACTTTCATTGTTATCCACTTTCATTGTTATCCACTTTCTTTGTTATCCACTTTCATTACTATCCACTTTCTTTACTATCCATTTTCATTACTATCCACTTTCTTTATTATCCACTTTCTTTACTATCCACTTTCATTACTATCCACTTTCTTTGCTATGCACTTCTTTACTATCCACTTTCATTACTATCCATTTTCATTACTATCCACTTCTTTACTATCAACTTTCATTACTATCCACTTTTTTTACTATCCACTTTTTTTACTATCCACTTTTTTTACTATCCACTTTTCATTTACTATCCACTTTCATTGTTATCCACTTTCATTACTATCCACATTCTTTACTATCCACTTTCTTTACTATCCACTTTCATTACTATCCACATTCTTTACTATCCACTTTCTTTATTATCCACTTTCATTACTATCCACTTCCTTTACTATGCACTTCTTTACTATCCACTTTCATTACTATCCACTTTCATTACTATCCACTTTCATTACTATGCACTTCTTTGCTACCCACTTTCATTACTACCCACTTTCGTTATGCTCGTAGAAGACCGGAGTGTTGAGTGCCATTGCCTGCTAATGGTCATTAAGATAATCCACTTAATCAGTCATTACCTGACTACTGATAGACTCGGCTAGGTAATTATTCCAGGTTTCAGGCCAGTGACTAGAGTAGTCGAGGTGACATAACAAGGTCCGCCTCTCGATTGCTGTGTTGTTCGTACTTAAACTGCCGAAGGGCGCAGGTGTAAGTGTTTTTCCGGCACGTTTTGTCTGTTTTATACTGTTTTTTATTCACGGTTTACTCGTTTTTTGTTTTAATAGTTTTGTCTATTTTTCATTGTTTAAGCCTTTTTCTGTCATATTAACGTTTAATCGTATTTTTACCTGTTTTTTATTGACGTTTTATCGGAGGCTTTGCTTTAATAAAAGTTTTAAGTTTTTTGTTTTTCATGTTTTTTTTTCAGTTTGTGCATGATTTTAGTCATGTTTATCCGCTTTTACCAGTTTTATATATTCACCGATCTCATTCGTGATGGCAAGTTTTCCCAGAATGATGGAAGGTCGTGGCTCACTCTCGGGAAACTAGTGAGATCGGCAAGTTCTTCAATAAAATGGAGCTGGTTGAAGCTCGTCTTCCTGCAGCCCCTGAGGAGTTAATACTAGTGAAGTTCGTCTTCCTGCAGCCCCTGAGGAGTTAATACTAGTGAAGTTCGTCTTCCTGCAGCCCCTGAGGAGTTAATACTAGTGAAGTTCGTCTTCCTGCAGCCCCTGAGGAGTTAATACTAGTGAAGTTCGTCTTCCTGCAGCCCCTGAGGAGTTAATACTAGTGAAGTTCGTCTTCCTGCAGCCCCTGAGGAGTTAATACTAGTGAAGTTCGTCTTCCTGCAGCCCCTGAGGAGTTAATACTAGTGAAGTTCGTCTTCCTGCAGCCCCTGAGGAGGTAATACTAGTGAAGTTCGTCTTCCTGCAGCCCCTGAGGAGGTAATACTAGTGAAGTTCGTCTTCCTGCAGCCCCTGAGGAGTTAATACTAGTGAAGTTCGTCTTCCTGCAGCCCCTGAGGAGTTAATACTAGTGAAGTTCGTCTTCCTGCAGCCCCTGAGGAGTTAATACTAGTGAAGCTCGTCTTCCTGCAGCCCCTGAGGAGTTAATACTAGTGAAGTTCGTCTTCCTGCAGCCCCTGAGGAGTTAATACTAGTGAAGTTCGTCTTCCTGCAGCCCCTGAGGAGTTAATACTAGTGAAGTTCGTCTTCCTGCAGCCCCTGAGGAGTTAATACTAGTGAAGCTCGTCTTCCTGCAGCCCCTGAGGAGTTAATACTAGTGAAGTTCGTCTTCCTGCAGCCCCTGAGGAGTTAATACTAGTGAAGTTCGTCTTCCTGCAGCCCCTGAGGAGTTAATACTAGTGATGCTCGTCTTCCTGCAGCCCCTGAGGAGTTAATACTAGTGAAGCTCGTCTTCCTGCAGCCCCTGAGGAGTTAATACTAGTGAAGTTCGTCTTCCTGCAGCCCCTGAGGAGTTAATACTAGTGAAGTTCGTCTTCCTGCAGCCCCTGAGGAGTTAATACTAGTGAAGTTCGTCTTCCTGCAGCCCCTGAGGAGTTAATACTAGTGAAGTTCGTCTTCCTGCAGCCCCTGAGGAGTTAATACTAGTGAAGTTCGTCTTCCTGCAGCCCCTGAGGAGGTAATACTAGTGAAGTTCGTCTTCCTGCAGCCCCTGAGGAGGTAATACTAGTGAAGTTCGTCTTCCTGCAGCCCCTGAGGAGTTAATACTAGTGAAGTTCGTCTTCCTGCAGCCCCTGAGGAGTTAATACTAGTGAAGTTGTTCTTCCTGCAGCCCCTGAGGAGTTAATACTAGTGAAGTTCGTCTTCCTGCAGCCCCTGAGGAGGTAATACTAGTGAAGTTCGTCTTCCTGCAGCCCCTGAGGAGGTAATACTAGTTTAGTTCGTCTTCCTGCAGCCCCTGAGGAGTTAATACTAGTGAAGTTCGTCTTCCTGCAGCCCCTGAGGAGTTAATACTAGTGAAGTTCGTCTTCCTGCAGCCCCTGAGGAGTTAATACTAGTGAAGTTCGTCTTCCTGCAGCCCCTGAGGAGTTAATACTAGTGAAGTTCGTCTTCCTGCAGCCCCTGAGGAGTTTACTACAAGTGATGACAAGGAACTAACACTGAGTATCCAACATGAAGACAAACTGCTATAAGTTGACGATAACATAGGCGAAGTTGATGGTAACACAGGCGAAGTTGATCGTAAAATAGGCAAAGTTGATGGTAACACAGGCGACGCTGATGGTAACACAGGCGACGTTGGTGGTAACACAGGCGACGTTGATGGTAAAAGAGGCGTCGTTGATGGTAACATAGGCAAAGTTAGGCTCAGACTGGAAGGTAGAATCCTATTTTGATTTAAATTTCCCCCCCTTTTTTTATTTTGTACCTCCCAACATTTTTTATCTTTCGTTTCGATATGCTGCTTGTTATTGTTTATGTCAAAAGGTTCATAGGACAGAAACGTTACACACAACTCGAAATACAATTCGCTTCTAAGGAAACAGAACTAAGCGTAGTTGAGTCATTTGATTTAACTTCTTCTTCAGCTACACACCTTCGAGTGCCAAAACTATGCCCCACCTCCCGCCCTTAACTACGTAGCTGATGAACCCCTTTTCGTAGAAAGATTTAGACCATTGTCAGGACACTGTCCTGACGAATATTACCAGTTAAACCCTTACTGTAGTACTCTACGTTATTCTCACTGTCCTAAGGAAGTCTCCCAGCTCAGGCTGACAAGTATCAATACTATGTAACCCATCCTGCGTGATGGAGTATGACAGGGTTACATATTTCCTCCCAGTGTGTATCGTATGGAATATGGTGGCAGCACACTGCTGATGTATCCAGTTTTGCTAAATAAATGAGCCTATTTTGTGTGTCACACTCTGTCTCCCAGCTGCCGTGCCTGTTCCTATGTCCCCCAGCTGCCGTGCCTGTTCCTATGTCCCCCAGCTGCCGTGCCTGTTCCTAAGTCCCGCAGCTGCCGTGCCTGTTTCTATGTCCCCCAGCTGCCGTGCCTGTTCCTATGTCCCGCAGCTGCCGTGTCTGTTCCTATGTCCCGCAGCTGCCGTGCCTGTTCCTGTCCCCCCAGCTGCCGTGCCTCTCCCTACGTCCCCAGCTGCCGTGCCTCTCCCTATGTCCCCAGCTGCCGTGCCTCAGCTGCCGTGCCTCTCCCTATGTCCCCAGCTGCGATGCCTCTTTCTATGTTCCCAGCTGCCGTACCTCTCCCTATCTTCCCAGTTGCCGTACCTCATCCTATGGCCCCTGCCTCCGTACGTCTCCCTTTATTCCCTGCTTCATTGCCTTCTATGTTTCTTGCCTACCTTCATGCCTCTCCCTAAATTCCATGCCTCTTCTGCCCTAGCTCCCGTGCCTTCCCTTCCTCTCTTCCTCCTAACCTAACTTTAAACAAGCAAAATGAACATGTGGCAGATGCAAAATAATGTAACTGTGTTTTGCCTGTATGATAAGCGAGAGAAAATAGAGAATGTGGAATTGTGTAAGAAAAGTGGAAAGGAAAGGAAAGGACGTTGATTATTTATTAAGGCAAACAAAGTAATGCAGTGAGAGGAGGAATAGAGAGTGGAGGTGAAATGATGAAGAAAAAAAGGAGAAACAGGAAGAGGAGGGAAAAGCAAAGGAGAAAATTGAGGGAGGACCCAAATGCCTTTTTTTATAAACAAAATTGGAAACAACAGCTGTGTGCCGCTGCACTGTTCTGTATGATAATTACACAATGGGTACAAGAGCTATCTGTTTCCCCGTCATATTCCATCAGGCAGGTTGGTGCTCTTACTAGGTGATAAATTAGACACATGTGCAACTCTTGGGTATCTTTTCCTCAATAAAGATACCCAAGAGTTGCACATGTGTCTAATTTATCAACATGTCGGTTCTCTGAACCATTCATCTACAAAGCTCATACTAGGTGTTGAAATCCGTCAGCTTCCGCTGGAAGACATCAGTGGGGCAATCAGGATGTACCTTTGATATGCCTTTGATGATTTTCTAGAGTTTTTCCATTCCCGGAGCCCTGTCCTGGACCAGGCTTGTCTGGTGATTGCCTGGCCAACCAGGCTGTTGCTGCTGGCGGCGCACTGGCCCACATATCCATCACACACTGGTTAATCTATTACTTGGTGGAGATAATTGTCCACTTTCCTCTTAAAGACGTATTAATCATCATTTTTCTCTTTCTCAGTAATAATGGTAAAATTAGCGACAAAATATTAGGTAAAAGGACACAAGTGCAACTAATGTGACATTTTATTGTGGCAACGTTTCGCTCTGCAGGAACTTTGTCAATCAAGCCGTTACTAATTTCATGGCAGCTATCTATCTTTCTTATCTGTTCTGTGAATTTCTTAGCTGTTGCTGACGGTGCTTTATATATGAAGACAATTTCCAGATTCCTATTTTTCACATTATAACACAACTTCTACTATATTATATGAAGAATTCAGCCGTTCTGTGCAGCAGAAAGTTTCTTTTACATTGTGACTTACAAACTATAGCTTTTTCCCGTCCAAAACAATGTTATCTCACTGTTTTGGTTCAGTGTGAATTTTGTTAGTACAACTTGTAATGTACCACCTCGTATCACACCTACGGCATATATCCCAGCTTTCTCCAGTACTGAAGAATGAGTTACTTATGCAGTATTTGGGAATCTTTATTGAGGAAACGTTTCGCCAGCCAGTGGCTTCATCAGTCCAATACAGAGAAGAGCGGTGAAAGATGAAGAGGAGTTTGAGGTAATAATTTCTTTAGCCTGGAGCCGACCCCAGGCTGAGGGACTGATTACCTACAGCTCATCCTCTTCTTCCACCGTTCTTCTCTGTATTGGACTGAACTGGCTGGCGAAACGCTTCCTCAATCAAGATTCTCCAATATTGACAATTGTTTCATTCTTAACTTGTTGGTGGTGTTGGGAAAAAGGCAGTTCTGGAAAAAGGGTGGTACTGGGTGCTGGGGTAGTACTGTGTGTTGGGATGGTACTGGGTGTTCGGTTAGTGCTGGGTGTTGTGGTGGTACTGGATGTTGGGGCAGTACTGTGTGTTGTGGTGGTACTGTGTGTTGGGGTGGTACTGGGTGTTGGGGTAGTACTGTGTTGGGGTGGTACTGGGTGTTGGGTTAGTGCTGGGTGCTGGGGTGGTACTGGGTGTTGGGGTAGTACTGTGTTGGGGTGGTACTGGGTGTTGGGGTAGTACTGTGTTGGGGTAGTACTGTGTTGGGGTGGTACTAGGTGTTGGGTTAGTGCTGGGTGCTGGGGTGGTACTGGGTGTTGGGGTAGTACTGTGTTGGAGTGGTACTAGGTGTTGGGTTAGTGCTGGGTGTTGGGGTGGTGTTGGGACAACCATCATGAAGCTGCCATGAAACTCTTTTATTCCTGCTAACGTCGCAGGAACAAATTCCAGTCATTCCAGAGGGTAGGGTGAGCACTGATCCCTGGCCGAGCCCCCTCCAGTGATGGATGTTGCATCTCACACGATGCTCATCTCCCTGCAACTACCTCCACACCTGCCTCCTCCACCTTTCACCTGTGTCCACTCCTCCCACATCCACCTTAAACCACCTCCTACCCTATTATTTCCATCAGCACAATATGGAGGCGTCTCTGGGTCATGGGTTCCTAATATTTCTATCCTTATTTACCCTCTTAGAAGTGTTTATATATTCCCTTAGATAAATTTATTCATTTTCAAAATCCCCCTCAAGGGAGGTTCCTTGACGCTGGTGAGGGGCTCTTGATCCAGGGAATTGGATCTGTGCTCCAGTTCCCTGAATTGAGCCTGAATACCTTCCATCCCCCCACATGCGCTGTATAATCCTACGGGTTTAGCGCTCCCCCATAATTATAATATATAATTTCTTTCAAAATATCTCGAAAATTTGTCATTCTTGCCCTCCTATTTCTTTAACACAGACTTTCTTTAGCAGTTCTTCCTTTCATGTTATCTGTGTCAATGTTTGTAGTGACCTGTTTTTCTCTCTCAAATTTTCCAGTTTTATTTTGTCTCACATGGTCCTGAATGTTGAAACTTTCTCATCAATTTGTCGTGTTACTGATGTGATTTTGTTTTTGTCTTTTATTGGCTCTTTCTGATAATGGTTTGATAATTTTATTGTTTGTTGTGAAGGCATGTCCATGCTTTGTTGTGAAGGCATGTCCATGCTTTGTTGTTGTGAAGGCATGTCCATGCTTTGTTGTTATGAAGGCATGTCCATGCTTTGTTGTTGTGAAGGCATGTCCATGCTTTGTTGTGAAGGCATGTCCATGCTTTGACCTGGTGCTCTCAGCCATTAGGCTATGTTAATGTTTGTTTTACTATCTGGCTCAAAAACAATCTCCGTTTAAGCCAGGAATCTTTTTAATCTATTTCATTTACTTGTTAGGGAACTATATTAGTCTTCTATCTTCATCATAACACGTAGACCCTGTTACCAGTTGTCAAAGGCACTTGTCTATAGATACTTGGCTTGTTGTTGGTAGTGGGTGTGTGTGTGTGCACATACTCGGCCAGGAGCCTAGTATGTGTACACACACACACACACACACACACACACAACACACACACACACACACACACACACACACACACACACACACACACACACACTTGACTCCTGGCCCCGCCTTCTCGACGGCCGCCGCTAGATCCACTCTCCGCTATCCTCAAGAACCCTGTCGTACCCCTTCTCACAGCGATGTATGGATTCCTCATCCCCCACCTCACTCTTCAGGTTGCTCCACTTCCTGACAACTCTGAGGCTCAAGGAAGGTTCCTTGATGTTGGTGAGGGGCTCTTGATTTAGGGAATTGGATCTGTGCTCCAGTTCCCCAAATTAAGCCTGAATGCCTTCCACATCCCCCCCCCAGGTGCTGTATAATCCTCCGGGTTTAGCGCTTCCCCCTTGATTATAATAATAATAATCCACTTCCTGACAACTCTGAGGCTGAAGAAATGCTTCCTAACAACCTTATGACTCATCCGAGTTTTCAACTTCCAGCTCTGTCCTCTTGTTCTTGTGTCCCATCTATGAAACATCCTGTCCCCATTCACCTTGTCAATTTCTCTCAGTGTTTTGTACGTTATATCGTGTGTGTGTGTGTGTGTGTGTGTGTGTGTGTGTGTGTGTGTGTGTGTGTGTGTGTGTGTGTGTGTGTTCGCGCTTGTGTGCGTGCGTGCGGGCGGGCGCGCAGTACGAGTGTTTAATTTACAGCAATTGCCAGAGTTGGCAGTGTGCAGGAGCGTGTGCGGGTAATCCACTATAACTCCAGAACGCTTTGGATAATCGAGTTCAAACTTGACCGGGCGAATGCACACGGCCTTCAGACTAGACCGACTGGCTCCAGCCGATTGACATGAAGACAGACTAGTTGACTGATGAAGTCACTAAAGGGTCTGACTGATTGCAAACCTAGCTGAGTCCACTGCTGTCTATCTGAATCTATCCACATTAGACTGGCTGGTAATCTCAACTGGTTGGATTTAAAACTGGATATTTTTCTTAGGAAAGCACTATTATTCTGCTACGTGAAGCACTAAATCCATGTGGGTTACATGGAGCATGGAATTACGGAGGCTCGATCCTCCACCCGCTGAGGACTGCATCTCTTCACAAGACATTTTCAGTGGGTATTTTTTTCTTGGGTGGGTAGAATTTTAAAAGGTCACAAAACACAACTCTGACTTGTTTCCTGGGTATCGTATCCTGGGTATCGTATCCTGGGTATCTTTTTTTTTTTAAGTCGTATCAAACACTTATTATGGGTATCATATCTCAAGTGTCTTATTCTAGGTGTTGCAGCCTGAGTATCGTTTCCTGGGTATCGCATCCTGGTTATCATATCCTGGTCATCGTCACCGATCATTCCACCCTGGGTACCGTATTCTTTCCACATGAAACTGCTGCATGTTAACGGGAAAAATGACTGGTCAAACAAGAGGCTCAGCGACTGTGTAATCTCGCCAAGGCAATGTTTCTTTCATTATATAATGATTGGGATGCCGGAGATAAGGAAAGTTGCCTTATAAAAACTCGTACAGGAGCTGATGTGGATATGTACACAGCCATGTAGACACACACACACTATGAATGATCATATGTATCAGGTGTTGTTGGAAGTCAAAAGTACACAGAGAGATCCTAAGTCCTGGTTTAGTCAGGGCTGCAGAGAGGAAAAAGTTAAATGCATAAGAGCATGGAAAAAATACAGAACACAGAGGATGGCAGAGAATAGGAGGTAAGCACAATAATGATAAAAGAATGTTAGGATAGGAAGAGAGGTAGAATGTCAGCTTAATAATGATGTAGCAGCGAAGGCCTAATCAAGAAATCCCACTACCATTCAGCTTACAGTCATGTTGTAAACACAACCTTTAGTTCAGTCATGAGAAAGTACTATGTTGTAAAAGCATCTTAACCAATCAGTAGATGGTTCTACGTCGTAAACACCTCTCAGCTAATTACAAACCACGTTATAAACACTTCTCGTCCAATCACAAGATAATACCTCTTAGTAAACACCGCTCTTCGAATCATAAGACACTACATTATTATTATTATAATCAAGGGGGAAGCGCTAAACCCGGAGGATTATACAGCGCCTGGGGGGGGGGGATGTGGAAGGCATTCAGGCTTAATTCGGGGAACTGGAGCACAGATCCAATTCTCTAAATCAAGAGCCCCTCACCAACATCAAGGAACCTTCCTTGAGGGGACATAAGACACTACAACGTTGTAAATACCTATCGACCAATCACGAGACAGTACCAAATTCTGAGGTGTCAGGAAACGCTGTTGTTTTCTTGTAAACACACTCCGTCCCGTAAATCATTTACTAAGGTGAACTCATATTTTCCACGCCATAGTTTCCTGTTTTACTCACTACCTGATAGTCTCGTTCTAATTTTTCTTCATCTCAGTCTCATGTTATTACATTGTATTTTACGTAGCTTTTGTTTTTCCTAGATGACAAAAAATAGCAACGTTTTGTTCATTTAAGGTAATAAAAAATTTCTTGGAAGTAAAATATTTCAAACACACTCTACGTAAAAAGGACACAAGTGCACAAGCCTGACTTTACAAAGCTTCTGGAGAGCGAAACGCTGCCACTATAAAATGTCGCACTTGTGTCCTTTTACCAAACACACTGTCGGTAATTCTGTTATTACAAGTTCTCTCTATACTGCACCTCGTCCCCGTGCTCTTACGTCTGGTTTTTAACGATTTAAACAACCACGATGTCTTCCCTCGCTGCCAGACGTTAACCTGTTTATGTAAATTAGTTATTAGCTGCTATTGGTAAATTTATAATTAGGGCAAAGCAAGAAAAAAAAATCTTGAATAAAATTCAAGTCTGGTGTCGGCTTGAATCGTTCAGAGATAGACGCACGAACAAGCGTTAGTGAAAGGCGATTTGTAACTCGTCCTCCTAACAGAACGTGCGTTTATGTACGCATTACAGTTCGTGTTTTTGCCAGAACTATATAACGTCAAAGCTTAAATATTTCTTATTCTCAATATGGTTAGATTAACGTAAATTAACCTATTTTTACGTTTAGTTAACCGAAAAGGGTAAAAACACAAATTGACGACTTATTGTATGTCTGGCAGCGCGGGGCATGTTGCGACAATAACTAAATAACGCATACTGACGACTTATCGTATGTCTGGCAGCGCAGGGTATGTTGTCTTGCTGAAGCGTCAGTATTCCCACGCACACTTGTTGAACGAAATGGTTACCCGTAGGTTACCTGTACTAGCTTCCCGAGGTCACTGCCCCCTCGGCCCGGTTCCCGACAAGGCCTGCTGGTTGCTGGTCTGATCGTTCAAACTGTTGGTACCCGCCTCCAGACCGGCATGTGCACCACAGACCGGCTGATCAGGACTCAATGTGAGGAATTTGTCGAGTTGCCTCTTGAAGACAGCCAGGGGTGTGAGATACCTTAACTTTACTGGAAATAAGTCACATTGACTCTGTTATCATGGTACTTTTTGTGTGTCTGTAACACCTGTGTGTTCTCAAAACCATTGTAAAAAAATAATGTGTACAATAATAACTTTAAGAAATCTTTTAGTAACAATTACTGCCAAACACTGAATTATATAAAGAGGATGGAAACGTCTGGGAGGGGAAAGACTTGCTCGTTTAGGTCGTTACGAGCGATAAAGAACAGACACAATATCGTGACCGGAACAACACACGTAGGAGCGAGAAGCCTACAACGCCGTTTCGATCCGGCTTTGTAAATGGTCCAAGTCTGACCGAAACGTCGCCGTAAGCCTCTCATATATGCGGGTTGTTTGTGTATTGGAAACTACACAGTACTGTTTACTTTAATGAACGGTGTTGTTCCATGGAGGAGTAGAAGGGGGGAGGGGGAGGGGGTTCAGGAACGAGGCTCACATAAGCGGGTTGCCAACTCTAGCCTAATTGTACATCGCCCAACACACCAGTTTAACTCTTCATGTTGCATAATGCTATAATCACATTCATGGAAAGCGCTAAATTCACATGGTTCATTTAGCATTGTCCTTAATTAAAAAAAATCTCTTATACTAATGAAAACATAAAAAAAAATGACTGATATTTTTATACATATGAAATAAAGAATAACGGGTTTATTATAAATACGTATTATGTTTGAGAGAAAAAAAAATCATGGTTATTTTGGCGAGTTGAAATGAACTGAGAGGGAAGTTTGTACGATAGTTTGGAAGATCATGGTTGCCATAGCAACGAGCAGACGCCAGCCATAACCCCAATGCCAGACGTACAATTTAGGATACTATTTTCTCCCCTAAGCACTTATAACCTTTTGTAATATCAGCATATTGGCAACTCGAGGGATTCATCTGTATCGGGTAAAATTTAATAAGATATTCATTCCTCCAGAGTTAGTCCCAGGGAAAGAGGAGGAAGATTAGCGGGGCTGGCGGGCGTATTAACAGCTGCCAGATTGGCTGCCGGCTGCCACTGGGGATGAACTAGTGGGCAACACTTCCTTGTTTCATAGTCAGTTTCTCACACACTGCTCAACGTCGGTTTCTAAACGTTGTTATATTTTAGTATATGTGGCGAGAGCTTTGTGTTTTTCTTATGAAAATTCTTCAATATTAAGTGGGTTGTGCACTGAAAAAGATTATTTTTTGGGGGGGCTTCGTAGATTTTATTTTGGGAGAACCCAAAAAAGGAAACCCAACCTAGAATTTAATTCCTAATCTAGATTAAATTAGGTTATGCTGGATAACTGTCTGAGTATCTTGCTCTTCCCTCCCGAAATTGGTACACTGTACCATATTTTATAAATAACAAAAAAAAGGCACAATACCGTGACTGGAACGATACACAAATAACCCGCACATAAAAGAGAGAAGCTTACGGCGACGTTTCGGTCCGACTTGGACCATTGACAAAGTCAGTGGTCCAAGTCGGGCTGAAACGTCGTCGTAAGCTTCTCTCTTTTATGTACGGGTTATTTGTGTACCATATTTTAGTTTGGCTTAAAATAGATTATATTAAGTTAGGGTTAATAAATCCTAATGAATAAGACACATCAGCATCACTTGGGTATCTTTATTGCAGAAATGTTAACCCTGCACAACAGGCTTCTTCAGTCGAATACAAACAGCAGTATAAATGACCATAATTTTTAAAGGGGTGGACCGGTAAGCCAGCGGAAGGCCTCGGTCAGATGACCAAAAGCTCCAAAGGCGGGTCATCATCTGACTAAGACCCGCGTCAGGAAACATTTGTCCTGTTTCCTGACGAACCTTACCTAACCTAACAAACAGCAGTGGGATTCTAGATACAGTAAATATTGTTTTGACGTAATTATTTTTGATGCGTGGAACAATCTCCCGAGTAGGGTGATCGAGGCTAGGACCTTGGGTGCCTTTAAAAAGAGATTGGACAAATATATGAGTGGGAGGGGCTGGGTTTGATTGGTGTCATTGGGTACGGGAGGATATTCTTGGGAAGCCTTGGATAGGGGTCGTTTTGATAAGGACCTGCCTTGTGTGGGCCAGTAGGCTTTCTGCAGTGTTCCTCCATTCTTATGCTCTTATGTTCTTATGTAATCAATCCTTCATCCTCGGTAGGTAGTCAGGTAGGTAAGGTTTGTCAGGAAACAGGAAGTGTGTTTCCTGACGCGGGCCTTAGCCATATGATGACCCACCGCTGGAGCTTTGGTCATCTGACCGAGGCCTTCTGCTGGCTTACCGGTCCACCCCTTAAAAATCCTCCAGGAATGCTGCCAGATCTCATATAATCTTAAACGAATCAATATGATTCAGACCCGTGTCAGGAGACACTTGCCGTATCTCCTGACGAATATTATTACAACAGACCTGATATCCAAGAGTAGAAGTGAGATGAAGCTGGAGGTGTTCTCACAAGTGGGCGGGGCCCACGAGTGGAAGTAGTCCATGCTGAACAGTGATCTAGCAAGGGAGTTATCAAAAACTCTCCCTGTACCAAGAAACGACGGTAATGTTGTCTTAGACAAGTATCATACTGATAATATTACTGAGAATAAAATGAACCTTGATGTTCAGATATCTTCATATTAATATGTTAATATTTTGACGTTTTAAATTTAATTTCATTGTTTTAACTAAGTTTAAGTTAATCTGAGTTAAAAAAAAAAAAGGTACAATACCGTGACTGGAACAACACACAGATAACGTAGTCATAAGCTCCTCCCTCCTATGTGCGGGTTATTTGTATATAATTTAAGTTAGGTTGGGCTACGTTAAATTGCAAAAACTTATTAAATGGGACATATCACCACAAACGAGCATATGGACAGAAACTAGCCACCATACGTCTGGCAACCAGATGATCAAGAGGAAAAGAAACCCATATAACGTTCTAACCTGAACGTTTATTACTCGTTGTGTGAGAATGAACTGTATACAAGCTTGCATTAGACAAAATTAGAAAATTAGTAAACCGAGTGGGATCTGTCTGGCAGCGGGGTAGCTGTATTATGCAACTGGTCTCTGGCTAAGAAAGATAATCATCCAAAATTGAACGTTTCATATTTTTTCCCTTGTGCACCTTGTTGCCAGATGTATCGCAGCCTGACCTGAAAACTTGCTTATTTATGGTGAAAGTAACGCTTTTATAAGTTAATATAATCCAACCCAACCTCACCTAACCTAACCTAAACTAACCTAACCTAACCTAAACTAACCTAACCTAACCTAAAGTAACCTAACCTAACCTAACCAAAACTAACCCAACCTAACCAAAACTAACCCAACCTAACCTAAACTAACCCAACCTAACCAAAACTAACCCAACCTAACCTAAACTAACCCAACCTAACCTAACCTAAACTAACCCAACCTAACCTAACCTAAACTAACCCAACCTAACCAAAACTAACCCAACCTAACCTAAACTAACCCAACCTAACCTAACCTAAACTAACCCAACCTAACCTAAAGTAACCTAACCTAACCAAAACTAACCCAACCTAACCTAACCTAACCTAACCTAACCAAAACTAACCCAACCTAACCTAAACTAACCCAACTAAAACTTAAATTAATGTAATTTAAAAAAAAATTGAGAAAAACACAGAAAACGTTGAAAAAAATACGTTTAGCAAAGTGTGAAAAAATGGATTTTATAAAGTGATAATTGTATTTTGACGCTCATATGAGGTTAAGATTTAAAATGATTCACCAGGGTGGACACATGACCCACCAGGGTGGACACATGACCCAGCAGGGTGGACACATGATCCACCAGGGTGGACACATGACCCACCAGGGTGGACACATGACCCACCAGGGTGGACACATGACCCACCAGGGTGGACACATGACCCAGCAGGGTGGACACATGACCCAGCAGGGTGGACACATGACCCACCAGGGTGGACACATGACCCACCAGGGTGGACACATGATCCACCAGGGTGGACACATGATCCACCAGGGTGGACACATGACCCACCAGGGTGGACACATGACCCACCAGGGTGGAGGACATATGATCCATCCTCCTCCCTTACTCTACTTCTCCTTCTCTCCTCCTACTCGCTATTCCCCCCCGCCCCCGCCCCCGCCCTTCCCCTCTCTCTTCCTTTACATCCTCCCCTCTCATCCTCCTCTCCTGCGTGCGCGTGCTCGCGCGCTCACCACCAGGACTCCTACCAAATATTAGTTATTCATAATATTGGTGTAACTTGTGGTCAGAGAGCCGCTGGGAGTCACTCCTCTTTTCATCTTAAATCCTAAATCTTTTCTATACTTGGCAAATAAAAGGAATTAAGATCTTGAGAAAACCTCAATAAACTTGAGGTAAATGTGTATGAGTGATTATATGAGTATATAAGTAAGTATAGGAGTACATGAGTATATTACTATGTGTGAGTTTATGAGTATGTGAGTAATTAGTGTACGAGTGAGTTTGAGTATGTGAGTGAGTGTATTAGTATATGTGTGAGTTATAAATATATGAGTGAGTATATTAGTATGTGGATGAGTATATTAGTATGTGAGTGAACGTGTGTGTCCTGGCCTATCTGTACTCACCTATTTGTGGTTGCAGGGGTCGATTCACAGCTCATGTTAGTTACCATTTTGTCCTAGGTACATGTCGATTAGACACTAGGCCTGTTGTATATGCGTTCGTGTGTGTGTGTGTGTGTGTGTATTAGTTACCAGTTGTTGAAGGCACTTGTTGACAAACACCTGGAATGGGTTTTTAATTTTTGTGTATATGTGAGAGAGAGAGACAGACAGACCAAGAGAGAGAGACAGAGAACGTGTGTGTACTCGCCTAATTGTACTCGGCTATTTCTGGTTGCAGGGGTCGAGTCATAGCTCCTGGCCTCGCTTCTTTGCTCGTCATTACTAGGTACGATATCTCCCTGCTCCAGGAACTCCATAAGTGTGTGTGTGTGTTTCTGTTTCTTTGAGATTAGTAAGTAAGGGAATTAATGAGTGGGTAAATCAGCAATGAACATGGCCTTTAATAATTCGAAATTCGCTAAAAGAAAAAAAAAACGCTGCCTATATCATAACACGCTTTGCACTGCCAGACGAAAACCATCCATGATATATATATATATATATAATATATATATATATATATATATATATATATATATATGGGGAAAAAGAGTTCTTCCTCCGTAAGCCATGTGTGTCGTAAGAGGCGACTAAAATGCCGAGAGCAAGGAGCTAGTAACCCCTTCCGTATACATTACTAAATTTAAAAAGAAAAACTTTCGTTTTTCTCTTTAGGACACCCTGCCTCGGTGGGATACGGCCGGTGCGTTAAAAAAAATCATTGTTGTCGATCATAGTTTTTAACTAAATAAAAGTATTAAATACCAACCCAACCTCGGCAAGGTGGAAACCTTGGGAATGATTCCTTACAGGTGCCGTTCCTTTTCACCTAGTAGTAGTAGGTACCTGTGTGATAGTCTACTGGTGTGGGTGGCATCCTTGGGGGGTAGTATACCTTAGCCATGAGCTGGGCTTTGAAGCAAGCTGAGGTAGGATAACAGCTCTTGGCCTGTAAAATTTATCTGTTCAAAAAAAAAATCAGACTGTGAAAAGGTAGATAGTGATGTAACAATAGTCAGTGAAGAGGTAGTGATATAATAATAGTCAATGAAGAGGTAGATAGTGATGGAACAAGAGTCAATGAAGAGGTAGATAGTGATGTAACAATAGTCAATGGAGAGGTAGTAATATAATAATAGTCAATGAAGAGGTAGATAGTGATGTAACAGTAGTCAATGGAGAGGTAGTGATATAATAATAGTCAATGAAGAGGTAGATAGTGATGTAATAATAGTCAATGAAGAGGTAGTGATATAATAATAGTCAATGAAGAGGTAGATAGTGATGTAATAATAGTCAATGAAGAGGTAGTGATATAATAATAGTCAATGAAGAGGTAGATAGTGATGTAATAATAGTCAATGAAGAGGTAGTGATGGAACAATAATGAACGAGGAGGTAGATAGTGATGGAACAATAATGAACGAGGAGGTAGATAGTGATGGAACAATAATGAACGAGGAGGTAGATAGTGATGGAACAATAATGAACGAGGAGGTAGATAGTGATGGAACAATAATAAACGAGGAGGTAGATAGTGATGGAACAATAATGAACGAGGAGGTAGATAGTGATGGAACAATAATAAACGAGGAGGTAGATAGTGATGGAACAACTGTTAATAAAACAGATGAGTTAAAAAAAAGCAAATACTTGTAAGTATAGGAAACTGACAGCCGAAATTCTTAAGGTCTTGATCAGTGGTCTTCAACCTGTGGGTCGAGGACTCAATTTGTGGGTCGAGGACCCAACCTGTGGGTCGAGGACCCAACCTGTTCTTATAGTATGTTATAATTACACAGCACTTAACATTTTGATTGTCCAGTTCTTTGAACATGTGTATAACATTACCATACTAATACTGTCATTATCACCATACTAACATTGTCATTATCACCAGACTAATATTGTCATCATCACCATACTAACATTGTCATTATCACCAGACTAATATTGTCATCATCACCAGACTAACACTGCCATTGTCACCAGACTAATACTGTCATTATCACCATACTAACATTGTCATTATCACCAGACTAATAATGTCATCATCACCAGACTAATACTGTCATTATCACCATACTAACACTGTCATTATCACCAGACTAATACTGTCATTATCACCATACTAACACTGTCATTATCACCATACTAACATTGTCATTATCACCAGACTAATATTGTCATTATCACCATCTAAAACTGTCATTATCACCAGACTGACACTGTCATTATCACCAGACTAACACTGTCATTATCACCAGACTAATACTGTCATTATCACCATACTAACACTGTCATTATTACCAGACTAATACTCCCATTATCACCAGACTAATACTTCTCATTATCACCAGACTAACACTGTCATTATCATCAGACTAATACTGTCATAATCACCATACTAACACTGTCATTATCGCCAGATTAATACTGTCCTTAACACCAGACTAATGCTGTCATTATCACCATACTAACACTGTCATTATCACCAGACTAATACTGTCATTATCACCATACTAACACTGTCATTATCACCAGACTAATACTGTCATTATCACCATACTAACACTGGCATTATCACCAGAATAACACTGGCATTATCACCAGAATAACACTGGCATTATCACCAGAATAACATTGGCATTATCACCAGAATAACACTGGAATTATCACCATAATAACACTGGCATTATCACCAGAATAACACTGGCATTATCACCAGAATAACACTGGCATTATCACCAGAATAACATTGGCATTAGAAGTTCCCGCTGGTATAACAGAAATCATAATCACAATGCAAGTAAAGCTTCACAAAGTCATTTTTTTCACGTTCTAGAATCCATATCCATAATTTGTTGTTTGCCGTTGGCCTTAAAGTCCGCATATTTAAGCAAAAGTAGAAATATTCCAATCATATATGCAAACCGAGATGCTGGGTTCTTCGGTAGGTATTCCTCCCATAGAAGCAGCCCTTACTCCATGGAACGAGGAACTCAAATCTGGGGACCGGTTTTCAGGAGGCCATATTACTATAACCACGGGAAAGCGTCTGGGGAACTGGAGGTAATCAATTATATCCTAAGGAGAGAAATTATGGCTCCCATTCGTCACATCAAGAGCCTTTCAGGATCATGATGACGCCCCTTCAAAGGAATAAGCTGTATTGTTGTTGCTATTTCAGCTTCCGTAGGTAGCATATTCCAGTGATCAATGAATCCGTAAATATGCTTGTCTATATTTGTGTTGCGCATCTCAACTCGGAGTTTCATGCCATTGTTGATGTTAATAGTTCATCGTCGCCTCTCGTGACACATTTGCTTAGTAACTTAATTGTATGAATAAGGTTTCTTGTAGACCTTTTTTGCTAATCGTTTTTCACCCTTCAAGTATGGAGAAAGGCACTGTGGTGCCTTGATTCCAGGAAGGCCTTTGATCAAAGAAATTAAATCTACCCTTCTCTTCCTCTGAATATGCCCGATTGCATCCTCTTTATACAGGTGTTAGTCCCTCTAAATAAATATTGTAATAGTATTAAAATAATTTTAGATGTTTTTCAGAAGTGAATTTTCAGGCTAAGAGCTGTTACCTGTGACAGCTCATTAGAATGCCCAACCCTGTCTGTGGTATACTAGCGCCCTCCGCGATGCCAGCCATAACCCTGGTACCTATATACTGCTGGGTAAACAGGGGCAGCAGGTATAAGGAGACTTGTCTATACATCTCGTACCGCTCATTAGGTACTTGTCTAGTGCATACAGTACTAGTATAGTCTCCTCATACCTAATAAAACATGTTGAGGTGCACTGTTTACAAAATGAATTAACCTTGTTAGCTTTATAAACAAAGGTAATTAATTTGTATCTTGCTAATATTTTGCATAATTTAATTTTATTCTGATTATGAGGTTCAAAATCATTTTAAATATGAAATTATGTAAATTTAAGCTTCCTAAATATAAAAATTTATGGTTCCCAGCAAGAAATTTAATATTGAGGCATCAGTGTGTGCTACAGAAAATTTAATGTTTTATCCATCATGGTGTTTTTTGTCAAGTTCCTTAACTATAATGAGCTTTAACGTGTGTGCCATAGAAACATTATCATTTCCAGAGTTTTTACTTTAACTTACCTAACTATTAAACTTAGTCTTCTGATGGCTTTGCCTCTCGTTTCTAGACACTGTACAGTGTAGCATGAAACCTAGTATTCTGATGGCACTATTACTCGTTTCTAGACAGTGTTTAGTATCAAACTTGGTATTCTGATGGCACTGCATGTCGTTTCTAGACTGTTTAGTGTACTTAAGATCACCGCATATGTCTGCTCGAAGGTCCTTTGGGCATGGCTGCCCCTTTTTCAGGTATTGTACACTCGTGTCTGATAATGTATTTCTTTGTACTCGTCAACAATGCCACACATCCTAAACTTCTCTTACAACTTCGTCAGCCCGTCCACGTCCCTCTGAATAATACTACATTCAACAGTAAAGAAGAGAAAGCGTAAGGAAAGAGGGAGAGAAAAAAACGAGGAAAAGGAAGGGATGACGGGTGACTGGGTGGAAGGGTGGGGGAGAATTAGTTATTGTGAAGATGAATCATTAGCCCGGAATATATACAATACATATAGGTATGGTATACTAGTGTCGGGAGCTGGTATGAAGCACCCCAGGATGCGACCCACGATAGTCTAGCAACAGCCTATGCCGATGTACTACTAAGTGAACAGAAGCAACAAGTTTAATGATAGAAAGTTCGAATCGTACAGATATGCTCGGAGACAGACAGACAGACAGACAGACAGGAGGAGGATAAGAAGAAGGAAGACCTGAGAGACAGAGACATTGCATCTCCTTGGCCATCTTTTTATGGTAAAATTATGAAAATCGTCTGTTTATTGAATAATTATGCAAATTAAATCTCAAAACTAATATTAGCCCTCAATTCGATATTAAAATCCGAGAATACGTCCTACTCTAAACCCAATTAAGGAGGAGAATGAAAATGTTAGTTGAGAAATAGAAAAAAAAGTTTACTCTTTCGTCTATGAAGCCAACATTTTTGCTTCTTTTCTACAACAGGGTCGGGGGTCACTTTTTTTCGTTTTTTTAATTGGAAACAGCAGAGTGCTGCTCTCCTATTCAATATGATAGTCACACGGTGGAAACAAAGGTAACCATGTTACCAAGTTATAATCCATCAGTCAGGATGGGGCTCATACAAGGTATTGAAATCTGTCAGCCTGAGCTGGGAGACTTCAGTGGGGCAGTGAGGACATCGTCAAGTATTCCAGAAAGAGTTGATCAGCTACGAGAGCTTCAAAGGTTTCGTTCCAGCAGAGCTGGAGTTGCTATCACTTGCGAATCACCATCTCTCAAGTAGCCTATCCCATACACAAGAGAAATGGAATTTTTATGAAGATATCTTCATCTCAGAGCGTGAGCAAAAGAAAATTGTACAAAGGAGATTCTTTTCAAGAATATGTAGATGGAGAATACCTTGATGTTGGCGAAGGGATTTTAATCCAAGAAATTGGAGCTTCCCACCTCTTCCTCCGATAAAATCTGTTTACTTCCCATTGATTAGGCGATGTTTGGGTCTAGTGACTCCCAGGCGAAAACAACATATATTTCAGTCGATGCGCTGTCAGAGAAAAGAATCCCTCTATATCATGAGCTCAGCGTCCTCTGTCTTAATGAACGCAGATTAGTGCAGGGCAGACATAACACTGAATCGCAGTAAAATATTAAAAAAAGATATTTGTACGTGTGTGTATGTATATACTGCGTGTGACCCAATAATGTTTACATAAATAACTCAATACGATTGTGACAGGATAAAAACATGTAAAAGTTCATTACCACTGTAGCTTGTTCAGCTATCAAAACTGTGGTCCAGTCCCTGGACCCATTATGTACCTCTGTAATCCTTGACTACCGCCCACAGGATGGGTATGGTGTGACTACCGCCCACAGGATGGGTATGGGGTGACTACCGCCCACAGGATGGGTATGGGGTGACTACCGCCCACACGATGGGTATGGTGTGACTACCACCCACAGGATGTGTATAACGTGACAACCGCCCACAGGATGGGTATGGTGTGACTACCGCCCAGACGATGGGTATGGTGTGACTACCGCCCAGACGATGGGTATGGTGTGACTACCACCCACAGGATGTGTATGGTGTGACTACCGCCCACAGGATGTGTATGGTGTGACAACCGCCCACAGGATGGGTATGGTGTGACTACCGCCCACAGGATGGGTATGGTGTGACTACCGCCCACAGGATGGGTATGGTGTGACTACCGCCCACAGGATGGATATGGGGTGACTACCGCCAACAGGATGGATATGGGGTGACTACCGCCCACAGGATGTGTATGGTGTGACAACCGCCCACAGGATGGGTAAGGTGTGACTACCGCCCAGAGGATGGGTATGGTGTGACTACCGCCCACAGGATGTGTATGGTGTGACAACCGCCCACAGGATGGGTATGGTGTGACTACCGCCCACAGGATAGGTATGGTGTGACTACCGCTCACAGGATGGATATGGGGTGACTACCGCCCACAGGATGGATATGGGGTGACTACCGCCCACAGGATGTGTATGGTGTGACAACCGCCCACAGGATGGGTATGGTGTGGCTACCACCCACAGGATGGGTATGGTGTGACTACAGCCCACAAGATGGATATGGTGTGACTACCGCCCACAGGATGGGTATGGTGTGACTACCGCCCACAGGATGGGTATGGTGTGACTACCGCCCACAAGATGGGTATGGTGTGACTACCGCCCACAGGATGGGTATGGTGTGACTACCGCCCACAGGATGGGAATGGTGTGACTACCGCCACAGGATGGGTATGGTGTGACTACCGCCCACAGGATGGGTATGGTGTGACTACCGCCCACAGGATGGGTATGGTGTGACTACCGCCCACAGGATGGGTATGGTGTGACTACCGCCCACAGGATGGATATGGTGTGACTACCGCCCACATGATGGGTATGGGGTGACTACCGCCCAAAGGATGGGTATGGTGTGACTACCGCCCACAGGATGGGTATGGTGTGACTACCGCCCACAGGATGGGTATGGTGTGACTACCGCCCA
>NC_069482.1:13549895-13554895 GCF_026875155.1 Cherax quadricarinatus
GCGTTTCTGGATGGCGTTTCTGGAGGGTGTTTCTGGAGGGTGTTTCTGGAGGGTGTTCCTGGAGAGTGTTTCTGGATGGAGTTCCTGGATGGCGTTCCTGGATGGCGTTTCTGGAGGGTATTTCTGGAGGGTGTTTCTGGAGGGTGTTTCTGGAGGGTGTTTCTGGAGGGTGTTTCTGGAGGGTGTTCCTGGGGGGGTGTTCTGGAGGGTGTTCCTGGAGGGTGTTTCTGGAGGGTGTTCCTGGAGGGTGTTCCTGGGGTCAACGCCCCCACGGCCCGGTCTATAACCAGGCCAATAATTCCAAAAAAAAAATATTGGCCTAGTTACCGTACACCAGCACTAAAAAATTGAAGTCTATTGGATGAGGCCTTACTGTGTTATGAGAGAAATAAAAAAAAAACAAAAGCGTAACTTCAGAAGAAGGGAAAGAGAAAAGAATATGACAAAAAATCTGTTAAACGCTTAAAGATCGCTCTTCATAATGTTAATTGTTTTCTTTCTTCATTATTTTTATCCTTTTTTTTTGTTGTGTGTATATTATGTATCTTTTATGGTTATGAGGACAAAGTGCTTTGTAAATGTTACTACTACTAACACTGCTACTATTACTACTACTGCTAATACTACTACTATACTACTACTATACTACTACTATACTACTACAATACTACTACTACTACTACTATACTACTTTCTATAAATACTACTACTACTACTACTACTACATCTACTACTATACCTACTAACTACTACATACTACTACACTACTACTACTATACTACTACTTTCTATACTACCTTTCTACTACTATACTACTACATACTACTACTACTATACATCTACTACATACTACTAAATACTACTATACTCTTTATACTACTACTATACACTACTACTCTACTATACTACTACTATACTACTTACTCTACTAACTACTACAATACACTACTATACTACTACTACTATACTACTACCTACTATACTATACTACTTACTACTACTACTAAACTACTACTATATAATCTACTTACTACTACTAACTACTACTACTAATAAATACTAAACTGCTACTATACTACTAAATATACTACTACTATATACTACTACTACTACTATACTACTTACTATACTACTTACTACTACTTTCTACTATACTACTTGCTTTCTATACTACTCACTACTATACTACTATACTAAATACTACTACTACTACTACTAATACTCTATACTACTACTATACTACTACTACTATACTACTACTATACTACTACATACTACTACTGTACTACTACTACTATGACTAACTACTACTATACTACTATACTACTACTCTATACTTTCTACTATACTACTACTACTATACATTACTACTATACTACTATACACTACTACTATACTACTACTATTACTAACTACTATACTACTACTACTAGTACTCACTATACTATATACTACTATACATATACTACTATACTATTACTACTACTAAATATACTACTAACTACTACATACTACTAACTACTATACTACAAATATACTACTACTAACTACTATACTACCCACACTAACTACTACACTAACTACTTACTACATACTATACTACACTACTATACTTTAAATGCTACTATACTATACTACTATACTAATTACTATACTACTAACAATACTACTACTGTATACTTACTACTATACTACTACTACTACTACTACTACTACTACTACTATCTAACTACTACTACTACTACTACTACTATACTACTACTACACTACTAACTATACCCCACTACTATACTCTATACTATACTATCTACTACTACTCATTCTACTACTATACACTACACTACTACTACTATACATCTTCTACTACATACTACATTACTACTACTATAAATACTCTACTACTATTACTACTACTATACTACGCTAGTACTATAGTATTCAACTATATACTACTACTAACTTACTATGCTAATACTAATGCTACACTAGGCTACTAATATTACTACACTACTACTACTACTGATTGTATTTCTTACTTATACTATATTACTACTACTACTATACTACTTCTAACTAAACTACTATACTACACTTACTACTACTATACTACTATACTACTACTTACTATACTACTACTATACTACTATACTTTCTACAACTACTACTACTATACTATACTACTATACTACTATACTAATACTGACTACTGCTAAACTATTACTACAACTACTTACTCTACTACTATGTAATATACTATATTACTACTTACTATAACTACTATACTGTACTTACTACATATTACACACTACTAACTACTACTACATATCTACTATATACTACTACTATACTACTACTACTACTAACTACTATATACTACTATACTATACTACTTATACTACTAATACTACTACTACTATATATACTACTATACTACTACTATACTACTACACTATACAACTAACTACTATACACTACTACATACTTACTACTATACACTACTTACTATATACTACTATACTACTAATACTATTACTATACTACTACTATACTACTCTACACTACTACTATAATATTACTACTACTACATACTATATATACTACTACTATACTATATACTACTACTACTATACTACTACTATACTATATTACTACTACTACTATACTATATACTACTTTCTACTACAATACTACTATACTACTACTATATACACTACTACTACTATACTACATACTTTATCTTACTGTACTATATTACTTTACATAACTACTATAACTACTATATTATACTTTATCACAACTACATACTACTACTAGACTATACACCTATGTCTATAATATATACCCTTGATACTACTACTGTCTATTTTAAATACTAGTTTTCTACTTATTACTATTAATATACTTATACTATTCACCTAACTACTTACTATATATATTGTACTAGTACTATTATAGACTAACTGTCTTATACTATATACACTACTTAACATACTGGAACTATATCTTATATCACTCACCATTTACTATATTAATGTGTATCACTACTAATACCTACTCTAACTAAACTATACTACTACTACTGGCAGAATTACACAATATCTAAACTTATCTGATTCTACTATTTAGTCGTACTATATCTCAGTTTAAAGTGATCCATCATCCACTAATTTCGCACTCCTATTAATTCAACTAATTTCTTAACCTACTATACATCGTAAACATTTTCTACACTTACTACGCGTTTACAAAAGATCAAAACCAATATATACTCCTTACTAACCACTACTTTGTATAACACTACAACTATTTATACTCTGTAAAGCCATCTATTTGCATATAAATACTATTTCTAAAATATTATATCATATTTTACATACTATATTACTACTACTTTTTATTACTACAACATCAATACTATACTACTATATTTACTACTACTTCTATATTACACTACTATATACTAACTACTATATTACTATATACTACTTATACTACACTATATTACTACTACTACTACTATATATACTACTATACTATACTACTACTACTTACTACTACTATTACTATACTACTACTAATATTACTATAATACTACTACTATATACTACTAACTATATTATATACTACTACTATATACTCTACTAATATACTATACTACTACTATACACTAGCTATCTACTATACTATACTACTATGACTATATATACTACTATGATACTACTACATACTACTACAACTACTATACTACACAACATATTTACATACTCCTAACTACTATGATACTAGTACTATACACTATTTCTATTACTACTACTACTATACTATCATATACATACTACACATCTTACTATACTACTACTTACATACAACATATACTACTACTATACTATACTACTACTACATACTATACATACTCTATAACTATACTACAACTATATACTGTTACTATACAAATTTATACTACTACTACTATACTACTACTAAATATACTACTACTATACATACTCTACTATACACTATACTATTACTATACTTATCTATCTACAACTACTATATTACTACTACTATATACTATACTACTACTACTATTACTACTACTACTATACTTACTTACTACTACTATAAATACTACTATACTACTACTACTATTATTATTACTACTATATACTATCACACACTATCTACTACTATCTACTACTATACTATACATACTATACTACAATACTTTCTATACTACCTTATACTACTACTATAGTCACTACTAAACTTATTACTATACTACTTACTACTACTTTATTATATACTATACTACTATTACTAACTACTACACTACTTACTACATACTACATCTACTATACTACTATACTATACTACTACTTATACTATTTACTACTACTTAAACTACTACTAAAAACTATATTACTACTATGTACTACTACTATATTACTACTACTATACTACTACTACTATACTAACTACTATACTAAATACTATACATACTAACTAGTACTATATATACCCCAATACTTACTATACTATATTACTACTACTCACTATACTACACTACTATATACTACTACTTACTACTTAATTATATATCTAAGTATACTATAGTACTATAACAAATTTAATAACTACTACATACTACTCAATTTACTAGCTAGTACTAATTTAACTATCGCTAAACAATAATCTTTACTAAACTGTCATACTACAGTGCTCTACTATTATACATATATACTACTACCATTACCCTATACCTACAATTTTCTGGACTGTATTAAAAACTGTTACTACTATACACAAATACTATAACAAAGGAATAAATATACTTACTATACTACAATTTACTGTTATATGGTGTATCTACGTAAAACTATCTAACTAATCTACTAAATATTGCTACACTTATACACTATCTAACTTACTCTAGTTCTACTCTATTCAGTACTCTATACTCAAGCTACAGTACACCCCCTCCTCTACTTAGGTTCACTACT
>NC_069482.1:13559895-13607395 GCF_026875155.1 Cherax quadricarinatus
CGTGTGTATCACCGATACATATATAATATATATATATATATATATATATATATATATATATATATATATATTATAATTTATTACATTCGATCTGAAATTTTTTGTACAATTCCCATCACTGAGTACGTTTGCTCCTGGTCATGAGTGTCACCAACTACGTCTCCGCCAAACCCCCTTCCTCACAACCTCCTGTCCCCTATAACCTTCCCCTTTCCTACCACCACCCCTCCGTGAATCTCCCCTTTCTCACCACGACTATAATATCTACCCCATCACCCTCCCTCCCCCACCCCACTACTACCCTTCCCCCACAATTACCTCACCTCCACCTCCCATTACATTCCAAGCCCTCTTCCCATCCATCCCCACCCCTCCACCACCCCGTACCCGACCATCGACCACCGCCACCCCCTACCACCCTTCCCCACCCCCTTCCCCACCACCTTCCCTTCCCTTGGTCCATTACACCGTACTGCCGAAATATCGCTTTTTAGCTCTCAATAATTCGAAAACTGGCACATTTCCGACACGTGACACGGAAACATTCCACGATCCCCAGAAACCACCAACCTCACCTAAAAAAGAACAATAATAACGCAAAATTTGTAGCTCTCATTAATTAAAAATGGAATTATCTGATCAGTGATGACATTTGGTCAAATTGCAGTGACACGAACGACAAAAATGTACAGAGGAAATCGTTAAATGATTGCTTTTCATATAAATTGGGAATAATGGGACAATATTAAGTGTTGCGTGAACTTTCAAATTGATTAGTCGATTTTTATACCATTATTTGTCTATCAATTGTGGCAAATTTGCAAAACAACTAAAGGAGGCATACAATTTCTATTTCTGTGTATATTACACATAGGGTATATGAAATTGTTGAGGTCGCATGTGATAGAATGTCATGCCCAATAACCTAGAGAACTACTCTAGAAACGGGTGTAAGAAATTAATATATTAATATATATATATATTATATTATATACTATATAGAAATATACTCATTATTAAACTTTTACAATATATAATATATATATATATAATATATATATATATTATATATATATATATATATATATAATATATATATATATATATATATATATGCAATAAGATCACAGTAAACAGGATTTCAGAATATGCAAAACAACCACTGTGAAAGAATAGAGAAATTCCAAGCGCTTTCGTGACTACTCACATTATCAAGGAACAATGAAAGTAAAGCATCAAAGGAAGGTATATGAAGGGGTAGCCCACAAATCACTATCAGATCCCACAACTAAGAAACACCTGACGCGCGACTCATAAGAAAGGGAACACTGCAGCAGGCCCGCCGGCCCAACTAGACAGGTCTTTCACACAACCCACCAACAAACTATTCTACCCAAGAAATAAGAATTTTAAAAATTATTATTTGTCCAATGTATTATTACTTTCTTCCCAAATTCTATTAATTATAAATGGATCTAATTTATATAAACCAAAGGAAATATATTATTGTCAAAACTGCTTTTTATGAAACAAGATTCAATTATATTCCTGTCGACCATGGACTTGCTTGATACTACTTTCTCAACTTTTTGAAAATCAATTGGATGGTTAAAATCTTTTACATGAATAAATAGAGCATTGGAATTTTGTCCAGTTCTAATGCTACATTTATGTTGCTTTTAATCTTAGTTCGAGATTTTTACCAGTTTGACAGTAATAAACTTTATCGCAAATTTTACAAGGAATCTTATAGACATATATATATATATATATATATATAATATATATATATATATATATATAATATATATATATATATAAATATATATTATATATATATATATTATAATGTCGTGCCGAATAAGTAAAACTTGAGATTTTGGCTTAAATAGCAAGGCAGTTCTTGCCGAAAAAGGCAAGCGAAAATATGTGTATGTAATAATTTTGCAAAAATCATTCTGAATCTAACGAGAAAAAAATATTTCGTTGCGTTTGTCTATTATTAATTTATTGTAAACTTATATAAAATATATTTAGTTGGATTTGGCTAAATTAAATTGCGTTTGTTATAATGAGGTTAGGTAGGTTTTCTAAGGTTCTTTTGGTGCAAAATTATTAATTTTTACATTAACGTAAATGAAGAAACATATCTTTAAACGTATAAGAGAAAATTCCAGAGAGGACTTAATTTTAAATAAGTTTAAATAGTTTTGTGATAAAAAAATTTTTTTTATCATTTTAAGTAACAAATATATCAATAAATGCACAGAAATTCTGTTTTAAATATCTGTTTTTAGGGCAATTCTGCCTAATTCACCGATTTTGTTTACTAGTCGAGATATATACACCGAGACGTGTATATTCGGTTAGTGTATATACACAGATGTATATTTGTCGGCATATGTTATTCACTTTGAGATTTGTATGTTAGTATATACACATATTGACACCAACTCTTCCTTACTCTAGCCAAAAAATGTCGACGATTTAAACTCCCTCGTGACGGACGGACAAACACGGACACAGACGGATACACACACACACACACACACACACACACACACACACACACACACACACACACACACACACACACACACACACACACATACATACATACATACACACCATACGCACACACACACAACATACACACACATACTTTCACACACAACACACACACACACACTTTCACACACACAACACACACACTTTCCCACACACACACACACACACACACACACACACACACACACACACACACACACACACACAGCGAAGAGGCGGGACCAAGAGCTGTGAATCGACAACTGCAGCCACAAATAGGCAAGTTCAAATAGGTAAGTACACACCAGGTTCCCTGGCAAACCTAAGAAAAGCATTTCGACACCTTAGCAAGGAATCGTTCAAGAGACTGTACACCGTGTATGTCAGGCCCATACTGGAGTATGCAGCACCAGTATGGAACCCGGCACCTGGTCAAGCATGACAT
Source organism: Cherax quadricarinatus (assembly GCF_026875155.1). Classification (NCBI taxonomy): domain Eukaryota; kingdom Metazoa; phylum Arthropoda; class Malacostraca; order Decapoda; family Parastacidae; genus Cherax; species Cherax quadricarinatus. The sequence continues at coordinate 13,562,888 of NC_069482.1, forward strand.
GAAATTAAGAAGAGGCTCGGTAAGGCTCGTGCAAAAGGGAGAGGGTGGACCTATTAGCGACCAACAGAGGTGGGGCCAGGAGCCATGAATCGACCCCCGCAACCACAACTAGGTGAGTACACACACACACACACACACACACAGGATGTTCCAGAGATGGGACACAATTTGAAGCTGAAGACTCAGACGAGTCAGAGGGATGTTAGGAAGCATTTCTTCAGTCATAGTCGTCAGGAAGTGGAATAGCTAGCAAGTGATGTAGTGGAGGCAGGAACCATACATAGCCTTAAGACGAGGTATGACAAAGCTCAGGGAGAAGAGAGAGGACCTCGTAGCGATCAGTGAAAAGGCGGGGCCAGGAGCTGAGTCTCGACCCCTGCAACCACAATTAGGTGAGTACAATTAGGTGAGTACACAAAGCTTTGCAATGAGACTGGTCCCGGAGTTAAGGGGTATGTCACACGAGGAGAGGTTAAGGGAAATTGACCTGACGACACTGGAGGACAGGAGGGATAGGGGGGACATGATTACGACATATGAAACACTGAGAGGAATTGACAAGGTGGACAGAGACAAGATGTTCCAGAGATGGGACACAGCAACAAGGGGTCACAATTGAAAGCTGAAGACGTAGATGAGCCACAGAGTTGTTAGGAAGTATTTCTTCAGTCACAGAGCTGTGAGGCAGTGAAATAGTCTGGAAAGTGAGGTGGTGAAGGCCGGATCCATACAAAGCTTTAAGAAGAGGTATGATAAATCTCACAGAGTAGGGAGTGAGTGACCAAGTAGCAGCCGGTAAAGAGATGGGGCCAGGAGCTATGAGTCGACCCCCGCAACCACAATTAGGTGAGTACAGTTGAGTAAATACAACTACGAAGAGCCTCGGTGGCGCAGTAGGCAGCGCGTGAGTCTCATAATCTCAAGGTCGTGAGTTCGATCCTCACTCGGGGCAGCTGTTTTTCTAGCGAAGAGGCGGGGCCAAGAGCTGTGACTCGACCCCTATAGCTACATATAGGTGACGGGTGCGAGAGTGTATACAGGAGGAGGAGGAGGAGGAAGAATCTTATTTGCTTCTCTGCGACTAAAGGAAGATACAGTCTTATCTTCTACCTATGTCCTCCACGCTCGTGATTTCCCTTATTGCTCGCTTCTCCTTTCTTCCTGACATCCGCTGACATGTATGTGCCTTTCTTCCCGCACTCTTCATCGCATCTTTACTCACTTTTCCGAAATTATTTTAATCGACATTTCTCATGGCAGTCTTTCATTGAACTGAACCTGGACTTGGGAAAGCGACTGACAGTTCTGTTACGAGTGACTATTGTATTTCCGTGTCTTGTATACAATACCAACAAATCTGTTAATAGAGAATAAAAAGGCACAATACCGTGACTGGAACATTGACAAATAAACCGCACATAGGAGAAAGAAATTTATGATGTCTGTTAATAACAGACATCATAATATGGTCTTTTATTGCGATGACGTTTTGCCCACCAGGGACTTCATCAGTTAATGAAGTTCTGGTGAGCGAAACGTCTTCAAAACAGCATATTGTGTGACTATTAATGCTCAGGAGGATTTTGTGATGAGCTTCTTGGGAGTGGGAAAGAGAACTTTAGGGAGTGGGGAAGAGAGTTTTTGGGAGTGGGGAAGGGAGGTCTTGAGAGTTGGAAAGAGAGCTCTGGGGAGTGGGAAGGGAGTTTTTGGGAGTGGGGAAGGGAGGTCTCGGGAGTGGGAAGGGAGGTCTTGGGAGTGGGAAAGAGAGTTTTTGGGAGTGGGGGAAGGGAGGTCTTGGGAGTGAGGAAGGTTTTAGGAGTGGAGAAGGTCTTGGGAGTGGAGAAGAGAGCTCTTGTGACTGGGGAAAAACTTAGGAGTAGGGAAGGCAGATCTTGGGAGTGGGGAAGGTCTTGAGAGAGTGGGGAAGGGATGGCTTGGGAGAGAGGGAAGTGGGGCAGCGGGGGGGGGGGTGAGGGGAGGGGAGGCAGGATGGTGGTGTGGGGATGAAGGAATGTTGATGACTTGAGAGCACAGACTTGGTTATACTAACACTGTTGTTTCTACGATCATTATTTGTGTTGTCTGCCAACCTCTGTCACAGACTGTCCACCACCAGTACCACCACCACCAGTACCACCACCACCACCACCAGTACCACCACCACCACCAGTACCGTCACCACCAGTACCACCACCAATACCGCCACCAGTGCCACCAGTACCATCACCACCACCACCAGTACCACCACCACCAGTACCGTCACACCAGTACCGTCACAACCAGTACCTCCACCACCAGTACCATCACCACCAGTACCATCACCACCAGTACCACCACCACCACCAGCACCGTCACCACCAGTACCACCACCAATACCGCCACCAGTGCCACCACCAGTACCACCACCACCACCAGTACCACCACCACCACCACCCCCAAACCAGTACCACCACCACCACCAGTACCGCACCACCAGTACCACCACCACCAGTCACCACCACCACCAGTACCACCACCAATACGCCACCATGCCACACCAATACCGCCACCAGTACCACCACCACCAGTACCACCACCACCACCAGTACCACCATACCGCCACCAGTGCCACCACCACCAGTACCATCACCACCACCAGTCCACCACCAGTTACCATCACCACCACCAGTACCACCACCACCAACCAGTACCGTCACCACCAGTACCACCTCCAATACCGCCACCAGTGCCACCACCATCACCACCAGTACCACCACCACCACTACCACTACCAGCACCACTTAGCATACCACTACCAGTACCACCACCACTACTCCACCACCATACCAATACCACCACTACTACCACCACCACCACTACTACCACCACCACCACTACCACCACCACCACCACACCACCACCACCACTGCTACCACCACCACTGCTACCACCACCACTAGCACCATCACCACTACCACTACTATTACCACCACCACTAGCACCATCACCACTACCACTACTATTACCACCACCCTGAACACCCCTAACACTACTACCACCACCCTGAACACCCTTAACACCTCTCAACACCACCACCACCACTACCGAGACATCAACGTCTGAATAATAATAATATCTTTATTTACTACAAGTACATGTACAAGGTATACAGGAGTAGCTGACAACAGTGACACACTATAGAAAGCCCCTTGCTATGCTCAGCATGTCGGGCAAATTAGGTCAGTGTCCCAGGATGCGACCCACACCAGTCAACTGACACCCAGGTACCCATTTTACTGATGGGGAACAGACAACAGGTGGAAAGAAACACGCCCAATGTTTCTGCTCTGGCTGGGAATGGAACCCAGGCCCTCGCCGTGTGAAGCGAGAGCGTTAGCCACCAGGCCATCAGAGCCAATGGCTTATACTCTCTTCGTGTCATCAGCGAATTTGCTTATATCACTAGTCATTCCCTCGTCAAGGTCATTTATATATATTATAAACAACAACTGGCCTAAAACCGATCTCTGCGGAACGCCACTCTTTACAGATCCCAACTCAGATTTAACCCCATTTATGCACACTCTCTGCTTCCTATTGGTGAACCATGGATTCTATCCATGACAACACTTTTTCCCCAATGCCATGAGCAGCCACCTTCTTCGACAGTCTCTGATGTGGTACTCTATCAAAAGCCTTACTAAAATCTAAATAAACAATATCGAATTCTTTATCATGAACAACGGCCTCAAAAGCCTCACTGAAGAAAGTTAATAAACTGGTTAGGCAGCAACGGCCCCTGGTGAATCCATGCTGAGTATCATTAATCAAATTATGCCTATCGAGATGGCTTCATATATTTTCAGCTATAATTGACTCTAGTAATTTGACTACAATTGAAGTTAGGCTTATTGGGCGGTAATTTGACGGTAACGACTTGTTCCCTGCTTTAAAAAGAGGAATTACATTAGCCATCTTCCACATATCAGACACTACACCTGTTTGAAGAGATAAATTAAAAATATTAGTTAACGTTCACAGAGTTCCATTTTGTATTCCTAAAGAACCCTTGAAAAAAGGGTCATCAGGACCGGGCGATTTATTTTGCTTCAAACGGTCTATCAGTTTGATAACCATTTCGCTAGTGACTGATATTACATAATTTATATTCTTCAGGCCAATTAAGAAACCTAATTATTGGGATATTATTAGTGTCTTCCTGAGTGAAAACGGAGAGAAAATTATTATTAAAAATAGAGCACATTTCATACTCTTTGTCAGTAAGATACCCATAGTTAATTTTAAGGGGACCTATCTTATCTCTAACTTTTCTTCTGTACACCTGGGAAAAAAAAACCACCACTACCATGACCACCACCACTACCATGACCACCACCACTACCATGACCACCACCACTACCATGACCACCACCACTACCATGACCACTACCACTACCATGACCACTACCACTACCATGACCACTACCACTACCTTGACCACTACCACCACAACTACCACTACCACCACAACTACCACCACAACTACCACCACCATTACCACCACCACCACCACCACCACCACCACCAATACCACTACCCCCTATCACCACCTATACCACCACTACCACCACCACCACATCTTTATTAATAATTGATAACATCTTAGAGTGAGGAAGAGATCCAACAAAATCTTGTGAAAAGGTCAGTCTTCCAACAGAAAAATATCATTTAATATTTATTTGTAATTAAAGTCATTGACACATGTAACAGTGTTGAGGTGCATCACGCATCTGGCAACGTGAGGCATTTTTTTTTGGGGGGGGGGGTCTAACAATGAGCTCTTATCGTCCTTGTCTATATGAAATCAGGCAAAAATGAATGCAACTCTGTGACTTGCATGAGTAATGAATCCTAAAGGTAAGATTCTGAATCTAGTTAATAGACTGAGGGACCAGACGTAATGTTAGCACCACTATCATTATTTTCTATCTACATTACTACCACAATAATAGTAATAATAATAATAATAATAATAATTATTATTATTATTTTACAAGTATATTATACTACTATTACAGCCTAGCTGACATTACTGACAAGATTCACGGAATCGTAATAATACATTTGCAAACAAACCACGGAACTTGTGGAGTTTGAACCCATGGCAAGTGAGTTTTAAGACTCAACTGCCGCTGGTTCAAATCCCATCCTTTCCATGGTTCATCACTGGCGTACAATATAGTCTCTCTGGTTATGCAGAGCATTTCTGTCAACTTGTGTTAATCTTGTTCCCCAGGATGCCACCCAGGACTATGGGCTAACACCCAGGTACCTACTTACTGCTAGGTGAACAGAGACAGCAGGTGTAAGGAAACATGCCCACATCATGTCTCTCTTAATCAAATAGCGCAGGAGTTTATATAAAAAATCAGTATTTATGGTTGAATTTATTCGTTGGAAGCGAAATAGGCAGTTGTTTATTATTCAAACTGATATGGTGATTTTCATATGATGAATGGTAATAGTGAGCGAGCAGCCGATACCAACACTGGTGTTTAGAAGCCAACTAGGCTATAATGTTGGCGTGCCAGCCCACCACAGCTCTAGGGTCTCTGTTGACCCACTGTTATTTCTTTGATGCGGTTTTTGGTCGTGCGTTAAAATCTCTGATTGTTTGCGGCTCGTGTATTAACTGGCCATTTACCTCTTTCAAAAATCTGAAGAGTAAAAGATCTCCCTGAGCAGAAAGTACATGAGTATATATGTGGGCGGTTCCTAGCCGGTCATATTTCACAGTAAGCTGCCTTCGTAAAAAAAAAAAAAAATCCAACTCCTCGTTTACTCACACAGTGTCAACCAACAAACTCTGTGATATGTGTACAGTGTACACTCTTAACAAATTGATCATTTGGGTATCTTTACTGCCGAAACGTCTGGTTTCATGCTGTCTAGGGGATTAGTGTGGAGTACCATAGCTTGTTGTAGTGCTTTGAAATCTCAGGTTAAAGTGTTGGAGGTGGTTCTACTTCTCCAAGAGGAAAATAGGCTGATAATTCGCCTAGATGGATTTGGGAGTGAGTGTGCGAAGGGTGGGGTCGGTGTGGAGGAAGAGGTTACCAACAGTGAGTTGAAGAGTGGTAAAGGCTTCAAGCGGAATGTGGTCTCTACTAAAGGTAGAAGTATCAAGATAAGGAAGTTTAATAGAGAAGATCTGAGGATAGGAAATCGATTCTCTGTTCTCCAGGATGAGTGTACTTCAGTGGTTAGCGAGGTTGAAGGTACCACTAACTCCCCTCCCAATCAAGGTAAGCGCATTCTGGTTGTGGGTGACTCAAAGGTAAGATATATGGACCATGCTTTCTGTAACAGAGATTAGTATGTTAGACAGAGTACTTCCCAGGAGCTGGTGTTGATGACATAGTCAACAGATTGGATAATATTATGTCAGGTAATGGGAACATGCCCATCATCTTAGTGCTGGTGGAAATGATACTGGGAAGGGCGGGAGAAAAGAGCTGCTGGATAAGTACAAGTCAGCCATAGATGTAATTAGGTCTAAGGGAGGGGTCCCAATCATGTGTAGCATCTTGCCTAGAAGGGGAGTAGGCAATGAATGAATGTCTAGGGGAATTGGTGTAAATTGCTGGCTAGACAGGTACTGCAAGGAATTTGCAATCCCATACATTGATAACTGGGACAAATTTTATGGCAAACGTGATATGTATGCAAGGGATGGGGTACATCTCTCAGGGGCCAGAGTGGTTACATTATCCAATTCAGTTGAGGGGGGTCCATTGCTGACTTGTCTAGGACTTTAAACTGATAGATTATAGAGGTATGGGTGTGTGTGGGAAACAATCAAGCTGCAGTACAAGGGTTGAAAACAGTAGATATAACCAGGATACCTCAGGAATATGTTTGATAGTCAATATTCAAAATAAAGTTGCTAGTAAAGGCAAGGTAATTGATCAACAAACAGAGAGACAGTAGAGGGCAGAAAGTGACTAGCTCTCTCAAGGTTTACTATACTAATAGCAGGAGTCTAAGATAGATGAGCTAAGATTACTTGCATGTGAAGGTAATATAGATATTATTGTTGTAACGGAAACCTGGTTCAACATGATAGAGAAATGTCTTCTGAATGCCACATACATGGCTATAAACTATTCCACACTGATAGGGTCAGCAGGAAGGGTGGTGGAGTGGCGATGTATGTCAGAGATAATTTAAATTGTTGTGTTCGACAAGATATAAGAATAGAAACATCGGACACAGAATCTGGCTACAGTTTCTCGAGAGTCGTGACAAATTAATTTTGGAAGTGATTTATAGGCCCTCAAATCTTGATCAGGAGCACAGTAAGCTGCTATGGGATGAAATTCATAAGGCACCTAGATATGAAAATGTCGTGTTAATAGAAGATTTTAACTTTAGACAAATTGATTGGAACAATATGACAGGAAATCTTGAGTCTAGTAACTTTCTTGATACGATTCAGGATTGCCTTTTAAAATAACTTGTGACAGAACCAACTAAAGGAAACAATCTGCTTGGCTTGGTTCTTGCCAACATGGAATCACTATTAATCTTAAGGTTAATGATAAGCTTGGGGAAAGCAATCACAAATCACTTACTTTCAATACATCATGGAATTTCCAAAATAACTGCAATAAAGTCTGTCCCAGACTTCCACTTGGCTGATTTCATGGTACTGAAAAATTACCTGAATGGGTTAAATTGGAAAGACGTAACTATTGGGCAGGTAGGTGGTGTTGGTTGCCAATATGACGTTATTCAGAGCATAGTTCTACCTGCCCAGACAACTTATATTCCAAGTAGTGAAATTAGATCAACCAAAAACGATCCCAATTAGATAAACAATAGATTTAAGCATCTTATTGGACAAGAGAGAAGCATACATAGGTGTATCAAAAGAGGGGATGCATAGTTAAGTAACCAGTATATTACCTGGAGTTTATCTGGAGAGGGTTTCGGGGGGTCAGTGCCCCCGCGGCTCGGTCTGAGACCAGGCCTCATGGTTGATTAGGGTCTGATCAACCTGGCTGTTACTGCTGGCCACACGCAAACTGACGTACGAACCACAGCCCAGTTGGTCAGGTGTCAAATGGGAGTTCGAAGCATGGATTGGGTAATAAACAGTCACGTCTGATGTTATAGTACGTATATTGGATGGAATATATGGGGACACCAGGCCTGACCTGTCTCCTCTCTCATGGCGAGTGCCTGGAGGGTGAGCGGCATACAAATCATACTAGGTCAGCAGTAACAGTCAGTGATATAACAGTCAACGATTTACGCAGGAGGCGGTGAATCAGTAATGGTTTGTACGAGTCATTACTACTGACACTACTGGTAACTGATACTACTGAGACAGGTACTGACTTTAGGTGCCTGTCCAGTGCCTTCTTGAAGACAGCCAGGGGTCTATTGGTAATCTCCCTTATGTATGCTGGCAGGCAGTTGAACAGTCTTGGGCCCCGGACACTTAGTGTTGTCTCTGTGTACTCGTGGCACCAATGCTTTTCACCGGGGGAATGTTGCATCTTCTGCCGAGTCTTTTGCTTTCACAGGGAGTGATTTTCGTGTACAGGTTTGGTACCAATCCCTCCAGGATCTTCCAAGTGTATATTATCATGTATCTCTCTCGCCTGCGTTCGAGGGAATACAGATCAAGGACCTTCAACCGTTCTCAGTAGTTTAAGTGCCTTATCGTACTTATGTGTGCCGTGAAAGTTCTTTGTACACTCTCCAGGTCTGCAATGTCGCCAGCCTTGAAGGGGGCAGTTAGTGTACAGCAGTACTCCATCTTAGAGAGAACAAGCGATTTGAAGAGAATCATCATGGGCTTGGCGTCCCTAGTTATGAAGGTTCTCATTATCCATCCTATCATTTTCCTAGCAGATGAGATAGATACATTGTTGTAGTCTTTGAAGGCGGGATCCTCTGACATTATCACTCCCAGGTCCTTCACATTGCTTTTTCGTTCTATTGTATGGTTAGAATTTGTTGTATACCCTTAGACATTTTTAATTTCCTCAAGTTTTCCATATCTGAGTAGTTGAAATTTCTCCTCGTTGAATTTCATATTGTTTTGAGTGGCCCATTTGAAGACTTGATTGATGTCAGCTTGGAGTCTTGTGGCGTCTTCAATGGAGGTAACTGCCATGGCAATCCGGGTGTCACCCGCAAAGGAAGACATGGAGCTATGGCTTACAGCTCTGTCAAAAATGAGGATGAGGAATAGAATGGGAGCGAGTACTGTGCCTTGTGGAACAGAGCTTTTCACCGTGGCTGCCTGCTACTCTTCACTCTGTCGTGGTAGTAGTAGCAGTAGTAGTAATAGTAGTTGTTGTAATTGTAATAATACAAAAACCCTCCTCAAAACAATAAGCCATTCTATCACAGTCTCTGCTGCTAATACTACACAACATAACAGAGGAGGAACACTGTAACAGACCTTCTCAAATCCAACTACAAACAGAAATATTTGTCTAACCTATTTTTATGCTACCCAAGTAATAGCTTTCATAACCTTTTACTCATGTGTAAGGTGATTGTTCTACCAGATTATTTTACTACTACTATAACTCAGTGCTCTATGACCCTTATCGGTTTAGCGCTTTCTCTGATTATAATACTACTACAACTAATATTACTACTACTACTTCCACTAGTATTGCACCTCACTCTAAGGTTATATATACCCTCTGTGTCCGTGTATTGTTTGTAACGGCTTGATGGTTTAGAAAAACAAGCAAGCAAACACTAGGACATATTTATTAGATAACTTTTTGGTCCTGAGACCTTGATCACTTCTAACATACAGAGGTTAAAAGACAGTATATATAGGCAGAGAGTGAGGTGTGAGTGACGCATGGTGACCTGAAGAATGACATGTTGAATATTAAAATGGTATACAATACTGACAAGTTGGTAAATTAAACACAGGCAATATTTAGGCATCTTCATTCCGAAACGTTTCGCTACACAGTTGGCTTCTTCAGTCAAGTACAGAAAGTAGGTTGGAGCAGTAGAGATGTGAAGATGTAATCAGTCCATCACCCTTGAAGTTGTAGATTTGAGGCTGTCAGTTCCTCAGCCTGGAGAAGAATTATGTTTCATAGTCTGAAACAATCTGAAGAACAAGCGACAGTGTGGAGACGTACTGTCGGCAGGAGAGGAGTAGAGTAGTAGATTATATTCTTCTATACACCTCTTCTGCCGACAGTATTTAAAGTCTCCACACTGTCGCTTGTTCTTCATATTGTTTCGGAGTATGGAACAGAATTCTTCTCCAGGCCGAGGGATTGACAACCTCAAATCTACAACTTCAAAGGTGATGGACTGATTACATCGTCTTCACATCTCTACTGCTCCAGCCTATTTTCTGTACTCGTCTGAAGAAGCCTACTGTGTAGGAGACACGTTCCCTGTGTGTCTAACTTATCAATGACATATTGGGATGAGAACGGGTAGACGATGAGATCATGTGACTCCTGTCTTGCTGGGTAGGTGCTGCTTTGCCTGGTTGAGTATCATGTATGCTATGTTTTAGAAATTTTGTAGTTTCCAGTGTTACGTTCTATTGTGTCGGTGACGACGATTAGCGAGGCTTCGGTCTCAGGACCGAAACGTTTTCTAATAAATATGTCCAAGTGTTTGCTTGCTTGTTTTTCTAAACCAACTTGTCGTTATTTATTACCAAGATTTATACCAACGGCTTGATAAAGCTCCTGGAGAGCGAAACGTTGCCGCAATAAAATGTCACATTAGTTGCACTTGTGTCCTTTTACCTAACATATTGTCGGTAACTCTACCAACATTAATACGACAGCAGCGCTGTACACAGGTGAGACACCAGAACACTCCGGTGACAGCAGTACTGTGCACAAGAGACACCAGAACACCCCGGTGACAGCAGTACTGTGCACTAGACTAGAACACCTCGGTGACAGCAGTACTGTGCACTAGACTAGAACACCTCGGTGACAGCAGTACTGTGCACTAGACTAGAACACCTCGGTGACAGCAGTGCTGTGCTCTGTCATGCACCTGACTACCGCCACAATATACATTTTGATAATTGCAAGCTAGTCTTTAAATCTGATAATTGTGTAAAACGACGAATTGTGGAATCTAACCTCATTGCATCAGTTCCAAACTTAATTTGCCCGAAGGTTAATTTAATTTCAACATGTTAATTTGAGCCCAAGTCAATGGAAGTGTCGCCAGAGCTCGTAGAGGTCAGCTCACTTAAAGCCGTGAACCAAAATGACTGCAGTGGAAACAAACCACTCTGCTTGTCTACCTCATTAATAATGATTACAGTACCGACGAGTTCATGAATGAGACACATGCATTACTTAGGTTTCTTATTCAGCTACTTGACTATCTTTACTTATCTTGGATTAATTGCCCTTCGGGATTAATAAAGAGAAGCGATGTCTGTTAGGTCAGTTAAAGCTGTAGTGAATCTACTTCGTTCACATCACTCCAACTGTCTAACTATGTGGTGTATATACTAAAACTTAACATATACTAGCTGCTCAATGTTGTTCCTGCATGTCATTCACGATTTCATAATTCCCGTACCTTCTTCTCTCTCTAGTATATATCTGTACACCCTATTCTGCGCTGTGTGACCCTTGTAGGCTGTAGGCTTAGCGCTTCTTTGATTATAATAATCTGTACACCATAATGTTGGTTGGGATCGCACTCGTGGCAAGCGAGTATGTGTGTATTTGTACCTGGAGATACCTGGAAAGGGTTTCAGGGGTCAACTTCCCCACAGCCTGGTCTGTGACCAGGCCTCATCAATTTGAGCAGAAAGTAAAATATGGAGCAATCAAATCAGAGTAGCGTAGGTGTCACCGTCCACAGTCACTCTTAGACTGCCGTTAGTGATCGGTGCCAGTCCCACCCTACCATCATCTCCCTACTCTCCATGTGGGGTAGGAGGGTTCCTGAGATGTCAAGTATGAAATTATAAGATATAAAAAGCCAGCCTAAGCTTTTTCTAATCGTTTATAACAGGTCATGTGGCTTGAGAAAATAAGTTTCTCGTTAGATGCTGATGACATGGATAGCTATTATTCTGTGTGACCTTTTCAAATAATGAAAGAAAGGAATAGAATGTGCTCTTGGTCCGTTTAAATGTCCTGCTCTGAGGTACTCGAATGTTCCACCGATGTACTCGACAGTATCTCTTTCTAAATATTGTCTATTATTTTTCTCAGTGTCGGTTAATAAGCCATACAAGGGGATCGTCTATGCCTATCCGATAATATTTCTATGATCTAAATTCTACTAATACCCTATAACCTTTCCTTACGTTCTCGTTATCTTGTGTGCTTGTCACTGAATGGTACATTAACAGCTACACGATTGTTTGCGTATATATATATAATATATTATATATATATATATATATATATATATATATATATTAATATATATTATATATATATATATATATATATATTGTATTACAGTGAAAATAAAAAAAAACCTGAGCTCTTTAATGAGTTTACATATCTTCAGAGGAATAGGAAGCAGAGGTGACATCTCACTCAGTGATGTGCTATCTAATTCAGTGAGGTAACACCTTACAGAGTGAGTCGTTACCTCACTGAGGTAACGAGCATGAGGTAACCAGCATGTTACCTCACTGAGTGAGGTAACATGCTGGTGTGATATTTTTACGGTAATCAGTTGACCAGTCTTGGAGAAAAAGTATTTGATGTAAGAAAAAGTACAAAGTGAGGTGTTACCTCAAAATACATTGTAGGTGCCTATTGGTCCACTTGTAGAGTTGTAAATAATGAAGATTTTCCAATAAAATGGTAGGTTGCAAATAAGCCAAACCTCTAGGAAAAAGAATACAAGTAATTCAAATTAAACATTTTATACATAATACGTGTGTGTGTGTGTGTGTGTGTGTGTGTGTGTGTGTGTGTGTGTGTGTGTGTGTACTCACCTAGTTGTACTCACCTAGTTGAGGTTGCGGGGGTCGAGTCCGAGCTCCTGGCCCCGCCTCTTCACTGATCGCTACTAGGTCACTCTCCCTGAGCCGTGAGCTTTATCATACCTCTGCTTAAAGCTATGTATGGATCCTGCCTCCACTACATCGCTTCCCAAACTATTCCACTTACTGACTACTCTGTGGCTGAAGAAATACTTCCTAACATCTCTGTGATTCATCTGTGTCTTCAGCTTCCAACTGTGTCCCCTTGTTACTGTGTCCAATCTCTGGAACATCCTGTCTTTGTCCACCTTGTCAATTCCTCTCAGTATTTTGTATGTCGTTATCATGTCCCCCCTATCTCTCCTGTCCTCCAGTGTCGTCAGGTTGATTTCCCTTAACCTCTCCTCGTAGGACATACCTCTTAGCTCTGGGACTAGTCTTGTTGCAAACCTTTGCACTTTCTCTAGTTTCTTTACGTGCTTGGCTAGGTGTGGGTTCCAAACTGGTGCCGCATACTCCAATATGGGCCTAACGTATACGGTGTACAGGGTCCTGAACGTGTGTGTGTGTGTGTGTGCGCGTGCGCGCGCGGCAGAAAAGTGTAAAGAACACTTGTCAGTAAGGGGGCATAAAAGTGCATATAAACATTGTCAATATTTGTTTCGTGTTTGTCTCCTTGGGCTGTGGCTCGTACGTTGGATTGCGTGCAGCTAGTAGTAACAGCCTGGTTGATCAGGCTCTGATCCACCAGGAGGCCTGGTGACAGACCGGGCCGCGGGGGCGTTGACCCCCGGAACTCTCTCCAGGTAAACTCCAGGTTGTGTTTTCCTGCCTCTCATATATAGGGAGAGAGTAAGTGAACGAAGCCAATAGACAAGTGTAACAGGCTTAGATTTTGCCACGGAAGTGGCTAGTTTATTGTGCATTCCATATCCATCCTGTGGAGGGTAGCGCAAGAGCATATGGATGCACAAAAGGTCTAGGAACTAGGCCCCAAAAGGGTTAAAAGGAGTACATACGGATTTAAATCTACAGTTCACTTACTTATTACAAGCAAATTTAGGAAATTTGCTTCATGCATCTGGTATCTTATTTTCATTAATATCTTGACATATCACATGGGTTCTTATACTATCTTTATATTCCTCAGTAAGTGGAAAATTAAACACATAGTGGTCAAGATAGTGACCATAGGGCTGGCCACATTGCATCTGCGTGTCTCCCAAGCTGCTAGAAGTACTTATAAAAAGACTTGAAAACACAGACGAATTATCGATCTGTTGTGCCTCAACGAGACCACGACTCAGACCTGTCTAGACCAACAACGCATCAGACGCTGTATCACAGACAGTGCTGTGATGCAACTGATACTGCGATGCTATATTGCAGCTGGTTGTGGCCCTATAGAGCACCGGATTGTGAGGTTCTGTCGTGCAGCTGGTTGTGTGGTACAGCTAGTACAACATAGACGAAAGGCATCATGGACGTATAGTAGCCCCGTTACAGAAAGACACATTTCCGTCATTTGAATATAAACAATTAATCGATCTCAGGTAGACTTATGCATACAAAGTGAGGTTCCGACTCCAGTAGACGGCCAGTCGGCAGTATTTGTGGAGTCGCTATTGTTGTGTGTGTCTGCAAGGATATATAGCAAGGCTATATACATCGTGAGGTATATTTTTTCAGGGTAAATATGCTGAAAGTTTATTTTAATCACTATTTTAGGGATATTTAAGTATATTCTTGTGGTAAACAGGTGATAAGCTGCCTTAATAACCCTCGCTCATGTAGTCAGCAGTCACCCCCACTAAATCACAGTAACTACTACTGTACCACCAAACCCACTACATAATAATCACACCCGTACTGCACCACTTCAACAACTACTGCACCACCAACACACACTAAACCATCAACACACCATCATTATCAACACACCACCACCATCATCATCATCATCATCATCAACACACACCACCACCATCATCATCATCATCATCAACACACACCCACTACCAATCATCATCATCAACACACACCCACTACCATCATCATCATCAACACACACCACCACCATCATCATCATCATCATCAACACACACCACCACCATCATCATCATCATCATCATCAACACACACCACCACCATCATCATCATCATCATCAACACACACCCACTACCATCATCATCATCAACACACACCACCATCATCATCATCAACACACACCACCATCATCATCATCATCATCAACACACACCACCACCATCATCATCATCATCATCAACACACACCCACTACCATCATCATCATCAACACACACCACACTACCATTATCATCATCAACACACACCACTACCATCATCATCAAACAACACACACCACCACCATCATCATCATCATCATCAACACACACCACCACCATCATCATCATCATCATCACACACACCACCACCACCATCATCATCATCATCAACACACACCACCACCATCATCATCATCATTATCAAACACACACCACCACCATCATCATCATCATCATCAACACACACCACCACCATCATCATCATCATCACACACACCACCCACCACATCATCATCATCATCAACACACACCACCACCATCTCATCATCATCATCATCAACACACCACCACCATCATCATCATCATCATCAACACCACCACCACCATATCATCATCACAACACACACCCACCATCATCATCATATCAACCACACCACACCATCATCATCATCATCATCATCAACACACACCACCCCCATCATCATCACATTATCAACACACACCACCACCATCATCATCATCATCATCATCACACCACACCATCATCATCATCATCATCATCTCAACACACACCCACTACCATCATCATCATCAACACACACCCATCACCACCACCACCACCAATCACAAAAAACCAACATCCCCACCACACACACACACACACACCACACCACCACCACACACACCACACACCATCACCCACACACACCACACCACACACACACCACCACCCACCATACCACCACCACCATCACCCACCACCATCACCACCCACCACCATCACACACCACACCACCATCACCCACCAACCACCATCACCCACACCATCACCACCCACACACCACCACACCACCCACCACCACCAACCACCACCACATCACACCCACCACCATCACCACCACCATCACCACCCACCACCATCACCACCCACCACCACCATCACCACCCACCCCATCACCCAACCATCACCACCCACCAAACCCACCATCACCACCCACCACCACACCACCACCCCACTACCACCACCATCACCACCACCATCACCACCCACCACCACACCACAACCACCATCACCACCCACCCCCACCACCACCACCCCACCACCACCCCCACCACCACCACCACCACCCCACCCCCACACCACCACCACCACCCACCCACCCCCCACCACACCCACCACCACCACCACCCACACCACCACACCCACCACCCACCACCACCACCCACACACCACACCACACCCACCACACCACCACCACCACCACCACACCCACACACCACACCACCCACCACCACCACCACACCACCAACACCACACCCAACACACACCCCACACACCACACCCAACACCACCACCACACCCAACACCACACCCAACACCACCACCACCACCACCACCACCACCACCACAGCTCATTATTGTTCAGCAGTGGATCAGTTTAGATGTTTGCCAGACGATTGTTTTGCTAATTTATAATTATTTTTGATGTATGCTAGGTGAAAAAGTACTACTACTGCTGCTGATACTTCTACTACTATTACTATTATTACAACTACTACTGCTACTGTATATGCTACAACTGCTACTACTACTGCTGCTACAAAAGCTACTACTAATAACAATAATAATCATAGTAATAGAAATAATGATAATGTCCAAATATCAGCTAAATTATTATTATTATAATCAAGGGGGAAGCGCTAAACCCGGAGGATTATACAGCGCCTGGGGGGGGGGATGTGGAAGGCATTCAGGCTTAATTCGGGGAACTGGAGCACAGATCCAATTCCCTAAATCAAGAGCCCCTCACCAACATTAAGGAACCTTCCTTGAGGGGTATATCAGCTAAAGACTTACGTAAGTATCGGAAAAAAAAACTATTTGTGGAGAGTAGCACACTTCTCCAGCTGCTGAAGTCACAACCTGCAGTTTGCAACAGAATGTCAGGTAAGTCTCCGCGAGCATCTGTCACGAGCCTTCAAAGAAAGTGCTTTAAACATTAATGGTAAATACATGTACATGCCCTGTATTATGTATACCAAGACGGGCATACATAGTCCTGGACATAAACTATGTATAATGTATACCGTGAAAATACGAAAACCCCCATCAAGTTTTTCTAATATTTGTGACATGCAATTTTAATTCACTGTGAACAGAATGTGCGAGTTACAGGAATTGCGTATTTTAATGTATTCATGGGGAAGCTCTAAGCTAGTAGGGATCACATAACGTCTGGTACATAGACAAATAAGTAAATTTTGTAACAGAATGGAATGTATATATATATATATATATATATATATATATATATATATATATATATATATATATTATATATATATATATATATATGTTGTGCCGAATAGGCAGAACTTGCGATCTTGGCTTAAATAGCAACGCTCATCTTGCCATATAGGACAAGTGAAAATTTGTGTATGTAATAATTTAGCCAAAATCATTCTGAACCTAACGAAAAAAATATATTTCACTGTGTTTGTTTAGAAATAAATTATTGTAAACAAATCTAAAATATATTTAGTTGGGTTAGGCTAAAATAAATTGCGCTTGTTATAATAAGGTTAGGTAAGTTTTCTAAGTGCCTTTTGGTGCAAAATGTTAATTTTTTACATCAATATTAATGAAAAAAATATATCTTTAAATGTATAAGAGAAATTTTTAGAAAGGACTTAATTTTAAATGAGTTCTTGCTAATTGACCAGTTTTACATATTCGGCACGACTATATATATATATATATATATATTATATATATATATATATATATAATTATATATATATATATATATTATATATATATAATATTAATATATTATAAATCGTGCCGAACAGGTAAAATTTGCGATTTTAGCTTAGAGAACAACGCTCATTTTGCCAAATAAGCAAGCGAAAATTTGTCTATGCAATAATTTCGCCAAAAACATTCTAAACCTAACAAAAAAAATATATTTCATTGTGTTTGTTTATTATTAAATTAATATAAACCTTTCTAAAATATAATTAGTTGGATTAGGCTAAATTAAATTGCCCTTGTTATAATGTTAGGTCAGTTTTCTGAGGTTCTGGTAAAAAATATTATTTTTGACATTAACGGAAATTAAAAACATATATCTTTAAATGTATAAGAGAAAATTTTAGAAAGGACTTAATTTTAAATAAGTTCTTCCTAATTGACCAGTTTTACCTATTCAGCACATTTATATATATTTATATATCATTGTTGGTACATGTCTAGTGACTACTGCTGCAGAATGGTGTGTAAATTGATTAACGTATAAACACGCTACACGACACACACACACACACACACACACACACACACACACACACACACACACACACACACACGAGCGAGCACTCAGAAATAATTGTACTTTAACATAGACACTGAAGTTTTGCTCAAAAAAATGTAAGATGATGAAAATTCGAGTGTGTTAGAAAAGACCAGAGACGAAATACAGCTGGGGAAGAAATTTCAAACACCGGATAGGGAAACGAAGCGATATGTGAATATCACACTGGATGTCTCCTCTCAGTGGCCACATCACCGCAACCCATCAATTAAAGTATAGATACGACAGTCCCAGCGAGGTAGGAAAAGTGTGAAAGCAGTTTTCTGAAATTCACAGTCAGGCCAAGAGATAAAGCTCAACCTCAGGATCCACACAGAGGTGTGAATACTGATGACGCTGTATGCAATATTGGTAAACATGTAAACTTTTTCTAAGGCCTTAATATTTTAGTTCACTATATTTAACATTTTTCACAACTATCACTGAGTATGCAGCACCAGTGTCGAGCCTACTCTTGGCCACACATGCAGAGGATAGAAAAAATCAGGAGGTTAACAATCAAGAATTCCAGGACTGAGGTCATTGATTTACAAGGAAAGACTCAATCAGATGTATTTCGGTCGCTGCGCGATCCGAAATACATCTGGTTCGTAACCCCAGTCCCGTGTGTCTCAGTGTACGCTACTGGAATAGTGCAGAGTGCGGCGTAAGTTGATAATGCGGTTAAACATTAGCGTTGAAGCTTTGAAAGGAATAAATAGAGACATTAACAAGTCATCATTAGGAAACTAATATCTAGATTTCTTCACTGAAAAATGGTAGTTAGGGCTTTTTATAGCCCAAATCTAATTAAAACCTTTCAAAGATATCAAAAAGACCAATATCCTCAGTAAGCAAGCTTT
Source organism: Cherax quadricarinatus (assembly GCF_026875155.1). NCBI lineage: Eukaryota > Metazoa > Arthropoda > Malacostraca > Decapoda > Parastacidae > Cherax > Cherax quadricarinatus. The sequence goes on from NC_069482.1 coordinate 13,582,374, forward strand.
ATGTAAGCTTCTTGTTCGTAACCAGCAAATGTTTAACAATGTAAGCAAAGTAGGAACTTTTATGTAACGTTAGTATATTTAACGTACAATTGTTTAACAATGGTCTTGAGGGAGTGCATGTTATAGACACATAAAAGAACGTTAAGTTGATTTAACTTAGGATAACAAAGTAAGTTAAACACTGCGATTAATTTCAGATCAGAAGAGACATTCTCCAATTATTGCACGGAAACTAATTTAATTAATAAAATTGGTACATGATAACTTACACAAGCTAACGTCAAAATATTTTCTTGGAGGAATATGCATCAGTATTAAAAATTTGAAGATAACCTGAAGGAGCATCTTCCAGTTATTGCATAAAATCCAATAAATTGTGCCTACACTGTCTAAACCCTTGAATCTATACATTTCATACAATGCATCAGCTTAAATTAATACAGAAATACGTGGGTTTAAATTTGATCAGAAGAACCATTCTCTAGTTCTTATATGGGCAACAATTTCCTTAATAAAATTGGCAAATTGAAATTTTCAGGGTTCCAAGTGAGTGTCCAGCTGTGTTTTACTAAAACCCTTCAATGTTAAAGTTTGAAGCCAGCCAGAAAGAGCACTCTTAGGCAACTGATTTGATTCCATCAATTCTAAGTCTGTTTTGACCATTTCGGTAAAATTTCAAGTTTGAACCTACTTGCACTAGGCTTATGGATTATTCAGTCCATCTTATAGACTGCGTCGTTAATAATAATTTGAAGACAGTCGGAACAAGCATTCATTAGTCATTGAACAAACATGAATACCATCATTTATTTAGTAAAACTGGGAAATTGGGTCTCATGCCACGCAATGGCAGCTTGAGCCTTGTGTTGAGGGAGCAACACTAGTAGTGAAAATTTGAAGCCGATCAGACGAGTCATTCCCCAGTTATGGCACGGATTCAAAACGATTCCAAGTTTTTCGTTTTACTACATTAACGAATTTGCACGTAAACGAAAATTACTAGGTACTATTCTGGCCCTAAACTGCATCGGCCATTAAATACTGAAGCCGCTCAGAAGTAAACTGAAAATTATTTAACGTGGTTGAACAGGAATAAAAATTTCCTTTATTTTACGCATGAAATGGATAAATTTGCTGCTCCTACACTTCCAAATTCCTCTGTCCGCCGTCATCGCATTTTTTGACACTTTTTATGAAGGTTGAAGCTCCGCCTCTGAGGATTTTGGAAGTTATCCCAGCCGTTCCAGGATGCTGGGAATGGTTTCAACAGCTTTGGTCACAGGGCACGTAGACATGCCATTTAAACAGTGGCTCCCGAGGCTCAATCCACTGCCCATTAATCGTGGCTACTGATTAGCCAAGTTGTTGGTGCTTCTGAAGAATCAAGGAACGCATGATAAAGTGGACAAGATCAAGCTGTAAACTGAAACAAAAAATTTAGAAGTGTCATAAGTGTTTTAGGAAATATTGTGGAGCTTCTCGACCCCTGTGGATTTCTTTTTTTCCATTAATGTAATAATAATTAATAATAATACTTGAGAAATATTTCTTCAGACTAAGAATACCACAGAAATGGAACGTGCTGAAAGAGGAATTAGAAGTAATCTTGATACACAGTTTCAAGTACATGACACGACCAGGGGGTTGAGTGTCGCAAGGAAGCGGGGCCAGGAGCTGAGACTAGCCCCATAAACACAACTCGATGAGGACAAATCTGCTAATTCGTTGAAATTTAACAAAAAATGGAGATGAGCCGTAAACAGATACTCAAGAAAAAGAAGGGAAGATGAAAGACATTTTGAAAATATCTCACCAAAGGTCAGAATAAAACTAAAGTTACTTTACTGTCAAAAAGAAAACACGTGACTAAAAAGGACCAGGTGATAATGTTGGTGATAATGTTGGTGATAATGCTGGTGATAATGGTGATAATGTTGGTGATAATGTTGGTGATAATGCTGGTGATAATGGTGATAATGCTGGTGATAATGCTGGTGATAATGTTGGTGATAATGCTGGTGATAATGTTGGTGATAATGCTGGTGATAATGGTGATAATGTTGGTGATAATGCTGGTGATAATGGTGATAATGCTGGTGATAATGCTGGTGATAAAGATAATGTTGGTGATAATGCTGGTGATAATGGTGATAATGTTGGTGATAATGCTGGTGATAATGGGGATAATGCTGGTGATAATGCTTGTGATAATGCTGGTGATAATACTTGTGATAATGCTGGTGATAATACTTGTGATAATGCTGGTGATATTGTTGGCGACAACGTTGATGATAATGGTGATAATGCTGGTGATAATACTTGTGATAATGTTGGTGATAATACTGGTAATAATGCTGGTGATAATACTTGTGATAATACTGGTGATAATACTTGTGATAATACTGGTGATAATGTTGCCTCAACCCATCAACAATGAAGATTGAACCCTGTTATGAATGTTAAGTAGCAGAATGTCACCCTGGTAAGCAAAGCTGGTCTTGCTGAGAGCTCCTCCAGGCTGTGTAAATTCTTCTGAGGAACTTTTAGTGTTGGGACGTGTTGGTAGAGGTGAAGTCACTTGTGTGTTTAAACAGTCTGGCTGTGACGAGCCTTGTAATTAGGACATTATCGCAAATCTGAGGAGCTGTCATAGCTAAATGTGTGTGTGTGTGGGTGTGTACTCACCTAGTTGTACTCACCTAGTTGAGGTTGCGGGGGTCGAGTCCGAGCTCCTGGCCCCGCCTCTTCACTGATCGCTACTAGGTCACTCTCCCTGAACCGTGAGCTTTATCATACCTCTGCTTAAAGCTATGTGTGTGTGTGTGTGTGTGTGTGTGTGTGTGTGTGTGTGTGTGTGTGTGTGCGTGTGTGTGCGCGCGCGCGCGTGTGTGTGTGTTTTGATACAGTGGGTAGTTGAAGGGGTCGAATTTCGGCTCTTGGCCCTTAATTGCTCGTTACGGGTTCACTCCTCCCAAACCTCGTTGTTCCTATAACAACTGTTCTTTAAGGTATTCCGATGTTTTCGGGTAACAGAAGTAAGGCCTAAATCAGTAGGGTTGATGTACTGTGCCCGTGTTACTATATTCACGGGGAAATGCCAAATCCGTAGGGGTCATAGAACGCGAATCGATTCAAGGAATCGATTCGCGTTCGATTCAGAAACGATTCAAGGAAGGGGAAAGCAGAGACAATTCCTTGGATCAAGAGCCTCTCATCGGCGTCAAGCGTCTATTAAATCCTCCTCAGCGAATGTCGCTATTTCACTTATAATCAAAACCGATGGTAAACAATACAGAAAAGGAGATCATTATTAGTTGGACATTTCACCTACATGAAGCGAAACTCGTGCCAACAATGGTATTTTGCTCTACGCGTATTTTTAACCACTATTTTGACAGTATAATGTATCAAAAATGTAATGTATATGTTTAACCTGTTGTTACCTTTGCATGTTAGTTGCTCACGTAAATAATAACTCTAACTTCTGTGTAAATAATGTTGAAACACAAGACGTGTCTCTAAACATAGGTAATTTACGTATTTAAAACATTATAATGAATTCGGCACCTTTCTGGATACTTATTATGTTTTCTTAAGTTTCGTTGGAAAGGTTATCGTAAGCTAATAATGAAAAATTTTGGGCAGAAAGTACGACTAATGGCAACATTTATACAGTTTTCAACATAGTGTTTAAAGATTTAATAAAGTGCATTACTGAACGTTTCAATCCCCTCGTCCATTTTTATATTTATTCACAACCCACTTCGTACATGTTTAATGAAATTACTACTTGTACTTTACAAATAGCGAGTAAAAACGAAACTAAGAAACCAGGGGATGGACCGGTGTATCAGTGTACTTGTGGGTCCCAGGTTTTTGTTCGCGCTTCTAAACACTTTCGCTTTCGTTTGGTTAACTGGGCTTAAATACTATCGATGCTGCAAGTCACTGTTAACCACCAATCAAATCATACTGTTATCCCAAATATGAGCTTACTGAGATCAGAGTAAACTACGTGTTTATATATAATGAGACTTAGATTTCGCCAAGTGTACATGCATTGTTCCTCTTAGTGTACATGCAAGAGAGATACACGTGTCAGAATATATAAAATGGATCTGTTAAACTCAAATAACCCGCACATAGAAGAGAGGAGCTTACAACGATGTTTCGATCCGACTTGGACCATTTACAAAGTCACACAATACACTTGTGTATTGTTACAGTCAAGGTATTGTACCTTATTTTATCTATGGATCTGTTATCCTACAAGACCACGGGTCGAATTCCCGTCCATGTTTGTTTATTCGTTAACAGTCGTTCATTACGACTTATCGTGAGTCATATACAATGTTATGCAATACTGGTTGTATTTGAGGCTGTTATTGATTTTGTTAAGGATGCTAATCTAACCTAACCACTCCTATATATTAATATAGTAAAATATACATAATGCATAAGAATAGTTTTTGAAAAGTATTTTTAGGGCAATTCTTAATCAGTAGCTAACACACTACTCGCTTTCACCTCAAGAGGCCTACCTTCTTCAAATACTTGATTTCATTCCATTCCCTAGGTACTGCGTGATAGCAATATAGTTAATAACGTCTCTCATTTTACATCACTTATCTAAATTACCTCAATGGTTCTTAAACCTTTCTTGCAGCAACAAACACAAACAAATACAGTAAAAGAAAACACTCAAGTTGCAACCTGAATAGACTAATACGTAAATTGTTTCAAAGAAATGTTAAGGGAAGTGGTTTGTGTGGGTGGGCCAGCGTTTCGTGCTCAGAATGACTTGGCTTGAAACCTTAAGAACAACATTGTAAAAAAAATATATATTTAGATATTCTTGCCTCACTTAACTTGTCAATATAACAAAAAAGAAGTGGAAGAAAAGAGGTAATTACAAAGTCAAGGTTGGAAATACTCCAACCAGAGCTCGGTGCATTAAGGGATATAATGGCGCTCCTTGTTTTAATGTTCATGCCAACTCCATTAAGATTTGCCGGTGAAAATTAAGTTTACTTGCAAGATTTAGTCAGACATATCTAAACTCCGAACCGAGTATTATGACCCTAGTTACCGGGACGAGTAAGGGTCGTTTTCACCTGCCATCGTCGACCTCCAAGTTAATTATAATTCTCGACAAGCTGTTCGGGTCATTATAATAGCAAACCCGAGAACTAATAATGTTTGCTAAATAATAACTATATATTTTTTAATCTGTCAGTTTACACTTTCAGGTGACACCAGCTGTATGTACTTTGGCACTTTGCAGCGGCACGTTGTAGCCTGATACGTCTGTGTCAAACTACCTGCAAAGTAGTCAGGTGCGTCAGCCAACTAAATAGGTAGCTTTTATTATTGCTGCTATTATGATTATGGGGGAAAGCTAAACCCGTAGTAATTATACCGCGCCCATGCAAAGGGGATGGAAGGTTTTCAGGCTCAATTTAGGAAACCGGAGCACAGATCCAATTCCCTAGATCAAGAGCCCCTCACCAGCGTCAAGGAACCTCCCTTGAGGGAAAGAGGTAGCCTGACACGCTGATATGGCACCGAACATTTAGTCTGACACTTAAGTGGCACTAGGTGGTGTGATAATAAAATGCCCTGAGGAAAATGGGCGCGTGGCACCACCGTTGCTACGAAATGTGTTAGTGTTTTTCATGGTACTTTTAGCGTTATGGATTGTTTGTAGTAATGTTGGTCGCTGCTGAAACAACGTCATTGTGTTGGCAATAAGAAGCCAAATATATTACCATACTCTCTCTCTCTCTCTCTCTCTCTCTCTCTCTCTCTCTCTCTCTTCTCTCTCTCTCTTTCTCTCTTTCTCTCTCTCTCTCTCTCTCTTTCTCTTTCTCTTTCTCTCTCTCTCTCTCTCTCTCTCTCTCTCTCTCTCTCTCTCTCTCTCTCTCTCTCTCTCTCTCTTTCTCCTCTCTCTCTCCTCTCTCTCTCACACACACACTGCAAAGATAAGAGCACCAGAACGTCAGTCTCAGAATAGCATAACAACAAAGGCCAAATCATAGCCGAAATTCACATGAAAAAGTCACATGAAAAAGGAAGATGACTATAAAAGACTAATAAGGCAAAATAGGGAGGGAGAGGTATTCACAGGTGATAGATGTTAGGAATTAAGAAGATTTAATGAGGTTAGGAAACAAGCAAAATATACAAGGAATTCACTGAGGAAACAAGGATGGTGACAGAATGCAGGGTGGAAAGGGTTTATCATCATGTAGCAAAAAGTGAAGTAATGAAACTACTGAGGCAGTTAGACACATCGGAAGTTGTGGGTTTTGACGTTATATCACCTTGGATAATGGCTGGAGGGGGGGAAAACTAGTACTGAAAATAGTATAAAAAATAGTATTTCTCCATGATTGATGGACTGATTACATATTCATTTCATTGCTGTATCTTCTGCCCCTGTATTTGACTGAAGAAACCTACTGTTTAGGTGAAACATTTCGACAATAAAGATACCCAACTATTCCACATTTAATCACCAGGGAAAAAACTTTGAGCCTGTAGCAATGATCTACGACACATCCTTAGAGACCGTAAACTTACCTCACGGCTGGAAAACTGCACAATGGTCCCAGTATACAAGAATGGTAACAGACAAGATGCAGTGAATTTCAGGCGAGTGTCTCTGACATGTATACTGTGTGAAGTATTGGAAAAGATGACTAGAAGAGATTAGATGATCACCTAGATAGGTAAGTCTTGTCTCACTAACCTATTGGAGTTGTATGATAGAATAACGGAAATAAAACAAGAAAGAAAAGGATGGATTGACTGCATATTCCTGGACTGTAGGAAAGCATTCGACAGTGTACTCCACCAGAGGTTGATTCATAAACTGCAGTAGAGGAACGAGCAGGAATACGAGGTAAAGTCATACAGTGGTTCAAGGATCACCTAACAAAAGAGGACAAATAATAATAGTTGAGGCAGATGTTTGTGGATGGGAAACTGAAACATGTGTTGATCCACAACGATAACCTCTTGGACCTTTATTATACTTAATTCACATGAATGACTTGCCAGAGAGGATTGACTCGTATGTTTCACTGTTTGCTGATGTAAAACTAATGAAATTAATATTAACAAATGAGGATATAGACAGGCTACAAGTAGATTCGGACAGACTGCAAGAACTGTCAAACAAGTGGTTACTGGAGTTCAGCTCAAATAAGTGAAAGATCATGAAAGTTGGGGATAGGAAGAGAAGACCAGACACGAAATAAAGCTTGAGAAACGAGAAACTACAAATATCGTTCAAGGAGGAACCATCACGCCCAACATATCACCAGAAGTACACATGACGTACACAACACCTACAGCGTATGTGACAGTAGCTAATCTCAGCACTTCCTTCAGAACATCAATAAAAAATCGTCTAGATTACACGACATAGGCCTATCACAGAGTATGCAGCACCAGTATGGAACCTTCACCTGATCAAGCATATACGAAAACTAGAAAATGTTCGGGGTTTTGCAACAAGACCAGTCCCAAACCTGAGGGGACAGAGTTGTGTGGAGAAACTAGAGAACTGAACCTGACGACTCTAGAAGAGTCATTAGGAGAGGGAAAGACATTTAGAAATGAGAGGCACAGGGACGAGAGGTCATAGAAGCTAAATACAAGGATGAGCCACAGGGATGTTAGGAAATGTTTTTTCAATCTCAAGGTGATAGAGTGAAATAGATGAAGTTTCAGTAGCTCGTATGATAGGATCCAGTGCCTTGACACCAGTACCTTGACACCAGTACCTTGACACCAGAGCCTTGACACCAGAACCTTGACACCACTTTCACACTAGTACCTTGACACCAGTACGTTAACACCAGTACGTTGCCGCTAGTACCTTGACACTACGATCTTGACACCAGTACCTTGATACCAGTACCTTGACAACATCACCTTGACAAAATCACCTCATTATTTTATGTTGAAATATCGATAAACCCGTAAGACGCACACAGCTCCTGTGGAATGCGAAAGAATCAAACTTCATCAAAGGCGGTAAGTAACCCCCGTTCCTTGAATCAAGAGCCCTGCACCAGCATCAAGCTTCCCCTTGTGAAAGGGGTTGCAAATCTCAACTTTAAAAATAGGAAAATAAGATCAAATTTAAATCTGCGTCCATAATTCCAATAAATCCCAGTGTTTTCGTGAAGTAAATCACAGCGTCGGGAGCATTATGCTACTGTGCTTGCTACTGCCCACACGTAATGAGATTTTTGACGGGGTTTGTTTTAGAGAGTGAAATATGACTTTCGTTATACTTTGGGAGAAAGTGAGAGAAGGAAGAAAATATACAAAACCAGGATATACTCGATACACTGAGAAATATACCTTATTTCGCGGCTTATAAGACGCGGCTTTATAAGACTTGTTTTAGTTTTAATGAAATTATACCACGGGCGGGGGTAGAACCCGCGATAGGAGGGTCATAAAACTCCAGACCGATGCGCTAGCCACTGGGCCAGCTGGCTGCAACTTGTTGTCAGCTGGCCCAGTGGCTAGCGTGTCGGTTTGGAGTTTTATGACTCTTTAATCGCGGGTTCTATCCCCGCCCGTGGCATGGTTTGTTTTCAATCGCGTCATTACGATTTCGTGAGTCGTTAGTTTCAATGGCTCGGCGTCGGACTTAACTGGGAGAGCTACAGTCCACCCCAGACTTGCAGCTCCCGTCACTGATCATCAGTTTATAGGACGCAGAGTGGGTTTTGGAGACATTTTATGTTGTGTCGTTACGTGACGAGGAATCAGGCACGTGTGCGATACTTGGATATTTTGATGAAGATATTTAAGCGTTGCACATGTTTCTAATTCTTCATTGTTCGTGGCTGCTTCTACCACTACAAGTACTACCACAACCAGTATTACTAGTACTACAAAGATTATATTACGCCTTGTATCTCACTCTAATACCTGTATATACTCTGTGGGTCCTTGTATTACTTGTAACGGCCTAACAAAGCTCCTGGAGAGCGAAACGTTGTCACAATAAAAATGTCATATTTGTTGTACATGTGTCTACCTAACATAGAATATTATCTAGCTGAGCTATTTACAAAGAGCCTAATCACTGTCTCCCCCCTCCCCCTCCCCTGCCCTCCCTCCTTCATCCAATATCACCTGTAACCCAATGTAAATAAGTCACTCTGTCTGACCTTTTTGGGTTATGTTGGGTTCTCTACACATTTGCTGCTATGTATGATAATCTGTGTTACTGTATTTGTGTATACCTTAATAAACTTACTTAACCACAACCAACTGCAGCCCAACATTATCACCGGTGCCCACCACCCAGTGCTGCCCAACACCAGTACCACCACCAGTCTACAACATCTAAACAAAACCTTAGACAAGAGTAACTGGGCTCATTAACTGGCTCAGTAACTATGCCAGTAAAACTCTGAGCTAGACTACACCAGTTACGAATTGTGACAACCATGTTAGGAGCTCCAGCAACAAGTTGGGGAACACAATGGACAAGTAGCGTCTTTGTTTTAAGTACCTTATAATGTAGCTTTAAAAATAGGTTGAACAGGTAGTGAATCGAAGACTTATGAAGAGAGTATTTCTGCTATTGAACCCGTTTGGTTCGCCCTGGGACTGTCACACTCTCAGTGGCGCTGTAAGTGTCAGGTCCACGAAGTAGGCGAAACGTTGTTCAACAATATATTTACGTCTCTTTGATTCGCCATTTGTTGGCGCTCACCTTATGTTACCTACGTCGGTCAGGGGACGTAAATGATAATATTTTGGTGTAAGACTTGCCTAACATGGGCCATTAGGCCTTCTAAATTGTTGGTTGTAAGTAGGGGTGGCCTAGCATGAGCCAGTAGGCGTACTTCAATGTTGAGTGTGCAGGAACTGCTTAACATAGACCAGTAGAAGAATCAGACACTTTTGCAACATTTGGAAATCTTTATAGTGGATTCCCAACCGTTGCAAAAGTGTCTAATGCTTTAACTTGTCGATTTTGTAAGCTACATCATAGGCCAGTAGGTCTATGGCCTATGAGTTAGGTGTGCGTAAGACCTGCCTAGTGTGGGCCAGTAAGCCTACAGTTTCAGGGGTAACACTTGCTTAGTATGAGACAGTATGCCTACTACCATGTTTCTGTATTCATATGTTACATTCTTTAGTAAAAGAGACACTGAATTAATAAGTCGAGTCTAAGATGCACACTGTAAATTTTACCAATGATGCAGCGGGTCGAGTGTGCGCCCCATATTCTTGCCACCGCTACTACATCTAATCCAACAATTTCTGTATTATGTCCTGTGTCAATAAGTTGGCAAAGCTGCATCTTCACAGCCAAAACCGTGAAAAGACTTCATCTCTCTAATGAGATATATCAGCAATTAAAAATTGAAACCGTTGAGAGGTTGAATAGTGATGCTATTTCACATAAAAAAAAATACCACAGTGTTTTAATAATAGTATATTTGCTAATTGGATCCAATACTCTACAATAAATGTCGCAACTTTCTTTTAAGTAGGATTGACCGGTGTTAAAACTTTCCCAATTTATCAAATGGAAACCAAAATCAGGAACGGCTTCATAAAATTGATATCAGGGTGCCTACCCATCCCAGTTGTTTCGTGGTCATTTTTCCTAGTTATAGATCACTGTTGTAGAAAATTTGATGCCTATCGGATGAGACATTCCCAGGTTATAAACGAAAATCTTGGAAGAAATTAAATTTGTACCTGAGTATATGACTGCCGATACAATAAAATCATAATAAAATCTATGATATTCAAGGTGTCAAGAGACTCGAAACAGTAGAGATGTCAAGACGATGTAATCAGTCCATCACCCTCGAAGACGTATTTTGGAGGTGGTCAGTCCCTCAGTCTGGTACAGAGGATATGTTCTACAGTTTTGCCTCATCACTGGTTGCGAGTGAGATGGGTCGGATTTAAGAGGGACCTTCCCGTTAGGTTTGCTACACTGCCTCAGTGATTACTTCCTTTCTTCTTCTAGTGGCCCTCGCCTCTTCTGTCATCAAGATTTTTTTTTCACCCCACTTTAACAGTATGTAAGTCTCCATCCTGGTGCTTCTGCTACACATTGATCAGATTATGAAGATGAACCCTTCTCCAGGCTGGGGGGCTGACTCCCTCAAAACTACGTCTTAAAGGGTGATGGACTGATTAAATCGTTTTTACATCTCTACTGCTTTTGTTGCCTCTTCTATATTCGACTGAAGAAGCCTACTGTGTAGGCGAATAAAGACACCTAACTGCTGCACATGTGTCTTATCAACTTGTCGGTATTGTATATCATTATCATATTCACATGCATTATCTACTTGTCAGTACTGCGTATCATTGATACTTGTCTAACGCTGCAACACAACGTTGTTTTGGTACAGAGGACATCACAATTTCATTGCCCAACTCTATAAGTGACAATAACTCGATTTGAGGATATGTCCAGCATAGGCCAGTAGGCTAGCTGCGGTGTTCCTCAGTTCCTATATTCTCACCTCTACTAGTGGGGCTCTGCCTCCGTGATAGTCTTCATTCTCAGCGCCTCACCTCTGGCTGTATAAAAAGCTCTGTTCTCGTGTTTTAGGTCCACATTCTTCAAGAATATGAAGATAAAGAACACCTCGAAGTACCTCAAGATTGATTGACTGATCACATTGACTCCAGGCTGAGGGACTGATTACTTCAAATTCCTGATTTTCAACTGTTCTTCTCTGTACCGGACGAGGAAGCCACTGGTTGGCAAAACGTTGCCACAATAAAAATAACCAAGTGTTGCACAAGTGTCTAATTCATCATGTCGGTTCTCTGAACCATTTATCTTCATTCAAATGATGGAGCCTATTGTGCAGGCGAAACGTTTCGGAGTGAAGATCCTCATCTGTTGCACATGTGTCTTATTTAGTCTGGGGATGTGTATCAGGGATCAGAAATAGGTGACAGTACTATCGAGGGATAATAGTGTTATGACGGAAATAAAGAAAGGGGACGGAGGATAAATATAAGGGAAAGAAGCCGGGAGTTTTGTGAGGATAGAACATAAGAACATAAGAAAGGAGGAACACTGCAGCAGGCCTGTTGGCCCATACTAGGCAGGTCCTTTACAATTCATCCCACTAACAAAACATTTGCCCAATGGAAAAAATGGAAAAAATATATATGAATAGGTTATGAGGGAAGATGGAATGGCAAGTCTGGAAAAGGGAATCCAATCCCTGAATAAGGAATATGCAGAAGATTATAAAGATAATTTTGGTCTGGGTACTGACAGACACGGTGATCTTCATTGGGATAGAAGGGCGACGACGAACTCAAAGATTGAAATTGAAATGGTTGAAAAAAAAAAAATTCGCTGACTGAAATAAAAGAAGTAATCCATTTGATTAACGTGGACATATGATTCAGAATAACTGCATGAATAGATTAATTAATTAATGTTTAACATTATTCTCGCCACGAAATTAAGACAATAAGGTAACTATTTGATGGTGCTCAGAGGATTGTATGTACGAGTATGTTGTGTTATCCCGTTTGTCGCCCATTAGGGCTAAACAGTGCGAAGACACACACACACACACACACACACACACACACACACACACACACAGCCATTCACTATTACGACTCATCAGTAATAAATAACTTAATGATACACACAGAGTTCTCCACGGTGATGGGTCAAGTGTAGTTTCCTCGTGTCCTCTCCATCTCCTCTTTCTACAGCTTCTGTTTCTGCTCCGCTTCCTCATAATCTTCATATAGCTCGATTTTCTTCTCCAGTCATTACCAGACAATGTTAAAGAACGTATTGAAAGGTAAGGTTAAACATATGGTAGTGGACGAATAAAACATGTGCAACAGCTGGGTATCTTTGCACATGTATTAATCATCAACTTAACGGTATTGTATATTTTTTCAACATATGGTAGTGGAGCAATGTTTTCCATTGATCGCAAGTTACAATAGTCGTCAGACAACAATATATTGAGTGATCGTAATGAAGGTCTCTGACAATTTATAGCCAGAAGGCAGCAAATGCCGACGACTAGAGGGAAATAAACACGAATATATGCACTTAGGACACCTTTACTAAAAACATTACGGTTCTTTGACCTATATCACCTCAGGTACAATTTATTTGAAGTGAACAAGGTCTCAGGAGGGAAGCGTTTTCAATAGTGTTCTTAGAGAATATGTCTGTGTCCGTGTCCCTCTAATCATTATAAACCTATCGTAGAGGATATAAGAAAGAGAGGAACACGGAGCCTCTCATCTTGTGGAAAATAAGGAACGAAAGAAAGGAAAGTAAAGTTCGAGAAAATCAGGTAGAATATACTTCTGTTATATTTATGCTCCTGTCTCCTCCTTTTCTTTATTGTCTTCATCTTTCTCCCAAAATTCTTATCCCTGTTATTTTACTGATCCTGGAGTCTTTCATTAACTATAAAGAATGACAGATCTCTGTGTACTATTCTTTCTTATTCTTAGTGTCTCACTTTACATATTTCTCGCGTCAGACAACATTTCCCGTTACCCTCTGATTAATCCTGACTCTCATGAATTAAATAATAAAATGTCTATATTAAATGATAAACCAAATTCAAAAGTTATTTTTTTTAGGTTTTAAAGCTTGTCGACACAGGAATTATTGTATAGATCACAAGGGATTAAAGTGAATTTTCATTGTATATACGTTCACTTACACGACTCTTAGTATATACAATGGCATAAACCTCTTGATGTATATACAGAAATATGTACATCTTGATATATATATATATATATATATATATATATATATATATATATATTGATACACATCTCTTGATGTATATTCACAGATAGACACCTCTTAGTGTATAGACACAGAGATGCACATCTCAATGGGTATATACAATGGATACACATTTGTCGGTGTATGGCAACAGAAATGTTACAACGCTCACATACATGAGGAGGCATACACCTATCAGCATACTATATACAACGCAGTAGTGCATAATAACAATCTAACATATATAACTGCAAATACATACTTAAAAAAAACAAAATTAAAAATGCAAAAACAAGTGAAAACAAATCAAGGCCACATAAATGCCCTCGAAAACTAACAAGATTTGCCTCAGAGTTTAAAAATATTTAATAATTAATTTCACACCAGGGCCTTCTTCACGGGAAAAAATATTGGTCACAATATCATTACGACTGTAATAACTCAACATTTTTGTGCCCCCAAAAACATAAAGAATTAAGGGTTTGGTCTGAAGCTTAGCTGGTTTATTTCCTTTTAATGCTGGAATATTTCGCTTTTCTGTGTAGGCTGTTGTGTTTTACACTACTTATACACAGTGCGCTTATGTACGTAAGTATGTATGAATGAATGTATGAATTAAGAAAATCTATATGTAGACAGTGTAAAAAAGGGAAGGACAGTAACGACCTGCGTGTGAGATCTTCGGTAGTATAAAAGAACTGAAAGTTTTGGTTTATATTGAGAGTTTGTCTACGAGTCACGGCGATGTTGAGGCGGGAGGGACTACCAGGCTCAGACACTGAGTACCATAATAATCGTATAAAATACCAACAGGTAGATGAATAAGACATAGGTGCTACATGATTATTTATGAAACTTTTCACCTGCACAGCTGGTATTTTCAGTGGACAACTGAGGCAACTAATATACTAAAGGTATGTAAAGTAAAAGGACACAAGTGCAACTAATGTGACATTTATCGTGGCAACGTTTCGCTCTCCAGGAGCTTTATCAAGCCTTTACAAACAATACATGGACACAGTGGGTATATAAAGGCTCAGAGTGAGGTGAATACTAGTGAGGTACCATTTCGATGTTCACTAGTGGTAGTAGTAGTAGTAGTAGTAGTAGTAGTAGTAGTAGTGGTAGTGACAAAAGTAATACAATATGGTAGAGCAATTAATTCGTACATGAGTAAAAGGATATAAAAGCTATTACTTGGGTAATTGCTCTACCATATTGTATTACTTTTGTCACTACTACTACTACTACTACTACTACTACTACTACTAGTGAACATCGAAATGGTACCTCACTAGTATTGCACCTCACTCTGAGCCTTTATATACCCTCTGTGTCCATGTATTGTTTGTAATGGCTTGATAAAGCTCCTGGAGAGCGAAACGTTGCCACAATAAATGTCACATTAGTTGCACTTGTGTCCTTTTACTTTACATATTGTCGGTAATTCTACCAACTTTATTACATACTAAAGGTAGTTGAATTGAAGAGTTTGAGGCGCCTAGTCTCTCAGCCTTGACATAAGTGAGGAGGTTATTTTGAGTTGTTTGGTCCCTCAACCTTGTTCACTCTGTGCCGTGGAACTGAACAACTTCTATCAAGAACACTTACGTAATTCAGAACGCCACACGAGTGGCTTCGTCAGTCCCTAGGACTGAAGAAGCCACTCGTGGCGAAACGTTTCCTCTAATAAATGTCCTGAAATGTACATCAATGTCATTTTCCATATCTTGTAGGTATCACCATACCGTTTTTCAACTTCTGTTAAAATTGAGAGACGGAACACCTCTCAATCTAGCTCAACTCTCTCTAGTATATTATTAAAGAAGCTTCCTGCGTGGGCGAAAAGTTTAAAAAATAAATATATCAGTGTTGTGTGTGTGTGTGTGTGTTGTGTGTGTGTGTGTGTGTATGTGTGTGTGTGTGTGTGTGTGTATGTGTGATAAATGGTTTTGAAAACCGACAACTTGAAGAATTGAGACACTTATGCAACATATGGAAATTTTTATCTTCAATAAAGATTCCCATATGTTCCAGAAGTGTCTCAGTTCACTGAGCAGTGAATCTGGGCACCAGAGTAGCTAGCAGACACTTCCTGTTGTGTGAGATGTAATAGCAAGCTGAGGTAGTTGACCCCCCCCCCCCACACACACACACCCTCTCTACCTCTTTTTCTTTCGTGTCATCAGCAAATTCGCTGATGGCACTAAGATAGGAAGGATAATCGATTCAAACGTAGATGTCACAGAACTTCAGGAGGATTTAGACAAACTCAATTCTTGGTCAGAAAAGTGGGAGATGCCAAGCCTTTTCCCAAAATACCCTTTTTTTTCAACACTCACACAATACTTTACAAAACACGAAATTCCCACTAGTAAGGGCATTAGGGACCAATTTAACTCGGGTTCTTACTTTTGGGTAATGTTTTAACGTTGGCGAAAATTTCCAATTGTCCATTTTTCCTTTGTTTTTATTTAAATATCTCTTCTCCAACTTAACTACAAAATTTAAGTGAGCTGATTCTCTCTAAATTCCTTATAAATTTTTTGTTTTGTTAACTTGTTATTGGGTGGACTGAAAACCTCTGAAGGCAAACGTAATTAAAGACCTAAGGTTGCATTGGCCTAAAAACCCACTCTTTTTAAACATTTAATTTTAAATTGTCGAAATGAACACAAGGGTATTTTACAGACTGATCAACCAACCTTTTCCAATTGTAAAGAGGGCTGGACCCATTAGTACCTAATTTAAACGGTTCTTCCCCAAATTTAAAAAGTTCACTTTGGGTTGCTTTGTATTTTCTTTTTGTTTTTTGGTGTTTTAAATGGGAAAACCCAAACTTAAGGGTTGATTTGAATTACATCTTTAAATTTTTCTCTTCAAAATTCTATGTTAGAAGTCTGTTAGGCGAACGTTCAAAAAAAGAACTAACTTTAAAAGGCTTACCAACAACCTGTGGTAGTAATCCCAATATGTTAATCTCCCGCCCAACACAAAACTTTCCCCTTTTTCTCCTGCAAAAAATTCCCTGGAAGGGGCGGGATGAAGGAATAACTTCAAACTTGAGTTCTAAAAAATTCAGGGTACCCCAAGCTAAATTTTGGGCTAAAAAGCCCAATCCGTTAAATTTTTATATTTTTCATACTATGGAAAAATGCCTTTTCCCAGACTAACTGACATCAAACTTAAGGGTAAGGCCGAGAACACCTATTGGGATTTATTCAAAAAGTTCTGTACGAACGAAGAAGGGATACTGTTGGGACTTTCAAATAAAGTACCTAATTTTGCATATGTGCCTTACCTAACAACAGAATGAATATAACTTCGTTAGAAAACATTCAGCGAAGAATGACAAAATTAATTCATAGCATTAGAAATCTTCCGTATCAAGAAAGATTGAAGTCCCTTAAATTGCATTCACTTGTAAGACGAAGAATGAGGGAAGACATGGTCGAAGTGTATAAGTGGAAGATGGGTATTAACAAAGAGGATGCAAATAAGGTCTTGAAGATCTCCAAGAGAGAACCCGCAATAATGGATTCAAATTAGATAAGTTTAGATTTAGAAAGGATATAGGAAAGTATTGGTTTGGAAATAGGGTAGTTGATGAGTGGGACAGTCTGCCTAGTAGGGTTACTGAAGCTAAAACTTGCCTAGTATGGGCCAACAGGTATATTGCAGTGTTCCTCCTTTCTTATGTTCTTTTACTACTACTACCACAACCTTTCTTTTCCCTCCCACCGTTCATATTCAGTCTCTCTTATTTCAATGTCTTTTCTCCCCCCTCTTTACGTTCCATATTCTTTCACGTTTCCCTTTAGTACCTTTTTTCACTCTTACTCTATTTTCCCTCTCTTCCCCTTTTATCCTTTCCCCCCGCAAATTTTTGCAACGCTGGGCTTCATTCGTCCCAAAAACCCTAACAAGCGGAAATAAACCTAGACGAAGCATAATAAAGGCAACGAGTGACTTTTTTGGGGTGTTGATGTATTAGGTACGTCACGGCACTTCTTTTGTGGCGAAGCCATTTTTGGTAAGTTACGCCGGCGATCCCAACCTGCCAAATTATATATCCAACTGCCGCCCCTTCTGGGAAAACCCCCCCCCCTCCTCCCTCCTTAAACCCGATCCCTCCCATTTAAACCCCCCACCCCTCTCTCTGCCTCCTTGTCTCTTACTTTTCCCTTCCTCAATAACTTCCCTTTCTTTTGCCTAAGATTTTGCGATCCCGGTTCGGCGGCCCCGGGATCCGCGGGGGATTTGCGCATGCGGATTCCTAATGGTTTATGGTTCGTCGGTGCGGGGGTTTTGGGGGGTGCTGGGGTGCTAATGCTGGGTCCTGTATCTTTCTAAAAACACCAATGCTGTCGCGTGACTTTGTTTATAATTTTAATTCACATTCTGAGGAACTGGGTCGAAACCCCCCCGGTTGAAGCTTGGGGCAGTTTCCTTTCGCCTCCACCTACCATTTCCTACCACCTACCCGGAGTCTACCCGGAGGGGATTCCCCGGGGCAGCGGCCCACTTGACCAGGCCCCCCCGTGGTTTGGGCCCGATCAACCAGGCAAATTTTGTTGGGGCGCACTAGTCCCAACTACGGAAAGCTCTTTTTAATCGGGTACTGACATAAGGTATTTCCCCTTCCTTCTGGAAGGGAACCGGACATTATTGGTAATTTTCCTTATGTCTGGGGGGAGGCGTCGAACAGTTCCGGGCCCCGGACACTCGTTATGTTTCCTCTATTGGGGCCCCCCCGCTTTTCCCAAAGGGGGTAGTTCACCGTCTGTTCAGTTTTTTTTTTCCCCGTAGGGGGGATTCCGTGTATATTTGGAATCAAACCCCCCTGAATTTTCCGTCGTAGGTTTTTGATTATCTCTTGGTTTGACCCCAGTGAGTACAAGGACTCCAAGCTTGCCCGTAATTAAGTTTTTTTTCAGAAAAATTAAATTTGCGTAAAGGTTCTCTAAAAAATAAATAACAAAAAGGCACAATCCCGGGTGGAACGATACACAAAAACCCGACATAAAAGAGAGAGCTTACGACGACGTTTCGGTCCGACTTGGACCATTGACAAAGTCAAAGTCAAAGATTTGCAATTTCACCTACCTAGAATGGAGCTGTTAACATACAGCAGTATTCCAGCCTTGGGAGAAAAGGTGTTTTAAAAAGGATCAATACTGGCTTGGCATGTCTTGTTTTGAAGGCTCTCATTATCCATCTTGTTTTCCTCACAGACGTGATAGTGACACTCTTGTAATCCTTGATGGTGAGATCCACTGGCATTAACTCTCCCAAGGCTTCATATTAATTTTTCGCTCTATTATGTGATTAGTTTCTAGTATACTCAGTTCTAGTGATTATTTCCTCCAAGTTTCCATAACGTAGTTAAAATTTGTCCTCGCTGAACGTCATACTGTTTTCTGTTGCCCATTGGAAAATTTGGTTTATATCTGCTTGGAGATTTACCGCGTCCTCAATGAATGAAAATCTCATGCAGATGGGTTACATCTCTGTCTGTGTCTGATATGAGGAGGAGGAGGAGCAGGATGGGGCGCGTAGTGTGGCTTTTAGAACAGAGCTTTCCACTGTGGTAGCCTCCAACTTAACTCTGTTTTCCACTACTCTTCGTGTTCCATTGGTTGGAAAGTTATCCCTTTAGCACGCATTTTGTGCTCTATTACACCATGATCGCACTAGTCAAACGCTTTTGCTCTGTGATGGTACAACTACATTCTGTTTGTCTTCCAGTAAGTAGATATCCTGGGTGTTAAGTTTGTTTAGGTACAGGTGCACGTAAGTACATTCACACAAATTATAAATAGTACCATATGTGTAAATTACCTAGGATAACCCCCCTCCTCCCGGAAAAAGTCGAAATGACTAATTTCGGCTGTTGTGGGTCACATTCTCGGGTACAAGTTTCAAAAAAAGAACCACACTGGAAATAATAGTCCCCGATGACGCACTAATTTTATTGCGTTATTCTGGGTGGCTAACCTTCCGGGTTAAAAATCCGAACAAAAACTTATCTCTTATCTGTAAAAACTGTGATATGAGCAGAGATTCAAAGGCAAGAAATCAAGTTCTGCTTTTCGATCATACGTGTTGGCCAACCACTGCCATCTAGTGTTGAAAATGCTGACCCAGGTTAAAGGCTCCATTACCTGTCCCAGGTTAAAGGCTCCATTACCTGTTCCAGGTTAAAGGCTCCATTACCTGTCCCAGGTTAAAGGCTCCATTACTGTCCAGGTTAAAGGCTCCATTACCTGTCCCAGGTTAAAGGCTCCATTACCTGTCCCAGGTTAAAGGCTCCATTACCTGTCCCAGGTTAAAGGCTCCATTACCTGTCCCAGATTAAAGGCTCCATACCTGACCCGGGTTAAACGCTCCATTACCTGTCCAAGGTTAAAGGCTTCATTAATAGACCCAGGGGTAAGCCTCCACAACTTGAACTGTTTATAAGCATCTATTACATAACCCGAGGTATATGACACCACTACCTAACCTGATGGTAAAGCACCACAACCTGACCCGGATATAAAGACGTACAGCCACATTAGCAAACATTAATAAACTCCAATAATGACTAATAAAGCCCATTAATAAATATCTGAGCGGCTGACTAGGAAAATAAAGCCAAGAATCGCTCCCAGAGAAATACCGATTAAAAAGAATTTTTTCCTTAATCCTCAGCAAAGGTAATTAAATAAGGGAAAGTTCATATGTGGGCCTAAATCACTTGCTGGTTAATTATGAGTGAGCATTTGAGCCGCTCGGACTATAAGGCGGTAATTTTATAACCGTTATTTACTGCTGCTCTAATAAATAACAATCATTTGGCCTGCTTACTTAATAGGGGAAGTAGGTGGGGAGGGGTTTGGAGAGGGGAGGGAGAGAGAGGGAGGGAGATGGATAGAGGGAGAGGAAGGGAGAGATAGAGAGACTGAGGCTGGAGCAGGGACAGATTAACAAAGTAAGAAGGATAAAAAAATCACATGCAATTAGAAAGTCATGAGACATGGCCGAGATCGAGGGGCAAGTCTACTCTATCAGCCCGGCCTTTGACCAACCTTCCTTGACGAGTGCCTATTCAGCGAGGCTGTTGTTAGCGGCTCCCTGGCCCACATAAGCATAACAGCCTGGTTGATATAGTATTTAGAAGAGGTAGTTATAAGGCTTCTTCTTAAGACTTCTATATTTCCTAGGGTAACGTTTCTGATATTGGTAGTTGATTGAAGAGTTTTTGACCACGGATTCTGACACACTGTTCTCTTATTGTACCCAGGGCGCCCCTGTTTTCCGTTGGGTTCATTTTACACTTCCTCCCATATTTCTCACTTCAGTAAGTTATAGTAGTGTGTAGATTGCTAACCCGGCCCTTCAGTACCTTCCAAGGTATCTCTCCTAATTACAGTAGAGAGAGTATAACAAGTTCTTTGAGGCATTCTTAGTAGTTTAAATACTTTATTGAGACATGTGGGGAAAGTAAACGATCTCTGTACATTTTTCAGCTCTGAAAGTTCTCCTGTCTTGAACGGAGCTGTGAGCTTAGAACAATCAAACCATACCACGGGTGGGAATAGAATCCGCGGTCAGAGAGTCATAACACTCTAGACCGAGGCGTTAGCCACTGGGCAAGCTTGCTACAATAAGATTCATCCAACTAGGTATATATGTACACCAAGGAAGGTTAGCATAGGCAGCACTGTAACCACAAATGCAAGTTTTTACAGACGAATCTCCGGCTAGCGTGACCGTGACGAACTCTAGCTCAAGTCCCCTCAAAGGCATACCCGTGGTATGGTTTGTTTGCAATCGTGTCATTACGATTTAAATATTAAATATTAATGGAAAAAACACAGATAAACAAAGACATTAAAAATCAAGCCGATGAAGAAAAATATACTGAGAGGTAATTCTACCGTGAATTATATATGTAAAATTTAACACAACAACAACATGGTAATGGTAGGAAGCAAATAGTACGCAATCAACCCGGCAGATGGGTCAACTGGATCAAAATCTTGGATCAAAATCGCTGGAAACCTTTACAGTTTCAAGCGATTAAAGAGTCTTACACAGTAAAGCTGTATAAAATCTTAATCGGGATTCGTGGATTAATTAGTGTGCATGCAGTAATGGATTTTCAGATTTTGTGGAGGACAGTATTCTATATGGCAGCAGAACCTGGGTTCAAGTAGAATTGACTTAATTAAAATGTAAAAAGATAACGTGCTTGACCATTAGTTTTGTGTGTGTGTGTGTGTGTGTGTGTGTGTGTGTGTGTGTGTGTGTGTGTGTGTGTGTGTGTGTGTGTCTGTCTGTGTGGGAGAAAATGAGTCTGAGCTGAAGGTTTTATTCACCGGAATGGTAAATCAGTTAAGTTTACTACACACTAACGCGTTATGGTTCCTTCGTATTTCGAGAAAGCAAGAAACAACCTGGTAAATCAAGCAGTAACCAATGAAGTCTGCCCTCAGGACGCCCTGCAAGAGCACGAGAACACTCGAAACCAGTCTCAGGCAAGTCACATATGCATGGTAACTTAACCACACACGTGGCACTATACAAACACAGCTGAAAGCAACTCTCAGCAATATATTTGCTTACATCTTCCTCAGCGCGATAAAAGGATTTGCCCAAAGTGGCACTTAACACACACAAACACAGTCCATCATTAACGAAAGAAGGCGAATATAAATCTCGGCAATTTCTTATATACTAAAAGAAAGTAAACTAAAACTACGCCACTCGGACTGATTTTTAGCTATTTGTCATAGGATAAAAAATTCAAAATAGTCACGAGAGCCACAATATAGAACAGAGTATTAAACGCTTTTTCGGATCACCGGCCTGACGTAGCAGTGTCGGTCTGCAAACTAGTCAGAGGAGGTGAATGGGGTCTGCTCACGCGAGTTTTTGGTTCCCACGGTACGCCAGGAGCGACGGGCCTCCTAGACAGGAGGAACGAACAGGCGAGACGTGGGACAAGTGAGTTTTATACTCCCAAATTAACCCCGGTTAGCCAGGCCCTCGTAGTGTGCACTTTATTGTTATTATATTATTTTAGGGATAAACATTAGTGGCCATGGAATGTTGATGGTATATATCGGCTAAGTGGTAAGTAAAGGCTCTCTCTCTCTCTCTCTCTCTCTCTCTCTCTCTCTCTCTCTCTCTCTCTCTCTCTCTCTCTCTCTCTCTCTCTCTCTCTCTCTCTCTCTCTCTCTCACATACATATGTCGTGCCGTATAGGTAAAACTGGTCAATTAGCAAGAACTCGTTTAAAATTAAGTCTTTTCTAAAATTTTCTCATACATTTAAAGATAATTTTTTTCATTTATGATAATGTAAAAATTAATAATTTTGTATCAAAAGAATCTTAGAAATATTACCTAACCTTATTATAACAAGCGCAATTTAATTTAGCCTAATCCAAATAAATATATTTTAGACAAGTTTACAATACACACACACACATACACACACACACACACACACACACACACACACACAAACACACACACACACACACACACACACACACACACACACACACACAGAGAGAGAGAGAGAGAGAGAGAGAGAGAGAGAGAGAGAGAGAGAACAAATGGATTTATGCTGATAACTAGTATGGCGTGACCAGGACTCGAATTCAGGTCTCAGCTGTCCATGAGCAGCCCGTCCTGTTAACCGAACATCATGACTGTTGTAAAAACAGTCAAATGGGTGACTGTTGACGTCGTTTTCTAATCACGAGGCAGACTTTTTTTTTCAATCCACTTTTATATTTAGTGTTATCCTAACCTAACCTAGAAATGTGATTTAAGGCGTATGACAAGAAGTGACATAGTTGCTCGGACAATGGGCTGGCATGAGAGCATGGAACTAGGGACCTATTATATGACTTTGTAATTGGTCCAAGTCGGACCGAAACGTCGTCGTAAGCTCCTCTCTCCTAAGTGCGGGTTATTTGTGTATTGTTCGTCACGGTATTGTGCCTTATTTTATTTAAGCCTCATAACCTAGGGTGGTCAGCGGAACCGCTAGCCATTTTGTCCTTGAAACCAGACACATTCGGAGTTTGGACCTTCTCTGTATTATTCTCGTCCTTTAGCAATACAAATAACAATGTAGTCTTGGTCTCGCTTCATACACAATGTCCGTAGTTCAATCCCCGACCGAGTAGAAACAGTGGGCATGTTTCCTTACACCTGTTGTCCCTGTTCACCTAGCAGTAAGTAAATAGGTACCTGTGTGTTAGTCGACTATTGCGGGAAGACCCCAATGGAAATAAGGCAGACAGTCCTCAATGATGCACTTTCTTGGGTTATCCTGGGTGACTAACCCTCCGGGTTATAAACCCGAACAAATCTTATCTTAATCATACATGAGGATAATTCGTGTGGTCATTTATTGGGAAAATTTGTCTTTTGTTCTGGCTTGGCCCCCAGAGTTGTGAGGCATATGTAGCTGAGTGGTTTAAAGAATCAATCTGTCAGCAATATATACTAGCGGAGAGCTGGTGGCCTCTGTTTGAATGAATGAATATATGTTTGCTTGAAACAATTAGGTGACCCAGTGATGAAAAACGTAATCATAATCAAACATTCTATAGCTATCTTTCGAGAATTACAGAGACACCGCAATTCAAGTGATCCACCGAGCCGTAACATACCCATAGTTCCTTCAGGCATTGTGTTTCTCGCCTCCAGAATTCAAGTTCAGCTTGAATATGTACAAGTAGCAGTTGAACGAAGCCATCGTAATCCGAGCCCGAGGTCTGGGAGTTATCAGCTCGTCGCTCAAATCCTCTACAACAAATTGTTACATTTCTTTATTATGAATTGTGTTTACTCACCAGCTTGTTATTGCAGGGGTCGATTTATAGCTCATGGCCCGGTCTCCTCGCTAGTCGCTACTAGGTCCACTCTCCTTGCTCCAAGAGCTTATCGCACATCATCTTAAAGCTATATATGGATCCTGCCTCCACTGCGTCACTCTCCAGATTGTTCCATTTCCTGACAACTCTAAGGCTGAAGAAATACTTCCTAACATTCCTATGACTTATCTGTGTCCTCTTGTTTCTTTTGTCCCATCTCTGAAACATTCTGGCCCTGTCCATTTTGTCAATGCCTCTCAGTATTTTATACGTCGTTAGCATGTCCTCCCTATCCCTCCTATTCTCAAGTGTCGTCAGGTTGAGTTTCATTAACTTCTC
>NC_069482.1:13609895-13622395 GCF_026875155.1 Cherax quadricarinatus
GTTCTAATGAAATACCGGGATACGAACCTGGGATCTGGCAGCTTTTGTGTCCCCAGTCCTACACATTACCAATCGAGCTATGGAGTTTACCTGGAGTTTACCTGGAGAGAGTTCCGGGGGTCAACGCCCCCGCGGCCCGGTCTGTGACCAGGCCTCCAGGAGAGAGATGTATGACACTTTAACCAGATTTTTTTTTTAGATCTCTGCCGTCTGTCACTATTTATTAATGGCATCATCCTAATGACAGACATTATTTCACTGTTGTGAAGACAGTTAAACGGGAGACTGTGAAGGCACGTTAATTAAACAGTGAAAATTTGACGCAACTTCTGTGCTCAGTGGCTGCCCGTTTTCTGTTTACGAAACAAATTTTTATTGCCATTATCTTGTATTTTTTTATTTTCTGTTGTGGTGTGGTATAACTGGTTATTTTATATAGAGACAACAGCCTAAACCTAATCTAGCCTAATCTACTGCAAACAGTAGGCAAGAAATCCTCATAGTTTCTTATTTGTGATAAGGTAGGTACGTAATCGAGGACTCTGCTATCATACATCGTATTGTTCTAGCCTCCTTCCTGAGTTTGTGTAAGAATCTTCAGTGCAGAAATCTATCGAAAGTCTTTGTACAATCAAAGAATGTGAAGTCAATCCGCCCATCTATTGCTTACCTCCGTCTGTCAGTTTTAGATATCTGTTGGAACCGGTGAGGAAGAGCTTCACATTTCTGAAACTGTGATGGTTGTGAGGAAACAGAACGAGAGTAAAAAAATGGGCAATTAGAACTTTATATAAGCTAGGGGAACCGATGAGAAAAAGGTTTTAAAAGATAATTGAGGAAACACTAGGACATATTAAAAAAAACGATTCGGGACCTTGATCACTTCTAACCACTTTAAATCACTTGTCACTATCAGGTACAAAAGCTTATGCCCAACCAAATACATTTCCTTCATCGTAAGCGCAGTCAAGAAACAAAATGTATCAGGAAGAGATGCAGCGGTGGCCGACTCGGACCGTTCGCTGAAAAGGTGATATGAGAGAACCTGAAAGAGCAGCCAGGAAGCCAAGCCAGGTAATCGATGTGTAATATAAGCTATACCCCAGTAGACAGCCTGGGGGAAACTAGGTGAGTACAGGTTCCCGCACGAGCGCTCTTGTAGTCCCTCCCTCGACGTGCACAGTGTACTAGTTACATGAAGTGGACAGGGAGTGACCCTCCTATAACATTCCACTTATTCAGAATACGACAGCAATAATAATAATAATTAGAATAATTTGCGATCATATACATTATTGTGGCAGGATGCTTTTAAAATTATTGGGAGGCACTGAATCCGTACTAATAACATGAAATTTCTATGTACGGATGAGTACACTTATATATACTAGTTATGTTCACAGTGCATTCAGATATAATCATACTTTTATTTTAATTATAATTAAGAATGAATAATTAAGTATTGCCCCACTTTTTCTAATTAATAGAAGAGAAAATGTGAAAAAAAATTCGAAAGAAAGTTGTCATGGATTTGGAGTTTAATATATTCGTATATATAAGATTTTTTTTTTTTTGACAATTTCCCATAATGCAGAGTTTCTGTAAATTATTTAATCTCGCTAAACTTAGGAAAAATATCTTTTTGTATGTCCGTTTCATTCCGGGTGACTAATAACTAAATACCGACTATCTTAAAGGCTAATTAAATGAACTATTTAACCGGCACCCGGTTATCCCTAGAAATTTAACTGAGACCCAATTATCCGTAGGAACAGTTAACTGACACCCAGTTATCTGTAGGAACCAGTTAAGAGGAAACATTGATTATCCACGCACCAGCTACTTACAACATTTACATTTCAAATTACATTTTTTCCTCAATGTTTATTTAAACAGGGAACTGTATATCAGGTTA
The DNA here is from genome assembly GCF_026875155.1 of Cherax quadricarinatus. NCBI lineage: Eukaryota > Metazoa > Arthropoda > Malacostraca > Decapoda > Parastacidae > Cherax > Cherax quadricarinatus. The sequence continues at coordinate 13,611,811 of NC_069482.1, forward strand.
ATGGGTATTCAGTGCTAATTTATCCAGGACGAAGGAGCTTTACTCAGTCATTATATCGAGTTCTTCAGATTAACTCAGGCATTATAATGATCTCGATCATACTGCAATAAAAAGATCTTGAGATTCATATAACATAGTATATTGAATCTGTTATTCTGCTGGTAGCCAGAATATAGGTTATCTTTCTTTCTTTCTTTCTCTCTCTCTCTCTCTCTCTCTCTCTCTCTCTCTCTCTCTCTCTCTCTCTCTCTCTCTCTCTCTCTCTCTCTCTCTCTCTCTCTCTCTCCTTTCTCTCTCTCCTTATCTTTCTCAGTCACACGCGCACGCATATACAAACACCCCACCCCCCTCACACGCGCACGCATATACAAACACCCCACCCCCTCACACGCGCACGCATATACAAACACCCCACCCCCTCACACGCGCACGCATATACAAACACCCCACCCCCTCACACACACATACGCTTTACAACTGGTAACTACGCGCGCGCGCAAGCGCGCGCGCGCACACACACACACACACAACACACACACACACACCACACACACACACACACACACACACACACACACACACACACACACACACACGTCTTTTAAGACGTGTGTGTGTTAAACTACAGGTAGTGTTAAACTACAGACCAGTATCACTGACATGAAAAATATGCAAGATTATAAAGATTATCATAGGAAGAATGATGGAGCGCCTAAAAAGAAGTGGGTTCATAAAAGACAACCAGCTCGGCTTTAGAGATGGTAATTCCTGACTCACAAGCCTACTGCAAGTCTACGACAACATAAGACATAAACAAGGAACACTGTAACAGGTCTACTGACCCGCCGCCCCCCGGCCTAGAATAATGACCACATAGTCAGGTCACTTCCACTTAAGGAAGGAGCACGGCAGCAGACCTGGTAGCACAAGCTAGTCAGGTCCAACTGATACCCACTCATGTATTTATCCAACCTATTTTTAAAACTACACAAGGTCTTAGCTTTTATGACGGTACTCGGGAGTTTGTGCCACTCAACCACAACTCTATTACCAAACCAGTGCTTTCCTATGTCCTTCCTGAATCCGAACTTTTCCAGCTTGAAGCCATTGCTGCGAATCCTGTCTTGGCTGGATATTTTCAGCACACTATTTACATCCCCTTTATTTATTCCTGTTTTCCATTTATACACCGCAGTCTTATCCCCCCTAATTTTACGCCTTTCTAGAGAGTGCAGATTCAGGGCCCTCAGTCTATCCTCATAGGGAAGATTTCTGATACATGGGATACGCTTTGTCATCCTCCTCTGTACGTTTTCCAGTGCATTTATATCCAGTCTGTAATATGGTGACCAGAACTATGCAGCATAATCTAAATGAGGCCTAACCAAGGATCTATAGAGTTGAACAACCTGAGAACTTCTATTATTTATACTTCTTGATATGAAGGCAAGGATTCTTAGCTTTACTGCGAACACTAATGCACTGTTGTCTTGGTTTCAGATTACTGCTAACCAGAACTTCTAAATCCTTTTCGCAATCAGTAGTATTAAGATCTACACTATTAAGTTTATAAGTGGCATGGTTATTGTCCTGTCTAACATTTAGAACATTGCATTTGTCTTTATTAAACTGCATCTGCCACTTCTCTGACCACTGCATCAGTCTATTCAAATCATCCTGGAGTGCACTAATGTCCTCAATAGAATGAATTGGACGGCCAATTTAGGTGTCATCAGCAAATTTGCTTATGTCGCTATTTATTCCCTCATCTATATCGTTTATGTAAATTGTGAACAACAAGGAGCCCAACACTGACCCCTGTGGAACACCGCTGGTGACGTGGCTCCATTCTGATTTCTTCCCATTTATGCAAACTCTTTGCTGCCTATTTGTCAACCATGCCTCTACTCAGGTAAAATAATTTAGGAAGGAGAGAGAGGAATAGATATTTTGCATTTTCTTAGATTATAAGAAGGCTTCTGACACAGTACCGTAGAAGAGACTGGGATAAAAGCTAGAGGAGCAGGCACGAATAACAAGGAAGACACTACAATGGATCAAGACATACCTAATAGGAAGGAAACAACGAGTGGTTGTCCGAGAAGAGGCGTCAGATTGGGTGCAAATGACGAGTGGGGTTCCATAGGACTCAGTACTAGGACCAGTATTATTTTTGTATACGTGAATGACATTGCAGAAGGGATAAAGTCAGATATCCCCGTTTGAGTATGTGAAACTAATGAGGAGAATACGTTGTTAGGTAAGACACATATGCAACAGTTAGGTATCTTTATTTCGAAACGTTTCGCCTACACAGTAGGCTTCTTCAGTCGAGTACAGAAAAGTTGATAGAAGCAGAAGATACTTGAAGACGATGTAATCAGTCCATCACCCTTAAAGTTTTGAGGTGGTCAGTCCCTCAGTCTGGAGAAGAGCATTGTTCCATAGTATGAAACAATATGGAGACGAAGTGACAGGATGGAGCCTTATATAGCGCCAAGAGGTGAGACGTAGGTCACTAGAAGAGGTAAGAACTCAGATGTTGGGAGGTCAGGTCCCTCTCAAATCCAGCCGTTCTCACTAGTGGAGGTTGTCGAAGTTGATTGCAGGTCTGTACCAAGATACCCTCTTGGTACAGACCTGCAATCAACTTCGACAACCTCCACTAGTGAGAACGGCTGGATTTGAGAGGGACCTGACCTCCCAACATCTGAGTTCTTACCTCTTCTAGTGACCTACGTCTCACCTCTTGGCGCTATATAAGGCTCCATCCTGTCACTTCGTCTCCATATTGTTTCATACTATGGAACAATGCTCTTCTCCAGACTGAGGGACTGACCACCTCAAAACTTTAAGGGTGATGGACTGATTACATCGTCTTTCAAGTATCTTCTGCTTCTATCAACTTTTCTGTACTCGACTGAAGAAGCCTACTGTGTAGGCGAAACGTTTCGAAATAAAGATACCTAACTGTTGCATATGTGTCTTACCTAACAACCTGTCGGTATTTTATACCATTTTAATGTTCAGGAGAATACGTGGACCAGGAAAGGCCAAAAATAAACCTGAATAGGCTGCAGGTCTGGTTTGACAAGGGACAACTGGAATGTAACCCCAGCAAGTGCAAAGTTTTTAAGTTTAGGAAAAGGCCAAGAAAACCTCAGACGGAGAACATGCTCGAGATACAGCCTGAGGCACAAATCAACTAAATAACTGTTACAGCAAATGCGCGTCTGGCAAATCTAAAACTAGCTTTCAGGAATTTAGGTTGTATATCAGGCATCACCAGTATGAAACTCAAACCTGGTTAAGCATGTCAAGAAATTGGAGAAAGTGAAGTGGAGATATTGGGAAATATTTCTTTAGTCTTAGTCAAGAAGTGCAACTACCTGGGGAATGAAATGATAGAGGCAAGTTCCATACTTAGCTTTAGGAAGAGGTACGACAAGGCTCTCGAAGCCAGGAGAGAGTGAACCTATTGGAGACCAGCGAAGAGGCCAGGCCAGGAGCTGAGACTCGGCCCCTGCAACCACATACAGATAAGTATATATACGTGAGTAATCCCCTCCCTTCACACACGCACACTAGAGAATGTGCCCAACAGCAGTTAAGAGGAGGACCCAGCAGCTATGAATCAATATACTCTGAAAAATTGCAGTGAATGACAGTAAATTCACGAAAAAAATGGACAGGAATTGAACCCGAGGTTACGTGTATTTATATGTGAAGCCAACGCTCTAACACTGAACTGTGGTTGTTACAAGAGAGAGAGAGAGAGATATCCTTAACCTTGTCAAACCCCGTGTAAAGATAGAGAGGAGAGAGAGAGAGAGAGAGAGAGAGAGAGAGAGAGAGAGAGAACAACCCTGGTTGGTAATGTTTACAGGCGCCGCGGTCTACAACCTCAACTTCAAAGTGTTTTTATAACTCACTTCCCCATCATTAACACAGTGATGGATCTAGCTTCTGTCCTTTCCATGTCAGTATCAATGAAGCTGTCTCTTTTGATTTAGCAATCCGGTCAAGATATTCTCTTTCTCTCTCTCGCTCACACACACACACACACACACACACACACACACACACACACACACACACACACACACACACACACACACACATTCGCATGAGATAAAATTGCTCACAGCTTACTAATGTACTGTTGTTGTGGTCACCTGGTGATAGGATTATAAGATTTATAAACCGTACGAATCCGCATAACTTTGGGATTATCAGTTCTTTATTAAACCGGATCTCTGGAGGCCTCCATGACCCGACCTTCAAGTCAACTTCTCCCACATAGTCGCCAGACTGAGACAAACTTAAACTTACCCATGTAAGTGAATATCTTACAAGGCGAGCGCGCGCGCACACACACACACACACACACACACACACACACACACACACACACACACACACACACACACACACACACATATACAAGCACGCATATACAACAGGCCTAGTGTCTAATCGACATGTGCCTAGGACAAAATGGTAACAAAATGGTAACTAACAAACACACACACACACTCACACTCACACACGCGCGCGCGCGCGTTCGTAGAACCGTTAAACAGTTACATGGAAGCAGTAGGCCTACAATAATACTGCTCTCTTCCTATAAAAAAGCTTCAAGGTACTTCCTGCTTGAGTGTTGTCTTATAAACAAGGTTCAAGGTTCTACCTACTTGAGTGTTGTCTTATAAACAAGGTTCAAGGTTCTACCTACTTGAGTGTTGTCTTATAAACAAGGTTCAAGGTTCTACCTACTTGAGTGTTGTCTTATAAACAAGGTTCAAGGTTCTACCTGCTTCAGCGTTGTCTTATAAACAAGGTTCAAGGTTCTACCTGCTTGAGTGTTGTCTTATAAACAAGGTTCAAGGTTCTACCTGCTTGAGTGTTGTCTTATAAACAAGGTTCAAGGTTCTACCTGCTTCAGCGTTGTCTTATAAACAAGGTTCAAGGTTCTACCTACTTGAGTGTTGTCTTATAAACAAGGTTCAAGGTTCTACCTGCTTCAGCGTTGTCTTATAAACAAGGTTCAAGGTTCTACCTGCTTGAGTGTTGTCTTATAAACAAGGTTCAAGGTTCTACCTGCTTGAGTGTTGTCTTATAAACAAGGTTCAAGGTTCTACCTGCTTCAGTGTTGTCTTATAAACAAGGTTCAAGGTTCTACCTGCTTCAGTGTTGTCTTATAAACAAGGTTCAAGGTTCTACCTGCTTGAGTGTTGTCTTATAAACAAGGTTCAAGGTTCTACCTGCTTCAGTGTTGTCTTATAAACAAGGTTCAAGGTTCTACCTGCTTCAGGGGTTGTCTTATAAACAAGGTTCAGGTTCTACCTGCTTCAGTGTTGTCTTATAAACAAGGTTCAAGGTTCTACCTGCTTCAGTGTTGTCTTATAAACAAGGTTCAAGGTTCTACCTGCTCAGTGTTGTCTTATAAACAAGGTTCAAGGTTCTACCTGCTTCAGTGTTGCTTATAAACAAGGTCAAGGATTCTACCTGCTTCAGTGTGTCTTATGAACACCCAAGGTCCAAGTGATCACGCTGCTCCAGCGTTAGGCGTTTAAACAGGTTCAGGGGTTTTAAACCTGCTTCAGCGTTATCTTAAAACAAGGTCAAGGTCACTGCTTCAGCGTGTCTTATAAACAAGGTCAGGTTCACCTGCTTCAGCGTTGTCTTATAAACAAGGTCAAGGTCTAACGCTCGCAGTGTCTATAAACAGGTTCAGGTTACCTGCGTCAGCGTTGTCTTATAAACAAGGTTCAAGGTCAGCTGCTATCGAGTGACAGTCTCGCTGGTCGATGAACAGCGGGCAGTGAACCGCTCAGGCGTATAACAGGAGGCGAGTGAACAGCGCAGGCGAGTGAACCAGCGCAGGCGAGTGAACAGCGCAGGCGAGTGAACCAGCGCAGGCGAGTGAACAGCGCAGCGAGTGAACCAGCGCAGGCGAGTGAACAGCGCAGGCGAGTGAACAGCGCAGGGAGGACAGCGCAGGCGAGTGAACCAGCGCAGGCGAGTGAACCAGCGCAGGCGAGTGAAGCAGCGCAGGCGAGTGAACCAGCGCAGGCGAGTGAAGCAGCGCAGGCGAGTGAACCAGCGCAGGCGAGTGAACCAGCGCAGGCGAGTGAACCAGCGCAGGCGAGTGAAGCAGCGCAGGCGAGTGAACCAGCGCAGGCGAGTGAACCAGCGCAGGCGAGTGAACCAGCGCAGGCGAGTGAAGCAGCGCAGGCGAGTGAACCAGCGCAGGCGAGTGAAGCAGCGCAGGCGAGTGAACCAGCGCAGGCGAGTGAAGCAGCGCAGGCGAGTGAACCAGCGCAGGCGAGTGAAGCAGCGCAGGCGAGTGAACCAGCGCAGGCGAGTGAACCAGCGCAGGCGAGTGAACCCAGCGCAGGCGAGTGAACCAGCGCAGGCGAGTGAAGCAGCGCAGGCGAGTGAACCAGCGCAGGCGAGTGAACCAGCGCAGGCGAGTGAAGCAGCGCAGGCGAGTGAAGCAGCGCAGGCGAGTGAAGCAGCGCAGGCGAGTGAACCAGCGCAGGCGAGTGAACCAGCGCAGGCGAGTGAAGCAGCGCAGGCGAGTGAAGCAGCGCAGGAGAGTGAACCAGCGCAGGCGAGTGAAGCAGCGCAGGCGAGTGAAGCAGCGCAGGCGAGTGAACAGCGCAGGCGAGTGAACCAGCGCAGGCGAGTGAAGCAGCGCAGGCGAGTGAAGCAGCGCAGGCGAGTGAACCCAGCGCAGGCGAGTGAACCAGCGCAGGCGAGTGAACAGCGCAGGCGAGTGAAGCAGCGCAGGCGAGTGAAGCAGCGAGGGAGTGAACCAGCGCAGGCGAGTGAAGCAGCGCAGGCGAGTGAAGCAGCGCAGGCGAGTGAAGCAGCGCAGGCGAGTGAAGCAGCGCAGGCGAGTGAAGCAGCGCAGGCGAGTGAAGCAGCGCAGGCGAGTGAAGCAGCGCAGGCGAGTGAAGCAGCGCAGGCGAGTGAAGCAGCGCAGGCGAGTGAAGCAGCGCAGGCGAGTGAACCAGCGCAGGCGAGTGAACCAGCGCAGGCGAGTGAACCAGCGCAGGCGAGTGAACCAGCGCAGGAACCACAAAACTTGACACTCGTTGAAAATCTGAATAAAACATTTTTTTTAATGTAATTTTGCGCCGCGAGATGGCAGCTCCTGCCAAATGCAAAAATCATTTTTATTATTATTTATTATTTGTATTACTGATTATTATTATTTTTATTAGTATTTTTTATAATTGCTATTATTAATTATTGTTTATTATTATTTTGTTAGCATTATAATTATTTTTATTTGTTTTATTGATTATTGTTTATTATTTTTTTTGTTATATTTTTACGGGAAAGCTGTAAATCCGTAGGGATCGTACAACACCTGGTGACTATGTAATCACGTTGGTTTCAGGAAAGGGTAAGGCAGTCACATTTCCTTTGATCAAGAACCGTTCACCGGTAGCAGACAAGCGTGTGTGTGTGTGTGTGTGTGTGTGTGTGTGTGTGTGTACTCGCCTAGTTGAAGTTGCAGGGGTCGAGCTCAAGCTGCTGGCCCCGCCTCTTCACTGATCGCTACTAGGTCACTCCCCCTGAACCTTGAGCTTTAGCATACCTCTGCTTAAAGCTATGTATGGATCCTGCCTCCACTACATCGCTTCCCAAACTATTCCACTTACTGACTACTCTGTGGCTGAAGAAATACTTCCTAACATCCCTGTGATTCATCTGTGTCTTCAACTTCCAACTGTGTCCCCTTGTTGCTGTGTCCCATCTCTGGAACATCCTGTCTTTGTTCACCTTGTCAATTCCTCTCAGTATTTTGTATGTCGTTATCATGTCCCCCTATCTCTCCTGTCCTCCAATGTCGTCAAGTTGATTTCCCTTAATCTCTCCTCGTAGGACATACCTCTTAGCTCTGGAATTAGTCTTGTTGCAAACCTTTGCACTTTCTCTAGTTTCTTTACGTGCTTGGCTAGGTGTGGGTTCCAAACTGGTGCCGCATACTCCAATATGGGCCTAACGTACACGGTGTACAGGGTCCTGAACGATTCCTTATTAAGATATCGGAATGCTGTTCTGAGGTTTGCTTGGCGCCCATATGCTTCAGCAGTTATTTGGTTGATGTGCGCTTCAGGAGATGTGCCTGGTGTTATACTCACCCCAAGATCATTTTCTTTGAGTGAGGTTTGTAGTCTCTGGCCCCCTAGACTGTACTCCGTCTGCGGTCTTCTTTGGCCATCCCCAATCTTCATGACTTTGCACTTGGTGGGGTTGAACTCCAGGAGCCAATTGCTGGACCAGGTCTGCAGCCTGTCCAGATCCTTTTGTAGTTCTGCCTGGTCCTCGATCGAATGATGTGCCTGGTGTTATACTCACCCCAAGATCATTTTCCTTGAGTGAGGTTTGTAGTCTCTGGCCCCCTAGACTGTACTCCGTCTGCGGTCTTCTTTGGCCATCCCCAATCTTCATGACTTTGCACTTGGTGGGGTTGAACTCCAGGAGCCAATTGCTGGACCAGGTCTGCAGCCTGTCCAGATCCTTTTGTAGTTCTGCCTGGTCCTCGATCGAATGAATTCCTCTCATCAACTTCACGTCATCTGCAAACGGGGACACTTCGGAGTCTATTCCTTCCGTCATGTCATTCACCAATACCAGAAACAGCACTGGTCCTAGGACTGACCCCTGTGGGACCCCGCTGGTCACAGGTGCCCACTCTGACACCTCGCCAGGTACCATGACTCGCTGCTGTCTTCCTGACAAGTATTCCCTGATCCATTGTAGTGCCTTCCCTGTTATCCCTGCTTGGTCCTCCAGTTTTTGCACTAATCTCTTGTGCAGAACTGTGTCAAACGCCTTCTTGCAGTCCAAGAAAATGCAATCCACCCACTGCTGTCACCATGTTACAGAACTCCAGTAGGTTTGTGACACTGGATTTCCCATCCCTGAAACCATGTTGGCTGCTGTTGATGAGATCATTCCTTTCTAGGTGTTCCACCACTCTAATGATAATCTTCTCCATGACTTTGCATACTATACATGTCAGTGACACTGGTCTGTAGTTTAGTGCTTCATGTCTGTCTCCTTTTTTAAAGATTGGGACTACATTTGCTGTCTTCCATGCCTCAAGCAATCTCCCTGTTTCGATAGATGCATTGAATATTGTTGTTAGGGGTACACATAACGCCTCTGCTTCCTCCCTCAGGATCCATGGAGAGATGTTATCCGGCCCCATTGCCTTTGAGGTATCTAGCTCACTCAGAAGCCTCTTCACTTCTTCCTCGGTTGTGTGTACTGTGTCCAGCACTTGGTGGTGTGCCCCACGTCTCCGTCTTTCTGGAGCCCCTTGTGTCTCCTCTGTGAACACTTCTTTAAATCTCTTGTTGAGTTCCTCACATACTTCACGGTCATTTCTTGTTGTCTCTCCTCCTTCCTTCCTTAGCCTGATTACCTGGTCCTTGACTGTTGTTTTCCTCCTGATGTGGCTGTATAACAGCTTCGGGTCAGATTTGGCTTTCGCTGCTATGTCGTTTTTATATTGTCGTTGGGCCTCCCTTCTTATCTGTGCATATTCATTTCTGTGTGTGTGTGTGTGTGTGTGTGTGTGTGTGTGTGTGTGTGTGTGTGTGTGTGTGTGTGTGTGTGCGCGCGCGCGTGCGTGCGCGCGCGCACCGGTAGCAGACAAGCAAAAATTTCATGATGAAAAATCTTAATGATTGCAAATCCCTCTTAATAGAAAGGAGAGAAAGTCAAAATCAGGCCAAATAGGGAATAAGTACTCTGACAAAATACTAAAAGTGTCAGAGAAAGGGATCTAGAAGTTACTAACAAAAAAAAAAACCTGTCACCGAAAGATAATGTAAATGAAACTTGAGAGTAACTCGTATATTTCACTGGCAAACTACATAATATCTTTCAAATATGTAGGTAGTGAAATGTTAGGAAAGCTGTTTACAAACCCACACCTGATCAGGAAACTGGAGAAAGTGTTGTTGTTTGCAACGAGACTTATCTCGGAGCTAAGGGCATGTCTTATGAGTAGAGGTTAAGGGAATTCAACTTAGGAAGGAGGATAACTAGGGGCTATGTATGGTAACAGCGTTCAAAATACTGAGATGAATTAATAGGGTGGACAGGGACAGACTGTTGAAAACGGAACACAGGCACAGATGGAAGTTGAAAGCACTGATGAGTTACAAGTATGTTAGAAAGTATTTCTCCAGTCTTAGAATAGTGTAGTGGAGATAGGGAGGTTGAGGCAGGAGCCATACATAGTTACTAATCCCCTCCCCCCCACACACAAAAAAAAAAGCTAAGTGTCAACCCAATTCAAAAAATTTAATTTAATTTAAAGTTAAGAGTAAACCCATGTGGGTTTTTAGGGGCCCCGGGCCTGCGGAAGCTTTGTCTGTTTTAGCGCGAGACAGACGCCTTCCCCCTCTTACTCAAAATTTAAGAGAAAAAACCCAAGTAAAAAAAACTCAAGTTATCATTGATAAAAAAGGGAACCCAATCTTTGTAGTCGTGCCTGTGGAAAGGGAAAATAAAAAATAATGTTTTGGTACCCCGCCAGCTATCATCATCTCCA
>NC_069482.1:13627395-13667395 GCF_026875155.1 Cherax quadricarinatus
CCCGATGAAAAGCATTGGCGCCACGAGTACACTGAGAGACAACACAATAAGTGTCCAGGGCCCAAGACTGTTCAGTTGCCTCCCAGTATACATAAGGGGGATTACTAATAGACCCATGGCTGTCTTCAAGAAGGCACTGGACAGGTGCCTAAAGTCAGTACCTGACCAACCGGGCTGTACTTCGTACGTCAGCTTGCGTGCGGCCAGCAGTAACAGCCTGGTTGATCAAACCCTGATCCACCATTAGGCATGGTCTCAGACCGAGCCGCGGGGGCGTTGACCCCGAAACTCTCTCCAGGTAAACTCCAGGTAAACATAGCAAATTTTTCTTAAAAAAATGACGCTACTTTAAGTTGGGTGAGGTGAGGTTTGTAAGTTAGGTTTGGTCCAAAACAAAAAAAATCATATACTCTGCTCTTCTTATAACACTTCTGCTTTGTAAAAAAAAAACCTTTCCCCAAAAAGCAAATCTTTTTCTTTTTTAAATTACACCCTTTACTTACCTTTTTCCCCAATCACTCCTCTTCCTCCTGCCCCACCCTCCATAACCACAAATTTGCCCCAAAAATTTAAAATGAAATTTTTAAAATATTCCAACCCCCCTTTCAACCCCCCCCCCCCCCACTCTCATTTTGCACTACCCCACCTTTCTGCCAATAGTGCTTATTTTCTCACCCGAACTTCCCCCCTCCCTTATTTTATTCACTTTTACCCCCCTTTTTAATTTTGTTGCCCCCTTTTCCTTCTTTTCCCCCATCTACCCTTACTCTAACTGTAGCTACAACAAAAATAATAAATCCGATATATCATTTTCCCCCTCTATAAACAGGGTACATCCGGACCTCCCCATAAACCCTTTTTATCCTCCAAACATAATTAATAAACACTTTCTTTTACCTTTCCTCCCATTTTTTTACCTTTTTAAAAATTTTTTTAAATTCCTTTTTTTTAAAATTTAAAATTTAAAGGTATTACTTTATTCCCCCCAAATTTCCCTTTCTCCCCCAAATTAAAATTTTCCCCATTTACATTTCCCCCCACCCCCAAAAAAAAAAAAAAAAAAAAATTTTCCCCTCTCCCTTCCCTTTTCCCAAAACATTTTTAAAAACCCATTTTTAACCCTTTTTTAATTTCCCCAAAATCCTTTTTCCCTTTCCTCCAACAACCTTTTATTCACACTTCCCAACCTTTTCCCACCAACCCCTTTTTTCCCCCAAAAACTCCCCCCCCCCTTTTACACTTTTTTTTCCAGGGCATCCACCTTTTTTAATTAAAACCCCTTTTCCAAAACCCAATTCTTTATTTTCCCCTCCCCCAATTTAAATTCCCTTGAAATTTTTTCTTTTTTTTATAATTTGGGGGTTTCCCTTTTTCCCCGGCCTTTTAGTTATTTTCAAAAATTTTTGGTTTACTTTTTACCCCCTTCCCCGGGGGTTTAAAAAAGGGAAAAATAAAAAACCCAAAATTTAAAATTTTAAAAGAAATCTAAAAATTTTTAAATTTTTTTCCAAAAAGAAGGCCCTTCCCCCTTCTTAATTCATTCCAAATCAACCCTTTCAATTGTTTCAAATTCCAAAGGCAACCACCTTAAAAACCCCACAAAATTTTTTTCCCTTTTTCTTTTCAGAATCTTTACCAGGAAAAGGGGTTTCCCCGGGCCCATAGGTTGGGGTTCCCCCGGGCATTTTAGTTGTTTTACCCCTGGTTTTTTGGGGAAAGTTTCCTTATTTCCCTTTAAAATAAAAAAAAAAAAGGGGGTTAAAAAGGAAAAAATATTAAAATAAAAATTTTTTCCCAAAGAAATTTTTTCCGGGGATAAAATATTTCTAATAATTATTTTATATAATAAATATATATATATAAAATATATATATATTTATTTTATAAATATATATATAAATATAAAATATAGGGAGGTACCACTTCTAGAACTTAAAGGGCCCCCTCCCCTCAGAGAAAAGAATAAATTGCTTAGGGAAAACTAAAAAGGTTCCCTTTGAAGCTTTTTGAGTTTTTTTCTCCTACCACCCCCCTATATTTCAATATTTTTAAATTTAAAGACAAAATACTTTTGGCCAAACTTTCACAAAAATACAACAGAAAGTAAAACAAAAAATAGGTAACCAGGGGCTGCATCTGAACACTTGGGTCCAGCTCTCCGGGGTGGGCCGCCCCCCCAAAAAATTGCTGCAGGGATTTCCCTCGGGATCGCAACACTGAGTCTCTGAAAGGGGAAAGCTGGTCCCGTGGCCCTTTGGGTTCAATGATGAGTTTTCCCACCCAGCTCTTTGGGGAACTTTAGAAAACACTGCCCCATGCCCCAAAGGGGTCTGGGGCCCCCTATTGGAATAAAGTTATAGAAAGGGGGGAAAGGGGTCTTCATTTTTTGGGATCTTCTGGGTCTCCCTGTGGCGGGGCAGCTCCCCCCCCCTTCCACTACAGAGTAGGGCAAGTAGGTGCCCTGCCAATGGGCAGCACAGGTGTAGTCCCAGGCAATCTGTTTTCCCCATCCTTCCAGGGTAGCATGTGGTTTCCTCGGCCCCTTTTTTTGACTTCCGTCAAAAAGTACGGGGGGTTTTCCCGTTAAAGCGGGGCAACGGGCTGGGGCCCAGGCCCCCCTTTATTATTTTACTGATTTCCTCTGTCGGGCCCATATTTTCCCTTCTGCTGGGGGACACACGAGACCTTGAAGTCCGAATTGATCACCCTGTCCCCCCGCCGCAAATACACCTAATGTTGGGGTGAGGATGGGGGGGCTGGGCGAAGAGAAAACACCAATCCGAAAGGGGCCTGGGGGGTCGGACGGGTGCCCGGGGAGGTTTGGGGAACAGCTAACAGGAAATCCCTGGTGGGGTTTGCCTTCCCCCAGGAAAACGGTTTTTGGTTTTTTTCCCCCCGAAGCTTTGGAAAAACATTGTTTTTTTGGGATTTTTTCCATGATGGGTTTTTGTCCCAGTGGACTTTTGCTGTTTGGAAGGAGCTGGTCTACTGGAGGGTCTGTAAGGGTGCCCCAAACCGAATCACTGCTTCAGAAAAACCTGGGGTTTTAGCTCCTACCAAGCCCTCTCAACGTTCGGGCACTATTTTCTTGACAATGCCGGGAAGCCAAACACGAAGATAAAAAAAGAAAGGTTTTAAAGCAACATGCGTTGTTTTACCACCCCTATACCTCCCATCGCACTGGGGGTTCCTGATCCCATTCCCATCCTCTAGTGCAGGTTCGGTGCCTTTTTTAAAAGTTGATCTCAGGTGGTCTTTATTCATCGAGTGTTGGGTTTTCAAAAGGGTGCACACCTCAAGAAGTGATGAAGCCCTTGGCATGAAAGACATCTTTTTGGAAGGAGATACAGAGCATTTGGGCATAAAGATTGTTATTCTCTCCCCCATTTCATAGGTCATTAAATTTTTTCCCTGAGGCAGTATCAAGGGCCCTGGTGCCCCAGCGGTCCCCCCCAAAAAGGATACTGTTGGAGGGATTTTGTAGTTGAGACTTTGGGGGATTTCCCTTTGCACAGCATTGATTATTTTTTGGTTCGCTCTGATGATTTCACACTTGGGGGGATTGAGGATGGTCCCAAAATTCCCTTTTCCCTGTGTTTTACCAGTTGAGGTCCCCCACGAGGGGGTCTTCAGTACCCCGCCAGAGTGCCGTAATCCAGGTTCCAGAAAAATTGACCACTGCGTTTTGGGTGGGGGTTGTTCTCTTCCGCCAACAGAAAGAAGTGGAGCGAAATGGGGCCCCCGCTGAACACCCTCTGATGATTGAAAATTTTATGTTCTCCAAACAAAAGAATTGAGGGTTTTCTGTAGGGCCCGGGTGAAATGAAGGGAAAGAAACGGGGAACCGAAAACCCAACAGCTGGCAAAACGCATCTCTCTTCACCATATTAAAGGCTTTCCCAAAAACAAGTTTTACTATGGCCCCCTTTTTTTCTGGTTTGGGCCCCCGATGTTTGGGGGCCCCTTTCCGCATGAGCTTTCAGCTTCAAATGCCCTTTAAGACCCAAAAAACCCAGTTGGTGTGGGCTGGATAAAAATGGGGGTTCTAGGCGGGAAGTTTTTTCCCTGTGCTTTGGCCCAAAGAGGGCGGCGAAGGTGTTTCCAAAATGCAATTGGGGGCTGAAATTCCCCCCTCCCCCTTCTTCAAAGAAAATAGTGGGGGCTCCAAAAAAAAAAAAGGTTTAAAATTTTTTTGGGGTTCGCCCAGCCCGGGAATTGTTGACGGGAAAATTGTTAAACCCGGGGAGAAGAATTTTATGCAAAATTCCCCCGAGTACTGGATTTACCATCTTTTGAGGGGGCTGAGGTCGGGAAATTTCCGTGAACCTCCCCGCAATCCTGCTGGAAAAAAAAAACGATTTGCCTTTTAGGGCTTGAATTTTGGGGAAAATTAATTGTTTTTGTGATGGGGGGCTTTTCAGGGTTGTCCCTTTAGGGTGTTTTGTTTCTCTCTCTCGCTATCCCTTTTTCAACTCTTTTTTTCCCTTGTTTTCTTAAAACGTTCCCCTTTCCCCCCGCTTTACTCTTGGGTCTAACCCCTCACTCTCTCCTCTTCACCATAATATTTTAATTTTATAATATATATATTATTTATATATAAAATATATATATATATATATATATATAATAAATATATTAAAAAGCGTGCCGAAAAAGGAAAACCTGGTCAATTTTGCAGAAATTATTTAAAAATTTAAATCCTTTCTAAAAATTTTTTCTTGTACGTTTTTAAGATATGTTTTTTCCCAACAAAAAGCAGTTTAATTTTGCCTAATCCCAAATAAATAAATTTAGATAATTTTTCATAATTTAATAATAGACATTGAAATATATTTTTTTTTTGTTTGGTTTAGAATGGGTTTTGCGAAATTATTTTCGATTTAAGTATTCGGCCCAAAAAAAAAAAAGAAACGTTTTCTATTTTAAGGGCAAAATCTCAAGTTTTACCTATTTGGCCCGATTTTTAAATTTTTTAATTTTAATATGGTAGGTTCAGTATATACGGTAGGTAAATCTCATTGCTCTCTTTTTTACGTTTGTTTTATGTGTGGTGTTTTGTGTTGGGCAATCCCAGAATAGAACATTCCCATGCCCCATTTTTCCCCGTCCAAATCTGTGTGAAAACAAACTACCACCTGTGTCTTCCCTCCCCCTTTGATCTTTCCCGTCCCCCAAAAGCCCCTCCCAAGTTTTATTTCGCAAGTAATTTATATTTTTTTCCCCCCGTCCAAAAAGTTAAAGGGTCGAAAAAAAAGGGATGTTGCTTTTATGTCTTTTTCATCAACTTTTTTTTCGCTGTGTCTTGTTTTTTCTTTAAGTGAAATGAATTTACCCTTTTTTTTAACACCTGAATTAAGAAAGCCCCTTGCAGTAAATAATACAGCTCATTTGGCATTTTTAAAACAATGATTTACGGGTTTTAAAACAATGATTTACAAAACGGGCAGGTGAAGAAAGAGTCCCCTTTCTGCAGAAAATGCTAATTTTCCCCAAAATAGCACAATAAACAACATAGACCATACCCCCCCCCCCCTTTTGTAAAACCTTCAAAGATTTTATAAAAAAAAAAACCTAATTTTCTGACCTTGTATCGAAGAAAAAAATGCCTGTAAAAAAACCCTTTTTAAATTTCCCCGGCCCGCCCGCACCTTCAATCTCGGCTGTACTTGTAATGGTCGACATTTAGGAAAGTATTTTTTAGAAAAGGGCGAGGGAAATTTGAGCCATTGGGAAAAAAAATGAAAATTGCGACACGAAAAAATTTTGGTCTGTGTAGAAAATTGGGGGGGGGGGAAAAAAAAGCGTTTTTTAGTGGGGGATTTACGTGATTAAATTTTTGGCCCCAGTGTTGTAAGCGTCACGGGTTTTTTTCAGTGGGCGCCCGTTCATATTCCTCAAAGAGTTCTCTCTCTCTTCAGTCTTTTTTTCCCTTTTCTCTTTTCTCCCATTTCAGTCTTACCATCTCGTTTTCCCTTTTGTGCTTTTTCCCTTTCTCTCTTTTGCTTTTTTCCCCTCTTCTCCCACTGTTTTCTCTGTCTCTGTATCTCACTTCCAAATTTTTCTCGTTTTTTTTTCTCGGGAGCCCTTTTTGTTTTGGTTTTTCTCTCTCGCTGTCCCTTTTTTCACACTCTTTCTCCCTTTTTTTCCCTTTTAAACGTTCGATTCTTGGCTTTTCTCTTTGCTCTACCCCTCATTTTCCCCTCTCTTCACCCAAGATCAGTTTGTTACCTCATTTAAAATAAGTTTTTTGCCCCAACTAAACTATATCGGGTTTTTTCTCTCATTAAATCCCTTAGTTTATTTTTCTCGTTAAAATTTCCCTTTTTTCGTTTGAATTTAAAATTGAATTTTCCCTTGGTTTTTTTATGGGTTCTCGTTCATTTTCCCCTCTAGTCAGTGCGCAAAAAATTTTCAGATGTTTTTCCCCTTTCCAATTTCCTCTCTCTACTTGTAGTTTTGGGCTCTATTTCCCTTGGTCATTTTAAAACAATATGTATTTACCCCTAAGTGAATTTTTTCCCTAAGTTTTTTTACGATATGTAATGTCACTGTGTGGGACTGTGCGTTTTTGTGTTTATGGATTGCCCCTTAAGTGGAAAAACAATGCGATTTTAGATTTTCACAAGAGTCAAACGGGAAAAGTTTTTTAAAATTAACCTTATTATAAAAAAAATTCTATATGAAAAAACCACACAGTAGTAAAACAAAGTGTAAATTCACCCCAGTTACATCTAGTTTTATTTTAGTCAACAAGAATTTGTACTGCTTTTTTTCGCAAACACCTGGGGGAGAGAGTTTTTTTTACAATGAAAAACGGTATGAGTATTTTTAAACAAATCCCGAGGTTTTTTCCGAAACAAGTGAAAAAACCCAAAAGTTTCCGCTTAAAAAATTAAAGCCCTTTCTTTTTAAGCGTTTATGTAGGTGTTTAAACCCAGTATATGTATCTTGTACCCCAAGCGTGTATAACACTTTTTAAACACACACACCCACACACACACACACACACACACACACACACACACACAAAAACAACAAAACACACACACACACACACCACACACACACGAAACGACTACAAAAACTGAGAGGAATTGACAAGGTGGACAAAGACGGGATTTTTCCGGGGGATTGGAACATAACAAGGGACAAGTTGGAAGTTGAAGACACAGTAAACACAGGGATGTTGGGAAGTACTCTTCAGCCCGAGAGTCAGAAAGGGGAATTTTTGGGAAGCGATGTAGTGGAGGCAGGGTCCTAAAAAACGCTTTAACGGGGTATGATAAAGCTCAGGGTTCAGGGAAGTGACCTAGTACGTCATAAGAGGCGGGGCAAGGAGCTCGGACTCATCCCTGAAACCTCAACTAGGTGATACACACACTGCACTGCTCTTTAAAAAAACCATGGGGTTTGGAAAATGGAAGGAATGGATGGCAGGGGCGAAAGGGACTATTTAGGAACAACCCCAGTTGAGGACATAAGGTATAATTGCAGTAATGTAAAACCCCACCACAGAACGCGGAGGCAAGAGAAGAATACGATGAGAGCAACAGAGCAAGGGTCGACGCACTACCGAGGTGGCCAGAGAGCACAAATGGGGGACAAAGTTACTAGTTATGGGTGATTTCAACCCAAAAGGAGATTGACTGGGAAAACTGGACCCCCATGGGGGTCCCGAAACATGGAGAACCAAAAAATGATGGATGGGGTACGGAAACCTCATGCATAAAACACGTTAAGCCCCACTACAGAGAGAGGAGGAGGGGATGAACCACAAGACTGGACCTTGTATTCCCCTTTTGGTATCGGACATCGGGATATCATGAAAAAAGGCCCCGGGGAGCGGATTAATGGGGTTCTGTGCTCTACTACTATTTTGAGCTTCAAATGGAGAGAGTAGCGGGAAATAGGTGGGAAAAACCAAATACAAAAGGGGGAACTACTCGGGCATGAAAACTTCCGCAAGACATTCATGGGAGAGGGAACTGACAGGAAAACCAGTACAAAAAAATGGATATGTGGTAACAAAATAAAAGGAGCAGGGGGAAGGGGTTTTTTCCCAAGGAAACAAAAATGGGAAGAACAGAACGGCCCTTTTGGTTCACCCAAATGTGTGGGGGAGGCAAAAACTTGGTGTACTGAGAAGGAAAAGGTACAGAAGACAGAGAACTCGGGAAAAAATAAGGGGATTAGCCGAAGACCCAGAAAAACGAATATGCAAGATAAGAAGGGGGGCTCGGCGAAAAAACATGAAAAGGGACTAGCATTGAAAGTCCAATCTGCCCCAAGCGTTGTATAGCCAATCAGGAGGAAAAACCAACAGTCAATGACCATTAATCAACTGAGGAAATGTGAGGGGAGTTCACAAGAAACGACCGAAGGTATTCAGGAACTAAACACAGATTTAAGAATATTTACAGTGGAAACCATAAACCCCAGGAAATCAAACAGGGGGGTACACCAGCAAGTGCGGGATGAGGTACATATAACCAAGGAGGAAAAGAAGCTGCTATGCGAACTTGACACCCAAAGGCTTTGGGACCAGACAAAATCTCTCCGTGGGCCCCTTAAAGAGGGAGCATAGAACTGTGTGTGCCATTAACAAAATCTTCAAAACATCAATTAAAACAGGGCAACCCCCTGGGGTTGGAAGAGGGCAAATGTAGTCCAATTTTTTAAAAAGGGAGACAGACAGGGGGCACTAAACTACGACCTGTACCCAAAGGGGGATGTATGAAAAGTCAGGAGAAGATCATCGGGGGAGAGTGGTGGAGCCCCGGAAAAAACAATGATATTGAAAACCCCCACCGGGGGTTTTCGGGGAAAGGGAAAAATCCTGTGTCAAAAACCTACTGGAGTTTTATGACAAAGGTGACAGAAGTAGACAAGAGAGAGAGGGGTGGATAGACTCCCATTTTTTGGCTGCAAGAAGGCCTTGACAAAAATTTTTCCCCTCCAAGGGGTTACTGAAAAACTAGAGGATCGGAACATAACAGGAAAGGCACGCTGGTCAGAGAAAAACTGACGGGGGGCAACGACGACCCAGGTACATAACGGTGTCAGAGTGGGCGCCTGTGACAAGCGGGGGTTCCACGGGGGTCACCCTAGGACCTGTGTGTTCTTGGTATATGTAAAGAATAAGGAAAGGGGTAGCTCGAAGGTCCTGTTTGCAGATTGAAGTTAAGAGAAAATCAATCGGAGAGGATCAGGCAGGACTACAAAGAGACCTGGGCAGGCTACAAGCCGGTCCAGAACTGGCTCTTTAGTTTAACCCTGTAAAATGAAAGTCATGAAATTGAGGAAGGGCAAAGAAGACCGCAGACACAATATATTTTTTAGTGGCCAAAGACTGCAAACCTCACTCAGGAAAAAGATTTTGGGTGAGTATAAAACCAGCATATCTCCTGAGGCGCAATCAATAGATAACTGCTGCAACTCGGGCCCCTGGCAAACCCTACGGACAGCTTTCCCGATACCTCAGAAAGGGTTTTCGCAAGATCTGTATACCTTTTACGTCAGGCCCCATACGGGAGTGTGCAGCACCTTTGGGGGGAACCACACCTATCACGACGCAAGAAATTTTAGAGAAAGTGGAAGGTTTTTGCAAAAAACTAGTCCCAGAGCTGGGGGGGATTGTCCTACGAAGAAAGGTTGCAATGGGCCCCTGCGACACGGGGGGACGGGGGGGGCCCAGGGGAGACAGAAACGACTATAAAATACTGCGCGGAAAACAAGGTGGACAAAGACAGATGTTCCAGAAAGGACCAGACACAAGAGGTCACAATTGGAAGTTGAAGACTTAGATAAATAAAAAGGGATGTTAGGAAGTATTTTTCAGTTAGAGAGTCGGGGGCCGTAAATAGCCTAGAAAGGACTCAGCGGAGGGGGGACCCTACATATTTTTAAGGCGAGTATGATAAAGCTCATGGGGCGGGGAGGAGAGGACCTATAGCAATCAGCGAAGAGGGGGGGGCCACGAGCTAGGGAATCGCCCCCTCAACCACAATAGGTGAGTACAAATAGGTGAGTACACACCACACAAAACACACAACACACACACACACACCACACATGGGGAAGGGGCTGAGATGGAAAGGAAGATGGAGAGAGGTTAGCAGCAGAATGCAAAGGTGGAAGCAACAGGCCCAGCCAAAAAATCAAGATAGAGAGATTAGAAAGGACTGAGACATCTAAAACGCACAGAGAAAAAGATATTACGAAGTAGCATCGGCAAGGGCTACATCAACACAGACAAAAGGTCCGAAGGAAGCAGGAAACTAAATGTAGCAGAGGTCCTGTCAAACCCACATGGGGGCCAAAACAAAGACAGGGAGCACACTAGGAACAGAATGAGAGGTTTGGAAGGATGAAGGAACAGGAAAAAATGGTGCAAGGACCTTTTTACCAGATACCGGGGGGCAGGAGCAGGTTGAGGGGGAAAAAGGTTTAAACCAAAACAAGGGCCCCCCCTTAACTGGGGGGGGGGGAAGGGACTGAAGGAAGGGGGGCACCCCGGGAAGGGAACAAACCTCAGGGAGGGCAAGGGTCCGTGGGGAGGGGAAAGGGGGGAACCGGGCAGGGCAGCGGCGGGGAAATTTTAGTAAAGGCGGAGGGGGGGGAAAAAAGCATTGAAGATTCATGAAGGTGATAGGCGGGGGGGAACATGACCCAGGTGGAAAATTTTGGGAGAATTGGGGGGTTCACAAAGAAAAGGAATGGGCCTCTAAAAGGGAATTTTAAAGGGCAGAAAAAACCCAAACCATGATCCTGCGGAAAAGCCCGGGTGAGAGGCAAGCAGGAGTTCCGGGGGTGTGTACCTCGACCGGAAAAGAACACGGACGAAAGGAAGAAAGAAAGAAGAGTTCAAAAAAGAAAGGAGAAATGGAGGAAATGAAAAAGGGGAGAAATAACCCAGGACCAAATGGAAGGGCAAGCGCACCCCCCCCCAAAAACCCGCAAAGGAGTCCAGCCACGAACCCCCAAGGGAACTGAACCAATCCAAAACCAACCCTCACACAAACCCCATCCCTCTGTTTCCACCCCCCCGCACCAAAGTTAAATTAGAACAGAAGTTGAAGGTTTGGGACCAAATGCAAGGATTAAAAATAAACATGAGGAATGGCAAGAAAGAATCAATGAGAATCCCCACACACAAGCAGTTACAGAAACAAAAAACCTGGAGACAATAACAGATGCAATTTCCCACCAGGATACCAGATCATGAGGAAAGATAAAAGGGCAGGGGGGGGAGGTGGGGGTTCTCTGCTCGTAAAAAACAAGGGAAAATTTGAGAAAAGGAAGGGAAAAGATGAGCGGAAAAGGGCTACATAGCAAAAAAAGGGTTTTCACTTCAGTCTGGGGAACACAAAGTGGTCATTGCGTGATTTAATCCACCACAGAAATGCAGGAGGCCAAAGAGGAAAATGAAAGAGAACAGGCAATGGTGGCACACTTCTGAGTGGCAAAAGAGTCACCCACAGAGAAAAATTTTGGTTATGGGGGGGGTTTAACCACGGGAGATTTACTGGGAAAAAACCCGGAGCCACTGGGGTCCCAAACATGGGAGCCCGGATGTTGGAGTGGTG
Organism: Cherax quadricarinatus; assembly: GCF_026875155.1. Lineage (NCBI taxonomy): Eukaryota > Metazoa > Arthropoda > Malacostraca > Decapoda > Parastacidae > Cherax > Cherax quadricarinatus. The sequence goes on from NC_069482.1 coordinate 13,638,981, forward strand.
GGTGGAAAACCTATGCACCAACATTTTAAAGGACACTACCGAGTGAGAGGGAGGATAACCAGCAAGATTGGACCTTTTGGGTTTACCCTGGGGGAGTCAACATTGAGGGCATCAAGTATGAAGCCCCAGGGGCTACGACCACGTGGTTCTGGCTTTGAATACATAGTAAGGGGTGCAAGGGAGAGAATAACAGGAGTAGAATGGGAAAAGCCCGACTATAAAAAAAGGGGGCTACATAGGGTTAAGAACTTCTGCGGGGGGGTCAGTGGGGACAGAAACTTCAGGGAAAACCCGTAAATGAAATGAGGAAAATGTAGCAAAAAAAGCAAGGAGGGGTGGAAAGGTTTTATTTTCCCAAAGGGGAAAAAGTAACCGGGGAAAACCAAACGAGCCCCGGTTTACCCACGGTGCAAGGGGGGCAAAAACAAAGTGCAATAGAAATGGGAAAAAGTACAGAAGGGGGAACACACAAAATAGGGAACAGCGCAGAGCCCCGGGAAAGAGTACGCACAGGAAAAGGAGGGAGGGGGGGCCAGCGACAGTTGAAAAAGACATACATCGAGAATCAAGACGACCCCAAACTGTTTTATAGCCACATCAGGAGGAAGACAACAGTCAAAAACCAGTGATCAATTTAAAGGCAAAAGGGGGGAGGGAATACAAAAAATGATCAGGGGGTTTGTGAGGACTGAACGGAATTTTAAAGGAAATTTTTACAGTGAGACAGGAAGGGCTGTGGGGAAAACAGCACAGAAAAGGGAAAATCAAGAGGAAGTACCAACAAGTGTTGGATGACATACGAACAACTGAGGAGGAGGTGAAGAAGCTCTTAAGTAAACCTTTACACCTCAAAAAAGGGGATGGGACCGACAACATCTCCCCTGGGGCCTTAGAGAAGGGCAGGGGGCTGGTGGTGCCTCTAACCACAATCTTAACAATCCCTTGAAACGGGCAAACCTGAAAATGGGAAAAAAGTAATGTATCCCCATATTTAAGAAAAGGGAAACAGAAAGAGGCACTAAACTACAGACCTTCTCTCTGACATGTATTGTTTGCAAAGTCTGGAGAGATTATAGGGGGAGAGTGGTCGAACACCTGGAAAGGAACAAGATTATAAAAGAAAACCCGCATGGGTTCATGGAAGGCAAATCTTTTATCACAAAACCCCCTGGAGTTTTATGACAAGGGGAACGAAGTAAGACCGAGGAGAGGGTGGGGAGATTGCGTTTTCCTAACGCAGGAAGGGCCTTTGACACAGTTCCCCAAAGAGATTAGTGCAGAAGCTGGAGGTCAGGCACAAAGTAAAAGGAAGGGCACTGCAATGGATAAGGGAATACCTGACAGGGAGGAGCAACGGTCATGGTCGTGAAGAGGTATCACAGTGGGGGGGCCTGTTACGAGCGGGGTCCCACAGGGGTCAGTTTAGGACCATCATTTTTTTGATATTTTGTGAACGCATGATGGAAGGGAAAAGACTTGAAGTGTCCCTTTCGCAAATGACGTGAAGTTGATGAAAGAATTAAATCGGGCAGGATGAGGCAGGGTGCAAAAGACCTGGGAGGGTGGACATTGGGCCGTAACTGGGTTCTCGAATTCAATCCAGCCAAATGCAAAGTCATGAAGTTTTTGGGGAGGGCAAAGAAGACCCAACAGAGTATAGGCAGGGGGACAAAGAACAGACCTACTCAGGAAAAGCCTTGGGGTGGGCCATAACAACCCAGCACACACCGGGGGCACACATCAACCAAATAACCCTGCAGCTTCGGGGCCTGGCAAAAAACCTGAAATAGCTTCCCATAACCCTTATAAGGAATCTTCAAGACACTGAACAGGGAGTTTTGGGCCCCCAACTGGAGTTGCAGCACCCGTCGGGGAAACCCCCACCTGGGCAAGCACGTCAAGAAGTTAGAGAAAAATCAAAGGTTTCAACAAGGGATCCCCGACTCAAGGGGAAAGTCGTACGAGGGAAAGTTAAGGGAAATCGGCTGACACACGAGGACGAAGGGGCAGGGGGGACAGATAACGAATACAAGATTCGCGGGGAATAACAAGGGGGACGAGTAGGATGTTCCAGAGAGGGGGGCACAGGGGCAAGGTTCACAACTGGAAAACTGAAGACTCAGACGAGTCACGGGACGTTAGGAAGATTTCTCATCATAGAGGGTTTTCAGCAAGTGGAATAGCCTAGCAAGTGAAATATGGAGGCAGGAACCCTACAAATAAATTTTTTGAAAGGTATGAAAAGCTCAGGAAACAAAAGGAGAGGATCCAGTAGCGTCAGGAAAGGCGGGGTCAGGAGCAGTTCGACCCCTGCAACCCAATTTGTGAGTACAATTAAGGGGAGACAACACCACAGTTTTTTAATCGGCATGTGCCTAGGGCAAAATGGTAAATGTGATACCGCTTCCACAAGCACTGTAACGTTCAAAATTTTCCGGTTTTTTCCCCCATTGGGTTTTTTAAAAAATGTATAACCCCAACACAAAATTTTTAATACCGGCACATATTGTTATATTACCCAGCACTTATATATATAAAAATGTTACTACCCACACTATATATAATATGAACTACCGGCACTATATACATGGGTACCACTGAAAAACCCTTTAACGGTATAACCGGGGAATAAACCGCTTTTTAACCTCCCCCCTGGGTCAAAGTTGTTGCTAAAATGTCTTTAGTTTCCCCTATCCATTTTTATTTTTTTTTTTGATAAAATTAGAAGCAAGTATATAGTTTATTAGTGATAGTATAGAGTAGTTAGGTTAAGACAAGAAAAGGAAAAAAATAGATAATTTTAAATTTGGATTGGGAAATTTTTTTAATTAAACAATTTTTTAAATTTTATTTGAGTGGATTAGGCAGGGGTTAATTAGGGTAGGTTCATGAAAATTTAACGTAAAAAACAAACCCAAAAAAAGACTAAAACAAAAGTAACGCAAACGTAATAATACCAACTGAAGTAACAAAAACCGAAAGAAAAAAAAAACAACGAAGGTTCAGGGAATAACGGGTCATTTATTGATGATTTTTAAAAAAAACTATAAAAATCCAGTGTTCTCCTAGATGGATGGCTAGGTTTTTAATATTTCACTATTTCCCAGTAAATTTAAAAAGATTTAAACAAAAAGAGATTTTCCCGTTACGTTAAAATTTTAAGTTCATTATTACTCCCACAGAAGGGGGAAACTGGTCCCGGAATGATTGTTTAGTTCCCTTTTTCAAAGGAACTTGTCGAAAACAGTGGCTTTTTTTTTTTTTTTTTTTTTTTTTTTTTTTTTTTTTTTTTTTTTTTTTTTTTTTTTTTTTTTCACAGGGTTTGACAAGGTTAGGTTAAGATCCCCAGTTTATAATAGATATATAGAAACAATGGTTATAAATGACCATAATTTTTAAAAGGGGTGGACCGGATTTACAGATGTGTTCCTCTTTCCAATTTCCTCTCTCTACTTGTAGTTTTGGTCTCTATCCGTTGCTCATGTACACAATATGTATTGTACGCTATGTGAATTGTTTACCCTAAGTATTGTTTACGATATGTAATGTCACTGTGTGGTGTACTGTGCGTTTTGTGTTCTATGGATTGCCCTCTTAAGTGGAAAACAATGCGAGTTTTAGATTTTCACTACGAGTCTAACGGGAAAAGTATATTTAATTAACCTTATTATGAAAAAAATCTCTATATGAAAGAAACCATCACAGTAGTAAAACTAAGTGTAAATTACAGCCAGCTTACATCTAGTTTTATTTTAGTCAACAAGAATTTGTACTGCATTTTTTTTCGCAACACGCTGGGGGGAGAGAGTTTTTTTTACAATGAAGATCGGTGATGAGTACTTTTCACAAATCCCGAGGCTTTTCCGAAACAAGTGAAAGAACCAAAAGTTTCCGCTTCAAAAATTAAAGCATCCTGTCTTTTTAATGCGTTTATGTAGGTGTATCAACCAGTAGTATGTACTCTTGTACCACCAAGCTGTGTATAAACACGTTTACACACACACACACACACACACACACACACACACACACACACACACACACACACACACACACACACACACACACACACACACACGATAACGACATACAAAATACTGAGAGGAATTGACAAGGTGGACAAAGACAGGATGTTCCAGAGATTGGACACAGTAACAAGGGGACACAGTTGGAAGTTGAAGACACAGATGAATCACAGGGATGTTAGGAAGTATCTCTTCAGCCACAGAGTAGTCAGTAAGTGGAATAGTTTGGGAAGCGATGTAGTAGAGGCAGGATCCATACACAGCTTTAAGCAGAGGTATGATAAAGCTCACGGTTCAGGGAGAGTGACCTAGTAGCGATCAGTGAAGAGGCGGGGCAAGGAGCTCGGACTCATCCCTGCAACCTCAACTAGGTGAGTACACACACTGCACTGCTCATTAAAAACCAGTGGGGTTTTGAGAAAATGGAAGGAATGGATGGCATGGGCGAAAGGGACTACTTAGGAACAATCCAGTCTGAGGGACATAAGGTGATAATTGCAGTAATGTACAACCCACCACAGAACTGCAGGAGGCAAGAGAAGAATACGATGAGAGCAACAGAGCAATGGTCGACGCACTAGCCGAGGTGGCCAGGAGAGCACACATGGGGGGAGCAAAGTTACTAGTTATGGGTGATTTCAATCACAAGGAGATTGACTGGGAAAATCTGGAGCCCCATGGGGGTCCCGAAACATGGAGAACCAAGATGATGGATGTGGTACTGGAAAACCTCATGCATCAACACGTTAGAGACACTATCAGAGAGAGAGAGGAGAGGATGAACCAGCAAGACTGGACCTTGTATTCACCTTGAGTAGTTCGGACATCGAGGATATCATGTATGAAAGGTCCCTGGGAGCTAGTGATCATGTGGTTCTGTGGCTTCTACTACATAGTTGAGCTTCAAATGGAGAGAGTAGCAGGAATAGGTTGGGAAAAACCAAACTACAAAGGGGGAACTACTCAGGCATGAGGAACTTCCTGCAAGACATTCAGTGGGAGAGGGAACTGACAGGAAAACCAGTACAAGAAATGGACTATGTGGTAACAAAATGCAAGGAGGCAGAGGAGAGGTTTGTTCCCAAGGGAAACAGAAATAATGGGAAGAACAGAACGAGTCCTTGGTTCACCCAAATGTGTAGGAGGCAAAAACTTGGTGTACTAGAGAATGGAAAAGGTACAGAAGACAGAGAACTCAGGAAAATAGAGAGATTAGCCGAAGAGCCAGAAACGAATATGCACAGATAAGAAGGGAGGCTCGGCGACAACATGAAAATGACATAGCATTGAAAGTCAAGTCTGACCCGAAGCTGTTGTATAGCCACATCAGGAGGAAAACAACAGTCAATGACCAGGTAATCAGCCCTGAGGAATGTGATGGGGAGTTCACAAGAAACGACCGAGAGGTATGTCAGGAACTCAACACGAGATTTAAAGAAGTATTTACAGTGGAAACCAGTAGAACTCCAGGAAATCAGAACAGGGGGGTACACCAGCAAGTGCTGGATGAGGTACATATAACCAAGGAGGAGAAGAAGCTGCTATGCGAACTTGACACCTAAAAGGGCGATGGGACCAGACAAACATCTCTCCGTGGGTCCTTAAAGAGGGAGCATAGATACTGTGTGTGCCATTAACAAAGATCTTCAACACATCAATTGAAACAGGGCAACTCCCTGAGGTATGGAAGATGGCAAATGTAGTCCCAATTTTTAAAAATGGAGACAGACATGAGGCACTAAACTACAGACCTGTATCACTAACGTGTATAGTATGCAAAGTCATGGAGAAGATCATCAGGAGGAGAGTGGTGGAGCACCTGGAAAGAAACAAGTGTATAATTGACAACCAGCACGGTTTCAGGGAAGGAAAATCCTGTGTCACAAACCTACTGGAGTTTTATGACAAGGTGACAGAAGTAGACAAGAGAGAGAGGGGTGGATAGACTGCATTTTTTTGGACTGCAAGAAGGCCTTCGACACAGTTCCTCACAAGAGGTTACTGCAAAAGCTAGAGGATCAGGCACACATAACAGGAAAGGCACTGCAATGGATCAGAGAATACCTGACAGGGAGGCAACGACGAGCCATGGTACATAACGAGATGTCAGAGTGGGCGCCTGTGACAAGCGGGGTTCCACAGGGGTCAGTCCTAGGACCTGTGCTGTTCTTGGTATATGTGAATGACATAACGGAAGGGATAGACTCAGAAGTGTCCTTGTTTGCAGATGTGAAGTTAATGAGAAGAATCAAATCGGATGAGGATCAGGCAGGACTACAAAGAGACCTGGGCAGGCTACAAGCCTGGTCCAGCAACTGGCTCCTTTAGTTTAACCCTGTCAAATGCAGTCATGAAGATTGAGGAAGGGCAAAGAAGACCGCAGACACAATATAGTTTAGATGGCCAAAGACTGCAAACCTCACTCGAGGAAAAAGATCTTTGGGTGAGTATAACACCGAGCATATCTCCTGAGGCGCACATCAATCAGATAACTGCTGCAACATACGGGCGCCTGGCAAACCTACGGACAGCGTTCCGATACCTCAGTAAGGATTCGTTCAAGACTCTGTATACCATTTACGTCAGGCCCATACTGGAGTGTGCAGCACCGTTTGGAATCCACACCTAGTCACGCACGTCAAGAAATTAGAGAAAGTGGAAAGGTTTGCAACAAGACTAGTCCCAGAGCTAAGGGGATTGTCCTACGAAGAAAGGTTGCAATCGGCCTGACGACACTGGAGGACAGGAGGGCCAGGGGAGACATGATAACGACATATAAAATACTGCGCGGAATAGACAAGGTGGACAAAGACAGGATGTTCCAGAGAAGGGACACAGACACAAGAGGTCACAATTGGAAGTTGAAGACTTAGATGAATCAAAGGGATGTTAGGAAGTATTTCTTCAGTCATAGAGTAGTCAGGCCGTGGAATAGCCTAGAAAGTGACTCAGCGGAGGCGGGACCCATACATAGTTTTAAGGCGAGGTATGATAAAGCTCATGGGGCAGGGAGAGAGAGGACCTAGTAGCAATCAGCGAAGAGGCGGGGCCACGAGCTATGAATCGACCCCTGCAACCACAAATAGGTGAGTACAAATAGGTGAGTACACACACACACACACAACACACACACACACACACACACACACACACACACTGGGGAAGGAGGCTAGATGAGCTGGAAAGGAAGATGGAAGAGAGGTTAGCAGCAGAATGCAGAAGGTGGAAGCAACAGGCCACAGCAGCAGAAATCAAGATAGAGAGATTAGAAGAGGAGCTGAGACATCTGAAACAGCACAGAGACAAAGATATTACAGAAGTAGCATCGGCAATGGCTACATCGAACACAGACAACAGGTCCGAAGGAAGCATGGAAACTAAACTGTATGCAGAGGTCCTGTCAAACCCACATGGGGCCAAAACAAAGACAGGGAGCACACTAGGACAGAATGAGAGGTTGGAAGGCATTGAAGGAACTAGGACATGTGCAAGGACCTTACCAGATACCTGTGGGGGCCAGGAGCAGGTGAGCAGGAAGGATAAACCAGAAGCATAGGGGCCTTAACTAGGGAAGGGACTGAGGAAGGAACACTCCACGGGAAGGACTAAAACACATCAAGGATGCAAAGGAGTCACGTGGGAGGTGGAAAGGGAGAGATCCGTTTTGTCTTGGGCAGACGAAGCTAAAGGGCTCAAACAATATGCTCAACAGTCATACGAGCAGAACTGTATTCAACTGCATGCTAAACACAGTTTTTTTTGTTTCGTTTACGTCCCTGGCATGTAACCTATTGTGAGATTCTTACACATGACCATCGGCTAGCTCCGTGCCCAAGCTGGTCAGTCAGCCTGTCTTTACTGTACAGAGTTTGCTTTATTAAGATAAATTTGTGAGTGCTCCCAGTAACTGGGAAAGATAATCTTTGTTGTATGCTACCCTTGCTTGAATTAAATAACCCCACAGCTATACTGTGATAATAAAAATGTGATAAACACTAGTCGATGCTGAAGGGTATCTCACATGTGGATAGCAAAACAGCAGTGGCAGTGAGACTGTATAGTTCGACTCTAAAATGACGTCCTCATCAGCAGAATGTAACCTAACAGGAGGCCAAACTGTCCTGACATCCTTATATACAGTACATATTGCAATGCTGCTAACCCTATTTTGGGTCGCGCACCGTCACAGTTGATCCTCATCTCCACGCTCCTTTCTTTCTTCATATAAAATTCTAAATGTAACAGTTTAAAAAAAAATCTTCTTTATTCCCTCATATAAAATTCTCAATGAAAAAAATTAAAAATAAATCCTCTTTATTCCCTCATATAAAATTCTTAATGTATAAATTAAAAAAAATTCTATTCCCTCATATAAAATTCTAACTGTAAAAATAAAAACCTTGTAATTCCCTCGTATAAAATTCTAACTAAAAATTAAAAAAAAAAATCCTTTTTATTAAAATACGAAAATTGAGAAACTAGTTCTCGTATTTAGGTTTATTACTTTTAACTATTCAAATGAGTCTCGGCAAACCGCAGACAACACATTCCTTATTTTTGTTCTGGGTTCGCATTCTTTCCTATAAATTACTCCCCCGGTCACCCCCTCCCTTTACCACTTCTGGTGTATATTCTGCTGATGAGGAATTCAGTTGGGAGTCGAAATATAGTCTTATTTCCATTGTTGTTTGCTTGTCTAGACGCTGGATACACTGTAGCTACAACAGTGCATTTAATCACGAAAAAGTAAACTGCCGATGTATATGAGACAGCGGATGTTTGTTTAATATTAACTGTGGGGGAGGAAGGTGACAGTGTTTAAATATCCCTGTGGATCAGTTGATAGCGGTCCTGGCTCGCAGGCTGAGAGTCGCGGCTCGATGCCTGGTACGAGTGAAAGCGATGGGCATGTTTCGTTACACTTGCTACCACTGCTCACCTAGGAGTAAGTACCTTAGTGTCAGGCGACTGGTTTAAGTCGCATCCTGGGAAAGAGTATTAATTAAAGAGTATTCTGAGTATTAAAGATAAAACATACTGACTTTAATGGGTCATCTTGGGTTTCTAACCTTCCCGGTTAATAATCCCGACAAATTTTCCTCTTAACTAATTCCGTAACTGAGGTCCGTTTTTGTGTTCTGTATTATCTGGCAACTGTGTGGGCGCCCACGTCAGTCTTGGAGTAATTGTAATTGAAGCCGAATGAAATTAAATAATTCTAATTGAACTTTTGGGTTAAAACAGTTTTTATTGTAAGTTATTGTTGTCAAGCTTATACCTGCTTAAATTACATCATAAAACTGGGTCTCATTGTTAATTTGTTCAAGTTTATGAACTTAAATTATGAAAAAAAAATATGTATAAGCAAGAGGACTGTCCACTCGATGTAGCATCCTTGGTCTATTGAACGGATTCTCCTCCAGCAGATATATTTGATTAGTACAAATAGCAAGTGCGTCAATCTTGCGCTCTGCAGACGGTGGATCAAGCCTCCACTACGTCTTACGCTGAATGACCCACATGGGTATAGCGCATAATATTCATTAAACAAAACATCCTCCAAAAGGTGATGCCTCTGAAGAATCAAGCAAGAGAAATGATGTGTTGTACAGCCACTTCAGCATCGTTAGCCTGAGTAGCGACCATACGATTTTTTGTTTACTTTCAGTAGAGCGCAGCTAGACGATGAGGCTTCCTCGAACTTCTCCTGATTAAGAAATTTACGAGTACCTTCCATGCTTGAATCCTAATGAACTGTAATATGTGAAAATGGATGTAACTTATGAAAGTTCTTGTGTACCAGTAAATTCAATATTATTTTCATTATTTAACGTTGTGAAATAACTCATTTGCAACTTTATGCAACAATTTATTGCAACAATTCTCCTGATTTTGTCCAGCTTCAAGCTGCAGTTTCCCTGTTTTAAATTATACGTAATTAAAAGAAAAAATAAATATTACGTTTTAGATCTAACACAGACGTGTATATATACCGGCTCCCTACCTTTGTTCTTCTGTGTGTGTGACAAGTTATGGTCCAAGTGAGGACCGAAACGTCGTCGTACGTTTCTTTCTGTGGGTTATTTATGTATTGTTCCAGTCACGGTATTGTCTTTTTATTCTTATTGCACTTATCTATAATCTTACTGGATCTTTACCTTTGATATACCTTTGAAGAGTTTCGAGAGTTTGTCTGCTCTCCGAGCCCGGCCATGGGCCAGGCTCGTCTGGTGCTTGCCTGTTCAACCAGGCTGTTGCTGCTGGAGACCCGCTGCCCCACATATCCATCACAGCCTGGTTGATCTGGCACCTGGTGAAGATATTGTCCGGTTTCCTCTTGAGGGCTTCTACACTTGTTCCAGCCGTGTTGCTGATATCGTGGATAATTTAATGTAACAAATATTATGGTCTCTTGACTCTAAAATGTAACTAATGGTATTCTTGTGCATTATTCAAGTACTTAAATTTAAATACGTTTGCTTATTATTGTAAATATTTAACATTAATTTTAACGTAAGTAAAAGTGGAAGTAATTAAAGAAAATAATTTGATACAAGATATCAAATAAATGCAGTTTGCTACTTTTTTTTATCAATTTTATTGGTAATTGATCAGGAAAATTCTGATCAATTATAATTGTAATTGAGAAGCAGGAAGAGTAATTGAAATCGTAATGGTGATCGACTTTGTTGTAATTTCTCCGAGCATGATCAGCATGGCCTTGCCAGGGAGATTCTGTTGTTAATTACTCTACTTGCTTCCACTTCGTGTCAAAAGAACACGTGGACTCTAGTTCCTCTTCAGTTTTCTGGGCCTCTCGGCTGACTCTGCTAAATTCCTGAAGAATCTGTGGGCAGCCTTGTACTTAAAGTCCCGGTATCCGTTGTCCGTTGCAGTTCTTGATTCCTCAACAACTTTCGTAAACAAAAGTGGCTTTTCTTTGTAAAAAAATAAAATAAAGCTGTTATAAGAATTTTATCCACATCATTTTTATAACTTCAGAGATGTTATACCAGTTGAATTACAGTCCTCTGTAGTCTACAAATATAAGTGTCGTAGTAATAATGGTAGAATTACCGACATAATGTTAGGTAGTAGTAGTAATTAAGGCTACTACTACTACTACTACTACTACTACTACTACTACTACTACTACTACTACTACTACATATCTTTCACCTCACGTTGTATATCTGTGTCCTTGTATGTAACGGCTTGACAAAGCTCCTGGAGAGCGAGACGTTGCCACAATAAAAATGTCACAGTAGCTGCATCTGTGTCCATTTATCTAACATAACTGTCATAGCTGTAATGCTGTGTATTGGTAAAACTAAGTCTCATCTTTCAACACTTGGGCAGATCTATTAGACTAAATAAGGAATTTAACCCCCCATTTAGTGCCATGCAACATTGCAAAGTCACAGATCACACTAAAGACGTGAAATCATTCACTGGGTTGTCCAGTCGATCCATTAACAATTGAGTTGGCAGTCCTCACCATCTTCACCACCTCCTCTTCCTCTTCATCTCCTCTTCTTTCTTTTCTGCCAAAATGAGATAATACAACTGAGCAGCTGTCCTTCCCCTCCTCATCTCCTACTTACTTTCATTTTCTTCTTGCTCTTTCCTCTTCCTACTCGTAAAGTGAGACACTACAAGCAACCATCTTATTTCTCCTCTACATCTACCAGTACAGTAAGTCAACATAACCTGAATGCAATCCCTTCCCTGTCCGTGATTGAGCTTGAGCATAACGGACAAACCACTAGAATATTTCCACAATGCACCCTATTTGAGCCTCGCCTAAAATGAATCCTATAATTGTTGTAGAAATCCTTACTACACACTCCCACTAAAAGTTCATACATATTCAAATTCTCAGAATTGGCAGAGTTTTTTTTTTTATCTAATTTCAAAGGAAATAGTAAATACAGAGAAGTAAAAGGTCCATGGGGGTAATGAAGGCTTCCCAAAACTTGTTTTTTCTTCCCTAGATGGGATTAATCGGATGTTGTATGGAGTAGCTACTTGTAAAAGAATGCTGTATCGAGCAGATATTTGTAAACAAGACGTTGTACGGAGCAATTGTTTGTAAACAAGAGGGTGTATGGAGTAGCTACTTGTAAACCAGATGCTGTATGGAGCAGCTACTTGTAAACCAGATGCTGTATGGAGCAGCTACTTGTAAAGATGCTGTATGGAGTAGCTACTTGTAAACAAGATGCTGTATGGAGCAGCTACTTGTAAAGATGCTGTATGGAGTAGCTACTTGTAAACAAGATGCTGTATGGAGCAGCTACTTGTAAACAAGATGCAGCAGGGCGTCTTTGTTTTAAATAGGATGTTTGCACTAGTTGAAAGTTTGAAAGCGATCACAGTTTTCTCAATTTACGGCATAGAAAGCAAAATTGCAATTTGGCTTTAAATGAAAAAAAAGTCACCAGCGCATCCCAGTAACAATCCATTATTATGTATATTAACACTGAAAATTTGAAGCCAATCAGGTGATGCATTCGCAGATTATATAGGAAGATAAAAGAATTCTGACAATTCCTATTAGATTTCCCCCTCGAAGAATATCATTTTCCTCGTTTATCTTTACTGATACATGTTTTCTTGTCAAATCCTTATCTTGCGACCTGCCTACCTTGCAGAAGTTATTTTTTTTTTCTCGTGAAGTTATTTCTATTTTCTACCTGGTGTCTACCTGGAGGATATTCCGGGGGTCAACACCTCCAAGGCCCGGTCCACGACAAGGCCTCCCGGTGGATCAGGGCCTGGTCAACCATGCTGTTACTGCTGGCTGCACGTAGTCAAAGTAAGAACCACAGCCCGGCTGATCCGGCACCGACTTTAAGAATCTGTTCAGCTCCCTCTTGAAATTACCATAACTGCCCCGGACACTTATGGCAATTTCTCTTCGTGTACCAATGAGCCCTTCTTTTCATTGGGGGTATTTTGCACCGCCTGCCCAGTTTTACTTTTGTAGGGAGTGATTTGTGTGTGCAGATTCGGGATTATTTCTTCTAGGATTTTCCAAGTGTAGATTGTGATATACATCTCTTGCTTGCGTTCCAACGAGTACAAGTCGAGTGCTTCCAAGCGTTCCCAGTTGTTGAGGTGTTTATAGAACTTATATGTGCAGTAAAGATTCTCTGTACACTATATCTGCAATTTCACCTGTTCACTAAGGCAGTGGTTCTTAATCCTTTTTTTGGCAGCGACGCAAAATCCTGTCGAGAATATACATGACGACCCATATGTTTATCACCTTAATTTGCAAAATAATTGAAAGAAAAATATCTGATTCTAAAAATAAGTATTTGACAAAGAGAAAAGATAAATAACAATACTTTATTAATGTGACTAATAAACCTATTCAACAGGTGACCTGGGGTATCGTGGGAGACGTGCCAATACTTACTGATCCCTCACACTGTATGGTTTTAACGAGCTCCTCAAATCGGGTTGATTTAGATGACGGACCTCATCTTGTGTCATGCTCTGGTTGTGGACGGTTTCTGTACTTTGTCTACATGACAGTGAGTGTTTAAAATCCTGTCTCACACAGGAAAGTAGTAACAGAGGAAAGGGGCACTGTTAGGGCTTCACCTTAACGAATCTGTATTTCTTTGTAAACTTTGATCCAGAATGAACTCTTTCATTTTTTTTCTGTTGTTGTTGTTGTTGTTGTTGTTGTTGTTGTTGTTGTTGTTGTTGTCGTAATGAGGAATTTCATCACTGAATATCTACGAGCTTCTCTTGTAGTTTGCTGATGCTGAAAATATAGTAAGGAAGGTCCTCATGTTCACTGTTGAAGTGGTTTCTTACCCAGGTGAGAAATGACACAGAAAGTAGTAGTAGTAGTAGTAGTAGTCGCTATAATAACGAAATCTTGCAGTCCCTTAGCGACCAACTGGAATGGCTTACGACCCGATTTTAAGTTGCTTCTTAGGGGTTCAGAGCCACTGCCCTGAGGTGTCCACACAATTTTCCTTTCCCTCCACTCTTTCTCTTTTCGTATTTCCTTATCCACTTACAACAGTCTTATTCCTTCATTCCTTTACAATGCTTATCATTTTATTATCTCTCTTAACCATATACTCCTCACTCTTTCCAATATTTCCCTTAGTCTCTGATTTCTCCATTTCGTTCCTAATCCCAAATTTCATAATTAGATATTAAGGTATTCTTGATTATGGTATATAAAAAACATATAGCCTTATCCTAGTGAACTACAAATATTAAATTTATTACACCAAATTATGTCATAGCTCTTTTTTGCTCTTTTATTTGGGTCTATTTTTAATCAAAATATAAATTAGAAATAGGCGTCTGTGAAGTTTACGAGAATATATAATTTTGAAAGAAGATCGGTTTTAAAAGTTGACTATGGTCTCTAACGTAACAGAAAATAAAACAGTATCATTATCAGTAACTTGAACATTCCTCTTATGTTCTTCAAATCCATCGGTAAGGAATCTCGGTTTCATCATTGTACTGGTTCACAACTTTCATTAGCAATGTGTGGATGTGGATGTAAGATGTGAGCAGAGAAATTCTTAGCAAACCCAGGAAAAAGTTTTCTATCCTGAGTAGTCTCCCTAACTAGCCTGAAAATTCCCGAGCAAAGGTGCTCCTGACTTAATAACCCTCATATAGGTCACAGGTGTCAGGATAATAACAGGGGCGCCTCTGGCCTAATGACCTCTGTATGCTGGTAGAATTACCGACAATATGTAAAGTAAAAGGGCAAGTGCATCTAATGTGACATTTTCTTATGGCAACGTTTCACTCTCCAGGAGCTCTGTCAATCCGTTACCGCTTGACAAAGCTCCTGGAGACCGAAACGTTGCCACAATAAAATGTCACATTAGTTGCACTTCTGTTCTTTGACCTCTATATAGGCTACTGGAAGCCTTGTGTTAATTGATTACTATTTTATTCACAAAATAAACACTGTCACGACAATAACATGGACACCTCTGGTGTGATAAACTCTATAATGGTCACTGGCCATTAAATCCAACACTGGAAGACCTAAAACAAGTAAAGTGAAAACAATCAGCGTTTTTAGCTTCAATTTTTTTAAGATTTTGCCAATTTTTTCCTTTAAATGCTGTTTACATAGAAAAGACTCTTTTTTTCACATTTCGACGTTTCGGAACGTTTTCAGTTTCCTTTCATAGAAAAATATAATATGAAAGGAATGGCTATGTTTACTAAATACACTATAACCCTTCCTAGTTGGTAATAATTATAATACTTGCAGAGTTTACCACAACTCTGTCATCGCCTGCCAACAATGTCTTGAACAAAATCGTTAATGATTTCACATGCAACTTTTAAGATGACCGTATTTTTAAAATAGGCTCTTGATGTGGTTTTAATGTAATTACCATCAACAGGCTACTGCCTGCCAACAAAATCATATATTTTCATGATTAGCATATTATGGTGTAAGTATTGTTAGTGTAACAACGAGCAAGGTTAACTTAAATAAGGCAGTGGTGATGTTTTGCTCGTGTGGGCAAAATGAGTATCTTCAGATACGGGTCTGTCAGATGATGACCCTTGTAAGTGGTTAAGCATCCACTGGCCTACCAGTGTTAGAATTTTGCCCCACCGAAAAACAAAGTCACAAAATGATAAATACATAGTGGTTTAACAACAAATGAAAAAAAAAGAGAGAGGAGCTCTTCACCAGCACCGAGACGCCTCCCTGAATGGGAAGTCCTGTGGTAATCCTGGTTCAGGCAATGATTCGTGTTTAAATATGTTAGGAATTTAGCACTTCCTCCTGGGAGGAGCTACTACTAGAGGGCTCATGATCCAAAGAATTGCAGCTACAATTTCCTTCCTTGGATTTAACGTGATTGTCTCTTATTCTTCTGGGAGTCTCCCCATGAATAATAATAATAATTAATAACAATAGATTTATACTGCTGCAGTAGATATCTCTACCTGGGCATCACCATCTCTGGAGAGTATACCTGGAGAGAGTTTCGGGGGTCAACGCTCCCGCGGCTCGGTCTGAGATCAGGATGCCCTAGAGATGGGTAGAGCAGTTTGTTTACAACATACTTGGTACGAGTATGTGCGGGTTGTGTATCATAATTTAAGCTCAGCATGCCCAAATTACGTGATTAAAGGAGTCGTACAGTATGTTGTCTCATGAGTGTGTTGATCAAGTACTCCTGGGCCTTTTGGAGGGCGTTGACCTGCAGCTCCTGGGCCTTTTTTGGAGGTTATTGATCAACAGTCCCTATGTTGTTTTTGAAGACGTTGATCTGCATTTCTCAGGCCTTTTTTGAGGGTTTTGACCTACAGCTCCTGGAGCTGTTGAGGTTGACGATTTACAACTCCCAGAATTTTTATGAAGATGTTGATCTTCAGGTGCTAGATCTTTTGAGTGCTGATCTGCAGCTCTTGGATCTTTTGAAGGCGTTGATCTACAGCTCCTGGGTCTTTTAAGGGTGTTACTCTACAGCTCCTGGGTCATTGGATAGTGTTGATCTACTTCTCCTGGGCCTTTTGATAGTTTTGATGCATAGCTCCTGGGTGTTTTGATGGTGTTGATCTACAGCTCCTGGACTTCTTGGAGGGATTGAGGTGTAGCTCCGAGTTCTATTAAAAAAGTTAAGCTGCAGCTCCTCTACATCTTGAAGACTTAAATATAGAACCACTTAGTTTCTTTCGTACCCTGAGGCACGCAATCCAACGCACGAACCACAGCCCGGCTGGTCAGACACTGAGTTTAGGCATCTGTACACTTCCCTCTTGACAGCTAGGGGCCTATTGGTAATCCTCCCCATGTATGCTGGGTGGCAGCTGACGAGTCTTGGGTCCCTGACACTTATCATGTTATCTCTTAGTGCATTGGGCACTGAGATAGAGGCTCTATTTGAGGTTCGGTGCCAGCCTTTCCCGGAATGACAGAGTTAGAGACTTTGTGGCTAGCTACAGCTGTGAGCAAGTTGGAGAGGTTGCACATTCCTGTGGGAGCTGACCTATGGGTTCTCTCTGGAAGGTGAACTATGTTATAGTGGAAGTGAATATTCAGTTTTATTAGCTAATTATATTATCCATTACCAAATATCTCACTTTGTTATATGTTTCTAGATATCTTAGTATCACAGTGCTTTCTCATTAACCAAGTATACTATTGCAACAGGTAAATAACTATAAATAAACTGTAATAATGTGGAAGATACCACTCACTTTCCCTATCTTTAATTTGTTATTCTGTATAAGAATGATTGGCGAAGCATGATCAAAACTGATAGATGGGACAGGTTGAGTGCTTTGCTTGGTTTCCGACAAGTTGCCCTGTCCTCTCCCAGGTCTTCTTACACACGGATCTCTCCGACCACCGGCCTCGTTGCCGTCACAGCACCCGCTGAGGCATTTATGTGGAATCGAGTCAAGTTCTCTAATAGTGAGCAGTGAGGTGAGATGTTATCCTCACTGTGTCAGTGGTATGTTAGGATGTAGGCAGAAGCCCGTTACTAATGTCACGGCAAAGGAATGTGACAGCTAGTATCAAACCCCGAGTTCAACCCCTCCCCCAGGCACCACTCGCAGGCATAGTCAGTCTGGATGTAGACACCAAGCCCATAGAATTACGGCTGGCGAATTACAGGCTGCGGCTTTTCAAGTGGAATCGAGTAAAGTCCCCTAATATTGAGGTGAGACGGTAGCCTTGCCAGTGATCTGACAAATTTATGAGTGGTTATACCTCTGTGAAGTTATGATCAGAGTGCATTACTTGATTTTTGTCTCTGATTAGTTCTTCGTTGCTCGTAAAATTCAAATCTTGTCTACTTTTATTTCTAGGAGGATCAATTACCAGAGTAAGGCAATTTTTTCACTGTTCTAGAAGTTCCCTGATATGTGTCTGTTGGGTTACAGTTGGGTTAGTACTTGGTAGTGGAGAGAACCTTCTAGTAACCCTTGATTGCGGGACGAACCTTCTAGCGATTCTTGATTGTGGGGGGCGAATGTTCTAGTGATTCTTGATTGTGGGAGTCGTACTTGAAGAGGAGGATCCAGAGAAAAGGTGGAGCGTTTAAGTCTCAAACGAATAATTTAGACTCGACTGAAAATTAAGAATAGAAGTAGGATTTAAACTTGAGGTGAGTCGTTCGAGACTTGAGGAAAGATTCGGACTTGAAGAGAATCTAGACTGAAGGAGGAGGATTTAGACTTGAGGTAGGAGGATCCAGACTTAAGGAAGGAGTGCTAGGCAGCATCGCAGATTTAGGACGCGAAGAGGTATTAGAAGACATGAAAACAAACAGCATCAGAAGCGTCAGTGGCAGCAGCACTAGTAGCAGTAACAGCATTAGTAGTAGCGGCAGCAGCAGCAGTACCAATACGAATAGCAATATAAGCAACACCAGCAGCAGGAGCAGCAAAAGTAGCAACAGGAGCAGAGGAAGCAGAAGAACCAATAACAACATTAACAGTACCAACACCACCACCACCAACACAACCAGCAGTATCAATAGCAGCTGCAGCAGTAGCAGAAGAAGCAACGGCAGGAACAGTAACAACAGCAGCAACATGGATTGAAGGAGAGCTTAGCTCAGCAAGATGAAAAACTTTTGGAAAAAGCGAAGCGTCAATGAAGAAGTAAAATGAAGCTCACAACCAAAAGGACCTTGGTTAGTTTCCCCGTGCTGGGAGAGACGAATGGGCCGCTAGTCTCCTTGCACCTGTTGACCCTTTCTTCTTGGGTCAGGCGATCGTTAGTTTATTATTGCCCGTCGTATCGTGAAGGAGGATGGCAGTTTACCTTTGATTCCCTCACCTCCTCCTCCTTTCTTCTTTTTCTTCAACTTCTATTTCTTCTTCTAATTATTATTATTATTACGGGTAAGCGGTAAACTTGCTAGTCAAACAGCCTCTGAAGAATGGGGATTGGGACGTTCAAATGAGCTAAGGAAGGATACCAACTCTTAGCCTGCATGTATAATTGTTAAAAAAAACGAATAATGTTATACAAAACCTGAGAAACTATCTCAAGTTGCAGAAGAGCTGAGCTAATCTTATTGCTACACCAAAACTTGTAGAAGAAATGAAGGTTGTATAAGTCTTTATGATCTTGGAAGGTGTTCGTCAGCTCGAACCAGTGCTAACACTTTTACAGCGAATGTCATGTGTGTGTGGCAGAGTCCTGGTTTGGACCATGGCTGTGAGCCATGTATGTAGGTACGTAGCCAAGTCCAAGTCTGGGTTTGAACCATGGCTGTGAACCCTATATGTAGAAGAATAAAGAAGTACACAAATAACCCGCACATAGGAGAAACTTATGAGGACGTTTCGGTCCATCTTGGATCATTAACTAGTCACGGTATTGTGCCTTTTTCTTCTTTAAAAGCTTGAAGCTTTAGACCAGGGCTGTGAACACTGTGAAGAAACCAGGTTTGAGCCTTGAGAAGCAGCACCGGGTGTAGACTAGGTTGTGTTCGGAGAAGCTCACTAGCCGACTAAACACTCTTCTGGCGTGTCCATGCCAGAAGAGTGTTATATTCACTGGGATGCACTAAATCCGTAAGGATCATAGAGCGCATGGGAACGGAGAGTAATTAGACTTGGTCAGAGGAACGGCTAAGGATCAAGAGCCTTCCTGTATCAAGGCGCCTCCACCCCAGAAGGTAGGGAGGCTTACAGGAACACCCACATCTGCAGAAGCTGCCACGATACTGAAAAAAAAAACCTTTTAGATATGTCCTAAACTTCAACAGAAGTCCAAGCTCCAGAAAGTATATATAGGTTTTCAGAATGCCCAGGGCTTTCAATAGCAATGAATGCTGGTCCAAGACTTATGAATGAGTGAGGATTCGCATGGTTATAGTCGGTGGAGAGCTCCTGCCTTTTGAAAAACAAAATCTCTTTCTAATACTAATATTTATTTTACTTAAAGCCATTTTTCAATGTTTACTGTCAAGTATAACGTCCATTAACCAAACTTAACTAGTTGCAGAGTTCATTAGTACCAATATGTGAAATAACATAAATGAAAGGGTTTTTTTTTTCTATGCAGGAGAGAAAACGGGGAAACTACCAGGAAGACTGAAGAAGCAAGCGCAAAATCCTAACGTTCACATTTTAGTTCACGGTCGCTTTACCGATAATCTTGAGTCATAGTGAAATATCGGCTTTTGCTTAGGAGGGTGTATTGGGAAGCAGTGTTGCTATCAATCCAAATATAGTATTATTAAAATATAGAACTACTCTTAAACTAGCCAGTTAAAAATAGGAACGGTAGCTAAAAAAAAAGTGCCCATTGACCTTCAGCAAGAAATCTTTAAAGAGAGAGAGTGAGTGAGAGAGTGAGAGTGAAAGTTGAAAGTGAGAGTGACTAACTGATTGATAGAAATTGAGATTTCTCCGAAGCAATTGCATTATTCTAACTTATCGCTCCTTCAAGGATTTCATTTGAATTTCTCTCTGAACTAAAACTTGACAAAGATTCTTGAGACGCTGAATAGCGATGCACAAAGTTGGGAACTTTGGAAAGACCGCAGGCTTTTTCAAAAAATACTTCATCGATGAAATTTCTATTGTGAAAAAAAGTAATCAAACTTAATTCAATGATATGAATGCTGAAGAGTTTAGACTCACAGAGACAAAAGAAAATAATTGAAATGTAGAACAGTGTTGAAAGGGTAAGAAAGGTTTCATAGTAGCAGTAGTGTGGCTGGAACTAATCAAAACAAACCCACATTTGTGAGAGGGAACTGTAGGCAAACCCCAACACCATTTAAGGTTTCCTTTCAAACTATGTACACGAGGAAATGCCCTACGTACCTCACCTAAACATATTCATATAAGCTATTCTGATATCATGATCCATACAACGGGGCATAAGATGAGTACCATTTTTAATGTGGTTAAAGTAACTTGTAGTGTACGAATGGTATATAATACCGACAAGATGAGAGTAAGACACAAGTGCAACATCTGGGTATCTTTATTGTAGACGTTTCGCCATCCAGTGGCTTTATCAATACAAATTCCAGGACATAACTTGAAGACAGTAGAACTATGTACAGAAGATGAGGTAATCAGTCCCTCAACCTAGGAGTAGGTGCGAACAGCACCATAGTCGTGGAGATTCTGAAAATGGTGAAAATGGTGACTATGGTGCTGTTCGCACCTACTCCTAGGTTGAGGGACTGATTACCTCATCTTCTGTACATAGTTCTACTGTCTTCAAGTTATGTCCTGGAATTTGTATTGATAAAGCCACTGGATGGCGAAACGTCTACAATAAAGATACCCAGATGTTGCACTTGTGTCTTACTCTCATCATAAAGTAACTTGTAATCGACTAGGCCTCGCTATGCTATATCTTTATTTAAAACAAAGATATTGACAAGCAAACGACATCCCCTACCCATCTGTTTGCAGGGTGAAAACATCAGCTGCGTTTAATCTTAGGTATCTTGGTGTAGATTTATCTTTCAATAAATCCGTCACACCACAACTAAATACGAAATGCAAAGATAGGCTAAATGATCTCAAAGCTGTTGCTGGCTATATCCCCAACTATGGTGCTCATGTGAGAATAGTGAGAATGATGTTTATAGCATAGATTAGAACCTTAATGGATTATGCTGCGCCCCAAGTTAATATTAGCCAAGAAAAATTCTCTTCGTCCCTTGGAGCTAGCGCAAAATGAAGCCCTAAGAATTATTCTTGGCTGTCCTAAATTTACCGAAGTTCTTAATACGAGGAAGGAGCTTGGTGTTCCCACTATCAGTGATAGGACAATTGAGATCAACACTGTACTTGTTAAGAAATGAACTAGACACTGTCACTACAAATCTTGCTAAATGTATAGAAATAAATGAACGTAGATTTATGTGATGAATGGTTTTGAAAACCGACAAGTTGAATTGAAACACAAGCAGCATATGGGAATCTTTACTGAAGAAACCTTTCGCCACACAGTGGCTTCATCAGTCTAATACAAAGCGGGAAGGTATAAAGAGAGGAGGAGTTTGAGGTAATCAGTCCCTCAGCCTGGAGTCGATGTGTTCAGTCCATCAATCTACTGTAATGCTGTACTTTCTACGAGATTGATATACTGAACACATCGACTCCAGGATGAGGGACTGATTACCTCAAACTACTCCTCTCCTTATACCTTCCTGCTTTGAATTAGACTGATGAAGCCACTGTGGCGAAACGTTTCTTCAATAAAGATTCCCACATGTTACGTAAGTGTCTCAATTCTTCAACATAGATTTAAATGGATTATGAAAACATACAGGAATTTTTCACCCCCCCCCCCCATGGAAGAGGTGTTCAGTTAATATCACATACCTACAAGCTCCTCCCAAGAAGCTCATCTGTAATAATCCTTTATTAAATCACTTGCAAAGGTAACTGCTCGAGAAGAAATTTCTCACTTGACTGTTAGTAATAATGTATCACAAATTATATACATTGATATATCTAAGCTGGAGTCTACTGGCAGGGCTGAATCTGCTCTTGTTATCACCTCCCTAGATGATAACGATAAGCACTATATTGCGTTAGGCATAAAAATTAACAACCGAGCGCATTCACTACAAACTTATTGAAGCAACAGTAAAGTTACGACACTGATCTCGACTCTATGATTATTATTGATTCTATGTCATCCTTGAAGGCTCTTGACTCACATAATAACTCGAACATGTTCTTTGGAGAAGCCAAATATATATATACTAAAAATCTGAGAATAAGGAATAAATGTTAAATTTTTATGAATTCCATCACACATTGAATTACTCTTTCACGATAAAGTTGATAAGTTAGCCAAACAAAGTACTCAGAAGAAAACTGTAAAATATATCTTTGATAACTCTGTTTATCTGGAGTTTATCTGGAGAGAGTTCCGGGGGTCAACGCCCCCGCGGCCCGGTCAGTGACCAGGCCTCCTTAGGTCAGTGTCCCAGGATGCGACCCACACCAGTCGACTAACACCCAAGTACCCATTTTACTGATGGGGAACATAGACAACAGGTGGAAAGAAACACGTCCAATGTTTCTACTCTGGCTGGGAATCGAACCCAGGCCCTCACCGTGTGAAGCGAGAGCGTTAACCACCAGGCCACCAGAGCCTGGAGACAAAAATTAATGAAACAATATTATAGGTGAAAGGAATGCAGTAAGAAGATACAGTATAATTTATCAACACTATCCCCATTTATCTAAATCATATTAGCATTCATAATATTGTTGTCCTCTTTATCACTAATTCATTTCCAACTAAGTCAACAAAAACTTTATAGCAAATTATCCCATAAAAAAATACAAAAGAATATTATCACACACTAGAGTTAATGTTAGAAGTTGTAAACTTTAGTATTCAAGTAAACCAACGTAATTTTATAAGTATCTGTAGTTATAAGTATCTGTAGTTATAAGTATCTGTAGTTATAAGTATCTGTAGTTATAAGTATCTGTAGTTGTAAGTTAATCTTAACCGAACCATACCCCCGGCCGGGATTGAACCCGCGTCATAGTCTCAAAACTCCAGCCCGTCGCGTTAGCCACTAGACCAGCTAGCCACAATAAGATTCATCTTATTGTGGCTAGCTGGTCTAGTGGCTAACGCGACGGGCTGGAGTTTTGAGACTCTATGACCGCGGGTTCAATCCCGGCCGGGGGTATGGTTTGTTTGCAATCGTGTCATTACGATTTCTTGAGTCAAGTTAATCTTAAGGCTGCCGGAAATGCTCTGTGTAGGTTAGGTTAGGCAAGATTCGTTAATAAACAGGACAAATGTTTCCTGTCGCGGGTATTAGTCATATTATGACCTGGAACTTTTGCTCATCTGACCGAAACCTTCCACTGGCTTACCTGTCCACCTCTTTATAAATTAAGGTTATGATTATAACTATCAATGCTCTGCTCCAAAAGCGACTTTATTTAAACTATCTTAAAGATGTCGGCTATTCCTTTATTAGTTTTATGTAACTTCATGAAAATAAAGTATTTTATTTATTATTATTATTATTATTATTATTATTATTATTATTATTATTATTATTATTATTATTATTATATGGTCTTAAAATAAGAGAGCTATTTTTTCTTCAAGAGTTAGTGGCGAGCAGTCATCATAACTCAACAGTTATTATGAGTGAATGACTGACCAGTTATCACGAGTGCCTGACTCACCAGTCATCATCACGAGTGCCTGACTCACCAGTCATCATCACGAGTGCCTGACTCACCAGTCATCATCACGAGTGCCTGACTCACCAGTCATCATCACGAGTGCCTGACTCACCACTCATCACGAGTGCCTACCCCAGTCATCATCACGAGTGCCTGACTCACCAGTCATCATCACGAGTGCCTGACTCACCAGTCATCATCACGAGTGCCTGACTCACCAGTCATCATCACGAGTGCCTGACTCACCAGTCATCATCACGAGTGCCTGACTCACCAGTCATCATCACGAGTGCCTGACTCACCAGTCATCATCACGAGTGCTGACTCACCATCATCATCACGAGTGCCTGACTCACCAGTCATCATCACGAGTGCCTGACTCACCAGTCATCATCACGAGTGCCTGACTCACTCAATCCAGTGCCCACTCCATCATCATCACGAGTGCCTGACTCACCAGTCATCATCACGAGTGCCTGACTCACCAGTCATCATCAATATTCTTTTATCTGTGTTTCGTGGAATTAACGTCATCTACTCTCTTGATTTAATACCTTCACTGCATTCCACTCTACTCAAACTTCAAAGGCGGCTTAGAAGGCTTTCTAAGAATGTCTTGACAACGTCCTGGGACTCCCTCCTGCGAGGACACGTAATTGTCCCTTCTTCCTCCCTTCCTCCTTCTCTCCTTCCTCACTCCCTTCATCACTCCCTCCCTTCATCACTCCCTATCGCTAACCCTCCCATCGTTCAATCTTCACCCTCCATACATCCATTCTCCCTTTATTTGCACCTTCCTCGTTCCATCCTTACTTCACTTCCCTCTACCTATGTTTCCTCTGTCTTCTGCTCCCTCCTGCTCCTTTCCTTCCCTGTCTCACTCTCCCAAATTACCTCCCTCCCTCTCTGCTACTGTATTCACTTCGCTAAATATAATGATAGTTCAACAGTTTTACTACACCTGTGGAATTAGGTGAATGCGTCTTGATGGAGTGTTAATGGTAGAGGTCATCGTTATGTGTGTGTAAAGTAGACTTTAGGTGCCCATTAGCACCTGCTGCATCATGTCATGCAGGCCTTTATAGTACCTAATTGGAGCATGTACACTTTAAAGTGACTTACTTGGGAGGGGAGAAGGGATAATATAACGATCTAGGATTTTCTCGGATCATAAGTTAAGGATTTAGGATTTTTTCAAATCGTAATATCAAATGTATGTTGCACCTGGCAACCTTAACTTGCAGTTTTTTGCCTTTGATGGGTTAAGGAATACTTTAATCCCTAAAATAGGAACTAAAGTATACTGTGTATATACACATTGAGAGATATACACCTCTCGGCTCAATTGTCATATATAACTCGTGTAAATAATGTATATACACTAAGAGGTGTATACATCAGTGTGTATATACGCTGAGAGGCTACTTTAAATCCCTTTGTATGAGCTGTGGAAAAGTAGCAGTTGCAGCGCTGTATAGCCCGTGTGGTTTAGCGCTTCTTTTTGATTATAATAATAATGTGGAAAAGTTACGGGTCACCTTAAACCCTCGTGTAGCTGACAGGTTAAGTAAAAGGTCACAAGTGCAACTAATGTGGCATTTTATTGTGGCAACGTTTCGCTCTCCAGGAGCTTTGTCAAGCCGGCTTGACAAAGCTCCTGGTGAGCGAAACGTTGCCACAATAAAATGTCACATTAGTTGCACTTGTGACCTTTTACTTTACATATTGTCGGTAATTCTACCAACATATATACAAGCCGATAGATTAAAAATAAAAGAAAACCAAACTATTCATATATACAATAATGAATATATTTAGTAGGTATCCTCAGAAAGAATATATGTTGTACAAGAATTGTATACAATACCGACAAGATGAAATTAAGACAGATGTGCAACATCTGGGTATCTTTATTGTAGACGTTTCGCCATCCAGTGGCTTTATCAATACAAATTCCAGGACATAACTTGAAGATAGAACTATGTACAGAAGTTGAGGTAATCAGTCCCTCAACCTAGGAGTAGGTGCGAAGAGCACCGTAGTCGTGGAGATTCTGAAGCAGAAGCAAGGTGCCTGACGCTTATATACTAACGTCAGGTGGAAATGGGACGGGTAGCAGACGAGGGCATAGTCACTGGTAGGCGGGATTCCCCAGTGGAAGTAGGTCCTACCCAAAGAGATGGGTTAGTTGTAGTAGTAGTTGTCGTACGATAGCGACTGTGTCAAAGTTTCATTTGTCTTTCAAGGTTTATGTGCGATAACTCAAGAACAACTCTTGAGATCAGCTTTAAACTTCCAGATGTGGTGAGGAATAATGACTTTCAGTTTTAAGCGTGAAAATAATGAAGCGATTTCTGTCATAACTTCAGGAATCCTCTTCTGCTCAACTTCAGATTCTGAATACTAATGTTCTTACGAAAGTATTAACAATACTTTCATACCAAATGTTTAATCACTGTTTTCGATAGTCTAATGTTTATAAAGTTTTAGGATAATGTTTAGAACTGAATATAATTTGTGGTAAAGCGTATCTTGTGTTGAATGATGCTAGGATTGTGTTCACTGCTATTGTAAATGTGTTGCCGCTACCTACTAGCGTATTAGTAATAGTTATCAAATATTGTCAAGTTTCACTTGTTTGACATACCTATGTGTCTATTATGTATATACAGTTTTAAATAAAAGAAAAAACTAATGTAAGCTTCTTATAAAAATATTCGGACTATTATCAGAATGTGCGGGGGACAATTTTGTTCTAAAAATTGCAACTTTCCGCCGCAATAACTTAAGTCAGTTCCGTTTTACAAATACTGAGAAAAACTGTGTTTTAAGTTTGTTGATTTCCATTATTGAGCGTTTTCGAAGTACAAATTTTTTGCTGCAATTTAAAAAAAAATATTGTGAAATAGATATGACAAATATTTTAATTCTTTATCCTGCCTATGATTAATGTTTTAGCTGTTATTATAATTATTATTATGCGTACGATTATTGGTTTGGCTTTTATTAATTTATTATTAATAATAATATGCGTCCTATTACTAGTTTGGCTATTATTTTTATTTTAAAATCATGGGTTTAACCTGTATAGTTCACACAGCTATTAATTTTAATTTGTGGATCTACACATTAATCTGTCAAAATGTACGTCAGATTCATCGTAATTATGTACACGAGCATTTTTCAAAGTTAATCTGTTTAACATCAATTAATATGTCTAGAATTTAGTTTATATGCTATTTTTTATATTAAGGTTTCTGCAGGATTAAGCTGAGAGTTCTTACCCGTATTGACAAGATAAGAGATATTACCACAGCGCACTGGAGAAAACCATACATAGTATTACATTCTCTCTCTCTCTCTCTCTCTCTCTCTCTCTCTCTCTCTCTCTCTCTCTCTCTCTCTCTCTCTCTCTCTCTTTTCTCTCTCTCTCTCTCTCTCTCTCTCTCTCTCTCTCTCTCTCTCTCTCTCTCTCTCTCTCTCTCTCTCTCTCTCTCTCTCTCTCTCTCTACATACATGCAGATGTCGTACCGAAGAGGTAAAACTTGCGATTTTGGCTGAATTAATAACGCTCTTGCCGAATAAGGCAAGCAAAAATTTGTGTATGCAATAATTCGCAAAAATCATTCTGAACCTAATGAAAAATTATATTTCATTGTGTTTCGGTGGTGTGGGTGCCTCCTGAGCTATTTTCATTTTACTCCTCGTTTAGCGTACTAGCCTCCACGAGCAGTATATATATTATTGTAATCACGAACGAGTGGTATTTAATCAATAGCAACACTGCAACTAGCCGAAGACTCGAACCCATGTCGTTTTGGCCCGCCTCATGGTGAGCGAACTCGTGGAGGTTAGTACACCAAACGGGGAGTAGAATGAAATTAGCTCAGTCACCCACACCACTGTATGTCCTCGGATCACGGTAAAACACCTAGATCTGCTGAGTGCGTGATTCTTGTAGGACTGAGTGGTCCAGTGGGTTAGAGCGTCATGTGATGTTCGCTTACTATGAGGCAGGCTATTCGCAGTGTTGTTATTGATATATATGTAGTAGGTTGTGTGTGGTGTGAATATAATGCATAGGATTCGTAGTTTGGAAGTTAGGAGGAGGTGCGGGATTGCCAAAACTGTTGTCCAGAGGGCTGAAGAAGGGTTGTTGAGGTGGTTCGGACATGTAGAGAGAATGGAGCGAAACAGAATGACTTCAAG
>NC_069482.1:13669895-13689895 GCF_026875155.1 Cherax quadricarinatus
GATGTTCCAGAGATTGGACACAGTAACAAGGGGACACAGTTGGAAGCTGAAGACACAGATGAATCACAGGGATGTTAGGAAGTATTTCTTCAGCCACAGAGTAGTCAGTAAGTGGAATAGTTTGGGAAGCGATGTAGTGGAGGCAGGATCCATACATAGCTTTAAGCAGAGGTATGATAAAGCTCACGGCTCAGGGAGAGTGACCTAGTAGCGATCAGTGAAGAGGCGGGGCCAGGAGCTCGGACTCGACCCCCGCAACCTCAACTAGGTGAGTACAACTAGGTGAGTACACACACACACACACACACAACACACACACACACACACACACACACACACACACACACACACGACATAAATACTGAGAGGAATCGACAGTTTGGACAGAGACAGGATGTTCCAGAGATGGGACACAGCAACAAGGGGTCACAGTTGGAAGTTGAAGTCTCAGATGAATCACAAGGATGTTAGGAAGTATTCTTCAGTCACAGAGTTGTCAGAAAGTGGAATAGTCTGGGAAGTAATGTAGTGGAGGCAGGATCCATACACAGCTTGAAGAAGAGGTATGATAAAGATCATGGAGCAGGAAGAGTGATCTAGTAGCGACCAGTGAAGAGGCGGGGCCAGGAGCTATGACTCGACCCTTGCAACCACAACTAGGTGAGTATCTCTCTCTCTCTCTCACTGCAAATGCTTATAAACGTAACTCAGAGATGAGCATTTGTCACCATGAAATAAGTCACTTCCTCATAATCCACCCACAATGGTCAGGTCTTAACCTTCCAAACAATTCCCTTTCCGCTCACAACTTTTTTCCCTACATCCTACACCAGTCCTCATCTATTCTTACCAATCTTTTTTTATGGCCACCAAAAAACACACTGTTGTGTTCGTAAAAGAATATTACTAGACTACCGAAAAAGAGATCAAACAGGTTTAATGATTTTAAAGCAGTTTAATGATATACGATCTATAAAAGGTTAACAATAAATTATAATAATGAGGAAGAAAGGAACGTGAGAACGGGGAACACGTGTGTCCTCCACTCACTGCAGTTGTGCTTATTGAGAGAATATATTTGTATCTGCTATTACCGAGCCGATGTCCCGCCTTGAATAAAATTGACTAACAAACGGTATTTAAGCAATGAGAAAACAAGAGAGACAGGGAGAAAGAGAGAGGAATTTTAATATTATAATGAAAACGAAACGCTAAAATCGCAAGGATCAAAGAGAGCTGAAAGGTAGGATGTGCTAAAGAAGAAATATGCGACAATACTAAGATTAAAGGCCAGTGAGGGTTAGGAGGGTGCAAGAGACGAAGTTAACAAGGGTAGTGTGGAGATTGCTGAAGGTAAAGTATATATGTCGTGCCGAATAGGTAAAATTGGTCAATTAGCAAGAACTTGTTTAAAATTAAGTCCTTTCTAAAATTTTCTCTTACACATTTAAAGATATGTTTTTTTTTTCATTATGTTAATATAAAATTAATGATATTGTACCAAAAGTTCCTTAGAAAACTTACCTAACCTTATAATAACAAGTGCAATTTAATTTAGCCTAATCCAACTATATATATTTTATATAGATTTACAATAATTCAGTAATAAATAAACACAATGAAATATATTTTTTTCGTTAGGTTCAGAATGATTTTTGCGAAATTATTGCATACACAAATTTTCGCTTGCCTTATTCGCGTTATTTAATTTTGACAAAAAAAATAAAAGACTAGATATCAATAACAAAAAGGGCATAACTGTCAAATGACTTAAGAAATAAAAACATCATAGAAAAGAATTTTCAAGAACACTGTAAGAGCAATAACATGCAGAAAGATGGTGATCGTGGATTTAAAAGGCTTACTGCCAATGGCTTACTGAGACGCTTTCCCAGTAAAGGCTTGTTATACAACGTGATTATTTTCTTCAGAGGCAGTAATCAATATAACCCACCATGACCACCTGCATGATGCATGATGAACCTTATAGGGTGGACAGGAAAAGACTTGAGAGGTGGAAAAGGAAAACGAGGATAACAGGTGGAAGTTAATAATACAAATGAACCTTCGGGTGATCAAAAAAGTGGAATGTCCTGGGTAAAGCAGCGGTGGAGGCAAACTTACCGTACGCACACTTAAATTGAAGGTATGACAGGGTCAATCTAGACAGGAATGAGTGATACGTAAGTTGACACTTGATCCTCGTAACCACAACCTTGTGGGTACAGACAGCATTAAGGGAATATCCGCGAAGTCAATATTTTGTCGCTTATGTGATAACCTCGGTAGCCATGAGGTACGACAAATATCTTAATCCTGAGAACGATAATCAGAACAGTGGTAAGGAGGGGTAAGGAAGAAGGGTGTAGAAGGAAGAAAATAGGGTGAGAAGATATGGAGAGAGAAGAAGAGGGAGGAAAAAAGTTTTTCACTTTACAATGAATGTGTGGTTTACATTTTAGGTCAACATTAATTTGATGTACGTCGCCTAGCACACACTAGGTTGTTACTGACTTCACTAAATGAGAAATAAGAGAAACTATCTCGTAGTCTTTGATTCATTCTACTTCATCAGATAAAATATTCTAAGTGCTTACTCTTAACAGACACGAAGATTGAATACCTTATATTACATGAAGCAGAATACTGGTAGGTAATAGAGTGCGGCAGGTTGAATATTCTCTCTGTGACCTTCGTTACGGAGGGACCGTAGGGGAAGTCATTTATATTAACCCACGCCAGGAGCTTATGATGAATCGTGTCAGCATCGAGCCCAGGCGACCACCCTCATGCACGCTGAGTTATTGCTCAACACCAAGTACGGCCGAACAACATAGATTATAGCGAGTTGTATATAAAAGCCGCTGTCTGCTACCTCCGTCATAATAGTCTCTCAGAGTGAGTTCATTTAAACGACAAGTTTAGCTAACTCTCAGAAAAACACTAAAATTCTAATATAGTATACATTGACGTTAAGAAATATAGTCCTTCTTCTTCTTCATTTTTTTTTTTTTTTTTTGCAGAATGTGTACGATTGCTGAGCTAACGTGTTTGGGTGGAACCGAGTGTTTTAAGCACAAGCGTACACACACACACACACACACACACACACACACACACACACACACACACACACACACACACACACACACACACACACACTACAGTAGCAATGTCGTGAACAACTTTAATTAACTCACATATTTTATTGTCCATAATTAATGATATTACATGAATTCTTCAGCGACTTTCGTGGGCATGCAAAGTCCGGTAGAGTCACGCATAATGACCACAAGCACAGCGGGAGCTTAATGCAAACACACGCATTTCATTACGTTTGTCCTTTGTGTGTGCTGCGGCTGCGTTTTCCTAGGGGCGGCAGACATGGGTCTGTCTCTTTCCCTGACTCACATCGTCTGCCCTTATCTTCGCGAGGTGGGTAGTTATAGGTCTGCCTGTCTCGCTTGCCTTCCGTCCTGCCTTCATTTTAGGGAAAGGGGGTAGACACGAGTCATGGGTCTGCTTGCCGTTCGATTATCCTCCTTACCTGACGATACCTTGGGTGTGGTGGAGCGGAGAGTCATGAGTCTGTGAGGGTCTGCCTTGCCTTCCACACGGCAGTCATGAGCTTGCCTTCATCAACCTTCCCCCTCCCATTGCTCTTATCTTCCCCCTCCTTCCCTTTGAACCTGAAGGGCAATTGAAATTCCTCGTTTGTGAATGTCTGGGAGGTGGTATTTTATATGTCAGAAGTATGTAAATTTTCCTGACGTGCATCTTGGAGCTTTTTGGTCATATGAACGAGACCTTCCACAGGCTTTCCGGGCCACCTCGTGAAAGAAAATAAAAATTACATCATAAATTATAATGATATTACCACCTGATATTAAAACAAATGAATACCACTATTTCAGAACGTATCCAAGGCTTCACATGTCTGAAAAAAAATATCTTGTTGCTTCCCAGAGCCATTTCTTAGAGAACTCTTTGGATATGCACAAGAATTTATTAGTTTTTCTCTATGTTAAGAACATAGTCATACTAATAACTAAGAGGTGGTTTCCAAACAATGTTTTCTGTGGCTGAATCATTGTTCATCATCAACATACGACAATGCCAGTAAAGACCTGAGACCTGATTCCGTAACTATCCTTATCAAGAAGGCACTCTCGCTCTCACTCTCGCCTAGTTCCCGCAGCTAATTTAGCTCCCGTACTTGATTTAGTTGCTCTGTTTGACCTGATTTGAGTCAAATGATTTTTTAGTGTATATACAACTCGTCCTACAATCAGAACGCTCAGATAAGCCTCACATTGGAGAGAGAAGGTTAGGACGGCGTTTCGGTCCAATTTGTACCATTTACAAGTCACACTAACACCGAGGTGAGGGAGCCAGTATATATAAGAGAGAGGGGGACATGTATGGGACAAGTCGGTCCGAAACGTCGTCATAAGCTCCTCTCTCTTATGTGCGGGTTACTTGTGTATTATTCCAGTCACGGTACTGTGACTTTTTGTTCCTTCAGAACACTCAATTTTCTTCGAATTTCCGTTCGTCGCTTTCTGCTCGATCTAACATACTACGTAAAAACTAATGTTAGTTATCCTAATTTATAAACAGGTAATTTACCGACAGGAACGACGTAAAAATAGTCGCCTACCTCTGGAATCTTGAGAAAGGTTTTAATATCTTAGAGAATAGGTCTTGCCACGATGGGTATAAATGTTGTAGGATGCGATGTTTCTCTCTCGTAACATATTCTTGAATAATTATTTAAATCTGAGTTCAGTGTAGATCGTGCAGAAACTAACGCACTGTAATTCGAGAACGAGTTGGTGCGTAAGTCAGGTAGCCAAAGAGTGGATCAAAAGACACACAAAATAGGGAAATTCTCTATTTTTACAACGTTTCGCTCGAGCTCGAGCGAAACATAGTTTGAATAAAAGCTTAGCGCTGTTTTGCGTGTCTTTTCACCCCCTGGAGGGCGGGTTGCCAGCTCTCCACTGCCCCATCTCTCAGTGTATCAGCTGTTTATTTACAGAGGTGCTGGCACGCGCGCCAGCACTCTCCTAAGCACAGTGTTTAGAGCTGCAGCGCCACTGTAACAGGCTTGAGAGGCACCTTTGCACAAGTGAGTGCTTGAGTCTGAGTGGGAGAGCCTCTTTAGTTCCTTGACGAAGAAGCAGTTGTTTTTCTTTCTCGTGAGTCTCACTTAGAGACTTCGCGAAGGGATAATTGGCTTTCTTTGTTATTCATTTTTCTTCACCTTTCCTATGAGAATATTTTAATTACGGGGCTTCATTGGAATGTACGTTTATATGGTGGCTTTCTGAGACGGCTGCGGCTGATCTTGTTCTAACCTCCTAAGATAAGAGTGTTATAATCCACGTTGTTATACCCACATGTTTGTATTTCTACCTGCTGTTATTCCCACTTGTGTTATCCCCCACCTGTTATCCCCATCTGTTGTTATCCCCACTTGTTATCCCCACCTGTTATCCCCACCTGTTATCTCTAACTGGCTGAAAGACCCTTGAAGGATATACCTCTATTTTAAACTACGTTTCACCCTGGATAGATCTTTATCAAGTTAGGTTTCGCCCTATGAAGAGGTTATTGTTGTTAGATTAGAATAAAATA
This sequence comes from Cherax quadricarinatus, assembly GCF_026875155.1. Classification (NCBI taxonomy): domain Eukaryota; kingdom Metazoa; phylum Arthropoda; class Malacostraca; order Decapoda; family Parastacidae; genus Cherax; species Cherax quadricarinatus. Next base: position 13,675,536 of record NC_069482.1, read on the forward strand.
TCAGCTGTTCTGTTGCTAGCTATCCATATGTGAAGTAAAATAAAGCTATGGACACCTTCTGAAATGGAGATAAAAGGTATAGGATACCGACACGATGGAAAAATTAAATACAAATGCATTATAATGCGATCTTTTATTGACTACTCACCCACACAGTGAGCTTTATTAAGTCACAAACAGAGCTGCCTGGGAATGTATGCATGTGTAATGTAAGCCAAAACCGGAGTCCTGGCACGGGTATTAATCTTGTGATGACCCGTCTCTAGCTCCCGAAGGAGAAAGGGTTCTGCAGTGTTGCAACGTATACTGCTCAAGCACTATCCTGGTCAGTTCATCTGGTGCGTCTCATAAGCGACAACGCGAGGAGAAGGATATGTTGTTATCACGGGCAAAAGCTTGTCTAGTTCGTTGACGCCATGGTACACTAGAGTAGCCGCGGTCCTCTCTGGGTCTTCTTCGGGAGGGGAGATCAGTGCTAGTTGCCTGCGGAGTGTCTCAGTAGCTTGGCACTCCAAGAGATCTGCCTGGGTAGAGAGTACATAAGTATATATAGTGTAGAGAGTAATGTGGAGAATGCTAGGTAGGTTGGATCTGAGACGGACCTACACTGGAGAGGCGAGAATGTTGGGTGTATCAGGAAAGCAGCCAAGGAAGGTGTAAGGATGTGAATATCTACAGTTTGTTTTATACGTACAAGTATTTTTCAGTCTAATTTTTTCTTAATATTTGAGAAATAATGATTGCCAGAAAGAATTCACTCACTCTCCATAAGCAATTTATATAAACGAGAAAATTGACAAAAAAAGGTGGAATACAGACACACCATAAATCTCTGAGACAAGAAAAGAAACGATTGGGTTAAATCTCAGACGAAATTACGAGTCATTATTGTAAGAGCAAAGTGATTCTGTTTTTACCAACCTGAGGCTGGGGAAGAGTGGGCGGGTTGGTGGGGTTAGTGACTGAAGGAAGGGTGGGTGGGGCTAGTGGTTGAGGGAAGGGTGGGTGATGTTAATGGTTGAGGGAAGGGTGGGTGATGTTAATGGTTGAGGGAAGGGTGGGTGATGTTAATGGTTGAGGGAAGAGTGGGTGGGGTTAGTGACTGAAGGAAGGGTGGGTGGGTGATGGTAATGGTTGAGGGAAGGGTGGGTGGGGATAGTGGTTGAGGGAAGGGTGGGTGGGGTTAGTGGTTGAGGGAAGGGTGGGTGGGGGTAGTGGCTGAGGGAAGGGTGGGTGGGGGTGGTGATTGAGGAAAGGGTGGGTGGGATTAGTGATGAGGGAAGGGGTGGGTGGGGTTAGTGGTTGAGGGAAGGGAGGGTGGGGTTAGTGACTGAGGGAAAGGGTGGGTGGGGGTAGTGGCTGAGGGAAGGGTGGGTGGGGTTAGTGGTTGAGGAAGGGAGGGTGGGGTTAGTGGTTGAGGGAAGGGTGGGTGGGGTTAGTGGTTGAGGGAAGGGAGGGTGGGGTTAGTGGTGAGGGAAGGATGGGTGGGGTTAGTGACTGAGGGAAGGGTGGGTGGGGTTAGTGACTGAGGGAAGGGTGGGTGGGGTTAGTGACTGAGGGAAGGGTGGGTAGGGTTAGTGGTTGAGGGAAGGGAGGGCGGGGTTAGTGACTGAGGGAAGGGTGGGTGGGTGATGGTAATGGTTGAGGGAAGGGTGGGTGGGGATAGTGGTTGAAGTATGGGTGGGTGGGGTTATTGGTTGAGGGAAGAGTGGGTGGGGTTATTTGGTTGAGGGAAGGGTGGGTGGGGGTAATGGTTGAGGGAAAGGTGGGTGGGGTTAGTGACTGAGGGAAGGGTGGGTGGGCTTAGTGATTGAAGTATGGGTGGGTGGGGTTATTGGTTGAGGGAAGGGTGGGTGGGGTTAGTGTTTGAGGGAAGGGTGGGTGGGGTTAATGGTTGAAGTAAGGGTGGGTGGGGTTAATGGTTGAAGTAAGGGTGGGTGGGGGGTAGTGGTTGAGGGAAGGGTGAGTGGGGGTAGTGGTTGAGGGAAGGGTGGGTGGGGGCAGTGGTTAAGGGAAGGGTGGGTGGGGGTAGTGGTTGAGGGAAGGGTGAGTGGGGGTAGTGGTTGAGGGAAGGGTGGGTGGGGGCAGTGGTTGAGGGAAGGGTGGGTGGGGGGAGTGGTTGAGGGAAGGGTGGGTGGGGTTAGTGACTGAGGGAGGGTGGGTGGGGTTAGTGGTTGAAGTATGGGTGGGTGGGGTTATTGGTTGAGGGAAGGGTGGGTGGGGTTAGTGTTTGAGGGAAGGGTGGGTGGGGTTAGTGACTGAGGGAAGGGTGGGTGGGGTTAGTGGTTGAAGTAAGGGTTGGGTGGGGTTAGTGTTTGAAGGAAGGGTGGGTGGGGTAGTGTTGAGGGAAGGGTGGTGGGGTTAGTGACTGAGGGAAGGGTGGGTGGGGTTAGTGGTTGAAGTAAGGGTGGGTGGGGTTAGTGGTTGAAGTAAGGTGGTTGGGGTTAGTGTTGAGGAAGGGTGGGTGGGGTTATGGTTGAAGTAAGGGTGGGTGGGGTAGTGGTTGAGGAAGGGTGGTGGGGTAGTGGTTGAGGGAAGGGTGAGTGGGGGTAGTGGTTGAGGAAGGGTGGGTGGTTGTAATGGTTGAAGGGTGGGTGGGGTTAGTGGTTGAGGGAAGGGTGGGTGGGGTTAATGTTTGAGGAAGGGTGGGTGGGGTAGTGATTGAGGGAAGGGTGGGTGGGGGTAATTGTTGAGGGAAGGGTGGACGGGGGTAGTGAATAGCACCCATGCAACACTTATGCAGTACAACGTTTCGCCTGCACACCAGGCAGTTTCAGTCAAATACAGAGGCGACTTACATAGAGTGGAAGAAACAAATACATAGTTTCGAGCAGTTCAGTTCCTCAATCTTTAATAATTAGACTGTGGAAAACCTTATTTGTTAAGATACGCAGTGGCCTGGTGGTTAACGCTCTCGCTTCACACGGTGAGGGCCTGGGTTCGATTCCCAGCCAGAGTAGAAACATTGGACGTGTTTCTTTCCACCTGTTGTCTATGTTCCCCATCAGTAAAATGGGTACCTGGGTGTTAGTCGACTGGTGTGGGTCGCATCCTGGGACACTGACCTAAGGAGGCCTGGTCACAGACCGGGCCGCGGGGGCGTTGACCCCCGGAACTCTCTCCAGGTAAACTCCAGGTATCTTATTAATGAACTTATCGGTACTGTAACAATAATAACATAACGAACGTAAGTGGTGAGTGAAGACAGGAACACTTGAAAGAGTAAAGATTTTATCTGGGTCAAGTGTCACTGTGTAGAGAGCTTTAATAGCAATAAAATACTGTGGCAGCGAAGTCAAGTTCGGTAGTATGACTTTACTGTTGTCAGTCTTGCTGCATTGCTGGATGTGATTGAAACTTGGCTGATTTTTTTTTTTGATACATTTATGATGATGACTGGAAACATGGGAGTATTTTTTTACGGTAGTGATGTTTGGAAACTTGGCTGAGTTTTTTACGTCAGTGTATTATTACGTTAGTGATGGTGTTTGGCATCTTGGCAGTGTTTTTTTTACGTCACTGATGGAGTATACTTGACAGTACGTATTTTACGTCAATAATGCAGAAAACTTGGCATTTTTTTACATTAGTTATGACAGATTTAGTTATGACAGATTTAGTTATGACAGCTTAGTTATTGACAGATTTTTACGTCACTGATGAAGTTATGTAAACTCGTCTACCACGTTTCTATTTCTCAGAATTTTCCTTGCAAATTCTAAATCTAAACCTTCGATCCAAGAAAGAGAATAGATTCTCCAGCTATCTGGATCAAAAGACCTCCTCCATCCTGAGGAGTAGCAGCATACTGCTGGTGTATCTCAAATCATGCAGTGAAAATTCCCCTTACCTTCCTCCTCATATCTGTGTGCGCTTCTTCCTCGTCTTTCTCCTCTTCCTCGTCTTTCTCCTCGTTCTCCTCTTCCTCCTCTTCCTCCTCTTTCTCCTCTTTCTCTACTATTTCCTCCTCTTTCTCTTATTTTCCTCATGTTTATTATTTTGATCTAATTTTAAAACTCATCCTTAATACAAATCAGACATGATCATAGAGACTGGTGAATCAGACGTGATCACAGAGACTGGTGAATCAGACATGATCATAGAGACTGGTGAATCAGACATGATCATAGAGACTGGTGAATCAGACATGATCATAGAGACTGGTGAATCAGACATGATCATAGAGACTGGTGAATCAGACATGATCACAGAGACTGGTGAATCAGACATGATCACAGAGACTGGTGAATCAGACGTGATCATAGAGACTGGTGAATCAGACATGATCACAGAGACTGGTGAATCAGACATGATCACAGAGATTGGTGAATCAGACATGATCACAGAGACTGGTGAATCAGACATGATCACAGAGACTGGTGAATCAGACATGATCACAGAGACTGGTGAATCAGACATGATCACAGAGACTGGTGAATCAGACATGATCATAGAGACTGGTGAATCAGACATGATCATAGAGACTGGTGAATCAGACGTGATCATAGAGACTGGTGAATCAGACATGATCATAGAGACTGGTGAATCAGACATGATTACAGAGACTGGTGAATCAGACGTGATCACAGAAACTGGTGAATCAGACATGATCACAGAGACTGGTGAATCAGGCATAAAGTCAGGTTCACACTTACATGTAAATATGAATATTTAAATTGTTCTGTTTCAATCCACTTGTTGAATTGTGTTATTGACGCTTCAGAACATATCTGCTTTCACCTAAAATTCCTTTATTTTATTTATTGTTATTATAGGGTATAATTGATTAAATTTTTTATTAAACAACAGTTTATCTAATTACCGTAAGAACAAGGAATTAGCTAAAGAAAATATGCGTAAGAAATCCACGTTGACAGAATGAGGTTCCAAGTTGATGCACGTTGAGACGTGTAAATCTCTCAAAGTATACTGTATGTGATTCGAGTTCACTTTAATTCCTATTTTAGGGACTGAAGAATGCTTGACTGGTACTGAACGTGTGAAGTGCAGCTTTAATGAGCCTCGTGTAGTTGATAGGCTCAGAACTCGGTAAACCAGCCTTTGCTCTACTGACAACCAGGAATGGAAGTTTAACAGGAAAGGAGGAAGGCTAAATTTAATCTTATTTCTGATACATCTCCACAGGAGTCTGGTTAACATTTCCCTCACTACACCTCACTCTTTGCTAAAACTGACGTTCTACGGAATATCCCGTAAGTTAGAACCACAGGAGAGAGAGAAAAACGGCAATAATGACGTAATGGAGGCTTGATCCTCCATTTGCAAAACATCAGACAGACGAGCTTCTTATTTGTACTCACCTAGAGCTTCCTTAGACATTCACTTGTCTCCTGGATATGATTCTCAGTAGATCTGGAACCCTAAGGGGGGTTAGCGTTTCTTTTTTTATAATAATAATTACCAGAAGATCTGGAGTTTCACATTTTTTGCATTATCATTTTCCCCGTAGGATGCAATCCACAACAGTCGACATAGTTGGTTAATGGAACCTGGAGCCTATCGGCTACACGAGAGTCATCAAGGCTTCAATTCATCTGTTCACTAGTATATTGCTGAAGAGTGCGCTCAGTGGCAGCAAGTTTCCTGTTCTCACCACAGATCTTTGTAACGCCTTTATCTTATATTTATATTGTTTCCGTTGTGATATGTCATAATTGATGAGAAATCTACTTAAATGCTGGGAGGACGAGTTGGAGTAAACTTTCAGCATATATACAATGAGAGACATTCATTTTACGGTATACATGTCAGACCGACAAAGTGAGAGATGTTAGGCAAGGGATGGGGAGATCTGGTGAGGCGAAGAAGTTTACTCAACACGAGACATGGTTTTGGATACACTGGAGGACAAACAGAATGCAGTAAAAAAACCAAACCATACCCCGGCCGGGATTGAACCCGCGGTCAGAGAGTCTCAAAACTCCTGCCCGTCGCGTTAGCCACTAGACCAGCTAGCCACAATAAGATTCGTCCAACTAGGTATATTTCTACACCATAGGAAGGTTAGCACAGGCACCACTGTGACCACAAATGCAAGTCTAGTGGCTAACGCGACGGGCTGGAGTTTTGAGACTCTCTGACCGCGGGTTCAATCCCGGCCGGGGTATGGTTTGTTTGCAATCGTGTCATTACGATTTCGTGAGTCATGTTGACGGCAGTGAAGGGACTTGAGCTAGAGTTCGTCACGGCCACGCTAGCTGGAGATTCGTCTGTAAAAACTTGCATTTGTGGTCACAGTGGTGCCTGTGCTAACCTTCCTATGGTGTAGAAATATACCTAGTTGGACGGATCTTATTGTGGCTAGCTGGTCTAGTGGCTAACGCGACGGGCTGGAGTTTTGAGACTCTCTGACCGCGGGTTCAATCCCGGCCGGGGTATGGTTTGTTTGCAATCGTGTCATTACGATTTCGTGAGTCAGAATGCAGTATACACAGACTTGGACAAGTGCGATCATGGAGTAATAGCCCACAAAATGGGTGCAAAAAGGAATAAATGGAAAAGTGGGGAGATGGATCTTGAACTTTCTAGAGACAGAATGCAAACAGTAATTATAGTTAAGTCAGAGGCCAGAGTGATAAGTTCTGTTCAACAAGGTACAGTACTCACTCCCCTCCTTTTCCTCATTCGTATCTGATAGACAGAGTTGTGAACCATAGCACCGTACCTTCCTCTGTAGGCGATACTAGAAACTGCACGAGTGTGTCATCTACTGAGGACACTGTAAATCTCCAAGTGGATATAAATGAAGTCTTCCAACGTGCAGCATAAAACAATATGTATGATGTTCAATAAGGACAAATTTCACTTACTCCGATATGAAAAACTTGAGAAAATTAAAGCTAGAACGGAGTATAAAACAAATTATAGCCACAAAATAAAGCGAGAAGTAATGTGAAGGACTTAAGAAAAATAATGTCAGAAAATTTCATCTTCAAAGATCACAACAGAGTCATTATTACAACTGCGATGACAAAGATAGGATGGATAATGAGAACCCTCGAAACAGGGGATGCTAAGCCCATGACCCTTTTTAAATCACCTGGTCTCGAGGCTATAATACTGCTGTACACTGAAAGCCCCTTTTACGACAGGTGAAACTGCATATCTGACGGATATACAGAGAATCTTCAGTGATGCTCCTTAATTACTGGGAACTTTTTAATTCCCTTGACCTGTACTCCTTGGAACGCAGGCGAGAAAGATGCATCTTAATTTACTCCTGGAAAATCCTAGGGGCGCCAAGACCGTTCAACAGCCTCCCATCATATTTAAAGGGGATTACCAATAGACCCTTCGCTGTCTTCACGAGGTGATTGGATAGGTTCCTAAAGTCAGTTCTTGACCAGCCGGGCAGCGATTTGTATGTTGGATTGCGTGCGGCCAGCAGTAACGGCCCGTTTAATCAGTCCCTGAACCATTAGCAGCCCTGGTCATGGACCGGGCCGCGGAGGCGTTGACCCCCGGAATTCCCTCCGGGTATAGGCCAGGATAGTAAAGACCTACTCCACAAAAACGTCTTACAAAATAGGATTGTTATATTTCAGTGATACGAGGTTATCTCACTTCTGCAAATACTGAAGAATGGAGTTTTGCTTTCAACTCTTTTTCTTTTTTATACAATGAACTCAAAACTAGGATGTTATTTTGGGTCTGGTGTGTCTTAGCCTCGTGAAAATATCAGCATAGCGCACCACAAACACGAGCCATTGTTGTGGGGTCTTGGGCATGTATGTGTCTGTGTTATCCTGGGCGTCAGGGGCACTCGCGCACGCACGCACACACACACACACACACACACACACACACAACACACACACACACACACACACACACACACACACACACACACACACACACACACACACACCTTACACGCTCTACACAATACTGGTTATGTGTCTATCTAGAAATACCTTTGACAAATGTAATTAAAACACACATGCACATTCACATACAGCGAGAGATATAGACAGATATAGATAGATAGATAGAGAGAGAGAGAGAGAGAGAGAGAGAGAGAGAGAGAGAGAGAGAGAGAGAGAGAGAGAGAGAGAGAGAGAGAGAGAGAGAGAGAGAGAGAGAGAGAGAGAGAGAAAGAGATATCCCAAAGATTAAAATACCAATGAAAACATCGCCCCTCAAAACAACTTCTTGTTTTAACATCAGCTCAAGTTAGTCTGGTCTTCGTTAAAGTACGGCCATTCAAGAAAATTAAAAAAAAAAGTGCGTCTCCAGCCTGGCATTTCTTCTCTATTTTTTTTTCGATCAAAACAACCACGAAAGAAAACGGCTGAGGATTTTTGTGTAAGGAATTTATGCGCGCACAATTTCTGTCATTACCGACTATAAAAAGCTTGCCCAGGTGATATATGGAATAATTGCCACAATCATTCCCCGTGTTCGCTAATAGCAATTATTAGAAAGAAAAAATCGAAATAAAAGAGTCTCATCATTCACTTAATCTGAGACCAAACTCATCAGGGGTTTCATGCATAAGTTTTATTCTCATGAATTCACTTGATATTAGCAGTCATTTGGGTGCTCGGCTGACGCAATACTCTAGGTGCTGAATGCGTATTAACGCAAGAGATTACTCTGCTCCGTATAGGGAACTCGCCCGATGCATTATCCGAGGTGCTGGATGTGGTTGGTTGGTCGTTGCGTTGATTAGATATGAAGCCTATTGACTACACGAGGGTCATTAAGGCTACAAGTCACCTTTACACCACTCTAAAGTAGAGATTAAAGAAAATTCTGTATATCCAACGAAAGATATGAATCACTGGGTGTGTATACTCATGTTGATGGTGTATATATCCAGGGAACTGGAGTGGGTTTCAGTGTTCATCATATAGAACACTGGAACAGTTTATTCAGAGCCGCACGAAAGCGAATCAGGCAGAACAAAATCACAATACGGTGACTGCAACAATTCACAACTTACCATTTAGAGATGATGGATAATGTTTAGCTCTTGGACCTTTATTAAGTCGTGCTTGATAGCGGTCTAGGACGGACCGAAACATAGTATAAAGATTAACTCCAGATTGTGAACAAGTTGTATAATGAGTCAAGTTTCGAGCACCACCACCTTTGTTTTACTGACGAGTCTCAGTAGTGAACGTGCTTGAGTTAGTGTCATCATACTTCTCCACCTCAGTAAACTTGTTGATATACATTTTATAGTGAGTGAGATAATGCTCGTTTACTAATGAAGGCAGCGTTGGTTTTTTCACCTTTCATCGTTATTTACCTGGACGCTGATACGTGGAAACTTAACACCTGTCAGGTATTTTCTTCCGTTTTGTTCCACGAATTAACTTATTACGAAGAGAAACCTGTCTCTTAGTGTTGAGTTTCTGACACGGAGGATCGAGACTATCATACCTCGCTCTTAATTACCCACACGGGTTTAGGCCTATATATAAAAAAAAAATAGGAAATGACCTTTAAAGAAAAAAATTAGCATGAAATGTCTCGTGTATGCAGTTATTATTACAATTAAAACTGAGCGCTAAACCCACAGGGGTCATACAACATCTGTATACTAAACTCTCCATTCATTTTGATAAATTCTGAAGACTATCAGTAGTTTTTATTATTGTAGATTTTAAATAGGGTCACTGTTTTATTAGTAATTGTGTGCGTTTTTGGATTGGTGAAGAGGAATCAGTAAAATTTCGAAAGTTTTGTACCAGAATAATTTTTTGGGGGGGGGGGGGGGTATTATAATTAAGCGAGACTATGATATATATAGATTTATACACTATAGCAGAATGAAGGTAATTCTTTGTCTACAAGTGTCAGGAGATGGCGCTAGTCTATTGAGTGAAGTGTTGATATATATACACAACGTGAGTTTCTCCACGTTGTCCGCCAAACAGATCTTATTTGCAGCAAATTATTTTCATTAATGTGTGTAAAGTTAATTATATAACAAAATGCATCAGTGGAGATAGTTCGCTATAGTCCCCTCGAGGGAGGTTCCTTGACGCCGGTGAGGGGTTCTTGATCTAGGGAATTGGATCTGTGCTCCATTTTCCTGAATTGAGCTTGAATACCTCCCCTCCCCCTAACAGGTTCTGTATAACCCTTACGGGTTAACGCTCCCACATGATTTTAATAATTTAGTCATCTGTTAATCTGTTGATAAATTTTTGTTTTTTCAACTATATCTACTCGAAATTAAAGTTCCCCAAAATTCAATCCGTTGAAGCAAAGTCCAGCTGATTCTATATTTTACAACCTGCAAATTCAGCTAGGTAATTTGCAGCTACGATCCCACCCGCGTGCGTTCACCCGTCCACCAACCTGCCCGTTCACCCGCTCTCTTATTCTCCCACCCGTCTGCACCTACCAACTTCACACATACCCACCCGTCTGTTCACACCCACCCGTCCACCCATATAATGTTCGCCCAGGTTTTGTAAAGGATTATTATCTCTCACAACAAGACTGCTCAAGGCCTGGAGACGTGGGGAAGGGAGGCAAGAAGACACAAGACCCTGGAGGAGGAGAAGGTAGAGGAAGAAAGAAGGGGGAAATGAAGAGGTGGAAAAAAGAAGGGGGAAAAGAGGGATAAAAGAATTAAAAGGGTTATTTTCTTCGTCAGGAAACAGGACAAATGTTTCCTGACACGGCTCTTAATCACTGAGACGACCCGAATAGGTGGTAAAAATTCAAAGGGCTTATATCCGTCAGGAGAGAATCCTGACAAGGGTGTTTATTTTAGGACGTCCGTTGGTCGTAGTAATAATGAAGTGGCGTAGACGATGAGGTAAATATAAAAGATACATTTACTCTCAGAGCTTGTCGTGCCCTAGTATATCACAATGACATACACGTCGTCTACACTTGGTCGAAACTGTCTTGCTGAACTACAAGATGTTCGTCTCAAGGTGCACTCAGTACAACCGTTGTGATTACCCTTAGAAAGATGCGATCATTTAATAAATATCAAATCATTTATATATTTTTTTAACTTCAGAGAATTATGAGTAACTTCTTAACACTGTCTCAGTAATATTATTATTATTATATAATGAAATTAAGTTTTGTAAAAATAACAAATAATATAAAATGAGAAATATATCGAGAGGTGTATATCTTTGTGAGCAATATACAACAGAGAGGTATACATCTCCGTGTATATACACTAAGAGTTTACTCTGAACCTTTTTATTAGTATTCTTGACTGGTGGTGAACAGGTTACATGCCAATTATTTTTTAACGACGTTAGAGGATAGAGAAACCAGGGGAGACATACTGAGTATAAGAGGTATATAAGGATATACTGCTCCAGAGACGGGAAACGGGTCCACGAGGCCATACTTGAAAGATAAAGGTACAGAAGAATCATAGGGATGTTAGGAAGTATTTCTTCAGTCTCAGGACAGTTGGGAAGAGCAATGGCCTGGACGAAGTGGAGGAGGCAGGGTTCATACTTCGTTTTTACAACAGGTATGACAAGGGCTACGAGGCTGAGAGTAAATCCAGCAAGTGGCAAATTAAGAGGCAGGGCCAAGAGCTGAAGCTCGACTCCCTGCAACCATAGATAAAGACGATCAAATAAACACAACCAAGTATTCGGCCCGGTGTTCACGACCAGATGTACACTAGATGTACACAACTAAGTGTGCACGAACATCTGTATACAATCAGATGTATAAGACTAGATTCAAACGACCAGGTGTACACAGCCAGGTGTACACAGCAGATGTGCACAACGAGCTGCAGGTAGACTAGTTGAATGACACTAGAGAGCGAGGCAGCAGCAGCAGCAATGGACAACTCATAAATTAGGCTCTCACTGCCCACTTTTTGACGTATCTGGAATGCTTTGGTGGACAAAGGCTCCGACAAGATCAATCGTATTGATGTTAAATATTTACCCAGCGCCGAGTTAGGTAGCTAATGATATTGAATTCCAATTAAAAGAAGGTTTTGTAAAAAGTTCTGCCTGTCGTTTGATCCACCGATATATATTGCGCTCCGCCTATCTTGGCAATATATACAATCACTTCTTTATAACAGACGTCCAGGCACTGGACAAAATGGAAAGGGGGTACAAGGGGGCATGATATATTTAAGCAGTTATAGAAAAGGAATCAGTGGGTGCTCCGTGCGTGTGTGGCAAGTAGTGCCGGCAGGAACACTACTCTTCAAAACTTGACAGAGATCAACGCAGAGTTCGAAAAGATCTTACCTAAAAAAAAAAAAGTTATTCTGGAACGTAAGTCTTTTCCTCACCATCTAGGAAGGAATATAAAAAAAGTTTGGATATGTGATGCTTCTAGTGCTTGAGGCGCTTTTGAAATTACTGGGTTAGAGCAAAAGTTTATCAAGGGTGTGCTTTGAGCGGCACATCAATACCTGGCCATTCTTAGTCCCCACGACGGCAATAGAGATGACTATCAGGACAGTAGAGTCGACTCTCACGACAGAAGAGGTTACTTATCACGACACTAGAGGTGACTTATCACGACACTGGAGGTGACTTATTATGACATCAGCTTTACACTGCTAGGCGAACCTAGCAGTATAACCATAGGCTGCACCTCGCATAGGAATCGAACCCGGGGCTTCTTCCGTTGCAAGTCGAATGCTTTACACAATAATCCAGAAGAATATAATAAATGGAACACAATATGCAACCTGATCAGACGGGTTGTGGTCGTTCAGTGAAATTGCTGCAGCAACAGTTTCACTGATCAGACTGTCGGCAGGGAAGAATGGTTAAGTACCACATGCCATTTATGGTATGATATAGGAATACCGTATGCCACTTGTGGTATGATTTTAGTACCATATGCCGCTTATGGTACGATTTTAGTATCATATGTCATTTCTTGACGGTATGCTGACATTAGAATGATCATTCAGCCAAATTCATCTGCGGAACGTGTAAGTGGTGATGATTTTAACTTAAGACGTATATAACTTGGAAGCCTCCTGTGTGTTTGTAACTTGGAAGCCTCCTGTGTGTAACTTCGAAGCCTCCTGTGTGTAACTTGGAAGCCTCCTGTATGTTTGTAACTTGGAAGCCCCTTGTGTGTAACCCGGGAGCCTCCTGTGTGTTTGTACCTTGACAGCCTCCTGTGTGTTTGTAAGTTGGCAGCCTCCTGTGTGTTTGTAACTTGGCAGCCTCCTGTGTGTTTGTAACTTGGCAGCCTCCTGTGTGTTTGTAACTTGGCAGCCTCCTGTGTGTTTGTAACTTGGCAGCCTCCTGTGTGTTTGTAACTGGCTTTCTTTCAGCAGTAAGCAAGGATGCATCAGAGGTATGCTGCTGTCTGATTCTATGTGATAATTACACTGCAGAATGAAAGCTAGCTAAATTTTCCTGTTGTGGTCCGTCACACAGTATGGGTTCCCCTGTTATGGTACGTCACACAGGATGGGTTTCCCTGTTGTGTTCCATCAGACAGAAAGGGTTTCTCTGTTACGTTCAATTCCCAAGCACTGAGAATACAGTAAATATAAGTGTTGTGATGAACAATCTCTCTCTCTCTCTCTCTCTCTCTCTCTCTCTCTCTCTCTCTCTCATCTCACCTTTCACTCATTACCAGAAACCTTTAATAAACATACGTGATAAACATGATAATGATCATTCTGCGACCCTCGGTGTTGTTGATACTCAGAAGTGATGATTTTTATATAAACTCGCTGAGGTCATTATTTACATTCTACACTACATTACGCCAGATAATCAGTGAACAAAAGCTTTTTCAAGATCAGACACAAGATCAACAGTTCACTATATCAACAGCCCCTCCATTTTTTTTAACTTAAGTACGCCACCATCCCCTTGCAACAAGGACGTCATCACCACCATCCCCTTGCAACAAGCACACCATCACCACCATCCCCTTGCAACAAGCACACCACCACCATCCCCTTGCAACAAGCACACCATCACCACCATTCCCTTACAACAAGCACACCATCACCACCATCCCCTTACAACAAGCACACCATCACCACCATTCCCTTGCAACAAGCACACCATCACCACCATCCCCTTGCAACAAGCACACCACCACCATCCCCTTGCAGCAAGCACACCATCACCACCATCCCCTTGCAACAAGCACACAATCACCATCCCCTTGCAACAAGCACACAATCACCACCATCCCCTTGCAACAAGCACACCATCACCCCCATCCCCTTGCAACAAGCACACCATCACCCCCATCCCCTTACAACAGGCACACCATCACCCCCATATCCCCTTACATCACGCACACCATCACCCCCATCCCCTTACATCACGCACACCATCACCCCCATCCCCTTACATTACGCACACCATCACCACCATCCCCTTATAACAAGCACA